>OX421981.1:8290856-8905856 GCA_949128135.1 Parasteatoda lunata | reverse complement strand
TTTCGACAGAAAAATGGTCAGACGTTATAAAAAAAATACCTGGAACGAGAAACTACCGTGATTACACTTTAGAAAGCTGCAACAATGTTTGCAAGCAGTTGCTGGTGGTATGTCGATTGCAAAAGCTTCTCGGAAGTACAAAATCCACAGAAATACTATCTCTAATAAAATTCACAAGAAACACGTGAAACGCCCTGGCAAACTATTATTTTTCCTCTACAAAGATTTTTATAATGAATTAATCAAACGATTTAACACATAAAAAAATATTTTATAGGACATCAGGTGGTTTTGACAGAAACTGAAGAGCAAGTTCTGTCTAAGTATTGTGCACTTCTGGCCGAATGGGGTGTACCTTTGCAACTTTTTGATCTAAGGCTCATCACCAAACGATACCTTGACCGCACAAACAGGAAGGTTCCCGATTTCGAGGCTAAATCGAGGATTTCAAAATTTTTGAAATAAACATTCTTTTTAAGAAAAAATTCTTCATGAAAAATGGTTTTTTAACGCTGAAAATTATTTTCAAACTAACTTACTTTCAATCTTTACATATCTTGATGGTTTTGTTATTAAAAATGTCCACAATTAACTTTTTTAACAATTTTATACCAATAATTTTACTAAAAACATGATTATTAAACTGAATTCCTATCGCTGCACAAAGTAGCCCCTTCTTGGGGGCTTCTTTGTGCAAGGTATGTTTTGATTTATTATTTGTAAATATTACATACAAATAATGCCAATATTGATCACACTCACTCGTCTGAGTCCAGTTATGAATATAATATCGATAAATTTTACTAAAGTTTGAACTAACATAGTTTTTTTACATGTCAAAGTTCAAAAACTGCGAAATCCTGCACAAAGTAGCCCCACATGACGGTAATATATTTTTTTTCAACATAGAGCAATAATTTTCATTCCATTTTTTTCTCTCTGACAAAGATTTTTCAGTATGCCATAAATTAAGCTTTGTTTCATAGTGTTCAAAATGTATGCAGAACTGGCAGCATGTTTTGGAATTTGAAATTTATTTTCTGATTTATTTGAATCATTAATTTCAGAGGAAAAGACCTAAGGGGAACACGTGCCATACCCCAAAATTTTTTCGAAATTTCGTATTATTTTCAGTTCTTTCTTTAAACCCTTGAAATGCTATTTTTTATTCATTAGAAAATTTAGATTGTTTAGATATAATTTAACGAAATAAAAATATAAAGATGTAATAAAAATATAAGTATTACTGTCAATTATTGTATATATTTAGCTTAGAATTGAAGTTGGTAGTTATTTATGAAAGATAATTTTTTTTAATCATGTTTATTTTCGACTAACACAGTTAATCAATTTTTAAAGACACTTTTTTGCTTTTGACATTATTAAAAGTTTAATATTAATTTAACTTTTTTAAGTATGCCTTTATATAACTTACAGTATGTTCGTATTCAAATTTCTTGATAAAATTTGATCGGAATGTTCTTAGAATTTTTAACCAATAAGTTCAATATAATACACTATATCCTTTTTTTTTTGCTGCTAATTAATTTGAAATCTAGAGTACGATTTTTTTTAATTTTTACATTTCAGTAGAATGTGATGGCTCAATGATGAATTTCAAATAACTTTTAAGAAATTAGCTTCGAATTTGGTAAACCGGATTGCTTAAAATGCATAACAATATTAAATGGCCGATTACACATAGCAAAATTTTTATTCTTTTACTTTTCAAGGGTATTTCATGTCTAAGAATTAATTAAACGGTTAAATAAATTTTTGTGATAGTGTATCTGATTTTATCAAAACTTTTCGAGTAAGTTATAAACAAAAAAATTTGCACAAAACTTTTTTTAACATTTTGGTTGTTCTGGGCAAGCAATCATTTCACTAATTACAAGTCTAGACAAATTTATGTAAATACAGTTTTTCTATTGCAGATATATCTCGAGATAATCAGGACTTTATTGGATTTACACTATTTTTCAATCACACAACTTAAATGTTAATTAAAATGAAATATAATTCGTTATATTTACCTGAATTGGAAATAGAATATTGTTTGAAAGAACACTTAGAAATCGAAAAAAATCGTATATACAGGATGATTCATAAAAGATGGGCAAAATTTTAGGAAGTGATAGTTCACACCCAAGCAAACAATTTTTATCAAAGAATGCATGGTCGAAAACAAAACACAAAGGTTCTGGCGCATTTGGAAAGTTTGATGCAAACGCTGCATTTAGTTCCAGCAGAACGCAGCACCAGTTCATTACGTACGAGAAGTGCGAGACTATCTGGACGTAACCTTTCCAAACCAATGAATTGGGCGAGGTGATCCTATAGCTTGGCTACCGTGCTCGCCAGATCTTTCATGTCTCGATTTCTTTTTTGTGGGGACAGCTGAAGGCTCTAATGTATGAGACTCCCATTGAATCTGCAGAAGAACTTGTCGTCAAGCTTTCGGCCGCTGCAGGGAAAGTTCGTGATATGCCTGGTGTGTTTCAGAATGTTCGCCTACCTTTTCTTCGCCGTTGTACTGCGTGCATAGCCACTGCCGGCCACTGCTTTGAACACTTATTGTAATCACATGCCATTAAATTTGCTTTTATAACTTAACTTCATCGCTCTTTGTGTGTTTTTGCCTCATATATGAACATAATCTTTGACACCCTCTAGCGGTTTCGCGTTTTGTTTTCGACCATGCATTCTTTGATAAAAATTGTTTGCTTGGGTGTGTACTATCACTTCCTAAAATTTTGCCCATCTTTTATGAATCACCCCGTATATATATATATATATATACACACACAAAAACACGAAGAAAATTAAATAAACAATAAATTTCATTTATTGCGCATAAGCTGCTAGTAAAATAGCACTCATTAAATAAAGTCAAAAAGAAGATAAAACAAAGGAAATTACAGACAAATTAAAAAAAAGGGAAAAAGAAAATTATTTAAAAAGAAAAAAATTCTTTATTAATTTATACAATTTTTCCATATGCAAATCCATTTCGGCCAAATCCATGGCTAAAATTACTTACTAAAAATTTTTCTTTGTTAATTTATGTAATTTTTCCATGTGCAAATCCATTTCGGGCAAATCCGTGACTAAAATTATTTACTAATAAAATTCCTTGCTAATTTATACAGTTTTTCCATGTGCAAATCCTTCTCGGGCAAATCCGTGGCTAAAATTATTTACTAAAAAGATTTCTTTGTTAATTTATATAATTTTTCCATGTGCAAATCCATTTCGGGCAAATCCGTGGCTAAAATTATGTGCAAAACAGGCAATTCATGCTTCTTTCTCTTTTCCATTATATATTTTTTTCTTAAATAAATATTTATTTTCTAAAATTGTTTATAGTCATCTTCTTTAAATTATCCAGTATAATATTACCTTGCGCATATCCATTTTCGGGCCCATCCTTGGAACTAACAAATCAAACGCACTTCAATAATGCAGCAAGAACGCACTTTAAAATAAAACTCCTCTAGTTACACTATCTCAATTTGCGCTTTTGTTTTCATATTTTGCAATCTGGCAATCTTGTTACGAAAATATTTTAAATCATTCTTGAAAAATATCCCGTTCATGTAAGTTCATATAATTTCGCTACTTGCTTTATAGATTGTGTTTTATGTTCCATTCTGTTTTTTCTTCATATTTTACTTTCTGTTTTTGCGTGTTATTTTTACTTATTGTGTTCTATTTTATTTGTTGCAATTTTTGTAAAAATTTTTAGAGTGCTCCTCACACTATTGTATTGATTTATTTTGCTTTGGCTATATTAATACAATATTAGAAAGCACTCTTTTTTGCAAATATAATCGTGTGGGCTGATGAAAAGAATATATCTTTTTTTTTCTGGATTTTTTTAAAAGAATTCTATCCTTTTTTTTTTAAATTCCTTCCAGTTTTTTTAAAAAATAATTTTCTTTTTTCAGTTGTCTGTAATTTTCCTTTGTTTTATTTTCTTTTTGAAACTATATATATATATATATATATATATATATATATATATATATACAATCCCAGAGTTTGGAATTACGCCAATCTTAAGATTTTATCAAACTGATTATTTATGAGGAACTTTGCTATGACTTTTTTTAATTTTATAAGATAAAACATAAAAACTGAAACTTGCCATGGTTTCTCAACATTACCTGAATGCATTACAAAATTACATGTTGTCTGCCGCACCATACATCTGTATAACTATTGCCAATCTAGCAAAATTTCTCAAAATTTTTCTTGCTCTTGAAAAATCTTAAATTTCTTACATGATTTGCACGCATAAATATTGAGGAACTATTCTAGGGCATTCTTATTAAAAAGAAAAGTTATAAAAATTATTTAGTACTACCTGTAAATGCACGCCTAATAAGTATACTTTAAAACAATGTTTTAAACTTTTATAATAATTATTTTCTGACAGACATCGTTTGGAATTAACTTTTTACATTCGTATAAAAAATAAGTATAGTAATTCGTATAAAAATAAGTAAGTAAGAGTTTCTACTCTTTCAAACTCTTGATCAGTTTCGGGCATATAATCCGATATTTTTTGATATTCATAATATTACTCAACGAAACTAACTCAGAAACGAGATAACACTTACAAGACGAACTGCTAGAAAATATGTCTAATCATTACTTGTTTCATGTTTTAGATGTATCTTCAGCAATATCCCTCACAATACTTGCTATTACAAACTAAGGCAAACAACGTTGAAGAGCACAAAAATATATAAAATACAGACAGCTGTTTCGGATGCTCAAAGGGCAACAGAAAGAAATGAACTTGAATATGAGATTGTCCGAAGTACCTGCCCACGAATGCGGGCACCTCACTTCTTCATCTGTAAAATAGCTCTAAGGCAACGATGACTAGTGTCTTTAAAAGAAAGTAGAAATTTCCACAGGATGGCTGTGTACGTCTTGGGAAAACAGGCTTGGCTTGGCGGTGATCTCTGAGTCTATGGCTTGTCGGGAAGCAAAAATCGGAGTAAATTTTGGAGATCTGGATCCTTGAGAAGCTGCATTTCCTTGAATAACAACAGGAATCTGGTAGCTTTGTCTGAGGCTTTACTGGGCTGGGTGGATCTTCCTCTTGGTCTTCTTTTGGGTCTTGCACCACAGCCCGAAAAACAGGCTGGGTGCTCACCTAGGCAGTTTACACACATAGCAGGCTCACTTGTTGGTTTTGTACATGATTTCGTGAAATGTGCATTGGCACACTTCATACAAGCAGGCTCAGCTGTGCATGACTTTTGTGTGTGCACGAACTTTTGGCATCGGAAACACTGTATTTCGCGGCGCCCGCCACGAAATCTCTCCATCTTAACAGGAGTATCTAAAAGTCTCTTGATATTGAAGATATTTCTGTGATTTCCACAATCTGGCAAGATGACTAGGTAGAGAGGGAGGAGCATAAGTTCCTGGCCCCGCCTCTTCCTCAGCTGTTCAATTCTGATTGGCCGTTGCTCTAATTCTGTAAGTTCTATCTCGAGATCAGGGATTTCGATGTCTGAGCTCAGACCTCGGATGAGGGCTTTCAAATTTCTACGGGTGGATGGTAGAATTTCCATCGGCTCGTTATTTTCCACTGGAGTCTCGACGATAGCCGGGGCTGCAGAACTAGTTGAATCTGATGGTGGAACTTCCACTATAGGTGTGGAGGCTATCTTTTTCTCCGGGCGAGGGGGTTCGTTATCGGATTCTGGTTCCGTGCATTTTTGATTTGCCGTGTTGACACTGTACTTCTTTCTTTTCTTCTTCTTTTTGTTAGATTTTGTAGTAGTGGAGTCAGTTTCTGGGATGGGGGTAGAGATAGTCTCTGTGTTGTCAGTAGCGACTGGAATTGGCTCATCTGGAATTATTGGAGCATCAACAGGGATTGGCTCATCTGGAACTGTTGGGGTATCAACAGTTGTTGTCATCTGTGAGTCTGTTGAGTCTTTGAGAGCTTCCAATGCTTCAATAGAGTAAATCCACTCATACAAAAAAGGATAAAATTTGTGTTTGTTTGTAGAAGATTTAATCATCTCTGAGCCTCTATGGGCGTTAACTTGGTAACTCTGAATTTGACGATCAATCTCTTCAATAGTCAAAATTCCATCAGCGGAGTAGAAGTTGAGGTGCTTGGCTTTCTGTCTCGTCCGCTCTTTAATGGCTTCATGGTCAATGTCAATGGCTGGTTCGCGAGAGGGTCGGAAAGCCTTCCCTCCGCGTCCGAATCGCTGAGTAGACATGGTAGTGTAGAGCTTGGTTATAAGAGAAAGAAATGAGTTTAGTTTGAGTTTAGTTTATTTGCAAAAGCTGGGCACCTGCCACGTCCGTGATGGTGGTAGGTAGCCATGTTGCATAAATGAGTTGTTATCTTGAATAGTTATAAATCATAAATTGATGACTACAATAGGCAGAAACTATTTAACTTAACTGGAAACCATACACAAACTCTTAAAACAATAAACTTAAGTAGAAACTGACATGATTGCAAGAGAATGAAATAACTCTCAATGGTCAAATGGTCAGAAAGAAATGAGAGAAAACAGGGTAAATATAAGAGAAAGGTGACGTCACCAGAGGGTTTAGAGCAACGGCCAATAGGAGGGAAGAGTGAATGGATGACGACGAATAGTAAGCAAGGAACAAAAAGGTGGTTAGTTCGGTTTAATCAGCGATTTCCAAACAGGAGAAAGGTAAGGAACGCTGGATAGGTCATTGACCAACAGTTCGGAATTTTTAAAAATATGATAAGACTCGTAAAAATCTAAATCAAAAATTTAAGAACAATTTTGAATGACTTTAGAAGAAGACAAATTAAAATTATGATTTGAGTCCCAAAAATGTTGGGCAATTGATGAGCATTTAAATTCTTGTTTTTTTGACATAAGCTTTATGTTCTTTGACACGACACTTTAAGGCACGCTTAGTTTGGCCAATATATGAAAGGGAGCCGCGATGGCTCAGGGGATAGAGCGTTCGCCTTCCAATGAGGCGAACCGGGTTCGAATCCCAGTCGATACGAATTCCGCATCCGGCTTGCACTGACCACAGTGCTGACGTGAAATATCCTCAGTGGTAGACGGATCATGGGTTAGAGTCCCCTTGCCGTCAGGCTAACCGTGGGAGGTTCTCGTGGTCTTCCTCTCCATGTAACGCAAAATGCTGGTTAGCTCCATCAAAAAGTCCTCCACGAAGGCAAAATTTCTCCCAATACTCGATCCAGGAGTTCCCTTGTCTTCTGGATTGGGTTCAAAATTACAAGGCTACGGAGTTGAACATTAGTAGCCGTAAACCCATTAAGTTGGGTCGGCTGTTCAACGACGGTTATAAAATAAAATATATGAAAGGGAGCCGCGATGGCTCAGGGAATAGAGCGTTCGCCTTCCAATGAGGCGAACCGGGTTCGAATCCCAGTCGATACGAATTCCGCATCCGGCTTGCACTGACCATAGTGCTGACGTGAAATATCCTCAGTGGTAGACGGATCATGGGTTAGAGTCCCCTTGCCGTCAGGTTAACCGTGGGAGGTTTTCGTGGTCTTCCTCTCCATGTAACGCAAATGCGGGTTAGCTCCATCAAAAAGTCCTCCACGAAGGCAAATTTCTCCCAATACTCGATCCAGAAGTTCCCTTGTCTTCTGGATTGGGTTCAAAATTACAAGTTACGGAGTTGAAGATTAGTAGCCGTAAACCCATTAAGTTGGGTCGGCTGTTCAACGACGGTTATAAAATAAAATATATGAAAGGCAGGGCCGGGATAGCCTGGTCGGTAGGGCGCTCGGCCCATGTCTAAGAGGTCGTGGGTTCGATCCTCGCCGGCCGAAGACTCCCCGTGTAGTAAATGGTGACTGATGCACGTTAAATCTGTCGAGTCTCAAAGTCCTCCATGTTCCCATTACAAATCAATACCTCTGGGGGTACTGATCCAGGAGTTTCCTTGTCTTCTGGATTGGTTCGAAATTACAAGGCTACGGAGTTGAACATTAGTAGTTGTAAACCCATGAAATTGGGTCGGCTGTTCAACGACGGTTATAAAATAAAATATATGAAAGGCGGGGCCGGGATAGCCTGGTCGGTAGGGCGCTGGGCCCATGTCCAAGAGGTCGTGGGTTCGATCCTCGCCGGCCGAAGACTCCCCGTGTAGTAAATGGTGACTAATGCACGTTAAATCTGTCGAGTCTCAAAGTCCTCCATGTTCCCATAACAAATTAATACCTCTGGGGGTACTGATTCAGGAGTTTCCTTGTCTTCTGGATTGGTTCAAAATTACAAGGCTACGGAGTTGAACATCAGTAGTCGTAAACCCATGAAATTGGGTCGGCTGTTCAACGACGGTTATAAAAAAAAAATAAATAAAAATATATATATATATATATATATATATATATATATATATATATATATATATATATATATATATATATATATATATATATATATATATATATATATATATATATATATATATATATATATATATATATATATATATGAAAGGCCGCATTGGCAATTAATTTGGTATATACCCCAGCTATTTTGACTGTCAATGGGCTGTTTGAGATTAGAAAATTTTATCTTATTAATGGGACTGAAAATAATTTTAAAATCAAACTTCTTTAGGATATTAGCAACTTGCCGACTTTTTTTAGGAAAATGGGGTAAAATGACTAAATTGATGAGTCTCTGATTCAAAGGTGAACTGAATGCAAGAATCAATGCTGTTCATAACATTAAGAATTTGGTCTAAATTACAATTATTATCATCTAACAAAGCAAAACTGTCATCAACATATCTTTTATAAAAGGGGAAAGTTAAGATTTTGAATAGTTTACTTTCAAAATAATGCATATAGATGTCCCTAAGTATAGGGCTCAAAGGACCTCCCATGGCAAGACCATTGGTTATACGGTAAAATTTGTTGTCAAACGCGAAAGTATTTTGTTGTAAACAAACACGGGTGAGGTTAACATATTCATCGACCTCATATTGGGAAAAATGAATTCCGAAAGTCTAAGTTATAGGCATTCCAAAGCCCCCTCAACAGGAACATTAGTGAACAGTGATTTAACATCAAATGAGGCCATCAAATAACCATTAGGTTTTAGATTTTTAACTTCTTTAACAAATTCAAGGGAATTTTCGGTAGTGAAAGAATTATTACCAAGGAAAGGGAAGAAGACAGAAATAAAAAAAAAAAATTTTTTTTCTCTTCAACGTTGTCTCTTCAACCTTCATATTTTTGTGCTCTTTAACGTTGTTTGTCTTAGTTTGTATTTTAGCACAAAGATCGCCCACTTGTGTATTTAATATTTTCTATTGTTTGCAAATTTGCTTATGTTTTAGATTCGTAATATCTTCAGAGTTTTTATTCTTTCAAACTCTTGATCAGTTGTGGTCATAGAAATTCGATGTTATTTTGCTCATATTCATCGTTTTCACCACTCTCATCAGGAGCAAGGATGAAATCAAAAATTGAATTGTAATGGGGTGTGTGTTGCAGTCGATGGACGCGTCATCGACTTCTGCAGCGACACACTTTTAGGCGGAAGGTCCAATTTTTCCGTTGGATACGGAGAAGCAATTAACCCGGAAAAGCCTTATTAAACCCATTTGTAGTGCATTACAGTCGACACCATCCAACTTGTGGAAATCAAATTTAGAACTTCAAAAAACATTTATTTTCGCTTTAGATGCATCTTGCAAATCACTGGAATCATGAACCGATGCTATATATTAAGTTGTCGAAAAAAATAGAGAAAGAAAAAGATAACGATATATTAAATTTCTATGCTGATTAAATGAAAATTTGAAAGAAAAAATTTAATTCAACTTGCAGGTGTTGGTATTTTTTTACATGCAACACCGGTTGAAAGAAATGACAACAGTTCCTTCAACCGGTTCTATGAATTATGTATGACAAAATAATGGCATGTATGTGATCAAGAACTAAAATTTTAAATTTTTCAAATTTTGATTTTAGAATATTTGCAAAATAATAATCGTTTCTTCCTTCAGTTTGAATGTTAAGCTTTTAATTATAGAATAATTAAAAACGACTTATTACCTCGTTTCATGAAGTTATGAAAAAAATAAATCAAACAGAGCAACAGACTACACAACTTCCATTAACTTTATTTTAAAACATCGCATTACATAATAATAGCAAACAAAACAGTTTCATGTTGCAAGCATATTGATTCAGTTTTTATTGCATACAATTTTTTTTATGAACATCAATAATTTAAATAATAGTCAATACGTAATTATGATATGTATCATATCGCATTACGTGATCAGCTTATGTACAATACATACAGTCTGTACATATAGGTATATATAACATACTTTAAATAGTTTTAAATAGTTATGGTCTACACTAGCAAAATATGCCATATTACACAAGACAAGACATAATAATGTTAAAATATTCTTAAAAAATTATTTGGGATAAAGTAAAACAATAATAAATATATTGCAATTTGTTCAATGATGTAACATACGAAACGTTATAATATAAGTATTAAATTTTGCAGTTATTTTTGAAAATATATTTTAAAAGGCAAATTATTTAATTATTATCTAGTTATTTAACAATAGCAAATTATTATCTTGAAGTTTTTGTGGGTCCCTCCAAGCATAATATTAAGTTAATTATAAGTAATATTAAGAAATTTTCCTCAAAATCAAGTAAATTGTTAATAATATCAAGTACACCATCAGCACTATTTTTTTCAATAAAAGTCACAGTAACAAATAATAATTCTTTTAGTGCTAGTATGTAATGTATGAACGATGTTCTTTATTCTAATTTCAAACCAAATGATTGATTTTAGAGTACTCAACTGTTGTTACAATATAATTTTGATTTGGTTAATATGTTTTATTACAGCTCTTTTGCTATAAACATCAATTTAAACTTTGAATCATATAAACAATATATAACTATACTGTTAATCTAAAATAATCCTGAAGTTGACTTACTAAAGTAATGGTCATAAAGGAAGCTTCCATACACATTCCAACGCGTTTTGTGCGTCATTGTATGAGAAAAAATATAAATTTTGGTAACTATTATAGACATAGATTTTCTAGCGTTTTGGGAGGATATAGTAATAAAATGCTTCAAATAGGATATTCGAGACATTTTATTTAATCATAGAATTCTGTTTTGAGAAATTTAAATTTATACGACAGGCTTATGTGTGAATATCATTTTAGTAACTTAGATTTTTTTTTTTTTTTTTGTTTATTTTAAACGCTGGGAAGCCTATATAGTAAAATAATGTTTGGCTAATGAAACTATAATGGTTATTTGAGTATTCTTAACCTGTTAGATTCAGGCATAAACGTCGCAGGTATCTAATTATGAGGGGAACGAAATGAAATTTCAGATTCACAATAGTTCTCTTAGCTTCACACATAAGAAAAAAAAATTCTAAATTGTACTAAAAACCTGCAAAAATGCATGATTTTTTAAAAATATCCTTCTTGTTTTTAATTTTGCGTATACTAAATCAATGATAATTCACTACAGTATTCATTATTGATCTCAGATATTGACTTTAAGAGATTTTTAATTATTGGGGGAAGTGCTTATACCTGCAAACTACGGATTGAGGTAATAGTAGTGTGCTTTGCGGAGCCCGTCTCTCAAAGTCACTAAGTCAGGGCTCAAAATTTCATCCGAAGTCATTATAAATTATAGATTTATTTATTTAATATTTTTTGCAGAAAAGATTTTATAATATGTGTATTGCATTTATAAGATATAAAATAAATCAAGTTGTGGAAAAGCAAGCAAGGCTGTATACATAACAATTGTTTTGGCTTGAATATTTCTAAGGCCTAGGGAAAACGACGATGAAGCGTGAAATGTTGTTAACATATTAAATAAAATGAAGTAAGAAATGTGAGTATTAATCATCAAGAAAGTACAGATTTTGTGGAACACAAGAATTATCCAATTCTGGATACATTAAAATCTTATCACTTTAGGCTTGATGAGTTGAAAGAAATTCACATTAAATATTTAGCACACATTAATATGTAATAAATTGAAAAATCAATTTCAAAAAGTGCACTTTATACATACAATTATTGTGAGTGCATAAAATATTATTATTAAAGTTATCTGAAATATATACGAATGTTTCATGAGTAATAAAATATACTTTATGTGTCACAACTTTATTTATCGTTAGTTAAGCAGATATATTTATCGGTGCTTTAAGTTGCTTTAAAAAATAATATATTTACTTAATAATGAGAAAAATTATATTTTTCAACTTTGATTTTAAGGGTGTAATGCAGTTATCAAACCTGAAAAAAAAAAAAAAACAAACAGAGCCGTTACAAAAGCTAAACTAAACATTGAGCTCTGCAATTTCAAATTATATCTGTGAATTAATTTGAAATTGCACCCGTAATGGATTTCTCTATAGAAAAAACCTTTTACTGCCTAAATTTTATCTCCTTTGAAAATTATAAGCGTTTTGTATTCCAGTAAAAGTAAAGAAAATAATTTAAAAAAATGTTTTTTATTTTATCTTCAATACATTATCTTATTTATATGTATTGATGAAAGACAGGTTGAATCAAATTTATAAAAAGAATCAAATACTAAAGCAACAATTTGGAAGATTCTTCCACAAAAAGCATAACATTTGCAGTTACGAAAATGTTTTGAAAAGATACTTTAGAGCAAAATGCACCTGACCTGTCTTCAATTATTGAAAAATATTTTTTTTGTTTTGCACAATTTTTATTTATTTCCATTTTAAAATTCAGTTTAAAAGTCTTATTTTTCTTATTTCTTTGTAAATTGAAAAAGATGCGTTTTGCTGTAGAGTGGAGAGTCGAAATTAATTACGGCAATTAATTTATTAATTGTTTTGCCTTCTATATATTTAAAAAATATGCAATTGTCTTAAGGGCTTTAGACGTGGATGTTGTTAAAAACTCATTTCAATGCATGTAACGTTTATTGAACAGATAAAAAAAGTAAATACAGTTTTGTGTAAATGCATTCTCTTCCCATTTTTTTGAATATTATACAAGTTATACAAAATTATGACACTTAAACAATTTTTTGACCAGTTCATTTCTGATCATTCACATGTTTTTTTGCAATGAAAATTTTTTGAGTTTAAACCTATTTATATATATTTTTTGTTTTGTACACTTTTAATTTATTCTCCATTTTAAAATTCAGTTTTAATGTCTTTTTTTATTATTTCTTTGTATATTGAAAAAGATACGTTTTGCTGTAGAGTAAAGGGCGAAACTAAAAAAAGTATGTACAGTTTTATATGTTGAATGTGTCCTCTTCTCATTTTTTTAACATTAAAGTTATAACAGTTTTTTATGGATAAATAAGTTCTTTACATTTTTAATTAACCTAAAAAGTACTGACCAATTATGCGTAATTTAAAAACCACTCGCTTGCATGCATGCTATTTTTAAAGCTAAAATAGTTCATTAAAGCTAATTTTATTAGCTTTAATCGTAATTTTCTAATAATTTCATAACTTCTCCCACGTAAGCAACTAATTTCTAGTAGCTACCTTTAACCAATAGTGGCAAATTGTTGAGTTAATTATCTTAAAAGTGATCTAAATTTACTTTGATCACCACGACATAATGCAAGAATGTGTATGAGATACCTAGAAAAAATAAGAAAATTGTGCAAAAGTATGCAAATTTATTTGTTAATTTCTAGTCTAGGAAATCTTTGCAAAAGGGAAAATTTTAAGAGGTGGCAGCGATGCAAATCAAATATTTTTATTTTTAAACATAATCACTATTGTAATGTATTGTGATATAATTACAATATCGTATTGTAATAAATGAAACAACATTTTTTTCCAGTATAAATATTTATTAAAAGATAACTCATTATAGTGTCCGACTTTTATATTAGTGAGAAAAGTATATTTAGGAAAAAATGGTGGTAGTTTTCATTTATTAATTATCACTTACGTTAAAAAAATCATCAGAAGGGTTTCAAATGCATATTTTTATATTGATAGTATATCATATAGGAAAGATATTTTTTTTCTCTTAGTTACAAAAAAATTATATATTTTAAATGTTTATTCGGGGTGTTCCATAATTACCGTCCTTAATATACAGCTTTAAAATCTTGTTGAGAGCGAAATTTAAATTATTTACGCATTGTGGTTCACAAGCCAATATTTAAGTAAGAAAGAAACAACAACATGTTTAATATCTAGTGAATTATTAATAAGGAAAACGCAATTAGTTTAATTTACTGGTGAAACTTGGCGAAGGATCCAGATAATTTACTTCCTCTCATGATCTCCCTGCAATCAAACCAGTTTCAATGTTCTCCTCTCCTCAATAGGAATTCGTCAGATTTCGATAACGTTTCTGATTTTTGCTCACTTAAATATTTATTTTACTTTTTTGAAGACATATTCGTTCATAAAATAATTCGCTGGATAGTTTTTGTTTCACCAAGCTGTAATAAATAAATAAAAAAAATTTAATTTTTTTTTAATAATTTATACGTATCTAGTAAAATTTGAGATATTTTTTCATTCTAAAGTATGTGGTTAATTTAGACCAGTGTTTTTCAACTCCATTTATTCGAAAGACTGGTAAAATATTTCTGAATTTTATCGCAGACCTGTAATTTCGTCAAACGTCATAATTTTACAAATACAAAATAATGGCACTTATATAATTTTTTGAGCAGCTTATTTCCGATCAATCACATGTTATTTTACAATGACAAATGAGCCTAAACCTATTTAAATATACACAAAATTTATAAAAACTCTAATACAAATATTAATCTGAGACTGTCGGTTGAGAAACATTGATTTAGACATTAATAATTTAGTCGTTATCTCTTTTAACTTCAAGTTTACAAATAGTTAGACGAAGAGAATTTTCAATTAATTTTATTAACAATTTCGCATTTGATTTTCTCAAAAGCACTGTTTATATTCCTGCGAAGTTAATTGAAATCACAAAATGTTGTAATAATCTTAAAACGTAATTTTAAGATTATAATTTAATTGTTTTCATTTAAACAATGTATGAGTTATATAATTCAGCAACTACTTTTCTTCCCTGTTAATCAGTTAAATATATAATATAACATAATTATTCTAAAATATATAAAGTTCTTTTCTTTCGTTATGATGCTTCCAAGTATTTATTTATTTTTTTAAATTTTGAATCTCATTTCATCTGAAAGCAATGTTTTGAAGAATATAAACATACTATGTCTTGCCTAAAAATTGAGAAACATACAAGTTTACTTCTCATAAGCATAGCATACAATTCATCGAGAGTAGCAATTAACAAAGCACATTGCAAAGCGAACATTTTGTACTCAGATACATAAAATATATACGTTTTCGTTTGAAAATCACTATACCTAAAGCATTCTTTCCTTCACTTTATTTTTAAATTATTGTTAACACAAGTAAAAAATTTGTTGTTCGTAAGTATATATTTTTGTGTTATGCTATCAGGATGGGCGATTTTGAAATAGATTAAAAATATTAAAAAAATTAATTAAAAACTAATTGATTAAATTTATTTTTGGAATTATCTCTATCGATTAATCACTCAACGAATCTAATAAATCGGTTATGTGATTAATCTAACAATCGCGATTAAAATAGATAAAATAACAATGCATCTTATTGTTTTTAATCTTATTCTTTTTAATCGTTACACTTGATGGCTAAATTGGTAATTTTTAAGGATGTTTTATACATTTACAAACATATTAAATTTTGGTATTATAAATAAAGACATATTCACTGAATGGTCATAAATAGATTACCAATGATAAAAATCGAAGCTCTCTTTATAATTAGAAAATCCTTAAAAAATTAGTAATTTTATGGCTAATTTTGTAGTTAATTTTTAGAAGTAGGTGATATTCATAACCCATTATTTTGAATAACTATTCTATACAAAGAATTAAGTTTCCTCTTTCAGAGGGATCTAGAATTAAAAATTAGTATAAAAATTCATCAATAGATGGCACCTCAATACAAATGGTCTTTATTTGCTTAAATGGTAATGGTAAAAAAATCATTTGCGTTACAGAGCATGTCAGCAAAAATTGCGGATAAAGAAGTCGTTAATTCTTCGTAAGTATTTGTTACTGCAACTGCACATTATACTTACGTTGCAAGAAAAATGCACTACAAGTAAAATTGTTCTACTAAAACCAGCAAAACTTCATTTTAACTGTGGAAAATGTGTGAAAATTAAGAGAGTATTGAGCAGTTTTAATGCTATTTTTTAAACTATTTTACTTATTTAAATCGTAATAAATGCGTTTATGACTATTTAGCAGATTTTTAAACTAAAAGTTTTCATTTAATAAATGTCACGCGTATCATTTGAATTGTCTGCAGTGTAAATTTTACCATTTGAATTGTCTGCAGTGTAATCTCATTTGCATCACTAGAACACCTTCTAGATATCTTAGTTGGGAAACTTATTTCTTAATGACCCCGTATATTTAAAACTAAACAATAGTTTATATCATATGCATTAAAGGTAGAAGAATAAATAATTGTGAAAAATCCTTGGTGAACATTTAATTTTTAAACTTGCTTATAAAATGTTTTTAAAATGAAAAACAAATCTAATTTAGCATTGAAACTGCGATTACTCAGGGGATTCTGTAAGCACTGCCCTTTATCTGTATTTTTAGAATAAGGAAAAAAAATCAATTTTTTGGATTGCTAATATTTAAATGAGGATGAAACACAATCCGGCGACTCATTATCGAAGTTAATCATATCGAGGGAAGGAAAAACCCAGCTTATTTGAAGCTGAACGACAATTATTATGACGTTCTATTTGACCGCTAAACTCGATTCGGACTTCCATCCTTCAATATTTTTCAAGTCAATATTGAATAGTCAGAGATAGTCTTCCTTTTTTAAACTTGCGACCCCTATGTTGTATATTTTTGAAAAAGGTTTTAAAAATACACTTTAAGGAAATAGTTACGGTACACTTTGTATATCTTGAATAAATTTAAACGTATTCGTTACTTAAAATAATAGCTGACTCCTTCTGTGCATTGTTCTAAAAAACCTCTCTAAACTTTACCGAAACGGCAAACTCGTATCGTTTCGGAATTTTAGCATAATTATTAATATTATAAAAAATTTTCATATTTCGAGTTAAATTATGCTTATAAAGCAATTACACATTTCAAATACCTGAAAGTACTTTTTAAAGTATAGTTTTATTGGTTATAAACATTAGCAATCTTAAATGATGCAGTCACTTTCATTAATACATGGCATACACTACAAATATGTTTGTTAGACAAAAAAATATATTTTATACATATTATATATCGAAATAATTTAGCGATTATATAAATTTTTTCGAATTTATGAAACATTTAGTAAAAAATTTGTAAAATATATAATAAAGAAAAATAAAATATAGATAAGCTCATTAATTGTTAAAATATAATTTTTATTATTTTGTGTATAATTTATGTTTTTAATATGGACGCATTTGATATAAACCACATGTATGTTTCTGAACAGAATATATAATTTTTTGCTTTTATTTTTTTCAATTACATTTGAAAGAAAATAAAGCAAAGAAAACTCTTATTTTTTAGATACAAATAATTTTTAAGGAATTAAAAAAATATTTATCTTAAATTGCATTTATTAGTAAAAATTAAAAACTTTTAAAAATTTAGTGCTAAAATTAAAACTGTCCTGGGCTCATTTTATTTTAATATACACTCATAAGAGCTTAATAAAGAATTCTGAAAATGGATTTTGAAGATAAATGTAATTTATGTAATGCATATATAAAAGCTTGTCAAAAATAGTATTTTGAAGAAGGAGTAAGAATTAAAAAAATTCTCCATTTCAACATATATATTAGTTTAAATAAAATTCTTAAAAAAATTGTAAGGAAACTTGTTTGTTTTGTTTTTACTACAGATGAAAACTATAGCGAATTTAAAAAAATTAAGACGTTTAAATAAAGTCAATTCTTCAAGTATCAAATATTTTCTGCTGAAGAATGTTTGTGAGTTTTTATAAAGCAAATTATTGTGTTAATTTTTTTATAAATTGAAAAAGTAATTAAGTGATGTACATGAATAACATTATGTATAACAATAAAATTTTAATTAAAACTAAAGCACACGCAAAATTCTTACTTTAGTTAACTTTATTAGCATTTCTTTGCGGTTTGGATAAATCACTCGATAGGCTTTTGACAATTATATGCATATTTACCCTAATTTCGTAATGTGTATAGTATATATATAATAACATAATAAAGACAAAATGAAAAAAAAGAGAGATTAATGAAATAAAGTTTATTTACAGCTCAGTACATAGAACTCATAAAATTAGTTAAAAATATTGAGAAAACTAAGATTATTAAAGGAGAAGAAAAACTTATTAAAAAATATTAAAGTTTTCTTTTAATCTCGTCATCAGCTCACACTATTATTTTCGAAAAAAATAGTGCTTTCTAATATTGTATTAATGTACCCAAAGCAAAACATATCAATACAATAGCGTGAGGAGCACAAAAACAATTTTGAAACGAAAATAGAACTTATTAAACAAAGAATTTAAAACAAAAATAAAGCATGTAAAATGAAAAAATCAAGAACAAATAGAAAATACGGAATAAAGTCAAAATGTAATGTATAAAGCGAGTAGCGAAGGTAATTACACTTATAGGCATTTTTTTAAAAATGATTTAAAATGTTTTCATAACAAGTTTGCCAGATTACAAAATATGAAAATAGAAACGTAAATAGGGAAAAGGATCAACTAATGTCGCATTTCTACTGAAGTGCAGAATCGTGTTTGATTTGTTAGATACCTTAGACTGGCCCGAATCTGGATGTGTGCAAGGTATAATATTATACTGGAAAATTCAAAGTTTATAATTAATAAGGTTGAATTTAGGGAAATTAATATTTAATGAAAAAAACTATTTAAAAAATTTTTATTTTACAAAATTCTTAAAATAATTTAATCAAATAATTTAATAAAATAACAATTAATAAAATACTTAATTAAAGAAATTTTTTATTTAATTATATTTTAGAATTTTCTAAACAAAATAAAAAAAGGTTCTATTGCGACTTTCCAAGATTTATTTAATAGCTTTTTCTAAACTAAAAGATGTTCTTTTGAGTTATTACTATGATTCTTCCTTCATTGCAATTCTGTTTAATGGGAAATTTATATTTGTCTTCGTTACAATGAAAAACAATTTTTTGTTCAAATTGATGGAATACGTATCAATTATTCATCATTCTTAGGCTAACTTATTTTTGCACTATTATGAAAAAAAAAATACTGTTAATTTTAAATTTATTTTTAGATTTATTGATGATTTAATTATCTTTAGTTTTTAAAATTATACAATTCTGTTAAATAACCCCAAGGAATTAAAGTTGTTTCATAATCATGTCGATAGTATAAATTTTAATTTTTGACGATAATATCAATTTTAATTTAATTTTAATATGAATAAACTAATGGCAAGGAATTATAATGTTTCTAAAAACATACTTTTAAATACAGTTTTTAAACTTGTGAATTTTTGTAATAATATTTTTCTTCTTCTTTACTAATTTTTACAACTTTTTCCTCGTTTTCTCTATATTTTTAATGTTTAATATGTTTTAAAGTTTAACACGTTTTGTTTCCGTATATTACGTAATATTATGTACTACGCACTTTTCTTTAATTTACTGTTTTATTAATTTTATGCGTTTTATTTATTATACGTTTTGTTTTAGAAATTAATTCGGTTTATTTACTGCGCATAAGCTGCAAGTAAATAAGAAAATATCGAGAAAAAATGGATAATAATAAATATTAATGAAAAGAGAAGAAGAAAAATTATTAAAATATTTTAAAAAGAATTAATTATAGAAATGTATTATTTATAATAGAGAGCACTTCTTTTTGCGGATACAATCGTGTGAGCTGATGACGAGATTATATCTTTTCAATATTTTGTTTTCCGACTTTTTAATAATTTTTTTTAAATAATTTTTTTTTTTAGAAAATATATTTTTTTAACACATTTTTCTTCTTCTTTTTTCAATAATATTTATTATTTTACATGTTTTTATCTATATTTTAACTAGTGCCGGTACTTTTTTCGACAATTTTGTCCGGAATTTGTTATAGTGTCGATCTTTCTTTGAACATTTTTTTTTAATTTTTAGATTTATATCTTATAATCTCATCTAAAAAGAGTCATAAAAAGTTCATTGTTATAAACTTTAAAAACACGTGTGAGAATAAAATTTTTATCAGTTACATTTTGTTGATGTTTTAAACCTATCATTGACGCATATAACTTATAGAAAAATTTAATTCAATGTATTTTTTGTTTAAGAGATTCACGTTCATCTGAATCATTAATTTGGCAACTTTTATAGTAATCGACACTGTAGGTAATTGTTATGGGGTCTAAATAAAATCTACTAATGAATTAAAATATAAGCATGATAGATTTTATGAGCACGTTATTGAATGGCAGGCCTCATTGAAATATAGTGATAGAAAAAAATTATCATCATAATACTTTTTGCAATAAAGTACGAATATATTCATGATCAGGAAATAAAACTCGTTTATAATGTACACAAGTTTTATACTTACAAGTATACAAGTATACATGACTTACAAAAGTATACTTACTAATAGATGTTCCTTCCATTCCTAATATATTTGTTTAAATATTCATCGAAAATTTTCAATTTAAAAAAAAACAAACAAAAATTCAATCACATGATTTATATTAATGAATTAATTCATAATTTGGCAAGTTGTTTCTAAAGAAAAATATTTCAAAAAGTTCAACTGATTTTTCAACGGTGGTATAAAAACTGTGTAATATGATGTACAAAAATCTGTAATAATAATTATCAAAAAGTATTTACTTAAAATAGACAAATTAAACAATTTAAATAACTAAAGTACCAAACGACACAGCAAATATTGCACAGCAAATTTAACTCAAAAAATGTGCAAAGTAGTATTTAATATGTATAATTTAACCCTATTTTAAATTAAATAAACTTTATAATCGTTTCATGATAATCATCATGATAATCGCCTTTAGAAACAAAATATATGGTATATTTACATAACATTTTTTATCATATATGCCGTCGTTCTAGGCAGTTAATGAAACAAAACATTCATTGGACATGTAAAAGTAATGTACAAATACATTCTCTTGATAGACATTTATTTCTTACGTGAAAAATAAAATAACCTGAATTTACAAATGAAATCTTTTTATTGAAATTTTTATTATCAATATAGTTCATAACCATGATAGAAAATTTTAATAACGAGGAGAGATTCTCATTTGAATAAATTAAAAAAGTATTTCAGTTAACTATTTATTTCTATATAATTCTCAGTATGCGCAGAAAATGTAAATATTTTTAAAAAAAAATTTTTTTTCAAATTTTGTTTTTTATCAAAAGTCGTTATAATAAATATTTTATTTAAATAGTATGATATAATATCAAAATGCTGCTTTTAAAATTTGAATAAAAGATTCTAAATTAAAAAAATCGATAATTTTTTTAAATAACTATTTATAGTTTTTTTTAAAAATCGGAAATAGTTTTTAGGCATGATTTTTCATGACACCTCAATTTTGAAGAAAACATTGTTGCAATCGATCGATTATAGGTTGAAAAACTAATTTCTGATAATGTATGTTTTTGTTTTCAATTATTTGTACAATTGATTTTCCTTTAACACATGATGTTTTTCAAGAAAATTATTTAAAAACTTTTTTTCCAATGAAATTATAGTGAATGAATGCGACAAATGCATCTTAAAAGCAGTAAATAGGAAACTCTATACTCAGGGAAAATCAATATTTGTACTTTGAAGACGAGTTTATAAGTTACATTAACACACATACGCATACAATAGCTGATCTTTTCATACTCTGCGAACGAAAAATCATATTATACTATTAATTTAACAACTACAATAATTGTAAACAATATCTTTAAATTTTAAATATTACAATTTTCACGGGGAACCTCTTGTTGTCTTATATTTTCATTTGAATGACTTTTCATTTTCGGCCCCAACGCTGGAATAGACCAGCTCTTTGACATCGGCAATTGGTACCCCATAAATTGCATCGACAAGCAGAGCTGAAACAACAATCATTTGGGCGATGATCACAGCTTGATGAACGCCGAATGCAACTCCGCCTAAAACACAATCGATTGTATAAATTCTAACTAACATATATAGGTTATTAATTTGAAAAATTAAAAAAATTAAAAAAAACCAAAATTAAAAAAAACCAAAATTAAAAAAAACCAAAAAACTAAAACCACCAAAAATTAAAAAAAAAAAAAAACAAGCAATGGTAGTAAATTTTTTAAATTCGCTTTGTGTACAAACAACACACGCCAAAATATTACCCTGTGCTCTAAATTGAAAATATAAAAATTTTATTTCGAAATTAGGAAGCTGAATGAAGGTGTAATTATTAACGAAAACAAAGTGTGACCACATTTTGTTCTAAGTAGATATCACTAGAATTTCATTTCAAAATTTTGAGCCTGATTAAAGGTATAGTTATGAACAGAAACAAAATACCATCATATGTTGTTCCAAATTGACGTCACTAAAATTTTATTTCAACATTGTGAACCTAAATGAAGGCACAGTTATTAACAAAAAATACTATCACATTTTGTTCCCAATTGAAATCGCTAAAATTTTTTTCGAAATAATGAACTTGAATATAAATGCTGTTAATAAAAATAAAACTTTGTTCCAAATTCAAAATCACTTAAGTTACACTCGAATTAACTAACCTGAATACGGATTTAATTAATAAAAAAACAACATAACCGAATTGAAATTACTAAAATGTTATTACAAAATTATGAAACTGAGTTATTAACAAAAAATAAATGTCATGACATTTTGATCCAAATTGAAAAGTACTAAAATTTTATTCTGAAATTATTAATCTGAGAAAAATATATGTTTCTAAGATTTCATGCACAATTATACTTGTAGGACTACACTAAATATTTTCAGGAGAAGCAGAATTTTTTTTTTTTTTAATTACTTAGCTTACTTAATGACAACTTGTACTATTTCCAGCAAGATTTTTGCCCTTCAGCAAATATTAAAGCTGAAGATAATTTACGTTTTTAAAAAATTCGAAAATATTGCCTTTAATTGGCTTTAAAATAAAAATTTAAAAAATTCAGAAACATTTAAAAAAATTTCTTAATTTCCGGGAACTCAGCTGCTTGCATATAGGCTGTAAAAGGATTTATTCTATTCTTTAAATTTCCAATATTCCCGTCATTTAAATATGTTTAAAACTTTTTAATTGAATTAGCAAGATTTTGTATAATTTTTTTAAAAAGAAGTTTTAAATTAAGACAATCTTGTGAATTTCGTCTCTGAAATGAATTAAACTTGGCTGCTGTTCAAAGAAAAAACAACAGTTTTGATAGTAATTTCTTAACTAATAAACAGAGACAAAAACTTTCGTTATGTTTTCTGTGAACTGAAAATTATTTGTAAAATAAATAAAAAGAATAGCCTGATTTAGTACTTGTTAGATGTAATAATAATAAATTTATACTTACTTGTCAATGTGTAATAAATTATCTTCTACGGTTCCATAATCACCTGAAATAGTTTTGTTTGCTGTAAATATAGTGTATACAACACAAATGCAAAAATATATAAACGTACAAATATATACTTATTTGTTATGGTTAAAAATGTCGTTTAATTTATTCCAAAAAGATAGACTAAATTTTTTTTAATAGTAGGGAAAACTTAACGGTAAGAGTGTCCAAAGTTTTTTTCTTCTACAATTTTTGCCTCGATTGACTTAAAACTCCAGAAAAATATTCTTGACATGTAGTGTAATTAGAAAAAAAAATTTTTTTTAAATAATTTTTTGTGAAATTTTATAATCCTTCGAGCAGTAAGCTTAAGCATCCCATTATGTCCTTTATCTTAGTCTTTTTCACAAAATATAAAACAAAAAATGTCCTTGTTCCTAGAATACATTATGCTCGTTTTTTGACTTATGCACATTTGTTTGAGCGGAGGAAATTTATTATAATGTATTTCATTAGACTTAAATTTTATTAGATTTAAAGAAAATTATTATGTATTTTAACAAAGTTATTAAAATGCGATTATTATTTTTGAATTTTTGTATATTTTATGTAACTAACCTATGTGTGTCAGTCCCTCACTTGTACCAGCGTTAAATTAAAACAAGAAAGAATTTGTTTAAGTAATTTTAATTTTAAAGCATTGAACATCAAACATTCTTATTTGTTTACAACAATATTTTATCCCTCCTTTAAAATACTAAAAAGTGTGATATACATTTAGAGATATAAAAAAAACATGGCATCTATTTTCTACTCATTGAAGCTTTTTTTGTGAATATACTAGAACAGGTAAATTTTTTGTATTTATAATTTTCACATGTTTTTTCAAAGTAAAATAGAAAATACATAAAAAGTAAATCATTATAAGTCGTTTTTTTTTGTATGAATATATTTATGAATGAGTTGAATATATTTTCAAAAAAACATTTATGATACTTCTTGTCAATTACTATATTTAAATATTAATAAATTTTTGACTTTATTACTAATACATAAAATGATATAATGATGGTAAACTAATCCGTTGAAGAATGGTAATAAGGATTGATAAAAATACATTATTTTGTTTTTCTTGTCCTCATAAGCAATTACAATAATATTAAGAATTGTAATTCACTTCAATAGTTTTTGGTTTAAAGAATGAATTAAAATGACTTTTTCCTAAAAATGTTTTAAAATGACTGTTTTCCTGAAAATGACTTAAAGTTACTGTTTTCATAATAGAATAACAATAAAGAATTACAAATAAGTATTGTAAGAATGTGTCTTACCTTCTACGACATATGGTGATCCAAAGACAATCGTGGAAAGAAAGAGAACAGCAAAAACAAGAGTAAAATATTTCATATTTGTTTCCTTTTTAATGTATTGGAATCTATAAAATAAAGAACAATTTGTTTGAATTTTTATTTTCATTTTTAAATTTATTTTTATTTTTAAATTACTTTTCAAATCAAAAGAACCACTAAATTAGTACACGGTATTAGTACAGCTAAGTTGAAAGTAGTACAAGCTGTGGCATCAAGCGATTTTAAACTGTTACAAAGAACGGGTGATTAGCTTAATGGATTTAAAAGCACAAGAACACACAATAAACATAAAAACATTTAGTTTTAAAGCTTAAAAAAATTTTTAAAACGTTTTTTTTTCTTCAAAAATAATCCCCACAGGAATTCGATGAATTTCTCCTTAAAATTTGACATTGAAATTTGGGAATTGACATATTTACTGTTGAATATGAGCCGACCGATCTGTGTAGGGGTCAAGGAACTCGCCTTGCTTCAGAGAGGTTCTGGGTACGAATCCCGGGCAAGGCATGGATGATCTTTCATTCGCTGTTCTATCTGTCCTTACTGTGTGAGTAACGTTGGCCCACCCAATATGGTGTCTCTAAAAAAGTCGCCAACAAACCTGCTCTTTAGATGACTGTAATGACGAAATATCATTCTCCATGTGGACATTAAAAAAAAAAAATGCTGAAAATGGGGTAAAATTGTCTAACACCTGACCACCATATTCTTCGTTAAAAATGCCCAAAAAAATTTTCGTTTTTAATTTTTCTAAAATAGACATGGAATTATTATAAATATTTTATATTATTCTTAAAACTTGTTTATTTCACCCTTGCTTTTTAAAAATTTACTTCATTTTAGAAATAAATCTTGCAAGGTTTGAGATATTTAAAAAAAAAAAAGTTTTAAAAGTAATGTCCTATCAAAAGAAGAACCTTCAAAATTTTCAGTTTTAGAAAAAAGGGTTTAAAAGAGCCAATTGCAAAATTTTACCCTTCAATGTATGCGTGTATATTTTTTTTAATCCAAAAGTTTTGCTCGCATTAATAAATATAAGTTAAAGGATTGGACAATATAATGATAAATCACAGTTTTAAATTGTCTAGAAAAGCATTTGAGTGAAACAATATTCATTGAAGCAATGAGATATTTCTGTATGCTATGATGCTAATGATAATACTATGATGCTATGATGCTATTGATATTCTTAGTAGAAATTCAGGAAATTTATAAATCATCCGTTTGAAAAAAATATTAAAGATGTAATAGTTTCAACTTATTATTACAGATTATCATTACATGGTTCTTCTTATATATTGTGCTTTAAGGTGTGAATATGTTGCAAGATATTCATAGATTGGTAGATAATGCTTACTTTTATACGCTCGCAGCATGAAACATCCCATTCTTTTCGTTATATTGAGATAAAACACTACAATACATCTCTTGTTATATGCGTGCTTCAAGAAATATTTGAGCCACCCACGAACTCACGGAAAACAATTTGTATTTTGACCAGAAAGGTTGGATAATAATTGCAGGGACAAAAAAACCTCTCACTTAGTATCCATGACAACTTAATCAATAGAGAACTTCTTTTTAGGAGTCTCTTAAATCCATATAGAAAATACAGAAGAATCTTGCTAGGGAATTTACCAACAAAGAATATTTATTTAGAAGAAAAATTGCATCTAATGTATTCGGTCGAGTAAAAAAATGGCTGTACTATCTAGAGTAGACTGATTTGTAAAGAGTTATTTGCAGATCAGGAATTTAAACGAGCTCAAAACGGATTTTGTTTTAAACAGAAATGAAAAAAAAAAATATTAATTTTTATTTTAAAAACTTTGATTAAAACAAGAGTAATTGGATTTTCCTGAAAGCATTTTCCGATTGCAGTAGATAGTGTATGAACAGTTTAGTATACACTGGAAGGTTGAAATCAAAAAGCATAAGTACATATTAAAAAAATAATACTAAATGAAATAAAATTAAAAGTAAAAAACAGAATTCACAAAAGTATTTGTTCTTGCATGGAGGATAAAGCTAGTAAAAAAGTATGGGAAAGATATTTCTGGTAAAGAAAACTATTATTCTGGTGAATAAAACCGAAATATATGATATTTAAACAATTCATTTGGTAATTTTTCCGTTCATTACGGTAATTGTTAACCTGAAATACTGGTTTTTATAATTCTGATTAATATTACCTAACATTTAGGAAAAAATACAAAGCTGAAAAGTAAACTGAGCCGAATAAATCATTTTTATGCCACGCTTTAAGGTATCATGATAAAATTACCAAATTTTACCACATTTACCAAATTTTATCACTTATTATAAAGTCATATTATATTGTTAATTTTACCAAACCTTTACCTAAGCGCTTCGGTAAAAATTACCGAGCTTTTTGGTGCCTCGATAGAGCCAGATCAAGTATTCTAGAAGTTTTGGCTATACTTTTTTCTCTCACATCAATTAGATCATTAAAAAAAAAATTGGAAAAAAAAAGAAAAAAACAAGCAGAGACTACAAATCGGAAGGATGATTATTAGAAGACTGTTTATCCTCGTTTGCCGTTGATAACTCGAATAAATAGTTGTTCGAACTTGGTTGGGATGTTTCATCTCATGCACCATTTCATCAATCTGGAGAGTAATGTATGATAATAAATCATATATTTAAAATTTGGTTTCACAAGAACTATTCGGCCGATTTTGGTAAAATTTTGTATTTTACTGTATGAAATTGCTTTTTTAAAAATCATGTAAAATTCGTTAATTTTTCCAAAACCTATTGGACCGCAATCAAATAGAACAATAAAAATAATAAATAATTGCTATTTTTTTTTATGGATAAATGAGTTTCATAGTTGTGAGCAAACATTTTCCATTTACTAAGAAAGTTATCGAGATATGTGAAATATGCAAAAAGTGAAATTTACATTAAATAAAACTTTTCAAAAAATAAACTTTACAAAAGTCTAAACTTTCGACCGTTTTCTTGATCGAACAGTCTAGGCAGTTTATCATTTCCCGTGGCAATTGTTCCCACTCATTCAGCAACGTTGTTTCCATTCCCTGGATGGTTCTCGGAAGGGAGTAGCGAGTTGTAATTGCCCTCCCAAGAGCATCCAAGAAATGCTCTATGGAGTTGAGGTCAGGAGACCTGGTTCGCAAACCATCCGGTGAATATCCTAACCTCTATAAATTCGTCGACCAGAAGAGCTCTGTGTGGCCTCACGTTATCGTCAATCAAAATGATCTCAGGGTCAACTTCACTCCTGATAAAGCAAATATAGGACTCAGACCTCATCCCTATACCTCACACCAGTCACAGAGCCTCTTTTGAAAACATGGAAAGGTGTGAGGCTATCCAACATGATGCCTGCCTCGACCATTACACCTGCTCCGCCGTAATGGTCGATTTCATGGACATTTGAAGGTAGGTAGCGGGTCCCTGGTTCCCTCCAGATAAACGTACGGCGAGAATCGGTGTTTAGGCTGAACCGGGACTCACCAGGGAAGAGAATGGTCACCCATTGATTCATACTCCAATCTCTATGCTCTTTGCACCAGGCTGACGGACTCTCTTGTTCATAGAAGTAAGTGGGACGCAAACAGTACGTCTTCCTGCAAACAACACTTTCTCATTAAGTCGTTTGAAAACAGTCACCTTTAATACACGGGTTTCTCGGGCTGCATGAAAGTCACGAGAGAGCTGTGAAGCTGTAGCCCCTTTGTTACACCTCGCTATAATGGACAAATGTCAATCTTCTCATGCCGTCGTGGCTCTTGGTCGACCTTGCCCAGGCCATTTCTAGATGGATCCAGTATCCTAGAACTGTTTCCATAAGTTACACACGACACTAGGCATTAAATTGAACTCTCTTCAAATCTGTACCCGAGATTGACCAGTTTCTAGCCTCCCTACAATTCTCTACCTCATTCCATCATTTAAACGTTGGTGGTTACTTTTTTTACTGTTACAGTTTGAATTTAATCTATTGCTGCAAAATAACACCAAGAAATTCTCCGAGGTGTGCTAGCGAACGAAATCCGTCTTAACTTACGCGCACTTATAAAGCATGCTTCTCTACTAGCTCCACCTACACACACGTGCGCGCATAAGTATTTGATGTACAAGATTTGAATTTTGGTCTAGAAGCAGTGGTTTTACATTCAGTTAAGTTCTTTTCATGAAATTTTAGAAAATATGCAAATTCTCTTAACTTATTTCACCCTTGTGTATAATGAGTTTAAGCAAAGTAACTAGAAGCTTAACAGTTTATCCCATTTTTGGCTACTTGTGAAGATGTTACGTAATTTAAATGTTCGATCTGGCCTAAAACATTGTTTACCCTTTGGGAAAGATTCTAATCATAGCTGGAAAAATCGAAACAATCTGGTTGAGCACACATTTTATCACATGAAATATAATTATTTATTTCAATATCCTAAATACAAAAGAAATTCGTGGTATGATTTAAGAGTTCTGAATTTTAAAAATGAAGCAGAATAGAAGTTATTCGATATAGGATCTTGTAAAGGTGTAGATTTTGAAAACTATAATTGTGAAAAGGCACGAAAAGTTTCCACCACTGAGTGATCCTTCTTAATCGAGCAAAGATCAGGAAGAAAAATGTGTATTTGCAAAGTTGTTGTAACAGAAATGCAAAAAAGGGTGAGGAAAATGGAGTAGAAAAACGAAAATTATGCGAAATAAAAAGACTGTAATTAGAGCAAAAATGGTATTACAAATTATCTATCTACGCCTGAGTCACCTGACACATAAAAAATAGCACTTCTTCTATTGCAAGAAACTATCTTCAGTAGTAAGTTGCTTATCTGATACATCTGCTACACCGGTAATTTTGAAAGATATTGGAACTGATAAATCTTTAGCTTTTGATAAAAATAAAATTCGTAGAGCTCGCCAACGCATATCATTTCTCCAAAATCTCAAAACATGTATAACAGAACTATACTTCAGTGAAAGACATGATAAGACTATTATGAGAGAAAATTGGCGAAAATTTTTTAGAAGAAGCAAAAAGGAAGAACAGTCTCAGCTTTGTGAGCATCAGTTTTAAGTTATATCATACTTTTTTCCTGCTTAGGTTAGGATATAGATTATTCATAATTGATTTATTTTTGTCAATAAACATAGATATTTACAATTTGTAAGCCATTGGCTGTGATGGTATAAAAATCAATACTGGCCATAAAAACGGTGTCATAAAATGTTTCGAACACCATTTAAATCGTCCCTTCCAGTGATTTACATGCTTATTACATAACAATGAGTTTTCACTTAGGCACTTATGCTGTCAGTTGAATGCAGACACGCTTGGACCTCGAGAATTTCACATATGTTTCGGAAGACAACTAGAACATTGTGAACAAAACTCTGCGTTATAATTTTCCCCCGTGGCTAGTATTTAACCAAGAGTTTGAAGTTAAAATTCTAAGTAAAAATTAAAAAAATACCAATATGAAATTCGTCTGCAAATATCTTCGGCAAAAGTGACTACAGTTAAGTCAACATACATCTTGGAAATTGATCTCACACAAGTTGGCTCACAATGACAAGTTCTATATTATAACTATGCTTTAAGTAATCAGATGAATTAAATATTTTCATGGAATTCATTTGAATAATTTATGCACCATTGTAGTCTAATATTGCAATAAACTTTTCCTTCATAAATCTCATATCTGCAAACTAGCTGAATCGACAAAGTATCTTAGTTGTACGTTTAAAGCAGTTATCGGTCCCGTCATACAAAGAAACTCTTTTTACTGTCGTCCTAAAAAATTACTTCTAACTATGATAAGTGACGAACGTCAGAGAATTGTTTAAGAAGTTAGAAATAACAACTGAGCTGAAGTAAGAGTTTTTCAGACTCCAAACAAAAGACTGTATGTTGTCTCCCACCTCAAATTCTGGGTAAGATTTCAAACTAAAGGAATGGAACAATTTCAGCCATACATTTATATCCTTGTCATATTTAAGCTTTAAAACTGAGGCTCTAATTTCTACTGTAGGGCCAGAAAATCCCAATGGATTTATCAGAGCAAGGATGAAACAGCGAGAAACTTAACAAAAATCGGGCAGCAAAAAATGCATAATTTTTATTTATTTTTAAATATTTTGTCATTTAAATGCAATATTATCTTTTTAGCATTCTAAAATTTATTTTATTTTAATTATTTTAGTATCATAATTGCAAAATTTTATTTTTTGATAAAAGTTCAACTCTCCAGCATCTCATAGAAAATACTCTCTTTTTCAATTTTAAACCCTATTTTCAGTAATTGGTCGAGTTTCCAAGGCTTATCCTTTTATCGGAAAAAAGCTGTACTCGTACTTATTATTTGTGTTATCACTTTGTGTAGCCACTTTTGTGCACTATATATATATATATATATATATCTTCTTCCTATACAACTTAATTGTAAACCAACTTTTAGATATAATAAGAGTCTAAAAAATTTAATCTGCAATTATAGGAATTTAGCTACAGATAATTTAAACTATGTGTGTAATTGTGATGAGTTTAAAGATACTCCTTTTTTTGATAACTTCCATAAACATGTTATTACAGGGGATTTAGATATTATTGATAATGATAATATTAAAAAATTTATGTCTTTAGGTTCTAAATTTAGACCATCTTTTCTAACTTCTAAAAACAAAGTAATTTCTATTTTTTTTAAAAATCTCGATGATTTTATATTAAAATTATCTTACAAACATAATTTCCCAATTGAAGGTTTTTTTTGAATGGAGAGAGAATATCATTAAAGATTTTAAAATTAATATTAAAAGAGACAAATTAGTTTTTCATAAGGATTTAATTTTTAACTCTGTTATTAAACAAGATATTAAAAATATTCAAAATAAATTTTGTATTACCACTGTTGATAAAGCTAGTAATAATTTTGCAATTATTTGAAAATTTTTTTATAAACAACTTCTTTCCAATGAACTTAATAGCAATATAACTTACAAAAAACTTAACACCAAAAGTGATATTATTATTAATAAAATTAATGCTTTTTACAAAAGACTTAAAATTAAACCAAATAATATTAACAATTTTCCTTTTCTTTTTGCAAATCCAAAATTTCATAAGACTCCAACCAAATTCAGGATTATTGCTAGTGGTGTTAACAGTAACATGAAAAAAATTGGTATTTACTTTGAGAACATTCTTAAAAAAGTTTATAACAAAATTAATAAGGTTACTAAAAATAATAAATATTTAAATTGGAATATTAAAAATAGCATTCAGGTTTTAAATACACTAAAAACTTTAAACAATGTTGATTCAATCCACTGTTTTGATTTCGAAAACCTATATACTTCACTTCCAACAAATAAAATTTATGATGACCTTCTTCAAATTCATAGCATGTTTAATCTCAGTGATATTATTAATGAAGATAACTGGAACTTTTTAGTGCATATTAACCTTAACAACAATTATATTCTTTTTAATGACAGCCTTTTTCAGCAAATTAATGGTATTCCCATGGGTAATAATTTTAGTACTAACATCTGCAATATTTTTCTTTTTCTACAAGAATATAGGTTTATTAAATCATATGTTAACCTTCCAACTAATTCCTTCTTTCTCAGATTCATTGATGATTTATTAGTTGTAAATTTTCATGATTTCGATATTCTAGCCAAACATATTTATCCTAATGAATTAATTCTTAATAAAACAAATAATAGTAACACTTCAGCAAATTTTTTAGATTTGACTCTTAATATTAATGAAGATAAAAATATTACATTTAAACTTTTTGACAAAAGAAATGATTTTAACTTTCCAATAAAAAAATGCATTGATTTTAACTCTAACTTAGCCAATAAGGTTTTTTCTAATATTATTATCAATCAAATTCATAGATTTTACAGGAATAATTCTAACTTTAAAGAGTTTTTAATAGATACTGATAAATATAAAAACGATTTAATCAATAGCCATTTTCCTAGTTCTTTTCTAAAATTCTATTTTAAAAATATCCTAAAAAACTTGGTACATTAAAAAAAAATTTTATTTTTATTTTTCTACTTTTAGAATGAGCTCTGATTTTTTTTAAGGTAGGAACTAACTATGATAAACTGTTCCTAAAGCCACTGGACGGTACAGTTTGGACCTTTTATACTGGATTGGTTAAAAAAATTTTTTAGTTTCTTCTTAATAATTTGTAGCCTCTTAATATTAATTTAATTATTTTAACTATCCAGTATAATAAACAGTTTTATTTATTTATTTATTTATTGATTTTTTTTTTTGTTGTATAAATGGAATAGGCTCTGGTTTTTTAAAAAAACCACCCCAAATGAATGCTGGTGATACGTGTAGTCTTTGAAATTATGTAAGGATGTATGAATGAAGGATAAAGTCTATAAACGGCTTCTATCCATTTGATGTGCAGGCTCTGACTTTTAAATAAGTCACCCTATGAATGATGGATATGTGTATACTATTAAATTATGTAAGGATGTATGAATGGAGGATAAAGTTTATAAACGACTTTCTATCCGTATAAATGATAGGATGAAAATGATGATTTTTTTTTTTATTTTTTTTATTGAATTCGTTAAACATAATATATTTTCCCCATTTTTGGGTGCTAATAAATTTATTTCCTAATTTTGTTAATTCTTCTCATAGATGGCAGCACTAATTTTTTACTTACTTAAAATATTTTTCTACTTCGATCAAATATATTTTTTTATTCGATTCAAGCTATAAGCACAACTTCAAATATTTTACCTCTTCGCCAATTTTACTAACTGTTTTATTATCATACCTTTAAACCTAAACACGCCGTTAGTTTGCTACATGCCGGTAAGTTAGATTACTTCTTACTTTTTTCACTATTTTTCAACAATATGTTTTTTGCGATATCGACACATATAAAGAATAATTTTTATCTTAGAATAATTATTCTTTATTCAGAAATATCGCATTTATAGTAATAGATGTGTCTTGAGAACGACTATTGCTTTTCCCATTCCTGTTTCTCTGCATTTTAGTTTTTATTTTATTCATGTTTTCTTATTAATTTGTGTTTTATATATATATATATATATATATATATATATATATATATATATATATATATATATATATATATATATATATATCGACTTACTGAATAAATTAGATAGTTTTGAATTGTCTTTAAAGAAACGAAATAGTAACTTGACCGCAGTTTGACGAACGCACAATCTCAAACTTCGGTTGTAGCTGAAACTCCAAAGGCTAACATCAATCTTCCAAAGCTGGACTTACCTACTTTCTCAGGTGATTTATTTTCATGAATATAATTTGGAGATTTATTTTCAGTTACTGTACGCAATAATGAATTATCGGATTCTCGAAAACTTCAATATCGGAAATTATCAGTTAAAGGCGAACACTATCGTTAATCAATTCTATCCAAGTTTCAGATGTAAACTTTGAAAAGGTGTGGAAAGCACTCACTAATACGTATCACAGTGAAGTCGACTTAGTTTATTGTCATTTAGATAAATTATTCACGCAACCCAGTTTGCAAAATGAATCCGCTAAAGGTTTAAGGAAACTTCCGGATTTATCAAATGAATGCTTAGACAATTTACGAATTTTAAACCACTCGGTTGATAACTGGGATTCAATCTAGGTTTATTCAATAAGAAGGAAAATTGATAACGTCTCATTGAAAGAATGAGAATTATCACAAGCGAAAGGTAGGATGCCGACTTTTGAAGAATTTCGGTCTTTCTTAGAAATGAGGGCACGTGCTCTGGAATCGACAAGCATGCTACTTCAAAAACCGAAAGTGAGGGTTGAAAAATCGAAGATTTTCAAGGTTCAAATTTCTCCCAGCAAATTAGAATGTTGCATATTCTGCGATGATTCACATAGTATCTATAGATGTGACAAATTTCTTGCTAAACAGACAAAAAGACTTTCATTTTTAAAAGAAAACTTTGTTTGAATTGTTTGAAATTCGGACATGTTGTAGCGAATTGTAAAAGCAAACACTGCAAATTTTGCTTAGGAAAGCATCATAGTTTGTTACATCAAGAAGTTGAGGATTCGAACTTAGCGTCTGTTGAAAATTCTGAAATAAAATCTTCTGCTCATTGTTCAACAGGCGAGAAATTTGATTGTAGCATCCTTCCAACTGTCATAGTTAGGATTTTTGATTCTTATGGAATTGGTGTTAATTGCAGAGCCCTTATAGACTCTGGATCTGAATCGAGTTTTATCAGTCAAGACTTAGTTCAACGTTTTCGTTCAAAAAAGATGAAAGCAAATATATCTTTGTCAGGTTTATCAGCGAAACCCATGACCAACGTTAAAAACTTTAAAAATGTTACAATTGGCTCGAGACTGGATCCTAACTTTTGTTTAAATATATCCACGTTCGTTCTTTCGAAGGTAACAAGTAGTTTACCTCAACACAAACTTGACTTTAACGAGTTTACCTACTTCAAAGGATTTAAACTTGTTGATAAAAATTTCAAGCAGCCAAGTAAAATTGACTTGCTGTTAGGAGCAGATGCATGTTAATGTTTTTCTTGGTGAAAAGCATAAACCAGCTAAGGTTAATATTGCTGCCTACCGAACCGTATTCGGAGGGGCGGTCACAGGAAAAATGAGTTTTTGCTCTGCAAGGAAAGTCACAAATTTGCACATTGCCTGCTGTGATATCGACAAGAATTTACAAACCTTTTAGGAGCTTGACCATATTCCATGTAAGAAAATTCTTAGGGAATCTGAGAAGTACCGTGAAAAAATCTTCCAAGAAACTGCGACGAGAAATGCCGAAGGAAGATTTGTTGTTCGATTACCATTTAAAAGATCAAGTCCTGAATTGGGAACCTCCAGAGAGTTTGCCATTCAACGTTTGAAACGCATAGACAGAAAATTGAAACACAACCCTGATCTAGACAGGGCGTACAAAACTTTTATGTGGGAGTATATGTCTTTCGGGCATATGGAATTGGTACCTCCAGAAGAACTATTAAAACCTGTTCATAAGACTTTTTATTTGCCACATCATGCTGTTATGAAATGTGAAGCTAGCACAACAAAATTCCGAGTGGTTTTTGACGCAACGGCTAAATCTTCAAATGGAATATTCTTAAACGATAAGCTACTGGTCGGACCGGTAGTACAGGATACTCTTGCTGACTTACTTCTTAGATTTCGCATCCACCAAGTAGCTATTGTGGCAGACATCGTAAAAATGTACAGACAATTCAATGTCGAAGGTATGGATAGGGACTATCAAAGAATTGTTTGGAGGGAATCCTCGTCAGATCCAATTCAAGATTGCAGGTTACGAACCGTAACATACGGTACAGAATCAGCTTCATATCAAGCTACAAGATGTTTGAAGCAACTTGCCCTCGACGAAGCAAAAGGCTTTCCATATGCTGCTTTAATTGTTCAACGAGAATTCTATGTAGATGATCTAATGAATGGTGCGGATTGTGAAACTGAAGCAATGCACCTTGCATAAGAAATTACATCTCTTTTGAAAAGGGGTTGCTTAGAACTGAAAAAGTGGTCATCAAATTCACCAAAGATAATTCAAACAATTGGCCCTAAAACCAAAGATATAAGCACACCACGGCGTATTGATATCGATGACTCAATAAAGACACTTGATCTTCAATGGCAACCATCTTCTGGTTGCTTTTCACTCAACGTGATTGAAAATTTATCTATATCAGTTACGAAACGACAACTCTTATCTGAACTATCTAAAATTTTTGACCCACTTGGTTGGTTGTCACCAGTAACAGTTAAAAGAAAAATCCTAACGCAAAAGTTATGGAGGAACAATCTAAACTGGGATGAAATTTTGCCGACCACGATTCAACGGGATTGGTTGGCTCTGTCCTCTAAACTTAAAGACTTAAAAAACATCAGAATTCCAAGGTGTATAGTGCTGAAGAGCTCCATAAAAGTTGAAGTTCTTGGATTTTGTGATGCATCGCAGAAAGCCCATGCCAGTGTAGTTAACTTATGAACTAGTGACAACCTGGGGAATCCGATGACAAGATTAGCGGTAGCTAAAACTAAAGTAGCGCCGTTGAAGCTGATTTCCCTACCTCGACTGGAGATATGTGGATCATTACTTTTAGCTCGTACGATACAACAGGTGCTGGAATCCATTTCCTTGAAATCACCAGTCATTCACTGTTGGACAGATTCCAAAATTATCTTAGCATGGATAAATGGTGATCCTAGTCGATGGAAAACATTTGTCGCCAATAGGGTCAGCGAGATCCAAGATATAATTCCCCAAGCACAATGGCATCACATCAAAGGAGAACATTATACTGCAGATTGTGCTACCGGGGGAATCAACTCTATTGAATTGACTTAAACTACTATCATTTGTGTTGGACAGGTCCAGATTTATCCAATATCGACACAAATTCTTCAGTTATCGATTTGACTGAGAAAACACTAAGAGAAGTAAAACCCGTGAAAATTCATCACACTATCCAACCTGAGAATTCAAACATTTGTCCGTTTGAAAAATACTCAAGTTTGTCGAAACTAAAGAGAGTATTAGCCTATTACAAACATTTTGATTCCAACGCTCATCCTAGTAGTTCGAGACAATGGCTTTTTAACAGCTCAGGAAATAGAATCAGCCTTGATTCACCTCATTCGTCAAGCGCAGAAAAATGCATTTCAAGATGAAATTATTAGTCTCTATAGTAACTGTGGTACTAATTTTGTAGGTGCATCCAAAATATGGAAGAGGATCGCAACTGGAGGTCTTTAACCCATACAGTTAAAGTATCCAATCCTCTAACCGACAATAATATAAGTTGGCATTTCAACACTCCGTCAGTGCCTCACAGGGGTGGCATCTGGGAAATAGATGTCAAATCCGTGAAATACCATCTACGCCGCATTCCGGGACACATCATACTTTCTTATGAGGAGTTTTACACGCTTCTAGTGCAAATTGAAGCGTGAATTCTCATTGTCATCAATTAAGCGTTATAATAGCAGTAAAGGAAAATAACTTTATATTAGGGATACAAAAATATTTATAAAAAAACAATACCTTTATGACTTTCTATGAATTTTATGCTGATGACAACAATATGGAAATGAATGAGGAAAAACTGTATCATACCACGTGATTTTCCAGGCAATAAGAATGCGCGGACAAGAATGGAAAACTGCGACACCCTCATTATACATACTCGAAACATAATAAAAAGGGCAACAAACTTATTTAGCTAGTAAGATATTAATTGTAACATTTCAGCATTATTAAAGATTATCACCTTTTCACACGCTTGCATTCTCAATTTTGATTGGCAATGTGTTATCATTTCACTCTCTTCTTATATATATATATATATACTTTTTTGTATATCATTATAAATATGTTCTTTTTCTAGCAGCTAAATTTTCAATTGCTAGCAGAGCCCTCAAGATTTCTTCTAATTGGAAAAAGCTTTATGACACTTTATTCGTGTAATATTGTGCAATATTGGAGCAACTTTTTAGAGCTATTGCTTTGTTCTATTTCAGAAATGATTTTAATATTGCGTAACGTATTTAACATTGTCCTTCAATATTAAAATAAATAATAGAAACTAAAAAAACTAATCTTAAAAAAGTATGCTTTGCATTTACAATCTTTGAGGGAGCTACGTAATTGTTTTCAAAATTTTTTGATTCCCTCAATTTGTAGACAGCACTAACACAATCCTTTTTATGTCTGGAGAAGAAAGCCATTAAGATGGGATTAAGAATCAATGAAAATAAAACTAAATATATGCCCTGCACAAAAGCTGGCTATGAAGAAACACAGTTTGAAATTGGAGCATACAAATTCGAAGGCGTCGATAGCTTTACCTATTTGGGGTCTAAGATTAACAACAGAAACGACACTACACAAGAAATACACACGAGAATCACGATGGCCAATAACTGTTTTTATGGTCTAAGAAAATATCTTAAGTCAAGCCTAATAAAAAGAAAAACAAAAGTGTTACTCTATAAATGTCTTATACGATCAGTGCCTACATACGCATGTGAGACCTGGACAATGACCCGTGGAGATGAAAATATGATAGCTAAATTTGAGAGAAAAATACTGCGAAGCATTTTTGGTGGAATAAATAAAAACGGTACTTGGTTTAGAAGATCAAACACGGAACTTTACAAAGCTTATAAAGAACCTGATGTCATTAAATTTTTCAAAATTCAAAGGATTAAATGGGCAGGCAACATTATAAGAATGGAGGATAGCAGGACAACTAAAAAAGTTTTCAGTGCCAGGTCAACAGGTACAAGAAAAAGAGGACGGCAAAACCCAAGATTTTTAGACTGCCTTGAAAAGGACCTACAGGTTTCAAAGATAATAAACTGGAGGACCTTGGCTAAGGGAAGAATGTCTTGGCATAGGCTTGTTGAGAAGGCCAAGACCCATCCTGGGCTGGCGTGCCAATGAGAAGAAGAATTTAATTTTTGATTTAATAAATTTGTTTTAAATTTATTTCAACAACCATGATACATAATAAATGCAGATGTGTATAATTAGAAATAATTCTTTTTTTTAACTCGCGAAATTATGAACTATTTGAAATTTTTCGGAAAAATTATTAAATAACAATTTATTTAGGGGAGTAAAATCGGATAGTGGGGTGAGCTACCTCAATTGTAACGAAATTTGTTCTAGCGTAAAAACTCTGAATTGCACTTGCACATTCGTATAGAAGAAGGACCTACCATATTGGCCTGTTGTTTTTGATTGAAGTCTGTGTTGATAAGCTTGTTATACTATTTCAGCTCTTTATTAATGTTCTTTTATTTTTAAACTAGCATTATTAATTGGTCATTACAGTTAAAAAAATTATTTTTAGTCCCGCTTATTATACGTTTACTAAAGATGACTACCCTTACAAACAATAAGGTACAAACAATAGCACTGGAATGCTACAGTTAGATAACCTCTACTCTCGGGGTAAGACCGACCCAGTTTTGCCTCCCCCCCTACATGTGTATGCTGGGTAACGAAGGCTGTAATGCAGAGGGGAAAGAGGACAACTACATGTAAACTACATGCATAATTATCTTAAATTATCATATAAAATAGGTCTCGCAGTGGACTGATCGAAAAAAACATGGTTCTCAGTAGAACACCGAAGTCAAGTATCACAGGCTACGAAATCAGTAAGCGAGTGTGTGACCACTTTGATCTGCCTAGTTGGGACCGAGGGGGCGCTTTATCGGTACTCGTTAAACTGTTCTACCACAAAGTGGACTTCACTCACAGATCGTCGGGCTACCAAAGCGGCCATTCTCTCTGCAGAGCATCAAAATTGCGGTTTTTTTCAAGCAAATATTTTCTTGATATTTAGTGAGTTCTTTTTGAACTGCGTAAACTCAGTTTTTGTTGGTTAGATGCTTGCGGTAAAGGAAACACTTAACAACCTCTGGGAAAAAATAAGTTTTTCATTACAATGTAGATTGCTCATGTATGTAAGGCTAATTAAATATAAAATAAATTAAGTGGGTCCATCATTTAAAAAACTATCCTTGTTTTTTTTTCGCTAAGAAAAAATGCAAAAAATCAAGTTTGCAAATTTGCAATCTTATTCATTTGTGTGCATTTTTTTTAAAGATTAATAGTTATAAATGACTGTCACTTTTTCAGAAAAATATGACCTGTGAGAATAATAATTTTGAAAAAATTTCATTTATCTATTTTCTCCTGAAACCCACGGATAAGCATATGATTCATATATAACGTAAATTTAAGACAAACTTCAACTTTTTTTTGTTTTTTACTGTAGGAATTCGTAGCAATGAATTATTTTGTTGAACAAATTCGACAACATTATAATTTTTGTTTAAAGAAATTAGTAAAAAAATGAAAAATTGTATCCATATTTAGGTAACCTCTTAAAATCCATTAAATTAAAAAATATATTTCATTTTTATAAAAATTAAAAAAAGATCATTTTTGAATTTTAAAAGGTGACAATTTTTAAATTTGTTGTTTATATTTTTAATAAACAAAGATTAAGCACAAAAGTTTTGTTTTTAAATTTATTCATTTGCTGAATTAAATAATTCTATGGTAGAATTCGAAAAAGGAGAAAAAATAATTTTTATTCATAATCCTAGAAGTAATAAAACTCTGTAATTTTTTTTAATGCTAACTATATTTTAACCAGATGAAGCATAATTTTTTTTAATTTTAAAACTTAAATAACAAAAAAAATAATTTTATATTTTTGCAAAAACTGTTTGGTTAAGTAGCATTAAATAAATTATTGAAATTATTTAGAAATACACACATATAGTTGACAAAAATATTGTTTGTCAAAATTAAATAAATTCATTTATATTCATTAATGGATTTATTTTCATTAACGATACCGAGCATTTTTTTTTTTTTTTTTTGTGCAAAATGTAAATTATTATTGTCTCTGCATAACCCTGATGGACAAGTATATTTTTATTTATTTATTTTTCCGATTTTTTTTTTATCTTCTTGGTAAAAAAGTTTTTTTTTTTTTTCACTTCAAAAAATATATTATAAAAGTATATAAATCACGTCTCTGTTTAGAACTAATCTCTCGAAACAATTGATAGTAACTGTTCATAAAGCGCTGCACTGAGTTGACTATTAGAAAAGGTATACCTTTTTATTCTAACTACACAATATTTCAAAATTTATTCAAAAATCAAAATTTCTTCTCTTTTTTCACAAAATATCAAAATTTCTTCAAATCTGTCGAATTTGATTAAAATTGGAAAGTACTAGTTTATTTAAAATGTTTTCAAATTTAATGCGGTAAACCACTTTTTCATTAATAAAAGAAAAAATTTTCACCCATTTTCTTTTTGTCTGTGACTCGTATAACAATAATTTAAAAATTTTTGCGTTTTAACCCTCAACGCATGGTGGTCTGATGGGCAGGCGAACATTAATGCTTTCGTTTTAGTCAACAGTAAATCTATAAAAAATAGAAGAAAAGTGTTAAAACGACTGTCATTTTGCGATTTGACATCTTCAATGACTAAAAGTATTACACATTAGACTAAAGTATATTTGTTTTTAAAAATCTTGAAATTTTTGAAGAGAATATTTTTTCCAGCATTAAGTCTAAAAGCAAATTAAATCTCGATAATTGTAAAGATTACTGTTATTTAAATTATATTAATCAAATTAAAATTTAGAAGCTGAAAATTTAAAATTTTTTTTACCCTTAACTTTGACCTAACCATTAAAAAAAGATGAATCTTTAAACTTTTAAAATTAGTGAAAAATCTTAACAAAACTTCTTTTATTCTGAAAGATTCAAATAATTCAACTATTCAGCTTTTATAGATAACACAATGTTAAATTACATATAAATACATACGTGAATTATTGTATTTGACATTTAAAAAAAAGTAAATAAACATTTTCTTAACTTATATAAACAAGGACTAGATAGCTTAAAGGAAATTGCAAAACTTTTATGGCAGAATGACCAAAAAATCTAATCCTCCAGGTGATCTCTCAATGTTGTGCTACGCTGCGATTTCTCGTTAAGTCTGCGCAAGTTTTTATCTCCTCAATGAAATAGATACCCCACAAAGACAAATTGAAAGAAATGTTATATTCCACAAGAAAAAAATTGAAAGATAAGGCTTTCTACATTCTAATTCTTCATCAATCTATTAATATTTATCTCCCCCTCTGCTGACCCAACGGGTGGTCCTCACAACGTGGAGCCTGTAGCGTCTACCATGTACCCCATCCTGTAGCGTCTACCATGTAAAAGGGGACAACACAAACGATTTGTAGCTTTGTGGAGAGGTTAAATTTTATTACAGGAATAATAGCTGCTTACTGGCAATCTAACAGCCTTTAAGAAACCTGTGATGCAAATTTTCTAGTGAGAGAGGGGCTCTCCCCAGAAAGTTTGCACCACAGGAAAAAATTTGCATCTGAAATTTAGGACTCTGTAAAGCGGACTCTGTAAAGCGTCCCACCCCCTCCGGGTCATGGGAGAGAAACTTAGATGCCTGGAAAAGAAGTCCCACAACGCTTTTTTTTCCTGTAGCAATAAAGATAAAATCCGGTGACATTTGAACTATAGAGGTATTTTCCCGTCAGTCAGCTAAGAGACATGTATCACCTCCGTGGGGCTGAGTAGGGGATGATTTGGTACTAGTTTCCATTAAAGCTCTCTTCAAATATTTATACTTTTTATTTATTTTTTAACGAAAAATAGAAGTTCTTCGGCTGCGGGCACACAAGTGTTTTGTTCCTCAATGAAATAGATACTCCACAGAAACAAATTGAAAGAAATGTTTTATTCCACAAGAACAAATTGAAAGATAAGGCTTTCTGCATAAATCTATCAATCTTTTTCATTCCTCAATGAAATAGATGCCCCACAAAAACAAATTGAAAGAATTGTTATATTCTTCAAGAACAAATTGTTAAGATAAGGCTTTCTGCATAAATCTATCCGTCCTTGTCTCCCCCTCTGCTGACCCTTCGAGTGGTCCTCTCGACGTCATACGTTCCATTATGTAAAAGGGGGCAACCACAAACGATTTGTAGACACGTATCACCACGACCAAATTTTATGGTGGGTTTAAATTTCCTTGAGGAACCAAAAACTGCTTATAAAGGCAGCTTACGGGTGGCTCTCACAACGTCCGAGTCCCCATCCTGTAGCATCCACCATGTAAAAGCAGGGCAACCACAAACGATTTCTAGTTACAAATTTTGTGATGGGTTAATTTTCATTGGAGGACTTAAAGTTTGTGTGCGGACAGCCTTATGGTTCCGTCAGAACATTTTGTTACCGATTGAAACAAAATTTATCAAACTGGTGGGGTGGTGGTTAATAGTTTCTAGGAACATGCTGGCAGTTATGCTGTGTGAGTTAAGAGAAAAAGAGGCTGCTTTTCTTACAGAAGAGTAAACGATGTTGAAAGGGTGAGCAATAATAAAAAATATTACAAATCATTCATTTATAATTTTTTTTCCTAAAAAATAAAAATTCGAAACAAAATTAATATTAATTTCTTCTTATTTTTTTCCTTTTTTTAAACAATTTTTTCAAATAAAACGAAACGAAGTTTGAGGGCAATTTTATGAAGTTTTGGATTGATAACTAAGTATGGAAATTGTAGATTATTAATTTTGATTTTTGACCTTTTATATAAAGCTAAATTTCTTTAATGATAATATTATTATTTAAATTACTAAGATTAAAATCTTAACTGTTTTTTAACTCCTTATTTAAAAGTTCGTACATTTAATATACATTTAAATAATTTCTTGCAAATAGTAAATTTGAAAGTACAAGTAAAAATAGGCATTAAAAAGCAACTTGTAGATATTTTGCTCTGTGCAAAAATGTAAAATTAAAACTATGCATTGCAAAACTGCCATTAGTTAAATTAATTGCATTACAACTTTTTATATCTAATAAGTAATAAGTAATTCCGATTTTTCTTAAATATATCTACTTCTAAAATGGTAGCAAGAATTACATAAAGGAAAGTATTTTTTATCTGTCATTATACAATACCTAACTTCTACGTTAAAAAATTAAACGTGTTTCTGCTGACTTTTCTTCCAATAGGCTTAAGAATGAAAAAATTTATATATTTAGTTACTCGGAAATTAGTTTTATTCCTTTTTTATTCCTTTTAATAAAAACGAAGGTTTTAAGTGAAAATTAATCAGAAAATTAAAACTTCTTAAAGTATTTCATTAATTGAGGATCAAAATGGAGTTTAACAAATTTAAAAAAAATAATATTTTGACTTTTTAAATAATTCTCATTTAACGGGATTTATTGATTCAATTTTTTTTTTCCTTTGCGATGCAATAGCTTAAAATATTTTCACTCTAAAGTTCTTCTAATAAAAAGCGATTATAAAAAATTCTTTAAAAATGAATAAAAATGGTGAAGTTAATTAAAAGGAAATAAAAAGGGATGGCAAGTCTATGCTAATAGCTATATTTTCGGTTTGCTTTAACATTATTTATAAAACTCCAAGATTTTCCAAGATTTTACTGTTTAAATACACCTTTTTAATATTTTTAACAGGGGCCGACCGGCCTGTGTAGGGATTAGGGAGCTGCCCTTGCATCAGAAAGGTTTTGGATTCGAATCCCGGGCAAGGCGTGGATGTTTTTTCTTTCTCTGAACTATCTGTCCTTACTGTGGGAGCAATGTTGGTCTACCTAATATGGTGCCCCTGAAAGAGTGGCCAAGAAATCTGCCCTTCAGGTGCCTGTATAACCTAGGTCATTATCCAGGTGGGCCTTGGGAAAAAAATATGCTTAACAGGTTGTAAGGATTTTTGAAAATCTCTTTTAACCCGTTGAAGCCCGGCGGATGGAGAAAAATACTCTTCCTCAGGCTCGCAAACTCAGAGAATATATGTACTAATATGCCTATTAATACTACGTGTGATCATGGGCCGCTAGAGTCAGAAAGCTCATCTTGTACATGATAACGTAAGCCATGAATGAAGAATCACTTGATCACGTATATCAGATCACGTATATCAGATCACGGTCCAGAGCTGGTTGAAAAGCCATAGGCATAGGCTTGCCACTAGTTTCGAAACTTTTCAAAGACTATACGGAATGTTTCTAACAGATTTTTATGCACTGAATTGCCCCCGTAAATTATATTTAGTTACATTTATTATCTGTAACAATTTGTAACCATTTTGATTAAAATTTAGGGAAATAGAGCACTTTTTTCTTTTCTCTAACTACTCTCGCAATTCTTGAATGTACTCAAATACCCAGTATTTACCTACAAAATGCATTAAAAAAAAAAAAAAATCAAAAAGTGAAAAAAAATAGTATGCTGTTTATGTTTTATCCCTTAAGGTATTTTAATATTATTTATGATCCAAGTGTTACGAATATCTTGATAGCTGAATCTATTTAAATGCGATAGGTTCCAAACATGGATTATTAGTGTCGATAATAGGGGACAAACCAACGCTTGTTATTTTTTATTGCTGGTATATATTAAATGCCCTAATAATAAAATAATCAATACATTTGCGTAAAAAAAGTATATATTTTTCTTCTGATAACTGATATTTTAACCTTATGCTGCTGTAATGCGGAAAGTTCTCATGTTCGAGTAATCGATGGTAATACGCTTACATTTAAACTGAGTGAAAAATTTCTTCTATTAACTACAACTTAAGAATAAAATTAAATAATTTTTGCCTAATTTCATATCCATATTAAATTTATAATCATAAATATAGTATGGCGTATGCATATAAAAAATATGATAATAATGAAATCGTGTTACAATAATTACATTATTTACGATTATTCAAAAGAAGAAAAAAAAAAGACATGCCCTCAAAATATGACGTTGAGTGTTAACGAGTAAAGGCAGATGTTGGATTTAAAATACAAGAAAATAATTTTATATGGTTGATTCTCTTCCCAGATAAATGCTTATAATAAACTAATTGCGTTAGCAAATTTTTATTTATTCAAAATAATAATTTTCTTTCATTTTTCCGAGTAAATAAAAGTAAACAAAATGAGTTCATTAAAAGTAATTATCGTCAAACATCGATTATAATATTAGATAAATGAAGCGTTTAAAAATATGTATTTGACTCTGCCAGAAATCACACTGCCTCTATTATTCATTATAAAAGTGGTAGCTAATTAAAGAAAATATCTGCGTAGTTTATATTTTTTCATGTTTATAATTTATTTATTGCATATTTGTCACCTAATTAATAGAATTATTTTGAGGAAATTTAGTTCATTGTTGAGTATAATTATATTACTACATTTAGGCAGTATGTTATGAAAATTTGCTGTAACATTGTTAAACTGAATCGTGTTGCAGATGACAATGTGCGATCAAGTTTAATATGTAAAAACAGAAATCACTTATTATTTATTTATTTAATTGTAGTTGTTCGAAAAATAAATTAATATCATTAAAATAGTTAATATCTAATTAAGCTGAGCTCTTAGCTAAATTAAGGATCAGTTGAACTTAGTAAAACTGATTGTGTTTGTTTTATAATTTAATCAGCGAAAGCTGTTAGCGAGTTAAAAAGAAGGAAAATTGTGTTCTTGCAACAAAATAACGTGGAAGTATCTGACAATTCAAAACAAGTTAAAACGTGAAATAGAAAACATTCTAAGGATATACAAGGCATATTTAACTGTCTGCATGAAGAGGCCTAAGAAAATGACAAAACGTGATAAAAGAAAGCGGTTTGTGAAGAAAGATAAAGGAAGCAGACAACTCTATAAAATACAAAAGAGTTAAATACAAATGCAGCATATTCAAGTTGTGGCTCATTTAAACAATCTTACGAATTGCAGATGATTTTAATTTGAACTAACTCAGATATAAAGATCACTCACAGATCAATTTGAAGAGAACTTCTTCTGTTTGAAAGCAAACGAATCACTAAATATTGAATATGAAGACAGTATAATATAATGCAGAATATTGATGTAAATTTGAGTCCAAAATTTCTATCAATGAATGAGATTTTACCACAAGAAAGGAAAACTTTAAATAATCAATTCCTTTTAACACTTTCATTCGAATATATTGTTTTAGAAGCATTTTCAATGAAAATAAGAACATATAAATAAATAAAGTCTTTATTTTTGTTTTGTTTTCGGACATAAAACTAAGTTTTTTTTCAATAATCACATCTTTTCAAACTAACTAGGAAATGCTTCTAGACTGTGACGTAAATAATGACGCCATGAGGAAAGAATACTTAGAAATACCATGTTTTTTTAAATTTTTTTTATTTTTATCTTTTTTTCATTTAAGTCCTTTTGTACCGAAATTGATTAAATGAAGCCAGAATATTTCTTGCTATTCAAACACAATCACAAAAAGGAAAGTTTTCACCTGTTTAGCCCCAAAAAATAAAGATCGACGTTCATAAAGAAAAATATATTGTTTGGTTGCAATCTTTTGTAAGAGCTTCATCAAAGGGTTCAATTAGAGATAGAAGTCAATCTTGTTATACATATATTTTTTAAGTTTTGGTTTCCACCCGACAAATTCATATGTTTTTTGCCTAAAGTATTTTTTATTTTCATTTCTGTTTATTTAGTGCTTAGAATTTCGTTTGAATTTCGAACTGATAGCTAAATCTTTTATTTTTGTTTTTTTGTTATTTACCATATACGTATTTCATGTTAATTTAGTTTTTAAAAAGTATGACAGATTTAGAAAATGACATTATTTGGTCTAAATTGTATCTGATGAAAACTATCTATGCTGTTTGCATTTTCTCACGAGTTAATTTTGTTTTATTTACTTTTATTGCGATTAATCGTAAATTTACTTTTCATTTTTCTTTTTATTATATTTCAACTATGAATTATGATTTTTTAACTATGATTATATCATTTTCAGAATTTCAAAATTTTTTCTTAGAAGAGTCAAAAATTTCAATTTTTTCCCCTTTAAATAGAAAAATATCTCAGTCTTTTCAGAAAAAAGGTTTTAAAATAAAAATAGAAGCAAATAAGCAATTAGATAAAATTAAATCTGCATCCAGTTCATTTTACTTCCCTTTGCGAATTAGTTATTTTTAGAAAAGCATTTTTCAACTATTTTGTGTTTTATCTGTTGTACCACCTACATTGAAAACATCTTTAAAGAAAGAACGTTAATTTTACTCCAATGCTGCAATGCACTTGCTTTCAGTCAGATACACATCTTGAGTAAATAAAAGGTGTTTAGTGACTATAGTAATCAAACAACCCATTATGAAGCACATCACTTTCTTTAAAAATTCAGTATACACCGTTTAAGTCCCACCACCAATAAAACTTTCGTTTTTGAACTGCTAAGTTATATATATTTTATAGCGGTTACTATTATTCTATTTTAATGAAGGCCATGATTAAATTGCGCCAAATCATGCAAAAGCCTTCGAAGTTTTAGCTACTATTAATGACTAGATGAAGTTTGATTCAGCTACTGAAGCTTTTTTTTCGTATTTGTATGAACTTGAAAAAACTGTTTTGAAATTAATCGGCAAAAACAAAAAAGATATTATGTGCTATTTTTTAAAAAAATAAATTGTCATTAGGTATGCAAATTTTTTTTTTACTTTGTATAGTTATAGAAGATATCAAAGCATTATAAATGTTAACATTTAATTTTTGGAAATAAATTTAGTCATGCTCTCATTGTAATTTATGTTCAGTTTTAGGACTTTGAATAGGTTTTTCACTTATGTGCTTTTTTTATGTTCTTGATGCATGAGTGAGAGTTCACTGTATGTATATATATATATATATATATAAGGGTGATTCTCACGAAATATGACAATTCACTGGCCCTTTCTTCAAGATCTGATACTATAATACTAAAAGAACTTTTTTTTAAAAAAAATTAATAAATAGCATTGCTGTTAGCATTTTAAAATAACTTTGCACTAGCATTGACTGTTTTGTATAGTTGAAAAATTTAATTGAACATCAAAATGTCATTTTCCTGGCATGTCCCAAACAATGTTTCCAATGATAACTAGCTTCAAAACTACACATAAATTTTTCAATATCTAAATTTGTTTTATCTCAATTGGTGTAAGCATTTCTAGAACATGCGCAGAGGGTAGTATTTACAAAAACTTCGTTTAAAATAATTTTTTCCGTCAATAATTTGTTTGTCCCAAGAAAATCTGTCATTTTCCTGGCTACTTTTATTTAGTGGTTTTTAACCAAAATAGATAGAACCAGCAATCAATATCTTATGTTAAAAGATTGATTAGATACCCTCCTATATGCACATGTCTTGTTGCATGAATAAAGAACCAATTTTCTGGTTCAAAATTTATTTCAAAAATTTTTTCAAGGTGAGTAGGTTTTTGTGTTGTCATTTTCTTGGCTTCTTGAAATCATTAATAACGTAAACTACATATATTTATCTGAGTTATTTTAAGAAATCCTGTTGTTTTCTGTAGAACATAAACGTCTTAGGCCAAAATATAAAATTAAACTAAAGTTATATGCTTTAAAATGGCGAATTTGTCAATATCCTGGCTCTCATTTTCCTAGCTTATGAATGCCAGGACATGGAAGTGTTACCAGAATTTTTTTTAACTGATAATACTGTAAGGAGGGAAAGCAAATATTGACCTAATACCAAACTTATGTATGATTGTAATATGCTTGGATCTAATCAAAGTTATTTATTTATTTAATGATTGATTATTATACACAATTTTATTCTGTACATATCAGCAACAAAAATTTTTTTGTTTCTTTCTACAGTGGATAAAAAGAATTAATTTAAGCAATTTATGGTACATCTAACATAAAGGCTTAAGTTGAGTTACTTACTGTTAGCTTAAAATGACTGTTTTTAAACTTCTAAGCTAATATGTCATTTTCCTGGCATTCCAGATTTGGTGAATTTCTATTTTATTTTTTTTCTCGAGCAAATGTCAATAAATTACACTGCTGTCCGTAAGATATTAATAAAAGTGTAGCTAAAAATGTGTACAAAAAAAAAAATTAGATTATTTTGAAGACTTTAATATATATATATATATATATATATATATATATATATATATATATATATATATATATATATATATATATATATATATATATATATATATATATATATATATATATATATATATATATATATAAGATTCTTTTGAATCTGAGGGCGTCCCGAAGAGGACCTTTACGTTTTTTCATCAAATATTTTATTACGTACAATAGTACATCTAATATATATATTATATATATAAGTATATATATATATATAATATATATATTAGATGTCACCCACCATAGTCGAATGTCAGGAACGCAGGCAAATAGGTTGGATGGATAATTATGTTTATTTAAGTCATCTTAAAGAGATGACAGAACGTCACATTGTCTATTTAAAGCATATTTAAGCATTGGTGGAGCCTGAATCACGCTCCAAAATCAGTGTGCTTGAGTTTTTATCCTATGGAAAGTAGCATAAGTTTTCCCTTCCATTATTTTAGGAGTCAGGGAAAAGGGGAAGCATTAATAATTATAATTCGTCCATAGGAATTTGAGGGAATTAAGGTCTTCCTCACGGTTCAATTAAAGGGAAAAATCAAAAATTTTAATTTATACATACTGGATCCAAAAATAATTAATTGTGAGAAAGAGTTGAATGCTAAATACTAATTTAAGAAGGAGGAGTCAAATAAAGAAATAACTCAAAAAGAATACTTGAAGCTTTTTATGTTACATATATATATATATATATATATATATATATATATATATATATATATATATATATATATATATATATATATATATATATATATATATATATATATATATATATGTATATATATATATATATATATATATATATATATATATATATATATATATATATATGTATATATATATATATATATATATATATATATATATATATATATATATATATATATATATATATATATATATATATATATATATATATATATATATATTGACATTTATTTAAAATCCGCAACATTATTTTAAATTGAACGCGAATATAATTTAAACAAATTTATGTAAAGATAATATGCTGGAAAACATATAAATGATAACAGTAACTAGAATCGTCGACTTAGTTTTAAGAACCCCAGTTAATAAATCAAAATTATCCTCATTTAAACATTGCGTACAACTGTTTTTATATTCAATTTGGGTTAATAAGTTTTTGTTCTTCAGGAAAATACTTTTGTAAATGATACATGGTTAATAAATTAAAGGAAATTGAACGTTTCTGTTGAAATTAAAAAACGAAGAAAAAAAGTGTTAGCAACTGTTGTTTACATATACATGTATGATTTTGTTATTTAATAGCATTTTTCTTAAATAAATATAATATTAGGTGCAGATATTTTTATTATATCTATTTTTATTTAAATCAAAAAAGCAGAAGGAGGGAATAATAACAATAATTAAAAAAGAAAAAGGTTCTTTGAAACTGTTTCACAAAATTAGCATAAAATGTAAATACTGAGCTTGAAATTAAACAAAATTTAGCTATCAACTTTTAAGATTAAAAATTTTAAATAATTTTTACCATCTAAAATATGCAGAATATCTACAAGAAAAAAGGGAAGATATAGAAGCAAGGAGAAAAAGGAGAAAATTAAAAGGAAAGAAAAATAGAAAAAAACAGCAACCAGGAAAGAAAAACAATTATAGCGACGAAAGCAAGATCTAGAATTATTCAACCAATTTTATGCATTAATGGCAAATAAATTAATTGATTTTAGAAAACAAAATATAATTACTTCAAGAACTACTTTATTTCATTTTTTCTTTTAATAGGGGATGATGTGTATGGATGAAAATATGTTGTTCTATTTTACTAGTGTTTTTATTAAAAGAGTATGGTGTTTTTGGGAGCTAATATAGTTTGTCTATGTAAAGAACTCCCTAAGTCGTTCGTCTGGAGTAGTGGTTTCGAGGTTAAACTTGTATAAATAAGGCAATATTTAAGACAGGTTTTGGCACGGGTTGGCGAGATAGAATCGGGGGGAAAAGAGCTCCCTTCTTTGAAATGCGCTACGTCTTGTTTCCACAGCAGCAAATAGCTTTAGATTTCGTGACAAGGGGATTTCTTTCTTTAGACAAACTACATGTTGTTGTGAGTAAACTCCCTAGGGACAAATGTAGCGCAATATATTTTTTTTACAAAAGTTGAATTTAAAAGTGAATATCTAAATTCTACATTTCGATACTCTAAAATGAAAAAATTAAATCTGTAAACTTCTTTCTCAGGAAAAGATACTTATTTTAATTCAACACAGAGAAATGATACATGAGTTACATAAAATAAATATAAACTGAAATCAAATTTTTATTATTTTGCTGAAATAACATCTTAAGAAACGCTTTCCATAAGTACTAAAAAAAGGGGGAAATGACTGTTTGTGTAAGATTGACCCTTTTATTGGGTCGTGGTAGTCACAAATGGCAGAAAAAAAATTTGTTTTTGTAGTCTGTTTTGCGGGTCGTTCTAAAGCAAACATGAAATATTTAGTTTGAATATTTTTTAGAAACCGCAATAGTTATCAATAAAAAAATAATTCTAGAATCCGAAGTAATCATTTTTTCCAATTAAATAAAATTTTTACCGTAGATTTGATCACGTTCCACGAACAGTCGAGTTAGGAGGTAATGCTAGAGATTTAATTCAGAGATTATTGTAAGAATCCCCGTGAGACGATTCTAATAACATATATGTCAACATTTGTTAGCATTGTAAGAATTTTGGAGAGTGTGTAATATTGTTCAAATCCATCATTTTTGCTTAAATTACTGCTTTTGATTTATAAAAAAACGCATGAAACTAGTTGTCAACAGTCGTCAAGCAAACTGAATGAAAAGTAGAATAGAATATGTTTTTTAAAAAAATTTGATTTGAAAACTTATGATTTTTTCAATCAAATTCTGTAGTTTCCATTGTTTGAATTAAAGTATGAGAAATTGCCCAAAATAGTTACATTTTAAACATGAATGCTCAGTAAAATCTCAGTGCAATTTTAACAATGAGAATATTGTGGTCATAAAATTGTTAATTTAATCTATTGTCACTTAAAAACGCCTAAAAGGCAATCCAAATCCATGTTTATTTTAATGAATGACAATTTATAATTATGAATTGTTAAAATGAAAAAAAATCTGTTAAAAAGCATTTGCAATATTTAATTAGTTAATTAGGTTGCTTGAGTCTCTTGTCAACGATTCATTAAAATAATACATAGGGTAAGCAACATTTTGAAATTTTTTCTAAATTTTTTAACTAAATTTAATAACTATTAAGAATTTTAAATTCAAGTACTCAAATAAGTACTCAAATAGTACTCAAGTAAGTAAAGTACTCAAATAAGTAAAGAATTTTCCCACATTATCTCGCTTGATATGGATGACAATTTATTTGACTTTAACTTTACTGAGTCACACTATTATTGTAAAAAAAATCCAAAGTGAATAGTAAAAATTGTAATAAGAATAATCATAAATGACAATATCTCCTACACTACAAACAATTACGGTACCAGCACATTTATACATCATCCATTTTACCTTTAAATTCATTTTTACCTTAAAATATTGTGCCGTACTTTTTACAGTAATATTTGTTTAATTAGAGTGATTCAGTGATTTCACGGTAATTATTACTGTAAAAATTACGATACATCAAGATTTTTTTTTGTTTCATAACATGTTTCGGTGAAAATAAATTTTACGGTAAAAAGTAGGGGCACTCCGAATGATTTTTACTGTAATTTAATCCAAAATTCTACAGTGTATTATTTAAAACAATACATAAAAATAGCAGCATTTAAAAAAAAGAAAAATATTAGAATTTCACAGTAAATCTTTACTTTTTAAGAATCAAATGTACGTATCTGCATATAAAAATGCCATCTGTTTTAGAGGATTATTTAATTCAAACTAGTGTTTTTCTTTCCTACTGTAAACATTTGACTTAACAGGGACGTTTTTTTTTTTTAAAAAAAAGGTGAATAATATTAGAGAAATAGATCAAAATATTGACGCAACAGTTTATGGGAGAACTGTTTGTTCCCCATAACAGTTTAGTTCAAAAAACAAAAGTGTTTTTCTTACCAGATGGTGACGAATGCTTGATTCTGGAGAATAGTTTGGAATACAGCCGGTTTTTAAGATGCTTTTGGAAATATTGCGCATGTGCTGTTACATATATTGATTTGCGCTTGAATCGAATAGTATCTCATGTACTGAGATCTGAACGTGGCACAAAAATATATATATTTGGCTGAAGACATATGTGTTTTAAATTTTATTCTCCACAAATATTTTATTTTTCTTTCTTAAATTTTTAAGAGCAACTTTTTATTCATTCGTGTAATAGATTTTGGATCAAGAAATATACCAAGAATTTCAATTTTATGTGTTTTAGGAAAGATACAGGGAAGGAAGTAGGAGACTTAATTTTGTTTTCGATCTCGTGTTGCCCGAGGCGATAGAAATTAAATAACATGTTTTTTTTATGTATTAAAAACAAATTAGTATGTAATTCGATTATTAAACAAATGTTATGAATTATAAGTATATTTAATTGTGTAAGGAAGAAGAATTATTGGTATTATTTTAAAATAATATTTATTCTAAAATAACATAATTCTTTCTTTAAAAAGATTTTTTTAATACATATATTATGATTTTTTTTTGAAACTTTCTTTTGTTTATTTTTTTTATAATTTTCAAAAATAATTAAAATATATAGTAAAAAATTCAAAAATTAATGAAATTGGAAATAAGAAATTGATGACCTCACTTAAAATTTACGAACTAGAACATTACGATGCTTCTTAAATTATTTACGACTTTCCAATACTATTTATCCACGAATATATTTTTTCCCCAAGTTTTTTATTATTTCAGCCATTTTTCTTTTTGATGTATTTACAGTTTTTGGATTTATTTTTAATTTTAATTAAATGCATATTTTGTCCCGCAGTGAACTGATCGCTTAGACACGCTTATCGCTTATTTACTTTTTTTTGAATTTGTAAACATTTTTATGTAATCCTGTGTTATTTTTTAATGTTATGAACAGTTTTTGAGAACCAAAATATTAAAAGAGGCATAGTTTTTTTTCTTCCTTTTTTATACTTCGGAAACTATTTAAATTTTAAAGAAATCATTTTTTTTCACTTTTTTATTTTTTTAATTTTTACTAACAAATTGAAAGAATTTATAAATAGTGTTATGTTTGTATGTCTTTTTAATATAATTTATTACTAAAAGTTGTATTATTTTTTTAAAATTAGTTATGGGCATAATTTATTTTTTTTCTTTTCGGCACCGTGCTCAAAATATGTGTCGCCAGTTCACGAGTGTGTATAGTTTTCTTCCAAATCATGTGTGTTAAAAATACCAAAATGTGACTCCAGAAAAATAAAATTATAGTCACATGAGTTACCTTAGGCAAGGTATACTCAGATGGTTCCTAAGCAAGAAGAAACATTACTGCCTGGGGCATCAAAAGGGCCCTTTGTCGTTCCCTGTCGGTGGATGAGATTCTGCAAAGTTCTATCTTGTATCGAACAACGCCAGATAATTAATTAAACTCCTATTACCGAAAGATGTTTGATGGCAGAAACTTCATAAGCAGTCCTCAATGCTGTGACGTTTAGACGAGAGTGACACCTGATTAGCTGAGACATCAGAAACAGCCTGTGGAAAATGGTAAAAGATAGAGTACACTGATTGGACGCTCATGAAAGAAATTCCAAATGCTGACGCACACACACGAAAAATACACGTCACAGGTGACATCGAAATTTTTTCCTCCAATTGACTTGCTGCAGAAAGTCTGTATTGAGAAACTTTGAAAGATTTTGAATTGTGTTGACTGGTTCAGGGAAACGTAGATATTCTTTTAATTAGTTATGGGCACAATTTATTTTTTCTTTTGGGCACCGCGTATTTAAGTTTAATAATCTCATTTCGTATTTTTTTTTTTTAATTTTAATTTTTATTATACTCAATAACCCCATCCTAAATGTTTCCTTTCACCCCTGCTTTGAATGTGGATCATCCCACAGGTGTAAATGGGTGGATGATTGCAGCGCCGTTTCTTAGCGCGGAGGAATACATGAGCGGGAGAAACAAATGCGTTATTGTTTTGGCATTGCTTGCTTGATTATGAACTAAGTAGCTTGTGAAAAGAATAGCTGGTTTGAATTGGCGAGGGTGGCCGGCCACGCTCTCAAACCATGGTTATTCTAAGAAACAAAAATCTCCTTTTAAATGTGTCCATATATATTATAATATTTAATAATTTAAAGTTATGATTATTCTTCGATCTAAAATGTAAGTTGTATTAGATAAAATATTTAATATCCAAATGTAAACTGATTCGATTTGTTCTTAATTTCTTTAAAATAAATGTATTTAATCTAGATAATTCATAGAGGATATGAGTTCTTTATTTTACACCAACTATGTTCATTTTTCAGTTAATTACAAATTGTTAAATTAAAAATAGTAATTGTACTAGTTAATTTAATTTAGCTTTTAAGTCTTACTTCCTTCGTTGTAACTGGTAAATGAAAGGATATTAATTGTAAGAACTAGCACAATGCAATGTAATAATTAAGTTTCATTAATAATATTTTTGTTAATTCCACATACACTAACAACAATAAGGTTTAATGACACAAGTTGTAGATATAATCGAGTTACTTCTCTTATCAACTGACTCCCTTTTAAAGAGTTTTTTTTTTCGGTATTTAATTAAGTTTGAATTGTCAAAATTTCAGTTAGTCATTTCATTATAAGGTTTGTAAAAATAAAATATAGTGTATCTGGCAATGCTTGCGTGATTTGGTCATCAACTCGTTTGGTGAGGTTGGTAGGTACTTTATTTGCGTCGCACTAGAGCTGCAGAATGGGCTATTGGCGACGGTCTGGGAAACATCCCTAAGAATAATCCGAAAATATGCTATCGCAATTTTGATCTTCAGTGGGGTGGCTCCCCTGCTTTGACTCGTCCGATGTGAAGCAAGTAAAGTATTTTATAGTATTATAAAAATTAAAACGTATATTTCTGGAATTAAATTCTTAAATAATTTATTAAAATTTTAAACTATAGTTTTTTTTACGTTTTTAAAAATTAATTTACTTTTGAAAATTTTAAAAACAAATATCTCAACTAAAAAATTCGCTCAAAAATTAAATAAAAATTTGTCATTAACTATCAAAGTTAAGACTAATACTTCTTATTATTAATGAAAATGCTATTATTACTGAACATGCAGATTTATATAATAAAAATAAAATGTGTTATAACTTATTAGTTAAAAGTGCCGAACAACAACTATTGCACTGATCTCGCGTTCAAAAATATACATTAGATCAATAGTAAGGGACGTGATGTGGATACTGCTTTAATAAAAATTCATCTTTTGGTATCATTTGGTAGATTTATTTAATAAAAATAATAGGTGTTATAGCTTATTAGTTAAAAGTGCCAAACAACAACTATTGTACTGATCTCGCGTCCAAAAATATCCATTTGACTAATGGTGAGGGACGTGATGTGGATACTGCTTTAATGAAAATTCATCATTTGGTAACAGAGAACAAACTCACGCTCTGAGAAAACTAGTAGATACCGTAGTACATGACTGGAGATTATGAATGCCCAAATAGTTTATACATTTGGCTTACAAGGGCAAATAAAGAAGTCTAAATAATCAAAATGATGATCTTGTATAACTATCAAATGTAACTTTGAATTTTTTTCAGATCTGTATACTGATCCGTATGTTGTTTCGGCTAACAGTTGCGGATTGATTGGTAAAACTTTTCTTCGTTTTACATTAAAATCAAGTGCCGGTTACTTATATTGTTGTACACACAGTACTGTGTGTACAACAATAAGTAGGACCTTGCCTTAAATATGCAAATTAATTTGTGCAGACGATATTTTAAGTTATGAAATCTGATACAAAAATGTATTTTCATTGAATAAATTTTTTTTAGGGTTTGGATTCTTAATTTTCAAAATTCTCAATGGTCACAATAATTTAGGTGGGAGAGTAGTCAAAAGTTTGAACCCTTAATGTTAATTTCACTTTTTGCATATTTTGCTTTATTTCATGAGCAAATAGAAAATTTTTTTCATCGAAGTATCGTCTATTCTAATTAATTAGCGTGTTTAGATAAGGCTCTCAAACCATTAAGTTTGTGTTTTATTTCGTGAAAATTAGAAAATTACATTAAAGTTATTAAGGGTGTTCACTTTTTTGCACACTGTCCGTTCTTTTATTTGACAATACATTTAGTAACCTAATATTACTTTTTTTTAAATAGGAATCCATAATTTGTTCTTAGGATCGAATTTTAGATCAAAAGGCATAATAGACTTCAAAATTGTGAAGACGTAGCTAGAATTTTTTAATTGAATTGAAGTATTACAATACCACTCTGAGAAAAAGAAAAGGATGGTCAAAACCACTAGAGCTAAAATTTAATGCGTTTCTGGCTCTATGGAAACACGAAAAGATCGGAAATGTTTTCAGAAATGCTTTGGTAAAATTAAATATGGTTTATAATATGTGTTGAAGTTGTGAAAATGAGGTAAAATTTGTTAGTTTTATCATGATACCTTAGAGCATAGCATTAAAAAACCTTTTTTTTCGGTTATACTACTTTTCAGTTTCGTAATTTTCACTATATGTGTGGTAATAAGAACTATAATTTTGAAAAGCATAATTTCGGCTAATCCGTTACTATATGAACCGAAAAATTACCAAATGAATGGTTTAAATACCACATATTATGGTTTTTATTATCAGAATAATTAATTTTTTAAAAAAATTTTTTAGCAAAAATTTCATCTTTATACAATACGGTAATTTTACGAAATTTTCTTTTCACTGTGCAGTTATGGGAGGTTAATGAAAGAGTAAATTCAAAGTTAAGAAATATTTAACTTGGTATAAAACAAGTTAATGCTCAAACCGATTCGTTAACGACGTTCATTCACAATATACACTGATATCTCAAAATTGAGCAAAAATGTGTTAAACCCCAGAAACAAATATTAGTTAGATTTGAAACAAATATTGATCAAAATTGAAACAGCATATCCTCATTGAACTAAATGCTGAAGAATGATGGGTAAAATGCTATAGTTGGCTACCTGTAGGATTCGAACCAATGAACTCCCGATTCGTCGTAGGAAGCTCTAACCACCATAGTTATACAGCGAAATCGAGATTGTGATAGTAGGCTTCATATAGTGGACGTATTATATGTCAATCTAAAAAGCTGTCGTAGTTTATTTATTGTTTGAAAAATAAAAACAGATAAAATTAATTTGCGATAACTGCACCAGATTTTGAAGTTTCCTAATATAAAAAAAAAGAAATTAATTAAGTTTTTATCCACCCTCCTAACGGTTTCAGTTATACACTGTAAAATGATTTTACGAACGCCAAAAATGGTGACAATTCCTTTACACCCAAGTGGTGTTCCACTAGACAAATAACCAAATTTCTTATGCACCAAGAATGTTCTTTCACACTACTTGGTATTTTGTTACCATTTTTGTTTAAAATCTTTTATAATTGTAAGATATGATATACATTAGTGTTATTTTCACGATACAATAAAAAAAAAGGATGCAGAGATACAATTTTTCTAAAAATTAAATAAGTTTGGTAATCACTTATTAGAAAGAGAATATTAATATAAATTCGAGATAATCTTAAAGCTGAAGGGGATAGAAGTTAAATATTATAAAATTATTTAATTTTTTAATAACAAAGAAAAACAAAAAATAATGAGAATTTCCTTAGAGAAAGTGGTTGGTACTCAAGAAAAGTCGCCCAAATGATAATAATTAATTAATAAATTACTCATAAGTATTGTTTTTTAGTCAAAAAAGTATAAAAAATAATATAAAATAATGAATTAACATAATATTGGAATTATTATTAATGCATAATTCATACTAAGTGGCCTTCGCGTCCTTAATGTGACTTTTTGTTTCAGCAGGTGTTACTTCAGAAATATTTAATTTTACTATCGTTATAATTAGTGTGAAATTTCATGTTTTTGGAAGTTAGAAAATTATTTTTCTTCGTTAACTCTGTAAATAAACAGTACAGCAGTAGCTGCAAGCTTTTATTAAAAATTTAATATTTCAATTTATTTTTACATTTTAATTGTTAAAAGGAGTTCCCCTTGGTTTCCCTCTTTCATTATAAGGAAAACAGATCTATGCAGAACCAGGAAATGAAACTGATGAAAATGTAAAAAAGTATATATATATTTTTTTTTATATTTTGTAATGTTACAATGCTAATTTATCTATTTTGTAATGTTTCGTTTTCTGTAAAAGTCATAATAAATTGGTAATGAGTTAAAAAAAAAATTGGGGATAATTACGCCTACCCATTTAAAAGTGCTACCATGACTTAACTGTAATAACGTTGTACATCATATGATACTTTTAATTTTTGACTTAAGTAGTTGTGAAAAAATTATTCAAAATAAAAATACTAAACTAAAGTTAACTTAAAATTCAGTACCACTAAAAATATTCTTTTACTTAGCGGAGCGGCATCTCTGCAATTATTAAAAAATAAACATGATTTTTTATAATTATTTTCTTTGAAAATAAAAAGACATAAAATAAATTTATTCAGTTTTTTTTTTAAATTTCAGAATACACTTGAAAATAACATTTTTAAAACAAATTTTTCAAAAATAATAGCTATTTAAATTAAATTATTGGTCAACTACTAGTGTAATGCATTTATTATTATTGTTATATATTCATTTATTATTGAACGAAGTTGTTTCATCTTTTGATAGATCAATCAACAAAGGATTTGTCAAAGTTACTTCTCAACTCTTAAAGGAACCTATATTAAAAGATTATACCATATTAGAGAAAAAAATCATTAGAATATATTTTTTCGTATATATTTTGTTAAAAAAGTGTATCTAATAATTAGAGCCCGGATTTTGATGACCTAAAAAATCTCAACTAATGCCCTTAAAAAGTGCAAAAAATGACCTTAAAAAGTGCAAAAAATGCCCTTAAAAATGCGAAAACTGCGCTAAAAAGGCCTTATGATATGACTTAAATAAAGTAAAAATATTGAACTAAAACAATGTTTTACTCTTTAAAATTATTATGAGTCATTTCAAAAAATATAAAGCAATGCAATACTTGTTCTACGTTCATTAAAGTTTGAAAAATATGTTTTATATCCTAAAATAACAAAAAAAGGAAAATGTATTGACTCCAAAACATTTTCATTTTGTATAGAAACTTTAATGAATATAACAACTTCCATCTCATAATATTACTAAATATCAGAATTAATTGGATTATTAAATGATTTTTGATATTTTGAAATGTAAACGAGCGTCTCTTGTCTGAAAGTAAATTTTTATACCTGGAGAAGCTTCTCGCAACGTCTACTGATGTTATTGGTGCGTACTGGAAAAAGACGGTCTCACTTACTGACAATTCTTCAATTTGAAAAGATGTTGCTTCACCTGTTAATATCCTAGAGATTTTCTTCATTGTTTGGAAGCCAGTGTTCTTCTCCAAAACTTTGTTCAATTTAGATGCTACTCTCTGTGCTATCTTTCCCCTTGCTTTTTGCAACACTTGATACGTCAATATACTTTATTGCATCGCAAAGTTCCAATTCTTGTTTCTCCAAGCTTGTAATTGTCGAGGACACAATAGCAAAGTTAGACCTATAAATGATAAGTTTCCTTCGATTTTATCAGAGGCCAACACGTTTTGCGCTATCTTAATTGATGCAGCATCTTCTGAATCAAGACAATTATAAGACAAATATTGCATTTTATGTAGTAAAAATGCCCCAAAAAATAATAAAAATTGGAAAAAATTAACAAAATATGCAAAATACGCCCCAAAATTAAACAAAAATGCCCTATAAATCTAAAAAAAATGCTCTAAAGGACAAAAAATGTCCAAAAATGCAAAAAATGCAAAAAAATGCAAATGTCATCAAAATCCGGGCCTTATAATCATATTATAAATCCAATAACTTTTATTACACATTAGATTTATTTATTTTTACTCATCACATAAAAAATTTTTGATAATATATTTATTATATTTACACTTTAAATATACTAAATAACAATAAAATTGGACTTTTTTGAAGTTATATTTATGATTTACACATTTTGAACATTCTAATCTTAGATTTACGACCTCATATACTTTGAGAAAATATAATTTTAGATACTGTGCTTTTTTAGGAAAATTTTTTTGTGGAAAGGTTTTGTTTTCTGAAAGGCATCTGACTCATATAATTCTTTTTTAAATTTTTGAACTATGATTAGGGGTTTATTTTGAAAATTTTCTTCATTTAACGAAATGGTGTAACTCCGAAAGGTAGTTCATATGTTCTTAACATCTATAACAGTTTTTATTAAATGAGTCACTCTTCTTAATTTTGGTGTTAATAAAAAAAGAAACTATGTAATTCAACTGTTAAAATGACGGGAAATGCATATAAATATTTCAAAATTCTTATTTCTATATATTCCTTTTATATTCACGATTTTTTTTACTGCTTAATATCTTATTTTTCAGCAAAAAAATCAAAAAGTTGTTTTTTGTTTCTGGTGTTAAATAAAAAAGGTTTTTCAGCCAAAATATTTCAAGATTTCTTTAGAATGAATTAAAAAAGAGTTTCCCGATCTTTTTTTTTTTTTTACATAAAGTTAAATGAAATACTTTTTAACTTAAAAATACTAACCAAAATTTATTTTTTGTTTTCGGTCATTTAAAAAATAAAAAGTGGTTTTTACCTAAAATATTTCAGGATTTTTTTTCTAGATGTCAATCACCCCCCCCCCCCTTGATGTGAAGAATAGTTCTTTTGAATGAACATTAAAAAAATCAACAGGGCTTTTTTTCGTTCTTGGTAATTAAAATAGTAAACAATAGAAATTCAAAAATTTTTTAGAAAATACAGAAATTTGAATTTTATGACTTTTATTTTCTATCAAACACATTCTGAATTGATAATTTTATATCTGAATCAAAAGTTTGGAATGGGCAGATTGAGATAATTTTATAAAGCAAGCATAATATGGATTAAATAAATTGTTGTCTCATGAATGTTATTTGAAAATCTTTCATACTCTAAGGGGTTACTTAATAGTAGTTATAATTATTATATTCTTTCCTGGTTAAAAATTATATAAAATTTTATATATATATATATACTGTAAAAAATCTGGGTAAATGTTTCTAATTGCACCATAAATTGGTAAATATGATCGAGAAATACATTCATGTCACAATCAATTGCCCCAAACTTTCGTAGTATGAGAGGCACAAGCTTTACTGTGACCGATAACTTATTTTTGTAACTGTTGACTACTGGCGGATTTTGTTGTCGAAGCTTGCTGTCATCTAATGCAAGTTGTCTTTGAAATTGTCTAATTCTTTTGCAAGTATGTAAACTTTTCTTATTTATTTGCAATAATTACAGTTCATTTCTTACATGTCATGTTTAAAAATTTTGTTGTGTGTTCTGAAAGAGTTAGTTTTTAATTTCTTCCAGGAAACTATATTCGTTGTATGAATAATTAGATATTTTAAAATCTATATTAGCTCTTTTTAGGTAAATAAGGAGATACATACATTTTATGCGTACATAAAGAGCAATACCAGTGACAAATAAACGGTAAAAACGGCAATTTTAAGCAGCATATCTTTCCACCAAATTTACTGCTGGCTAAAATGTTCTAGTTCCGTGTTTTAATTGCATTCTACCGAACAAAAAGTAATCGTATGTACTTCCTGTTAGGATTAAAACTTCTTATCAATAACTATGCTTCTGTTTTGATTTTCATGTTCTATATTGCTCATTTTCGTTTGTAATGTCACATAATTATACGAATTTTTGTCTATACATTCTTAAATACCTTAGTTGTAAACTTTTCAAAGCGATTTATTCTCAAATTAGCACTAGAGAGAAAAGCAGCCGTTGCCATGGACACTGGGTTTCTCTTTGGCGCACGCGAGGTAGGAAAAAAACAAACAAAGAAACAAACAGAAAACATAGTGCTAATTTTTTTTTTATTCATCAAGAATCTTACTGAAATTTGAACAAAATACCGACCAGAACAAGATTTGTTTTAGAGCATTTTGAAATAAGCTGATTTCTTGATATAATTTTTTTTAAAAAATAGATTTTCTTATTAATATTTTTTTACTAAGCGAAACAAATTTTAAATTGAACAAAATATCGTATCTAAAAAGTTAATAATTATATTTTTTCACTAAATATAAATAAAAAAATACTTAGATGCTCATGCTTTGCTTTAGATACTTATATTTTCCATGAATTATTATTATTATTATTTTATTTTGTAATTTACCCACTTTTGCGTTTTGTGAGGGAGGGAAAAGACAACATAAGCATAAAATCGAACGTTATAATTGATCATGAAAAAAGTCATATATATTCTTTATAATATTTACAGTTGTTTTTTTTAAATAATTTCTTTTTTTAAAAAAATATTTTATATTTCTCGATCATATTTACTAATTTATGGTGCAATTAGAAAAGTATTTTTTTATTCTAAGATATATCTACTTCTATGAAACAAAAGAATTATAGTTAAAAAGACAATCCTCACAAACAGTATATGCATGTGGAGTTTTAATACCATCCACATGAATACTGCTTGTGTGTTTATCAGCAGTCATATCCTGCCCGCTTAGACTCAACGCTAACTCTTTGATCTATCCAAGTGAGGATCATATTGTTCATTTAATATTTAAACAATAAACAGTTCCTTCTGCAACATTTCTCGCCCTGCAGGAAATTCAATTCAAAATTTATTATGAGGAGAAATTCTACTTGGGTGCTTTGGTGCATTTTAACAACGACAAAAAAAATAATAATATTATAAAATATCAAAACTTTCCTTTTCAGGATCTTTATGGATGATAGGAATCTTAAAATAAAAATACCCCCAACCCCTCTATAAATAGTTGGTCTCGAAAAAATGTTTTAGAGGGTGAAATGTTAAAACATTTATCTACATAAGAACGACGATATCTCAATTTTTTTTAATATTGTATTTTAAAAATAGTAATTAATATATGACTTGCTTTGATTGATCTTTCGATGTTTTAAAAATGTAAGGGTTCAAATTTTGTTTCCTCTGTAAAATTATTTCAATTCCTATACATTTTATTACCATAAATTACATTATTTTTAATCATCTTTCATTAGCACAAAGGCACCAACAACTTCAATGCTTTTAGTCAAGAAAGAAGCTTAGGAAGAAATATTGTTATAACTAGTGCAAAGCCTATTAATAAAAATATTTATTCTGCCGAAATTATCAGAATTCTAGAAGGTTATAAACAGTTTTTTCAAACTTCAAAAGTACTTGTTTCAAGAGCAGCTCACAAACAAGTAATGTGTATAGTTTCAAATTTTGAGAATGAAGAACCAGTGTTTGGAAAAACAATTATTATTTTGTGAAAAGGCACCAAAGTCTTATTTGTGTGTAATCTTTTAAAATCTTGTGCTTTTTACAATCAACAGAAAAATGTGATGTACTTAAAGTAATAGCACCGGAAAAATCTATAATAATGAATATATAATAATGAATATAATAATGAATATGTAATAAAAATATTGCTTTTTCTCAAATACTCACCACCATTTACTAATTTTTAAAATAATGACAGTAATTTTTTTCCAAACTGAGTTAAATTTTAATCTTTTTATCAAGTGGTAAATTATGTTTGTAAAAAAGTAATTTAGTTATATTGTAAATTTTAATTCAGATGAGGCAAAGTATATCAAGAAATTTAGTATTTTATTAAAATGTTGAAAATTATTTTTAGATGATCCCAAATTTCAAAACTGTAAACATTGAGGCGTATGCTAACAAAATTTTTATTTTAAATTGCTGTCTATTAAAAATAAGTTTGAATTGAATGAAAATAGAAATAAAAGTAGCAAAGGAAATAAAACAAAATTAAAAATATGACCACTGAAGCCGACGTCTTCAGGGGGTACCGGCCCCAGTGGCCAAAAAACAAAACCTTTTCTATTAAGGAAGATGGCAAAAGCCTAAAAAACCTTCCTCAGTACCCCGAAGGTTTTGTTTAAAAGTCCAGGAGAAAAAAACATGCATTTTCGAATTTTTGCAATTTACCTGTTAATTTGAATAATATTTTCAATATTAGGAAATATATTTTTGGTTTTAAAAATAAAGTTCTTAAAAATTTTCTTATTAATTTTGGTTCTAAAATTAAATATGATACTGAATTTGTTAAATTTATTGTTTTGGATTTAATTAAATTAAAACTTGGTGTTAGTAAGACAGATTTGCTTTTTAATAAGGTTTATAATTTTGAAAAGGTTTTTTGTACGATTAATTTTCATGATAAAAAATTTGAAAATGCTAAATTGCCACGATTATACATGAACTTTCTCATTTTTTTCCTTTAAAGCAAATTAAAGTTTCTGCTGCTTTTAAGTATTCTTCTACACTTAGGAAAAAGGTTTGCAATTATAATTTTTTGAGTCAAAATTTAAAATGTATTTCTAAATTTGATTGTTATTGTAATGAAAAGGAATTTTCACAATATATTGATAATGATTATGGACATATTATTACGGGAAATTTGGAGATTATTGGTAATGAAGATTTAATTAATATTTTAAGCAAAGGTTCAAAATTTAGGACAAGATTTAGAATGAATAAAGAAGATTTTATTTTGTCCATTAAAAAAGATCTTGATTTATTTATAGCAAAAATTTCCAGAAAATATCATTGGCCCGTTGAAGGTTTTTCAGAGTGGAAGGCTAAAATTATTGAAAAGGTTAATTTTAATTTATTTAATACCAGTTTTGGTTCTTTTCCTAGTGATACTATTATTGATTATGATTTGTCTAGTAAAATTAAAAATCTTAAAGATAAATTTATTGTTACGGTAGTAGATAAAGCTTCAAAAAATTTTTGTATTATGCGTAAATATTTTTTTAAAAATTTGATTATTGGAGAATATAACGCAAATAATACTTATTCAAAATTAAAAGTTGATAGGAAGGTTGTTGAAAAAAGAATTATTGCGTTGAGTAAAAAATTAAAATTTAGGTTAAATAGGATTAAATTTCCATATTTATTTCCTATTGTTAAATTTTATAAAAATCCTGTTAAATTAAAGTTTATAGCGTGTGGTACTAATTGTTACAATTCTGATATTAGTAAAAAGTTTTTTAGTTTTCTAAAAATTATTTTGTTTAAAATTAAAAAAGAGAAAAATTTTGTTATTAATAGAAATGTTGAAGTTTTGGATTATATTAATAATAATGATATTTACAACATTAATACATTTGATTTTGAAAATTTGTATACAAGTATACCACATGATAAGATTATTGAAATTTGTAGTGGCATTTTTGATAAGTATTTATTTAATGAGAAAATAGATAAATCTTATTGGTTGGATTTATGTAGGTTTAATCTTTTTGAGAATGTTCTTTTTAATGGTTTAGATTTTTATAGACAAATTATTGGAATTCCACAAGGTAATTCCTTTTCTGGTGCTTTTGCTAATATTTCTTTGAAGCTAAATTTCTTGAGTATAATGAATTTAAAGCTTTTAGATATATTGATGATTTGATTTTGTTTAATTGTGATAATTATAATTTTATTTATAATATTTATCCTAAAGATTTGGTTTTGAAGAAAACTAATGAGGATTGTTTAAATGTTGAGTATTTAGATTTTAAAATTGATATTGTGGACAAAATGATTAAAATTGGTGTTTTTGATAAAAGAAAAGCTTTTAAATTTAATGTTATATTTTTCTGCAACTTTAATACTAATTTGTGTAATAAGATTTTTAAAAATTTGGTTTTTTCACAATTGGTTAGGATTAAAAATATTTGCAATAATGTTGAAAGTTTTTGGGAAGCTGTGAATAATTTTTTGAATAATTTGAGTAATAATGATTTTCCTTATAATTTTTGTAATGTTAATTTTTTAATTAAGAAAATGATTGAAGAATATTAGTTTTTTTATTTCTTTTAACAGGGCGCAATTCAAGACTTAACCGAGCAGCCCCAGTTAAGCATTCTATTAATATGTGACGTAATTTTCTTTGACAACTTTTTTCTATCATTTTCTCAATCTGCGCATTTTAAAAGAGGGCGTTGTTTTCCTTTGGTTTAAGTCATTCCATTTCATTTGGTTTGCTTTAGAGTTCGCTGTCTGACCTTGTTTATGTGAGTTTTAATTTTCTGTTGATTTTTATTTTCTGATAATTTGTATGAGTTTCTTTTCTATATTAGTTTTATGTCTTGCATGTTTTTTTCTCCTGGACTTTCAAACAAAACCTTCGGAGTTCTGAGGAAGGTTTTTTAGGCTTTTGCCATCTTCCTTAATAGAAAAGGTTTTGTTTTTTGGCCACTGGGGCCGGTACCCCCTGAAGACGTCGGCTTCAGTGGTAATATTTTTAATTTTGTTTTATTTCCTTTGCTACTTTTATTTCCATTTTTATTCTCTCTTTTTTTGAAAATTCTGCTGCTTTTTAGCGCATTTTTTTAAAAGAAGTTTTGTCCATTTTGTTTAGATTTTAATTGTATTCTTTTAGTATTATTTTGAATTGAATGCTTAGTAACAAAAACATCTATCATATTTTTGAGTGAATATTTTATATTTTTTTAATGAATGTTGTGATATGTATAAAAAGTATAATATGTTTAAATTTTAAGATTTTGCATAAAAATTATTATATTCTGTCTATGTATACAAGCATAAAAGTGATTGTATATGAAGTTATGTTTGAATATCGATCTGCATCTGTATATTTTTTGTTATGTCATTATTTTTACTTTTCTTAATTTACTTCAAATTTAATATTTCCATACACCAATGTAATTAATATTGGAATGTTTCCTTAATTAGAGATTGGGGGTTGACCAATCCAATATTTGTCTACTCTTTCATATAAATTTTTATTTGTGAAAGCAATATTTTCATTTTTAAATAATAAAATAATTTCAAAATACATAGTAATAAGAATTTGCTTCAGCCTAAAATTAAATTTCTTTTTAAATTAGTGGTACTAACTCTATAGCACCTGTTGGTTCTTTAACGAACGAAATGTAGAAAAGAATTTTAATTTTACATATATCAACTTGAAGAAAGAAAATTTTTTGTATGGAAAAAAATATTCTTAAAGCGCCAAGAAGCAGAGAAAGTTAGCATCATTATTAAATATTTATTAAATAAAAAAAAGAAGATAATTTAAGTCACATTCATATAAACCAAATTATAGCTTAATTATTTAAATCTGTAAAAAGTAAACTATTTTCATTTTAGATGTGTTATGTAATATAATGCTGTTTACTTGCAACTATATTTCCGAGCAATAAACCGAGTAAAGTTTTAAATGCTTTTTTTAAAAGATTTTATAAAATGATCAATGGCACACAAAAACACACAGCAGGGATGAATTACAAAGGTACGCCTCTTTCCTAACTTCTTCACAACAACCAACTAGAAGACTTTCAGCCACGGCAGATTTATCGTGCATTTTTACTGCATATCCACAACGTTTTTTTTTTTTTTTTTCATTTATTTATTTATTTATTATTATTATTATAATTTTTTTTTTTTTGCTGTCAGAATCAAAATTTCCTTATAAAAATATAGGGCGTTTTTGAGATTGTTTGGAGGTACTTTTGAGGTGTTGAGGTTATTTTTAGGTGAATATGAGGTACATTTGAGGTAGGTAAGAAAATAACCATAAAAATTATGCCTCATAAAGGTCTTAAATGAGATGTGCGAGGTTACTATACAAACACTTCAGTTCATTTTGAGGTTGTTTTAAATTCCCTTCATATCAACCAAGCTGAGAAAGTGATTTTCAAGGTATACAGGTTGTTTTTCTGACACTTATTACAAGCGAGGTATTTCGAGGTATAAAAAATTACTTTATTTCAACTAGAAATAGTGACGTATTTATTAAGTTGTCTAGTTTTACAAAAATTTCAGCTCATTTAGAGGTTGTTTATATTCACTTCATGTCAATCAGACTGATGAGCTGGAATTTAAGGCATACAAGTAGTTTTTATGACACCTATAACAAAAGTGGTATTTAAGAGAAAAAATTACTTTATTTCAACTAGAAGTAGAGAAGCAGAGAAATTTTTATATTCAATCATTGTCGATTTAAATTCATTTAAAGTTAGAACAAGAAAGAGATTATCATTATTGATTTAAATTCATTTAAGGTTAAAACATGAAAGAGATTAACATCTTTTTCAGATGTTTAGCAAATTTAAGAAAGTTATTTATTTGTGAGAGGAATTAAGAGCTAGTGTGGTCATCTTTTAATTTTTCAAACTGTGAATTCGCAAACGCGGCTTCGGAATCACTGCAGTCAAGAAGTAAATAGTCAAGTGAACTACTGACTGTTTGACTTTGAAATATTATTTTAATTTTGCGTTTTTTGTTATATTTATTTCACTTATAGCTCAGCCAAAGACATTTTCTTATTTTTTAGCAATTATTACCTTTTTTAAAATTTTTTTTATTTTTTTTTTAAATTGTAGGATGCATTTTTATTACACTCGTGTCAGAAATTTGACGAAAACCGCATCCAGTATAAATAATTTTTTTTTAGGGACTAAACTTTAGATCGTTTTACTAAGTAAATTTTGAACACTATCTTCCATTTTGCTTTGCTCCAATCACTTCTTATTTTTGAAACTCGAGAACTTAGAACAAAATTTGTATTTATTTCAATACAATTTTTGTATCTAATTTCATTTAATAAAATTGTCTCCAATAATAGATATGTTTAAATTATGCCTCCTTGAAAGTTGGTGAGTATTATTATTAGTGTAAAAAAGTAAAAACCAGAGAGTATTGGAGTAGTAATATAATAATAAGCTATTTGAAACCTTCTTTTTGTTTGTGTTTTCTATATATAACATTGATAACGGCTTGAAATTGATGAGTTTGTTAAATCTTAGCTTCGTTTTCAGAAATTACTTTTTATTTTTAACAATTATTACCGCTTTAATAAATAAATATAATTGCAATTAGACAGTATATTCTTATCGTACGCTACTAGTGTTAAAAAATTGATGAAAACCAAATCCAGAATAAATAATTGTTCATATTTAGGTACCTAACTTTCGATCGCTTTACTAAGAAAACTTATAACGCCATCTTCCATTTTGCTTTGCTTCTATTTTTTCCTTATTTTTAAGACTCGAGAACTTAAACACAAAATTTATATTTATTTCAATAAAATTTTTCTATCTGTTTTCGTTTAATGAAATTGTTAACAATAACAGATATGCTTAAAGCCAATCACGTTGTAACTTGGTGAGTATTATTATCAGAGTAAAAAAGTAGAAATCAAAGACTATCAGAGTAGTAATATAATAATAAGAAGCTTTTTTGTCCTTTCTTTTTTTTGTGCTTACTATAACATTGATAACGTCTTGAGATTGGATTTGTTATAAATCTTGGCTTTGTTTTTATAGATTAAATTTTTTTGAAAAATTTAATTGAAATAAAATTTTATTTTCACTTTATTTATTAAAAGAAACAGAATTCTAAAGGGATTAAACATGCGTTTTTATTTTGTAAATTTTCGCTAGAATAATTAGAATGGTTTATAGAAAAATAGCTTGTTTAAAAAGAAAAATCTGTAAATAAAAAAACATTTTGCTTTTATTCCATTAGTTTTTCAATTCAAAGTTATTTAAATGTCATAGTAATTTGTTTCTACGTTTTTATAAATAATATCGCTTAATTAAAAAAAAATAAGAGTAAAAAAAAGTTGCACCGTCATGGAAAATATTATTTTTTCAAAATGCTTAAAAATTATAAGTTAGCAAAAAAAAATAGATAAAATAATTAATTATTATAGCTCGTAAACTCCTATTTTAAGTGCAGCAATAATGTGGGCTAGATGCAAATATACAGATTAACATTAGTTATCAAATTGAAGAAATATATTCTATTTAACCATCAGTGGTCATGTTGAACATAAATATGCTTATCTTCGCATTTTTTTCTTCTCATTTCTCATTTTAATTTCTCAAACTTCATATTATTATACTTTCAATGGAATTAAATGAAATCGTTCGCATAATTAATAATGGCAAATAAGTGCACTGTTTGTTTTTGGCAATATAGCTAATATGATTTAAGGAGCCGTTGAGATAATTATAATATTTTTGTTTTTTTAATGATAGCGTAAGTTGTACCAAATATTTTCATATCAAATTGACTGCGATACTATACGAACATGTAAGAGACTAAAATTAAATACCTTCTCAATTAAACTATATGAGCTTATTATACTTACATATAGTCTTGATTTTCGACTGTACGATTTCAAATCTCGAAATACTTGAAATTTGTCTTATTTTAAAAGGCAAAACAGTTGGTTGCGAAAGATGGCTAGTATATTTATACATAGATAAGTAAGTAGATAGGTATTGATATATTTATAAAGAAATTAAAATTTATTATTTTATTTGCAACAATTTCTGAATTTTACTACCTAATTCATTTTATAATATTTTTAAAGCAAATTCTATAGAAAAAATGTTATTCTCATAAAATATTTTTCAAAGAAAAAATAAGCTCATTATGCAAAAAATGTTAAATGTATATAAAATGTATGGAATGATGACTTAATAGGTTAGAAGATAACCTTAAAGTTTTAATCTTAAAACATTATATTGCTTCGAAAAATTTTAAACGTTACACTTTTGGTAAACAATTATACTTCTAAAATATAAAAACTCCGTTTATTAAAAATAAGAAGAAAAAAATTTCTTTTTGTGACTATCATATTGAAAAGTTTCGCAAAAGTGTACGTGGTAGAAATTACCTATTAACTTGGTATTCTTAGAAAAGCTAAGTTGAACTTATAAATGATTAACAATTTAACAAAATACATTCTTCTGAAAGATTTATGTTTATTTACTCTACAAATAACTAGCTCAAAATGGTAAAAAGAGTTATTTTTCCAATAAATGAGTTTGTCGGCTTGTAGCGGAATTAATCATGATTTTGATTTTAAATTCTAGGCTTTATTCAAGCTATATTTAAAAAATATTGATAATTATTATCTAAATGTTATTTTTAAGCTTTTATTGCATTTCTATCCAATTATACTTAACCTGTGACTTTTGACTTATAATTAATGTTTAAGTAACATCAAGCTTCAATATTTATAAAAGACCTCCCTATGTCGATTCTAACATTGTAGCTACTTTAGGTTATCTTACTTATTTTACAATATTGCAATATAAAATTATTTTACAATATAAAACCTATGTGCTTTTGTATGTGTAATACCTTTTAATTGAAATAATGTTGGAAGTTAATTTGTCAAAAGGCAAACTGGAATTTAAACAAAACATCTTAAAATAAAAGTGAAACTTAAGACTGTTTTCCAGTTCTTAAGCAGTTTAAAACGAACTAATCAAAACTAAAAATAAATCAGTTCATCAAACTGTGGATTCATCATTAGAACTTTATTTTCCAACATAAATATTTTTGCAAGTGATAGAGCAGAGTAGATGGAAATTGAAATGCTAATCTTAAAAGCAAATAGGGGCGTTTTGTTCTGATCTTTTAATATACGAACTCTTTTAATATATTCATTGATATATTTTAACTAACCCTGAATTTTGCCCATTTACTAAACCGCCCGTGGGTTATACAAAATTTTTTATAATAGATTATAAAGTGATGTATATATATTTAGTAAAATGTTCTTTTTTTAAATAAAACACTTCATTTTTGTCATTTTTAATTATTTTATTTAAAATTTTGTTTCGAAATATCAGGCTACTGAAGTAGCTTTTATTTCACATATTTTGTTATTGATTGAATTGTATTGAAGATTGTTGTTATTGTATTGAAGATTGTTAATGAGGAAGTTTGAACTGGTAAAATGTAAAAAAAAAAAAATCAACCAAATGAGTTAAAAGATTAGTGTTTTCAAGTGGGCCTAGTTTGAAAAATTCTGCTATGTATTAAACTACAATAATAAATAAGGATGGATTTTTACTTTATTTTTAAAAAGACAAACATTAGATAATGTGAGGATTTTTATGTTAAAATTGTTTGCTAATGAAATAATTTGTATCTTTAATTGTTTTCACAAAGATCAATTATTATATAAAATAAATTTGCCTTGTCCTAAAAGTACTAAAAAATAATTTTTTCAGATCAATTAAATATTAAAATTTATTTCATGGACCTATAAGTCATTTTATATAGCTAAAAAGCTAAGAAATATTATTTACCCTCAATAATTAGAGTCGGCCTGTTATGTGTGCCTGTAATGTTGAAAACTAATAACTTTTCTAGCTTAATTTTCTATGTTTATTAAAGTACTGTTATATAATTTATTTTTTCTTGCAATTTAAACCTGCTAATTACTTACAAATCAGATTGTTATTATTTATTAGAATACTAAGCAAAGTTAAAAATCTATCTCAAGTTGATATAAATTTATTTTAAGGTTATGAGCATTTTTAAGCAGCTGCTTATTGATCACCACCTAAAATGGAAGAAAATTTCGAAAATCTTAATTTTTTTTAGAAATAAGTAGGTATTGCTTCTAATTTAATTTTAATGTTGAATCGAATAAAACGAATTGCAAGCAGAAGCATTTGTGAATTTAAAACTATATGCGTTTTTATGGATTAAAAGTTGAGTTTCACCTTATGAGATATGTTTTAATACTTAAACTAATGATTGTATCAACTAGCAATTAGTTTTATTCTGCTCGCTATTGAAAATTACATGTGAATTATTTTACTTAACCTCTTTTTAAAGCAATATTTCAAATCGTTCTCTATTAGACATTTTTCTCTCGAAAAATTGCTCATAACTTTGAGACAAATGATCGTATCAGCTTGTGGTTAGTTTTATTCGATTGGGTGTAAAAAATACATAATTGGCACCTAACTTTAAAATGTTTATGCTATTTAACGATAGTTGATTTTTGATGACATTAATCAAAATATTTAAAATAATTATTTTAAATATTGAATCCTGATGGGATTAACAATAACGAAAGTCCTTTACAGAATCGGTATGAAAAACTGATTAAAGAACTGTTGCTTTTATGAAATCTGAAAAAAAGTTTAAAAATATAAACTAGTCTTATTGAATTTATGTAAAGATTTGTAAAAAAAAAAAAGAGAGAATATCTAATTTTCAAACTTATTAGTACTATAATGAAATGGAGGTTAAATTATGGAATTTAAGGAGTTAAAATTTCCTAATAAGATCGCAAGTATATAGTTGAATTGCTGTAAAGGTTATTAATGGTAGTACTTTCTTTAATGTATTTTATTTTGAGGCTGTGGTACCTGTCTCAATTTTAAACGCTTTTAGTTATGGTGATTGAATTGAAATGACAGAAGTAAAATGACATTTATCTGAAAAGAAATTTAATTTTCATTCAGTTAATTTAATTTATGATAAAAAATTTTTTTGTTTAATTAACTTTGTTCAAGAATATAAGATTATTTCATAATTTGCCGTAATGTAAATATAACTTTCTTATTAATTTATACTTTTAAAATTTTTAAGTTCCAATACAACCATGTTTCAACAGGGAAACAGAATCAATAGTTTTGTTGGTTTGTAAAAGAATGGAATTTTATTTTTAAATAAAAATATTTTGAATGTCAGCTGACTAACTATTTAAATGTGGGGTTTTATAGCTTTAAAAATTCAAGCACCTTAGACACATAAATCTACACTTGAGGTTGAAAAATAGTAACCTGAGGTAGAACATTGGTCATATGAAGCTAATAAAAAAAAACTAATCCAATGGTCAAAAAAAACGCTTGAGGTTTATCAATAATAAGTGAAAAATTGCGCATCTTCCTGAAGTGTAAAACTACGCTTCTTAGTTTGACAAAAAAAAAAAAAAGAAAAAAAAAATACCTACAACAAAAAAGTACAACCATTAAAATATGTACTTCATGTTGAAATATAAAAAACTGAGGTAGAACATTGAATATCTTACGTTAGTGAAAAATTTCCTTTCCAAGTGTCAAAAACTACACTTGAGGTAGATCTAGATTAACCTGAAGTGTTAAATGAAACACCTTAGGTTGTCGAATAAATACTTGCACAGGTGTAAAAAATATACTTCATGTTGATTAGTAATAATTTAAGGTTGAAAACGAAACACTTTTAAATAGTAAATATCTACCTCCCCACAGTTGTAAGATGAAGCACTCCTGGTTGATACATTGTATACCTCTGAAACTATAATTAAGGTACATTTGAGATAAATTTTGAGGTATTCATTTGCACCCCTTTCAACCTAATGATTTATTTAAATAGCAGCCTCATTTATACCTTTGAAAAACACCTCGTTTATGATATATCAAAAATACCAAAATTTTTTTTGTACTTTCCCCTGATTTCTACCAGAGTGTGTCATTTCCATTTGCAATGTCCATTGCAACTCCATAACAACTTGCTTGAAAAAATTGCACTTAAGGTATGTAAGACATCCAATTTAAGTGATAAATGGTTATTTTTCAGGTTATTTTAAAGGTATACCTGTATATATAGTAGTGGCCAAAATTGTGGACATTTTTTAAAAGTTTCATGTTTTTCAACTTCGTGTGCTTGTAGAATATATTAATTTTCACTTAAATACAAATGTTTTTCAACTTCGTGTGCTTGTAGAATATATTAATTTTCACTTAAATACAAATGTTTAGATATCAACAACTAGCAATTAGTTTTATTCTGCTCGCTATTGAAAATTACATGTGAATTATTTTACTTAACCTCTTTTTAAAGCAATATTTCAAATCGTTCTCTATTAGACATTTTTCTCTCGAAAAATTGCTCATAACTTTGAGACAAATGATCGTATCAGCTTGTGGTTAGTTTTATTCGATTGGGTGTAAAAAATACATAATTGGCACCTAACTTTAAAATGTTTATGCTATTTAACGATAGTTGATTTTTTATGACATTAATCAAAATATTTAAAATAATTATTTTAAATATTGAATCCTGATGGGATTAACAATAACGAAAGTCCTTTACAGAATCGGCATGAAAAACTGATTAAAGAACTGTTGCTTTTAGGAAATCTGAAAAAAAGTTTAAAAATATAAACTAGTCTTATTGAATTTATGTAAAGATTTGTAAAAAAAAAAAAGAGAGAATATCTAATTTTCAAACTTATTAGTACTATAATGAAATGGAGGTTAAATTATGGAATTTAAGGAGTTAAAATTTCCTAATAAGATCGCAAGTATATAGTTGAATTGCTGTAAAGGTTATTAATGGTAGTACTTTCTTTAATGTATTTTATTTTGAGGCTGTGGTACCTGTCTCAATTTTAAACGCTTTTAGTTATGGTGATTGAATTGAAATGACAGAAGTAAAATGACATTTATCTGAAAAGAAATTTAATTTTCATTCAGTTAATTTAATTTATGATAAAAAAAATTTTTGTTTAATTAACTTTGTTCAAGAATATAAGATTATTTCATAATTTGCCGTAATGTAAATATAACTTTCTTATTAATTTATACTTTTAAAATTTTTAAGTTCCAATACAACCATGTTTCAACAGGGAAACAGAATCAATAGTTTTGTTGGTTTGTAAAAGAATGGAATTTTATTTTTAAATAAAAATATTTTGAATGTCAGCTGACTAACTATTTAAATGTGGGGTTTTATAGCTTTAAAAATTCAAGCACCTTAGACACATAAATCTACACTTGAGGTTGAAAAATAGTAACCTGAGGTAGAACATTGGTCATATGAAGCTAATAAAAAAAAACTAATCCAATGGTCAAAAAATACGCTTGAGGTTTATCAATAATAAGTGAAAAATTGCGCATCTTCCTGAAGTGTAAAACTACGCTTCTTAGTTTGACAAAAAAAAAAAAAGAAAAAAAAAATACCTACAACAAAAAAGTACAACCATTAAAATATGTACTTCATGTTGAAATATAAAAAACTGAGGTAGAACATTGAATATCTTACGTTAGTGAAAAATTTCCTTTCCAAGTGTCAAAAACTACACTTGAGGTAGATCTAGATTAACCTGAAGTGTTAAATGAAACACCTTAGGTTGTCGAATAAATACTTGCACAGGTGTAAAAAATATACTTCATGTTGATTAGTAATAATTTAAGGTTGAAAACGAAACACTTTTAAATAGTAAATATCTACCTCCCCACAGTTGTAAGATGAAGCACTCCTGGTTGATACATTGTATACCTCTGAAACTATAATTAAGGTACATTTGAGATAAATTTTGAGGTATTCATTTGCACCCCTTTCAACCTAATGATTTATTTAAATAGCAGCCTCATTTATACCTTTGAAAAACACCTCGTTTATGATATATCAAAAATACCAAAATTTTTTTTGTACTTTCCCCTGATTTCTACCAGAGTGTGTCATTTCCATTTGCAATGTCCATTGCAACTCCATAACAACTTGCTTGAAAAAATTGCACTTAAGGTATGTAAGACATCCAATTTAAGTGATAAATGGTTATTTTTCAGGTTATTTTAAAGGTATACCTGTAAAATAACTTCAGTAAAAGTATAAATACCTTTAATAAATATTAAAGGTATTTATACAGAAAATTTTTCAAAGAGATCCAATTAAAGTGGTAATTATGAGGTTTAGAAATATTTTTCATTTAAACTAAAAAGAGTCAATTATTTACTGGGGTATATGAGGTTATTTTATTTACATTTGAGGTAATTTTGGGGTTTGATCAAAGCCACTTCATAACAGCTTATTTTGTTATTTTTAATATTAATGACGAACAACAACAACAAAGTTTGTTACAAAAGTAACGAAATTTGTTACTTTAAACTTACTCTGTCACACACTTTCACTAATATCAAAAGTGAGTGTCCAGAACTATAACAACTTAGTGCATACATACATATAAAAGAAAATTAAAGTCTCTCTGTATATATAGTAGTGGCCAAAATTGTGGACCTTTTTATAAAAGTTTCATGTTTTTCAACTTCGTGTGCTTTTAGAATATATTAATTTTCACTTAAATACAAATGTTTAGATATCAAATTAAAGGTAATTTAATGTAAAATTTAATAACAAAAACAGAATTAAAATATCTGTACTACAAAAAAAGTTATGCCCATTTTAGTAGAACAAACAAACACAAATCGTTTTGAATAAGGGCGTGTTTTGTAATAAAAGCGTACTAGCCATTCACAAACACTGTTCTTAGAACCAATCAAATGTCTGTAACTATAGTTTAGGTTATTTGGATGGTAAAAAAGTTATTGTTGTGGAAATATTTTGCAGAATGATGCGTACTAGTACAATTAAATAGAGTATTGCTGTTTTTGAATATTTAAAGTCCTTTTTTTTTAATTAAACTAATTTTAAACAATGTCATCAACATGAAGAACTAATTGGACATCTACAAAAAGAAACCGAATTGTCATATTGAGAGAAAATGGCCTCTCTTATGCTGAAATTACAAGAGAAGTTGGTGGTTCAGTGACTTGTTCTGGTGTACGAAAGTTCTGTTTACGTTATGAAAAAATGAAATAAGTGGAAAATAAAGCCAAATCAGGCCGAAAAAATTGCACAAGTGCTACTGCCGATAGAAAAATTAAACGGCTATGCCTTCAAGATAGAAAAATTTCATCAGATGTCATTAGATGTTAAATGAATGCAGCGGGTATTGCAGTAAGTTCAAGAACAATAAGAAGAAGGTTATCAGGATTTGGACTACAAGCTAGAATTCCAAGGAAAAAACCATATTTAAATCAAAAGCAACGCGAAAAACGAGTTAAATGGGCAAAAGAACACATTAAATGATCAGAAAATCAATGGAAGCAAGTAATCTGAAGCGATGAGAGTAAAATATCGCTCTTTGGTAGTGAGTGTAGAAAATTTGTGAGATGTAGAGTAGGTGAAGCACTTCATCCTGATTGCATTGAAGCAACTGCAAAAAACCCAACAAATGTAATGATTTGGGCATGTATGTCTGCTAATGATGTGGGCCGAATTCAAGTGATTGATGGCATCCTGAATGCAAAAAATACATCGAAACTGTCCTGAAACCAAAATTGATACCTTCCATCAGGGATCTCTTCCCCAACAACGCACCATTTCTTTTTCAGCAGGATTCAGCTCCATGCCACACAGCAAAAGTATGCAAAGCATAGTTTCAAAATAAAGGCATAAATATATTACCATGACCAGGAAACAGCCCTGATCTCAATCCAATTGAAAATTTGTGGCGACGTTTGAAAATTCTTGTAAGAAAAAAACGTCCATCCAATAAAAGACAACTTATTGAAGCTATAATTGATTCTTGGCACCATGTGATTACGAAAGATGAACTGCAAACACATGTTCACTCGATGAAAAGACGCTGTGAAGCTGTCTTAAAAAATAAAGGGTTATCCTACTAAGTATTGATTGTGTAAGTATCATTTTAAAAAAGTGCAAATCTAAGATAGATCTTACTATTAGTTGCATAATAACTTTTTTGTAATGCAGATATTGTAATGCTGTATTTATTATTAAATTCTACATTACATTACCTTCAATTTGATATATAAAAGTTTGTATTTAAGTGAAAATTAATATATTCTACAAGCACACAAAGTTGAAAAACATGAAACTTTAAAAAAATGTCCACACTTTTGGCCACCACTGTATGTTTGCAAATAACTCCAGAAAAAGAGCACTGATTTGGATCATATTTTTTTCAGCGGTTTGGAGATTTTCAAAAATCTATTTGTAAACAATCATCTCTTTTCGGCGTTATTTAGTTTAGACACAGTATCGAAAATGCAAAATTTCATTGATGAAAAAATTAAAACGTAAGAGAATCATTAAGCAAAATAAAAATAAAACATAAATTGAAACTTGCACAGTCATAAAAACTGCTTCTTTTCAAAATATTAGAAAAAAAAAGAAAAAAAAAAAATAGAAGCTGGCTAAAATGCTAGAGAAAATTAAATATTATAAAATTTCGCTAAACGCATAGTTTAAGTGCAGAAGTATTGTATTCTAGATATGCGGCTAACATATATGCAGGCTAACATAGGTTATCAAATTGAAGAAATATTACATTTCACTGTCAGCGGTCATATTTAACATAAATATGCTTATGTTCACATCTTTTTAGTTTACGAATTTCAAATTCTCAAACTTCCTAGTGTGAGTTTATTATGCTTACATAATGTCTTGATTTTTGAGTATAACTCGAAATACTTGAAACTCAACTTGGTTTTATCTTAATGGCTCGAGAGAGTAACCTCAAATATGCTAAATAATAAGAGCAGACGATATTTTAAGTTACGAAATCAGTCATAAAAATGTACTTTCTCTGAAAAAATATTCTTTCTTTTTTTTTTTTTTTTTTTTTTTTCGTTGTTGACAGATTTGGATTTTTGTCCCTCAAAATATAGGGGTTAGCCACAATCTGAGAAATATGGTTCCAGTAGTTTTGTCAGGACAGCGCTCCACAGTTTGGACCCCTTAATGTAAATTTTGCTTTTAGCTTATTTCACTTCATCTGGAGAACTTTTTAAAGAGATTGAAAAATTTTTGCACTTAATTATAAAATTCGTCCGTCCAAAGATAATGTTATGCAAAAAGTAACTTTTGATAAATATATTATTATTTAGTTTATTTAATAATAGTCGAAAAAGTTTTGAATTGTAATGTATACAATTTTATGCATCATTTTAAAGTTGTATAGTTTCTGAGAAAATGAATTTAAAAAAAGTCAGATATTGAAAATTTAATTTCTCAAGCACTATTTCCCCGATTTTTCCCAACTACAAGGTTAATAAATTTTTTTAGATAACCAATAATTTGCAATTGCGATTTAATTAATTAGAATTACTTAAATGCGTTTAATAGAAATATTTCCGAATCTGTTCTGAACAACAATTTGTGTGAGTGAGTAAAGCACAGTTAAGCGGTGTTTACCAGCTAAATAGTTATAAAAAAAATTGAACTTCAAACATATAAAACATTGATAGAAAATGCTGTTGAAAAATAAATAAAAGCGAAAGTGAATATTAGTGAATATGGTTAAATGAAACTACTTGAAGGGATTCTCTGCCGTTCTTTTCGAAAGCTAAGTCTGAAAAAAAGTAATCCGCTGGTAGAAGTCGTTTCCTGAATTATATGAAGGATTAATGAAGGATTAATGAATAATGATTAAGGAAGGATTATATGAAGGATTTTTTTTCACACAATGCATTAAAATCTGTTGATAATTATTTTGAGATATCAGTGCTAATTACAGAATAAGCAATTTTTGCCGAAGGTGTAATACTAAAAACTTCGAATTAATAAATGAAAGCCTCTACAAATAAAAATATATACCTTGTTCTTTATACAGTATAAATATAGTTAGATTAAAAATTAATGAATTAAAGTGTAACAGATAACACCTTTACAGATAATGTATGTTAATTATTGACGCCGTAAGTATTAAAAAAAAAAAACAACTTTAGATTGACTATAAGTATCCTAAAGTGTAAAATGTTGTACCTTAGGTTGATTAATAAATACCTCTACAAACACAAAAATATATAATTGAGGTTAAGAAATTATAACTTGAGGTAGAATATGGAACACCTCACGTTAATAAAAAATAACCCTTAAAACTGTCAAAAAATACACTTGAGGTTGATCTTTAATAATCTGAAGTAATAATATGAATGACGCGTGGTTGATTATAAAATGCCTCAACCAGTGCATAAATCTTACACTTGTGGTTGAAAAAAAATGCCTAATCGAATACCTCACTTTCATAAGAAATGACCTATTCAGCAGGTCAAAAAATACATTTGAGTTTGATCTATAACCTGAAGTGTAAAGTGACATACCTTAGGTTGATTAAATAATATCACATAAAAATATATAGGGGAGAGTCGGGTAGCCCCGCCCACTTAAGGAGTATTGCTTATATTTCTGTATAATATTGAGTAATAATAAATATTTCTGTATGCTTCTATTGTTTTATCATCTAATTAAATAATGCAAAAAGAATAAACTCAAAAAAGAATAGTTTAACTTAAAATAGAAATTTAAAAAATTTGACTACTGTATTCAACATATTTTCAAAACTATTGCTTACCATATTACCAGCTGCATAAATACTTGAAACTTTGAAAATAATCTTTTTTTAATATACTAATTAATGTCCGATGGCCCATTGACTTGAAAAAATATTCTATACATATGAAATTGACAGTGGGCGGGGGTACCCGATACTCCCCTACTTGGGGTTGAAATAGAATAACCTGAAGTAGAACATAGAACACCTAATGTCAAGCAAAAATTACCTTTCCAACTCTCAAAAAATAAAGTTGAAGTTGATACAGAATAACCTGAAGTGTTAAATGAAACACCTTAGGTTGCTGAATGAATACTTCCATAGGTGTAAAAAAAATTTACTTCAATTTAATTAGCAATAATCTATTGACTTTGTGTTGAAGAAAACCTTCAGGAGAGACCATCAAAACCTCTTCCTGAGACCGAGCAAACCTCCTCACCAAATGCGGAAAAGGTCTATTAAAGGAAACACGAAAAATATGAAAACCAAAAAAATATTAACAAAATAAATAAGTGGATTAAAATGTGTTCAAAATATCTGGGGGTGGCTCTTTTGAGAAAGCTCTTTTTAACGAAAATCTCATGTTGCAGTTAGAGCAAGCTTGAGATATGCTATCAATGATTTATTTTTTAAGTTGAAGTTGAACCCTTTCTGAAGTTAACGCTTAAAAACGACCATTTATTGTGGAACCGAGAGTGGTGGCTCCCGAGAAGTTTCACTGTACATTTATACCTCTGCAGATATTTTTGAGGCATATGAGAGGTAAATTTTGAGGTATTCATTTACACCCTTTTCAACCTATTCATTAGCACCTTTTAAGTAACAACTTCATTTATACCTTTGAAAAACACCTCGTTTATCCCTTAAAAAATACCACAGTTTTTCCGACAAGGATTTTGTTTCTTCTCATTCACGTCTGGCAAGTCTTGAAACTGGGTGCCTGTTTTTGAGTGCTGGAAACATGTCATCTGTTATTTTCATTTTGCTTATTTCGGAAGCGAATGAAGTTTCCTTAATCAAGTAATAGCAATGATATTGTTTTTTATTGATATCTAATATAATAATGTTCACTTAATTATACATAATAATTTAATAATTTTGAAATACGTGGTGGGAGAAGTTATATTTTTAAATATTATACAATAAGTGCATTTGTTAATAGTCTGAATTTAATAACATTTTTATTAAGTAATTGGTTTTATTGTTAATTTCATAAACATTTATTTCTTATTAAATAAAAAAATGAAGCCCGAATTTAAGTCAGAAAAAGCGCGGATTTTTTTTTAAAAAACGGTTTTAAAAAATTTTATTTATAAACGTTTCGTGATTTCTTATTATTTTGCTCTTGAATTTAATTACACAAATTTAAAGAAATCGTGGATAATTAATCATGGATAGCACAAATCACAATCGTCGAGAATATTTGTGCAGTTCGAAGTATTTTATTTTAAGTTAGTATTTAGAGAATTTGATAGATGGCGTCACATAGATTACTGAACCTAGGTAAACATTTTGATTATGTTTTCGGTTGTGCTGCCTTCTACCGTAAGTTTGAGAAACAAAACGTACATGCTTAATATGTTGTATTGTTATTTTTAAACTATCTTGAAAAAAATGCATCAACTTTAAAAGTATAAATAAACTTCTAAAAAAAATTTTTCGATTCAAATTTAAATTTTAAATACATTAGCAAAATACTGATAAATATTTCTTTCAGCAAACAGAGTGAAAGAAATAAAATTTAGGTTATCAATATTGACGAGTAAATGGATTAAATTCAACTAAATTTTTACATTACGTAGTGTAACCCATATTTTCACGTTGGGGGGTATATTTGAGGTAAAATCATTTAATTATCAAACAATGCTGCAACCATTTTATCCTTCAAGCTATTACAGCTCAATCTAAAGTTATTTTTTGACACTTTACTGAGGTGATAATTCACAAACGTGAGATGTTATATTTTTTATCTCCAGCTATTAATTTTGAAACCTCACTTTTTATATTATAAAGATATTAAGAAGAGCATATATCTTTATATTTTTCATTAATAAGGATATTTATTTATCAATTTGAAGTTTTAAATATTACACCCGCCACAGTAATTGCTTATTCTGCGATTAGGATTCGAACTGAGTTTTTTTTTTTTTGCAAATGTGTATCTCAAAAGAATTATTAACTGTTGTATTGTGTGAAGAAAAACAAAATCTAATGCAGAGAATTTATTTATGTTCAACTTTTTTAAGCGCAACTCACTAGTTTTGCTTAAAACCAGAACCAGACACTCACAAACCAGCGGACTTTTTGAGACTGCTTTTTTATAAGACTTAGTTTTACTGCGAAAATCGAGAGTGGCAGAGAATTGCCTTAGACTTAGTTTGAGAAACTAAGTTCAGTTAATGCTATACGTTAATTTTCACAGTAGTTTTTTTTTTCAACAGCATTTTGCATCAATATATTACTTTTTTAAAGTTTTTTCATTATTAATTAGCTGAAAAACATAGTTTAACTGTGCTTTACTGGCACACATTATTATTCAGAAAAGATTCTGTAATAGTTTTAGTTAACGTTTTTATATTTTAATTTGCTAATCATGGAAATTGCTCGTATTTGAAAATTATTAAACTTGTGTTAATCTGTAGTGTTGTAGAATAGTTATTGTCTTAAACTACATTAAGTATACTAACACATAAGCTATAAAAAAGTTTCAAATACGTAATTCTTCAGTAATTTTTTTAGGTTCAATTAAATCATCTTGAAATGACATTTATCACAAATTCCACACTTAAAACAAATATTTCTGGGAACTCACATTTTTATAGGATAGTTGTCCAAGGTTCTTAAATTTTGAAAGCTGGAAAACTGTTGAAGCTTAAAAATAATGGACCTAAAAACAAAATATAAGAATTAGTAAGAAAACTTGTTGTATTTATATTAGTTTTATTTATATTAGTAACGGCAAAATTTTAAATAATCATATAATCCTGAACAGAGTTTATTAAGCTTACGATCAAGCATACAGTTTTATACTCATTTTAGATGACGTCATTTTAATGCTTCGTCACTTATTTACATTATAGCAGTTTTACTTAGCAATTTTTATTTGATAACATATATTCACATTTCTATGGGATGGGCTTATATTTGGGAGAGTTATCGCTATTTTTGTAATTTTTCCTTCATTTGTGATTACCTGTGCATAAATATATCCATTATAATTTTATATTACTAAACTATTCGAAATTATGAATATTTATTTAAAAATATTTGAGAAAGCCAATTTGTAACAATGACCTCCAGGCATCATTTATCCGAAGAACTACGATGGAGAGCCATTGGAAGATTAGAGGCGGAAAGAAATTAGATACATGTGGTTAAGTGGCATCGAACTGTATGCTTGATCGTAAGCCAACGAATCTCGCGGTATCATTGAAATTTGAGAAAACCAATTTATAACAATGACCCGCAAGCATCATTTGTCCGAAGATCTACGATTGAGAGCCATTGGAAGATTTGAGACAGAACAAAGTCAGATATATGTGACAGGGTGGCTAAATGGGAGTCCTTCTGTGCTTTATAGACTCTGGCAACAGATTTCAACAACAGGTTCTGTTGGGAGGGCCAAATACTATGACGAGCACCGATATTTATCATGCACGAAGAAATAAAACCACAACCCTTAGTCAGCTAAGATTCTTTCTTAGTGCAGCCTCCGGAAGATTGATGTCAACGTCAACTGTACGTAGAACGAACGGGGTTTGATCACTGAGCGATCAGCCATTTGCGTGCTATTCCTGTCGCGCCACAGAAGGTAACGTTTGAGGTTGCAGTAACAAGTCCACAGACAGCTGACCAGTGGAGAGCTGTTCCCTTCTTAGATGAGTCCAGTTTTTGCCTCTAAAGAGATTGTAGGCGTTGTTTGATTTGTAGGAAACTCGGAACCCAATATCGCCCATCACACATCCGTGAAAGAGATGCATACCAAGAATTCAGTGTCTATGTGTGGGGATGTGTCTCTTTGATGGATGCACAGACCTGAATGTCTTTTCACGTGAAACTATGAGTGTTCACGCGTAAAGAGATGACAACCTTGATGTTTATGTGCACCATAATGCTGATGCGATAAGTGATGATTTCGTGCTACAGGACGATAATGCAACGTCACACAAGGCTCGCATTGCGGATGATTATCTTAAGCTGCAAACAATTTAGTGCATGGAGTGGCCAGCTCGTTCACCGGACTTGAATCCTACCGAGAATGTTAGAGATGCTTTAGGATAACGTGTAGCTGCTCTCAATCCTCAGACCCTTGCCATGCTTGCAACTGCTTTACAAGAACAATGACTCGCACTTCCAACGAAACAGGTGGACCACATAATTGATAGCATCGCACATCGCTGTATGTTCTATATTACTGATAGAGGTGATCACATTCCATTCTGAAGGTGTTTTTCGATCTCAAACTGCACATCTTATTAATTTATTTCATACATACGCTAATTTCTTAAACACCATGATTGTCTGATTAATACTTTTTTTGTTAGGTCATGCATTATTATGTGCCAGTTTCATCAAAATCTATGAATAATTTTTAGTTATGGTCATTTTTGCGATTTTCCCTAATTTATAATAAAAAGTGTATAAATATTTAATATTATTAATTAAATAACGAAAATAAAATAATAATAATAATTATCAAATTGTCAAACTACCTAACTGAAATCTCGATTGTTACTGGAGGCACCTTAAATACTAATGTGGATTAGTTATGGTAAAACTAAAATAAAAGCAAAAACATTACATTAAATGTTACAGTAAACATACCCATAAACATACTGATCACTACTTTATATTATTTTCCCTGATTAATAAATACCCCTGAAAATGACACTTATCTGCTTTTTCCACTTAGCTCTTTTGTGCCATGCTCAAAATACAAGAAAAACGCCTTTTGATCTTATAATTGGATTCATGTAATAAGATGCAACCTCAATAATTGGAGGTTTAAGAATGTGTATACGCAGTTATTTTTTTAACAATTAAAAATTCATTCTTCAGGGAGCTTCTTCTATACGAAAGATTTATTAAAATTGGTATTAAGAATAATAATTTTACTTGATATATCAGTATCGAGATTTCGGGTCGAAACTTTGAACTAGTGATCGAATTGTCATGTACAGTCCCTAGTCAAATTATTAAACGCACTTTAAGATTTCATGTAAAATCTTAATTATCAGGTGATACTATATACAGCCTTATTGTTTAACGCGACTGAAACCGGTTTGCATTTGCTTATGTTCGTGTATCAATTGGTTAACATTGTAATGAATGCGTTAAAAATAAATACAAATAGGAAGTATATGAAAAATCTCTTGAATAAAAACCCATTACATGTTTGTTTAAATATAAAAGTATTGCATATAAATTCGTGTAAAACATGCAATTATAAAAACACTACAGTGTGTTTAATAATTTGGTTCAATTATTATAATATACTAATGTAATACCTGATATAATAAATATTCCATATTTATATAATATATCGTCTAGTTTATCCAATTGTCGAATTTATATTATATATCGTTTAATTAAACCAACTGATAATCGAACGCAAACAAGTACAAACCGGTTTCAGTCGAGTAAAACAATAAAGCTGTATAGTATCACCTGATAATTAAGATTTTACTTAGAATTTTATAGTGCGTCTAATAATTTGGCCAAGGACTGTACTAAGATGAAATTTGAATGGTTAAAGAGCATAAATATATTACATAATTTCTGTAGACAATATTTTAAGAACTATGAACTTACTTCGAATGAACATACCTTTTTTGACGAATTTAGATTCGTAATATAGTGGTAGCAGTAATTTGTAAAATATGCTCGTATTAATTTAAATAAAAAAAACTTTAAGGAAATTTGATTTTGTAAACGATTTTTCACGTAATGAAAACGTAGTTAACATACTTATTCCGTATGGGTTTTTTTATACTGTACGATTTTTTTCTTTATGTGATCCATAATAAAGAAACGTACTAAGAACTTATTATCTAAGAAACATATATATCATTTTTTTTACAATTATAGTTTTAGTGGGAATTTGAATTTTTTATGGCTGCACTTTTGTGAAATTATCCTTTGGTCAACGAATCTTATTGTTCAGCTTAAAAATATTTGAATCGAACAATGTTTTAATTTTATGTAATATGGCTAAATACATTTTTAAAAATTAGTCTCGATCATATATGAATTGAACAAAGTTAGTTAACCACGTGTGTTTTCCCTAAAAGTTTTGCTCCTTCTCGAATATTAACAATAAATATTAAGCAAATATAAATATAAAAGAATATATATATGGGCAATAAAATGAAAAATGATCTTTTGAAAGCGAAGCTGAATACTTATAAAAGAGATAATATTTTGAAGCAGGTGGTTAATGAACATTTCGTGAAAAGTAAATACTTAACAAACATTGCTTCAAATAATGATGATATTGTTTTCATGATCTTGTTTTCAATTATTCTTGTCTGTTTACAGAAATTATAATGAAAATTAGACATTTTGTTGTATAGATGACATGGCATGTAAGCATGTATTTTAGCTCTGACTTTACTATAAAACAATCATTAATAATTATTCAATTATTATTGAGATATGTAGGGGATATATTTATTCTATGTATATCTCAATTTGTATAGAGGATATTTTAATGTCAAAACAATCATTATGATTATTTTAGTAGCTCAATTTTATTTATTTTTATGTAATATGCAAGATGTTCTATTAACATCTCCCTTAATATAGATTTTTGGAATCCTTACAAAAACTATAATAAAAAAATCACCAATCTAAATTTAAATCTGATATCAATATCTGACAAATCACTGCTGCGGAAGAACGTCTTCAGTTGAAACTTGAAGGTATTTAGAATAATAAACATTTCTCTGATTAATAGCGTAATTAATTAGGGTAAATTATTATTAATAATGATTTCCTCAATAAGTCAGATTTCGATAGGGTGATATGAAAAATATAATTTATATCAATAATTGCGACGATTTTTTACTTCATTTTTGGGAAGAATTCTAAAATGTACAATAGGGGCGATGATTTTATAACACCCTACGCTTCAAAATTTGTTTTTAAATTTAGCGCAATTCAAAATACAGTCGGACTTCTATTTAACGAACTTCCATTTTACGAATTTCTCTATAATGCGAATTTTTTCGTGGAACCAAGAACATTGTGGTAATTTCTTCGTAAAATAACTTCCAAATAGCGAAGTGAATTTTCTATTTAACGAATTTTTTTTTAAATCTTCTTTCCCTATTTTCTAAAATATTTGAGAAAATTATGAACTTTTTGACACATTTTACGGGGGAAATGACCTTGAATTGATTTACACATCCACTTTTAGAGAAATCAGTAAAATTCCTTTCCTTTTTCGTTTGCATTTCATGCAGGAAATACAACACCTCTAGAAAAAGGGGGGTGGGTCAAATCCCTTGAGAAGCAAATGAGCAGGGAAGATAGAGGCCATCTTTGGAGGTTGATTATGACTTCAACAAAAAATCTCGGATGACACGTCAGAAATTTGTGGAAAATTGATTCAAAAGTAGGATAAACTTATGATTACAGAGCATAGCAAAATTGCTCTAATTTTCGACAATTGCCCTGCCCATTCGAAGGAAATCAACAAAAAACTGAAAAACATTACAGTTTTTTACTAGCCTCCAAACACAACATCGAATTTACGGCCAAGCCAACGAATCAAGGGGTGATTCAAAACTTTAAACTGCACTACCACAAAAGAAGTGTACGAAACGTTATCACTGCGCTTGAAAATAAGCAATCTATGCCAATAATCAATTTGCGAGAAATCATAACAGAAATTTCTAAAGCATGGAACTATGATGTTACAAATCGTATCATTCGTAACAGTTTTGCTAAAGCTGGATTCTTTGTCAACGCTGAGAATTTGGAAAGTGCGGAGGAGAAGGTTGACATCCCTTTAGAAGAACTTAACAGCTACAGCTAAGAGAGACCCATAAAATTAATGATGTACTGATTAATGATTTTTCTTTTTATTGATTCTGAAGCTGAAACCACCGAAACATTAAAAATTAGCAAACCTTCATATGATGAAATGTTAAAATCATTTGAAACAATTCAACGTGGATTGCAGTTAGAGGAGTTTTTGGTGCATTACAAAAATGCGAGACCTTTATTATGAGAAAAAAACACTTTTTCAATCGAAAAATTCACACAAAATTAACGGACTTTACCAGAAGCAATTAAAATTAAGAAGGCATGTGATAATGTATGCTTAGAATTACTTTTATAATAAATGCAGCAATAATTTTAATATATAAAAATTTAGCTTTTTTATTCAGTGGAAAATATATGTAGCATGATAGTGTAACACTGTATAATCATTTGCTCTATTCTTGCTTTCTTTGCAGATTTCTTTTAATGTTAAGATTAATGAAATAAATATTAGATAATAATTTACAAGATAAAGATGTATCAACTGCAATTTTAATTATTTCTAGTGTTTTTTTTAAATTTAATACCTGTTTTGTGTTGTGTAAGTATTTCAAATGGTGAATTTCTATTTAACGAATTTTCTATATAACGAATTTTTTTTCGGGATTTAGCGATTTCGTTAAATAGAGGTCCGACTGCAGTATATCTCACAAAATTAAACTTATTTTCTTTTATTATACATTTTAGTGAAAATTGAAACACAAATTTTCAAACAAATGTGTAATTAATAGCCCATTTCCGGAATCAATTTTAGCTCGAAACCCGTAATTTAACAACATCAAAACAATATTGTTATAAACGGGAAATTATCATTTAATTTTCAAGGTGCTAATAAAAAGAGAAAAATCAACTTATCTAACCATATTGTTTAAGTTTCAAAACGCAATTTAAAAAAAAACATTGATCGAAATTATATTCGATTTGAAGGGGATGATATTGATCGTGATTTGAGGGTGATCGAAAGCGTATGCCATAAGATAAAAAAAATAGTTCCACGTTTTTGCAAGAGATGGCGTTGTAGACCTTAATTTGAAAGGATTCTACTACATGTTGCAAATGAATTGTAAAACAATGGCAAAATGTGCACGTTAAACCAACTAAACTGTTCAGTGCACATGACTGTACAAGTGTGATACTGTTAGTTACGTTAAGTCCACCCACCACTGCAAGATCATATCACATAGGATGAGAAAAATCGTTTTTTATTATCCAGAGGCCAAAAACCGCAAAAAACGCACCAATCAATTCGGGTTTTAATTTTGCAATTGTCCTGAGGCCGAAATATGCCTAAAGAGCATCAATCAGATCGGTTTTCTAATTGTCCTGAGCCTAGAAACCACATAAAAAACATCATTCTATCGGTTTTTAAACTTCGTGAGACTGGTGCGAAAGATGCTCAATATTTTTCGCGTTCAGAACCTGTCCCTCAATACGTGCCTTCAGTGAGCAATCGGAGCAATGAATAAAACATCTTTTAGATAGCCCAACAGTTTTACCGATTAAGATCAGGTGATCTAGACGGCCTGGCAGTAGGGAAATGACGGTTGATAATTCTAGAATTTATAATTGCTGCGATAGCAAATAATTTATTTTGAAATAAAAACACAGATAATTTTTCTATACCAAACCAAAAATTTTAATGAGTAGTCAATATATAGTTAGTTTTTGACCATGCATAACAATACTTTCACTTTCATTGCTTGTAACGAAAGTAAAAATAAAAAATACGTAATTTAACTTACACTTCATTATCTTTTAAATTTAGTACTTTTACTTGTTTTTTTTGTTCTTTTTTTTCAGAAAAAAGTACAAGTATTTGTAACAAGAAAGTCGAACTTTTAAGAAATCGTTACTTTTATCGAAATGTTTTTTAAAAAAAATTCTGGAAAAAAAATTTTTTGTTTTCGAATTTTTTGAAATAATTTCTTTTTTCATTAATTTAATGTATTATACATTCTTAAAAAGCTAACTTCTTTTTCCAAATACACACCTGATCACAATAGGGGGTCAAAGGACACAGCATCAACGCTGGCAAGTCGCTAGTAATTAATAACCACCACCCCACCCTGCTTGATCAATTTTGTTTCTATCGGAAACAAAATGTTCCAATAAAACAGTAAAATCTGCTGTTCTTGGTAAAAAAAAAAAAAAAAAATAGTTAAAAAGTATCTATTTTAAGAGAGCAAAAACTGCAACCAAATCATCCCCTACTTATCCTTTATCAAAGGGGATGTACCTTAGTTGAACAGGATGGGAAAATACATTTATAATTCAAATGTTATTCTATCTTATCTTTATATATTGCTTCAGGAAAAGTGTTGCCGGACTACCTTTCTGAGCTTCTTTCTCTTCCCAGGTCGGGGGTGGAGTCTTTTCTTAAATTTTTTCTTTTTCTTAAATTCTTAATGAGAAATCACAGAAAAGCTCAACCTTGGACTTTAAATGATCTCGCCCGAGGACCAGATTTTTTGTTCATTCTCCCATCAGAATTTTGCTTTCCCTTGAGCTATCTGGTCTTTTTATAGTAAGTTAAGAAAATATTTATTTACTTCTTTTAAATGCTAAGTGCAATAATTAATGTATATATAAATAATATAGCATTGTACAATCTATAAGAGCTGAATATATGAGCCTTAAAGAAGTTTTGTTTAAACTTACTTAAAACAATACCACTGAATATTTAAATTTTAAAGATGGAGGTTTTTTTTTTTTTTATGAATGGTCTGTTTGAAATTTTCAGCTTCTCCTAATGTTTAATTTGCTTAATGAAATTAAAATAACTATAATCTTTAAAATTATTGAGATTTTATTTGTTTTTAGACTTAATGCTGGAAAAAATATTCACTTCAAAACGTTAAATATTTTAAGAGCTATTATATATTCGTCTAATGTTGAATGAGTTTACGGTCGTCATTGAAGATGTCAAGTCGCGAAATGACTGCCGTTTTAACATTTTTCTACTATTTTGCATAGATTATCTGCTGGCTAAAATGAAATCATTGATGTTCTCTTTTTCATCTGAACGCAGTGCGTTAAAGGTTGTTAAAACAGAAACGTTTTCAAATGGTTGTTATGCGAGTCACCGTTTAAGTGCAAATGGATGGAAATTGTATATGTTTTATTAGTGAAAAAAGTGATTTACCACTTAATTGAAAGTTTAAAATATTTTAAGTAAACTAGTTTTTTCCAAATAATAATCAAATTCTACAGATTTGAAAAAAAAATCTTGACAAATTATTAACAATGTAATTAGACAACAAACTTCTATTTTTTGTTATATACTCAGGGCTGTTCATGTTGAACAATTAACACAAATTATTTGAAGAATGTAATTTTAAATAAAATAAAAAAATAAATCAATCAATCAAAAATAGACGTAATTTATGTGTTTTCAGTATATTTCTTGAAGTAAATAATGCAAATTGTTTTCACTAATTGTATTAACAAAATCATTAAGAAAATAAAAAATAAAACTTTATCCATTGGAATATATAGCAATAATAATTTACATGAAAAAATGCTCGCTATTGCCACTGAAAATGAATAAATTGCATCCAAGCATTTTTTGTACAAAAATTAAATTATTTTTTGAAATTTCAGTTTTAAAATATAAAATTATGTTTCATTTCATTAAAATATAGTTTGCATTAAAAATTTATAGAGCTTTATTATTTGTTTGATTTTTAATAAGAATAAAAAATAAAAAAAATAAAATAAAAAATAAAACTTTATCCATTGGAATATATAGCAATAATAATTTACATGAAAAAATGCTCGCTATTGCCACTGAAAATGAATAAATTGCATCCAAGCATTTTTTGTACAAAAATTAAATTATTTTTTGAAATTTCAGTTTTAAAATATAAAATTATGTTTCATTTCATTAAAATATAGTTTGCATTAAAAATTTATAGAGCTTTATTATTTGTTTGATTTTTAATGAAAATATTTTTTCTCCTTTTCAATTTTTACCATATAACCATTAATAATAGTTTATCATATGAATAAGTTTAAAATTGCAATTTTTGTGCTCAATCTTTGATTAGTAAAATATTAACAACGAAATTAAAAATCGTCACTATTTAAAATTCAAAAATAAATTTAATAAATTTAATATATATAAAACATAATTTTTGTTAACTTTTATAAAATCGAAATATATTTTTTATTTTCACGAATTTTAAGGGGTTACCTATACATTAATATTTTTTTTACTTATTTTTTCAAACAAAAATGCTATCGAATTCGTTCAGCAAATTAATTTTTTACTTCCAATTCCGGAAGTGAAAAACCAAATTTCGATGGCAAGTTTAAAATTTACATAATTTAAAATTCTTTTATATATATATATATATATATATATATGCAAACATTGAATTTTGATTTTTAATTTTTTTGGATGAGAGGGCATCTGGATATTTTTGACGTTCACTTTTTCAATAAATTTTGTAACATTTTCCTTCATAAGTTTTATACATTTTATTTGATTGATTAATTAACACATTAAAATTTAATTCATTTTAAATTAAAAAACTTTTTTTCTTTCATTTTTTTGATGAAATTTAAGGTTAGTTCGAATATTAAATTTTCCAAAAATGTTCTTTAAAATCGTTACTTTATTCGTTTTGTTCTTGTAATTTTATTTGTAATTTTTACTCGTTGCGTTTTCAAATCAAAACTTTTTACTTTTAACGCGTTACTTTTGCTTACAGTACCCGTACTTTTACTCGTTACTTTTTAAAAATAAGGTTCCCTTGTATACTTATGATCCTCTAGAAAACATCTCTCAAATATTCCCGAAAATTCGTTACCTGTAGATAGCGCCAACGTTGATAACCTATGGATCAAAAATATTTCTCACTTTCCCCCCCCCTTTTTTTAAAAAAAAAAAGGTTGTTTTAGGTTCATTTCTTAGCACACTCTTTCTGTAGGAAATAAAGGCTTTGCTTTATTAAATTATATTAATGAATAGAACGCTTATACAGAACGCTTGATAAAACTTCTCTGGGTATTTATGCTGTAAGAGTTATTATTATTATATTTTTTTTTTGTAATTTATTTTAATTATCGCTAAGTGGTGAAAACTGACTTGGATGATGTTGAGAGATTCTCTTAACTTAAATTAATCATAAATAAAGAAGTTTGGCAAAAATATAAAAAGAAAAACTAATAATAAGCAATTTTTTACAAAAAAACTGAATTATCTTGGCCTTATTTTATCAGAAAAGATAAATTTCTAGAATAACGCCAGCTTTATCTCTCCAATACTAATTGGGTAAAAACCTTGTATTTTACTTCTTTTAAAATATAGAGAAGATTACATTAGTTTATTTGTGAAATTAAATGAAGATAGTTAAAACATATTAAGGATACCTCCCTCTTTTGGGGATTGAAATTGGTCGATAGGCCTCTTAATAAATAGTAATCTTAAATATAATTTAAAACTTTATTTTAACATTTTTCTCATAAAAAAGTTTATCTATAGTTTTCTCACAATTTACTTAGTTAAAATTGAGAGCGTGATAATCGTTTTGTTTGAAAATTTTTCGGTATGACAAACGTGCTAATTTGCTTAAAATTAAAAAAAAAATTATTAAAGGGAGGACCAGACTAGTTCATAGGCATGAGCGTCGGTACCGGTTATTATTTTTATTGTTATTATTTTGGTACGTAAAACCCCAGTTTTCCTGATTCACATCCACTCCGAACATTAAACGAAAACTATATCATCCCGAAAACGTTTGTTCTAATAATTGTTCTAAGGATTTGTTCAAATAATTCACGTGCCAAACTTCAAAAGGCCCTCAAGTATGCAAATTAATTAGTGCCAACTAATAATTAAATTACGGAATTAGAACATTAAACATAGTTCTTTTTTCTACTAAACATGCATACCATAATGTAACAAAATACATACCTGGCGAATTGTATTTTTGATTATCAATTATTATGGGGTTGCAATTTGGAATTTTTCATTTTGTATTTTGACCCATAGAGCCATGTATATAAATTTTGAAGAAAATGAAAGAGCTAAAGGGTTAATCATCTTCAGCGACTGTAGAGCTGCTCTTCAAGCAATTCAAAAGAGTTCTTCGGGGCTAATTATAAATATACACAGTACACTTCGTGAGATTTTCCATTTGAAGAAACAGTGCACTATGCAGTGGATTCCAGCGCATGTTGGCATTACTGAAAACGAAATTGCTGATGCCTTGGCAAAAAGGGCAAGACAATTAAACACCAGCAAAGTTACTCATGTCACTCTCAGCGATTTCAATTCAGTAACTAAGGCAAAATTCAATGATAGGAAAATCCAAATCAAACACCAAATACCTGAAATCAGTACCAATAGAACTCTCACCAGCACACTAACAAGACTCCGATCTGGACACTTTAGGGGGATGAAGATTCGTGGTGACGGAACAAGGACTTACTGCCTCTGCAAAAATTGCCCAGACATGGAACTAACCCCCATACATATTTTCAACTGCCCCGCTATACTGGCGCAATTGCAACAAATAAGTGACAATCCGTGGGCGGACTTATATGAAGAAAATTGCCTTCAAATTGCAGATGTTGTATATAAACCATGACACGATACCAACCAACCCATAAGACCCTTATAACTTCGAAACTATTAGCACTTTAGATTTTTTTGAATTTTACATTAAGAATGCATAGGAGGCAAGGCCCTTAGCATGGATAACAATGTCAGACGAATTACTAAATGTAAAAGCTGGTTCCTTTTAATCATAAAACTTTTACAACTGTAATAATTTCTAAACTGCTCTAGTTCCATTAAATTAGATTTGAATTTATTCAAATTACCATTTAAAAATAAATAAAATTCCAAATTTTGCTTTTAATATCGCATTGTCAGTTGTGTGAATAGGTATAAGTACAAAATTGTCATTTTTTTACATAAACACTTTGATAAATTTTAAAATATTAGTTCTATCGACTCTACAGTGGGTCAAAAATGTAGGCGAATGTTTTAAAAAATAAATATATTCATTTTACAAACATTCAGAAATCAAATTTCATTCCACTGGAAAACCCACATAAAAAGACTTATTTCTAGTGGGTCTTCAGCAGTACTTACCATTTTCTTACTTTGATTACCAATAGAATCAATAAAATGCATATTTTTTTTCATTCTAGATACATGATTGATGCTTTTCTAAAATTGTTTTTAGAAAAACTGTTTAAAGCAAGGTGTAAAACTAAAAAATTTATTTTTATTGTCATCGAGCTTCTTAACCTTTTGAAAATTTATACTCTTGATTATAGAACCATTTAACTCAATCAAATATTTTTTTTTGCTCCGAAGGGAAAAATCGTTCATTGATTCGTATTTTTTCTGCAATAGATGCGTTATTGCTGGAAAGCAGTTTTACAGAACTATATCATTGTTACTAGCTTGGCTTGAAATAAACCCGTGTTCATGACTCTTATCTACAGTAAAGGTTTTCTAACGTTATATTTTATCAATGCAAATATTACACCTGACAAATCAATTTTTTTTTTAAATTTTGAAGATTTATTAAAAAGTTGTAGAAGAATTAGAAACATAATGAGCATTGATACACTTTACTTTTTAAAATAGTATTCATTATATATTAGAAACAAAATCTGACTTCAATTGAATAACATGAGTAACATTAATATGACTTTCTTATAACATAAAATATTGAAAATATAATCGATATTTATAATGGGAATCTTTAAGTGTGAGGCTTTGCATCATATTGAATTTAGTGTCATATAGATGTTATATAGATCACTTCTCCACATTCTCAAAGCATGAAATTATGAACTCTCTGTTTTAGTTTGCTTTATAGAATTCCTTAGTCAAATTAATATTACGTTGAAATAAGTGATTTAAATAAATATTGATATCTCCCGTATTAATAATATTATATAGAATTTTCATACTTTTTTAAACCTTTATCCCGGAAATATTATAGATTTTAAAAAACATTTATTTTGCCATATTTTCAAAATATTCCCTTGAAAATGATCCTCAAAATGTCAGAAATAATTGTTCTTTACATACTTCAACGATGCTAACCCAATCGACTTAATTACATCTTTTCTTCAATATTATTTTACTTCAAAAATAGTGTTTGAAATAAACTTACTAGTTCTCGTTGCAAGGATTATTGACACTCTTTAACGGTTGTTTGATTTAGCTTGCATAAAATAAAGAGATCTTCATTGAAAACTATAAGTAGTCAAACATGCAGTTATGTAAGATCTGTGTCTTATCAATGGATAGCTTAAAACGAGTAAACGAAAAGAGTAAACTCTTTAATTTCAAAAGTTTTGCAGTTCATTAGACTCTCTATTTAATATAAGAGTGTTGTTGAGTATTGTCTATTCTATTTAAGAAAGTATTAAAACATCTGATCTTCAACAATTTTTACTTTTTCTCTCGCAATAGTTTGAAAACAATTTTTTTTATTGCTCAAGATTATTTTCATAATGTGACTGAATTTCGTTGATACGGTGATTGATTTTTTCCTTTAAGGTTTAGGTGATTGTGGGCTTGTTGGCATAAAACACCTTAAATTTAAAAAAAAAAATTAGACGTAAAAAAGAAAAGGTGCCACTATGTAAAATCCAATGATCTGGGAGGTCTATTTGGATCATCAAAAAACAGAAAATTACTAAGACAAAGAAGCGTCTGAACAATTCTCAAACTATTACTAAGCAATAAAAAGACGTTATTTAATCATGAAGAGTAAAAAGTAAATTCTAAAAACTAAATTTAATGGAATAAATGGTTTTGATGCCATGCTCTTAGGTATAATAATGAAATTTTCAAATTTCATTCTTTATAATGAGACCATTTTTCTTTGTTAAATTTACAAAAATCTTTGCCAAAGTGCTTCGTCGAGTTTTTTGGTGTTCCCATAGTCAGAAACACGATACATTTTATAATGCTCTAATAGTTGTGACCATATTTTTTTTCTCTGTTACGTTATGAAAATTATATACTTTTGTCACGAAAAACATTAGAAATGAAAATAGTGCATAGCAAAGAAAGAAACAACACTCACAAAAAAGAATTAGAAAAAACACTTTTATTTCAGAATTAAAATCTAAAATGCTTTTCATGATTATGCATTTAAAATAACAATTAAAAAAATTTCTGAAAGAAAGGTACACTTATTTGTTAACAGATGCATAAAAACAAAACAAGTTTTATATGCCTTCATGCATATAATGCCATGTGTGATTAACGTAACTAAGACAGACAGATCTTTTAATATTGGCATAAGCAAAATCTCTAATAGACTCATTTTTAATAGACATATAGCTCATGCCCATGAGCGATAGTGGCACAATTCAAAAAATAATGTTTTGAGATAAGTGGGTTTAAAGTTTTCATTGCTAAGGAAAATGTATAAGAAATGCTTTAGTTGGCTAAAACGAAGATTGCCTTCAAGTTGAATTATGAGTTGTGCTAGTTTTGCTCTGAAAAGAATGTGTATTTTCATATTTACACCTGTTCTTTGCCCAAAACGCGTGTTTTTTTATAGTTGTGCCACTATTGCAGCCCATGAGTGTTTATGCAGATAGACACATTTCTAATAGACATTTGCTAATAGACCGATCTTTAATAGACATATGCTAAGAGACAGATTTCAAATAGACATATGCTAAGAGACAGATTTCAAATAGACATATGCTAAGAGACAGATTTCAAATAGACATATGCTAAGAGACAGATTTCAAATAGACATATGCTAATCGATAGATATCTAATGGACACATGCTAATGAACATATTTCTAATAGACAAAGTGATAGTCCTTTCTTGGCTGCAATGTATTGCTTTTAAAGCAAACAAATAGAGTAATTTCTAAAGGAGAGAGCAAAATTATATCTTTTTCAGGAATAACTCAAATATACCGGTTTAGGTATTTTCCCTTTAAGTTAATGTTTTTAAATCATACAAATTCCTAATTTTAATGATTTCTTCCTATTTCTAAAATCTAAAAAATTTGTGAGTTATCTTTTTTTTAATTAGTAATGCAAAACTGTCTGAGGGGAGCTACACTGCAAAATATTCCGGATCAAATTACGTTAAAAAGTAATAGCACCCTGAATGCAGCATTCATATAATCCATTTTACGGTACAATTTTACGGAACTCAGAGTGAAGTACGTTTTACCGTAATTTGATCCGGATTTTGTTTTTACAGTGTTAACCCAAAAAGTTAATTGGACTAGTAAGGCTATAATACCATGCATAGGATTTGACATGAGGAAAAATCACTTTTAATGTCCCTTTTTTAATTTCTTTCGTTTATACTTTACTTTCATCAAATTTTCTTTGTTAATTAAATAATGCTACTGTAGTTCCAAACACTAACACAGTAATTTTACTTGAAGCTTTGTTTAGTACAATTTCAAAAATGTCGGTCCTACTAGTAAATTGTTTAAATTACAAAATCAGAGCCCCTTTCAGTTTGTCTATGCTTTCGTTAATTTTGTTTTAAGAACAGTATAATTTTGTTTTCATTTTTTTAAATGTTTCATTTTTTGTTTAATTTTTAAAAAAATTATTATGCAAACTATCTTTAAAAATTTCCAATCAAATGTGAAGAAAAAAGGTGCCTGATGGGTGCATTTATAATTACTGGAAGAGAGACACCTTTATTGTTAATTATCCAACAGTGATCTTACATAAATTAACTGAGAAGATTATGAGATATTTTGCTGCTTCAAATATGTGAATTATTTTCAAAGTTTGGTATAATTTGAGAATAAAAAAAAGCCACGAAAATAGTTGTGTAAGAATATTTATTTTATAAAAAAATTAATTAAGCACGTGTAATCTTCCTATACGATTTAAAAATTTCTTCTTTTTTTAATAATTTTTAGTTGTTACTCATATTACATGAAATTTGTCTCCTTTTGTAATTCCAATTATTCTAGAAAGTAATTCCAGCTATCAAGGAATTTTAATTAACAAATTTTTAATTTTTTATTTGATTGAGTTAAGTTTAATAAATATTTTATGCAACAAGTTATGATAACCGAATCAAAATTTTATATTTTAATTAAATGAGAGTTTTAGAACGTTTAAAATACTAAAACAAAACAATCTAACGCAATTCTGAAAAAAAAAAATAGTTTTAATGTTATATACAGCTATAATTCTCTTTAAACTAATTTCTTAAAAGTAATATTAAATGTTTTATTATTTATATTTTAATGCTACTAATACTTATGTTATAAAGTGTGTACAAGAAAATATATTTTTCAAGAGAACATCAAATGCCAACGAATTATCATAATGTTTCAAAATATGTTATTTGTAAGACACCATTTTTTTTTTCACAGAACTTTCTGAGACACCGGGCTTCAGCAGAAAAATGGAAATTTTACTAAAAAATATAAAGTTCAGAAGAGAATAATTATTTTTCTTTGATGTATCATCAAATTAAACTTATTACTGACTTTTTAATTATTGTTTTAAATAATAATTAATTTTAATTTTTAGCATTTTTTCATAGTGTAGAATAATTTTATAGTGTATTTAGTCATAAAACAAAATCCACTTGACTCAAATAATAAGAGAATAATAAAATATTAATATACATTAAAACTGCCCATAAAGTTTCTTGAATCAAATTTCTGACATTTCTTGTTACTCTTGATTGCAAATAAAAGTATTAAAATATTATTATAGCCCTTCATTATAATTTTTTAATTAGTAATTATTTTGAACAGAAAAAAATCTTTAAATTGATTAAGTTTTACCAAACGTTGGAAAATATATTGACTGCAAGAGGAAACTATTGCCGTTATGCTAAGCACAAGAGTAATTTTAATAAGTGGCTAAACAGTTGCTAATAATAAGAGATTTAATTATAATTAGTTGAAAAACTTTTTTTTCACTCCTCTAAAAATGTATAGTCAATTTACGAGAGAAAAAATTAGTCAATTTTTAAATTGAACACTCGAAATACGTCGGAGTATAATTTAATTAATTTTATTTTATAACCATCGTTGAACAGTAGACCCAATTTGGTGTTTACGACTAAGAACGTTCAACTCCGTAGCCTTGTAGTTTTGAACCCAATCCAGAAGTCAATAAACCGTAAAACGAAAGTTTTTAAAATAATAAAGTAATGAAACAAAAAGCATAACATCTAAATTTTAAAAATTTAATTACTTAAACTTTTTGATTTCAGTTTCAATCTTTAAGCTCACTTCTATTTTAGTTACGCATCTTACATTCTATTGTATCGTATGCTCATATAATTTAATGTGCAAGAATTACATAAATGTGAATTAGGTACTTACTTTAATAAATCAGCTATATAAAGCATGATACCCTCTCTCCTGATATCATTATATTGGCTCATGTAATGGTCATGTTTACTGATTTTGATGGAACGTTAATACAACAAACGAACATGAAACGTGACAGATTAATGAACAATTTCATGCTTTGGCATGCATTCTCAGTAAAGCTACATTGACTGTGTTGTTACAAGGGGCCAATCTAGAACCCTTTATGCGAGTGCTTCTTTAATATAGCCCAATTTTTTCGAACAATTCTACAAATCACTTAGAGCTATTTGAAAGTTTTTATCTTAAAACATAATCGTTTTGTCCCCTCTGCTTTTATTTAAAAGTTTTAAAATTTATGTTAAAAAAGATATAGAGTTTTTTTACTCTTAACGAGCCAATATTAATAAGCGATAAGCAGCAATAAGTCACTAAGCAGAGCACTCATTATCACCCTGTATTTTAATGTTTTTATTTCGTAACCTTTTGTAACTAATTTATTCCTTGAACTTTAAATATTCCTTGCTGTTTTTTCAATTAAGCCTTTAACCTCACTGTTAGATATTTCTCTGAAAATACTGATTAAGTAACAATTTACTTAATTTTTCCTTTACCACATTCAACCAAATCAGTCAAATAAACATAAAAATATGCTATTCGTACGGCTAACTGAGAGAAAAATATTTTATTGACTCTACTACGATTGAGCACGCAGCATCTTATCAGGTCAAACTAGGTCCACCTTATGAAGCCACTTAGTTCCTTGCAAATGAGTGCATACTGTAGTTGAGGGAGTTAATTTGTCATCAATTTCATGTCCGGCTGAACGGAACTGGAATCCCATTGTTGATATCACAGTTTCTTCCATTTCTACAACACACGAAGAGTTTCCTGTGTCCAGCACTTCCTAATTGGTGAACCTCATTTTAAAATTGATGGCAGCACCACAGTGCTTCTTAACACAAAAAAGTCTAGTATTTACCCCCCTCTCTCGATAGAATGTACTACCAAATAAATTAATTAAGTTACATTCCACAGCTCATTTAACTAAACACATTTTAACCACAACCTAACTCCAATGCTTATTCGTTAGGCCCAACGAAATGCCTTATTTAACCAATGTTCAATTAATTTCCATGTTTACGGATTTGAAACCCTTCTGGTTGTTAAATCTTACATAACAGTCTAGTTTTGAATTCATGTTTTTTAACCATACCAATTGTAAACGGTTTCAAAAACATAAAATTAAAAAATGTTAACAACCGTAAACCTTACGGTCAATTAAACGGACAGGCTGCTGTCGGTTATTTTACCTTAATTTTTGAATGAAAATTCTAACAGTGTAGATAGGAAAAATTATGCATTGTTTATTCTGTCAATTTAATAAGTTATGCTTAAATTGGCTCTGGATTCCACGTCACATATTATTCATTCAAAACATACATAAAAGATTTTGTAGTCTTAACATGTTCCAATGCGGCAATTTTCGTGTTTTCTGCATAGAAAGTATTGTCGCAAACGTTTTAAGTGTGCATATTTTATGCTTCAAGGAAAACTTGTCATTTTAGCTTCAACTTTATTTTGTAACATTAAAGACTCGGACATTCCAACACATACAAAATACATTTCATGACGAATTTATAATTTCTTTCGAAAATATGTTGAGTACGAAATAATTAATGAGCAGAAGGTTTTGAAAATCCTCTACATCAAAGTTTAACTTTTCAACAAAAAAAAATCTACACTGTAAGAAATTAAGAGAATTTGCAGACTTCGCCGTTTATCTCTAGAAATACTGGACCAATTTTAATGAAATTTGGCTTGTACATACGTTGATACAATTCAAAACAAATAGCTAATCAACAATTGTAATACACACGGTTGATCGTGCTTAACACTCGTTGGAGTCGTAAGGTATGAAACTACAGCAGAAAAATCAAGGAAAATTACCACAATCCCCTCAGGAAATAATAAACTGCCTTATTTTAAGTATGAAATGACGCCGCAAGACCTGCTTATTTGTAAGTGGGGACCATACCCCCTATTAACCCATTTTGTTGCTTATTCTGCAGCCGCTGTTTCATACCTTCCGACTCCAATGAGTGTTACGCATGATCATGCATGTGTATTACAATTGTTAAATGGTTATTTGTTTTATATCATTTGTTTTGTTTGTATTGTATCAATGTATGCACATATCAAATTTCGTTAAAATCGGCCCAGTAGTTCTAAAAATTATCGACCTGGTCTACAAATTCTCTTACACCAGTGTAGTTTATATATTTTAAAATTGTTACGTGTTGGCTTAATTTCTTTGTTGCTAAATAAATTATACAAATCTGGTGGTCGAATTAAGAATTTAATATGCAAGTTCTAGAAATAATAATTTGATAAATTTCATGAATCATATCTACTTTTGAATTAAAATATAAGCTTAAAAAATATTTCTTGCAACTTTATAAAAAATTAAAACATTTAAACATTTTCATGCGTGCGATTAACTGTTAATTCAATATCGTTTTAAAAAAAATTTAGGAAAACCTTAGTTTGAAAATAGTTATAGATATTAAAAAAAATCATAAAGCATTTCAATTTTTATCTTTAAATTATTAAATACAATATGTATTGAATCACTTAAAGTAGACGAACTTAAGAGAGTTAGAGCACCTTAAGTTAAAGAAGAAACACGACTGTGAATTTTTGCAAAAACCAGTTTTGATTAAATTTCAAATAATAAAATAAAATTTAGACTAAAACCGGTTTTTATTTATTTATTTTTGTTATCTACAATTTAATTTTCCTTTTTGAACTTAAAATAGTTATTTTGTCAGTTTTTTAAAAAAATATGTTGAAAAAAGGAAGTTCAGTGTAATGAACTTCCTTATTGAGTTAAATAAACCTTATTATTAATTAAACTTATTGAGTTTAATTAAATCAGCTAAATCGATAATTGACATCTGAGTTATCGAATAGACGTGAGAACTGAAATCTTGCACTTTACCGTAATCTTTACAAGACCAATTTCAAGGCCTTCAATACTTCAGAGGGTGTTTCATAAACACCACCCTTAACATATTTGTTTAGAATCCTTGTCAAAAATGAAATAAGGGAATGCTCACCTTCGGGGTGACAAGTTCGAATAAAAAAAAATAAAAATAAACGAAATCTATAGAATCGAAATCTCTCGAATCACTCGCTATCAAGAAAGCCGAGGTTAAAAACATTAAAACTCGTTTGATCAATGTCGGAAACTTGAAGGTGTTTGAATAATCACTTTGCATAACATCTCTGTTTTATTCGGCAATCAAACATATATTTTTTTATTAATACTCTCGTTTTCCTCTTTTTTTCCTCGGATGTTGATGAAAATGCTACTTCTAATGTACCTATTTTTGCCTGAATTTACTTTTGACTTTGATTCTAAAATTATATTCATCAAGGAAGAGGATTAGAGATCACCGAGAATAAAAATTTAGTATACGGAATATATGAAGCAAAAACCTTAAGTATAAGTTGGAAATAAAACTGACCTGTATTAAAAACGACGAAATAATGAGTCCTAGATCTTCATTATAATAGATGTGTGTAAGTTTCCGAATTCCTAGACAAACAGTAGTTGCTCGCAATTGGCTCAAAATAATGCAATATCTAAGAACCCTCCAGCAATAGTGATCCTTCTTGTTACTAAGGGATTAGGAACTACTTTTTTTTTATCTATAAATAGGCGAAATGTAACTCATTTAAAGTTTATCAAAACTAGAACAAACTAAAGTCATTTTTAATGTTTTTCACAAAAAGAATGATCTTATTTTTAATGAGTTCTTATGTTCCGTTATATAAGAGAATGTCTCAGTAAAATTTAATAGCACTGACATTACAAAATGTTTGGAACAATACATTTATCCATGAAATTAAGGTTATTTTTTAGATTTGAATTGAGATTTTTTTAAATCTTTGAAAAAACTAATTTTTGCTTAGTTTTAAACAATGTTAATTTTTAAATTTATGAACGGCAGCTCATGAGATAAAAAAAAGAACTAACTATTTAAAAATATAGACCTAAGCATACATTTTCATTGTAATAGAAAAAACTCGTGCATATATGTATGTTTTGCATTTTGCACAATATATTGTATTCTGGAAAATTATTTTTCACATATGTATTAGTTATTTAATCAAAGCAAATACACCAATTTTTTATAATTTAATTTTAAATTATTAGAAGAAAAATTTAGTAAAAAAACATGCTTTATCGTTCTTTAAATAATATTTTATGATAATAATAATTTAAATAATATATTATGATTCTTTAAATAATAATATGTAATAATATAATATGCTCTTTAAACTAAAATATTATGAGTTAGTTTTAGTTTTCAATATTCTTTCTTAATTTTTCCATTAAGTTAAATTTTGTAATATTTTCTAATTAGAAAAAAATATAGTTTAAGTATAGCATTAAATTTGAAGGGTTGCGTTTTGTTTGAGAATTACAGAAAACTTATTGTCGCACGTAATAATGATTTGAAGTAAAAGATTAATAAATTTGAAAGCAATTTTCAGGAGGATGTAAAGGTAGCATGGGTATTCTGGTGAACAAAAGATTTAAAAATAAATAATAAAAAATAAATTTTTTATTATAATTTCAATATAGTTAATTATAATTTCAATATAAATGATTTTGCTTTAGTTACTGACAGGTTTTAATTATTGGTTACATAATTAAAATAACAAAAGGTTTTAAAAACTAAATAATAAGATATATAATGAGAAGAGGGATAAATACTGTTTATAAATTGGAGTGAAGCATTTAGAATAAGAGATTAATTGAAATATTTCAAAACTTTTAAAATAATATTTGTTAATAAGAACCATCAAATTTTTAATATATCCATTATTTTAATCATGAAGTTATCATCACTTTTTATTTATCATTACTCTTTATTTATCCAGAAATTTATTTCGTTCAATATTCTTTTTTTATACTTCAAAGATGCAATTGTTACTATAATGTCAAGTAATTCGAAAGTAAAAGCTCGTTTTAATTTTTATTTTTAACATTTGACGTAATTTTAATTTATTTATTATCATTTTTAATTATTAAATATTACTTACATAAATACAGTAATAAATAAATATTTTTATAATACTGTTTATAACAATAAATAAAGATTTAATAATACTGTTTATAATAAAAACTGATTTAAGCATTACTTATATAATAAGAGAATAAAACATTTCAAACAATGAAATAGAATGAATAAATGAAATATTTCAAAGCTTTTAATAAGATTTATTAATTACAAAATTCATTATGATTTTAATTTACAATGTTACTTTTCCCATTATTTTTTTTACATGTTTGAAAGCTTAAATTATTAGAGTAAGATATTTATCAAGTAAATTTATCGATACAAATTTTGTATTATTTTTTAAAAAACATTATTTAATTTTAACATAATATTATATTAAAATTTTTTAATTTTGAGAATTTGTCCTTGCGTATTTACAATATTAACTAAATCTTTAAAATATAAAACAACAAGGTTTATAATAAATGACATAAATACTGCTTATAATACTGAAATGTAACATTATGGATAATGGATTATGGCAGATAAGGAGAATATTTTAAAAATTATTGATATTTAAGTTAATAATACTAAAAGATAACAGTCACACTTTTTTTTATTAAAGAAAATATAATAGTTTTCGATAATCAAAATCCCCACTGTTCCAGATGGGAAGAAAGTATGTTATTGCCTAGTCTATAAGCTAAATTTGAATAAGTGATAATCCCTAAACTAGATTCACACAAATAACAACTTTGCGGGTTTGATTTCCTATAGGAAACTAATTGATTTGATCAAGCTTTTTTTCTTTAACTGTTTTAATGAAAAGAGAAATGAAACATTATGTTACTGATTATATGCTACGGTTAACGATTAATATTAATAATGGCTGGTTATTAGAAATAATCACCGAGTAGATAAGTCGGTTAAAATATGTATGAATGTATACCAGGCAGTATTTAGAAAATTTTTTTTTAAATAAGACATCAGTGTAGTGGGCATCTCGGGTGTTGGAACCATGGGAATCTGAGTGACCCCTAATAATTGGCTAGCCATGGCCCATTATTTTGAGAAAGTATTTCTGTTCTGTTTCTATATCTTTTTTTTTTTATCTATCTCCCTTTTTTCACAAGTTAAACTTATAATGTAATTAAAATAATATTAATTAAAAATAAAATGCACTGCATAATAAAATAAATAAGTGTCTAAAGAACTAAAAGAATTGTCCCTGTTCCTTAAGTAAAAAGAAAACACTTTTTCTCCACGCTGATAAATATTGATTCTAAAAAGCATCCCTTGATTTTCAACACCTTCAAAAGAATAGCCACCTTCGTTTACACTATGAGAAAATGCATTTTTAAATTGTGTTTATCGTATTTATTGCTTCTTTTGTCCTCTTTTTAAAATGTTGACAAAACCATTTCTTTGTTGGCTATCTATTCTTAAATTGTCTCAAACAGACATTTATCTAGAATTTCTAGGAAAACAAATGTATTAAGCTTTCATGAATATATGTAGGAGGAGACTCTTGTTGGCATTTATACTTTTTGGTTATTTTGTGACGAGACTTTCTCTGGCATACAATCATTCTTCTCCTACAAAGCGCTCACAGTTTTATTCTACTATCATTTAAATTAGTTATTTCTAGTACAAATATTGATTAATATTCTGTTTACTTTTATTTTGTTTAATTAATTGCTTTAACTTAAATTATTAGTTGTTTTTTTCATCAGTTTGACAATTTACTCGAAACAATTTTTAGTTATTTTACATTTTATCATTTTCAAAATAAATTGTACCATCAAGAACTTCAGTTCTTAATAAAGTATATCTTTGGATAACAAAAACTCATGAAATAAAACCATTTCTAGGGAGGTAAGCAAATGTTTATGTTAAATCATTTATTATATTTATAATTTTATGTTTATATGCTGTAAGAGTCATTTGATGTTTTATAGTTTGTATATCAAATTCATTTACATAGTACATTAGTTCATGATTTTACCGTTCATTATTTGTGCATGGATTAATTTTTAGCACACGGACTTTGTTCTTATTTTATATCTATGAAATCAAAGTGACTTTTAAATTTTTTAAATTATAAATCAAAACTTTGAAATTTTAGATTTTTCGACAACTTTGTTTTCTTTCATAAATTAAATGTAACGTTTAATATTGTAAAAAAATCACATAAAATTTTATAAACAAATTTATATAAATATTGATAATTTTTATCCTAATACAAAAAAAAATAGCATCAACTTACAATTCAATTAATTAAGAGATTGAAGAAATATTTTATACGCAAAAACTTCATTAAAAAAATCTGTATAGTTATATTTTACTCAGTAATAAAAATATATTTTTAATAATAGGATGGTTTGTCAAACTTAATTTATTGTATGATTGTACTTTATGTAGTTTTATTTAGTTTGTTTTTATTAAAATAAATAGGATTATCAAATTATTATTTGGTGTTGTTCAACATTTTAAGAACTTGATATTTTTCATAAATATTTTTTCTGAATTAAAAGTATTATTGTTTTAAAACTTTTAATACCGAAACTATAAATAGTGCTGATAGAAGAAGAAAATGAGAGTTATATGTGTTTTCCTTTTTATTTCTCTGTGAAAAATTTATATAAATAGATTTTAGTGTTACCAAAAGGGACCTCATGATCCAAGAATAACGAAATATCTCATCTTGCCTGTTTCTTTTCTTATAAATAATAAAAAAGTTAATAAAAGCAAAATATGCATAAAAATTATTCTGACCACCATTATTATAATTTATCATTTCCTCGAAATGTGAATGCTAGTACTCCCAATAAAGCTTATTAAGTGGTTACTAGTTACATTCAACTATTTCAACTATTCATTCAACTATTTTTGCAGGGAATATGTTTTCTCATTACAGTAACATATTGTTTATTGAAATAAATTTAAAGTTAACTTTTAAAACTAAAATGGTTGTTAAAATAAATAAAAACTAACTTAGATTTTGTCTTAATAGTTTAAAGATTTTTTATAATAGATATAGTTAAACCAGTTACATTTGGCTGGAAAGAAACGTGTTGAACCCCTCCTGAATTTCTATGAAAAATCTTAGTGAGTAGTATAAAAACTCAAAAATCAGAATAGAGCTGAATTAAATCATTCCAATAAAGCATTTTTGACTGCGAAACATTTTTTTTTGGTTTGATTACATAGAGTGAGAATAAAAGACTTGAATGAATGAAACGTATAATTTAAAATTATATATATATATATATATATATATATATATATATATATATATATATATATATATATATATATATATAGCATAAAAAATAAATGCAAAAAAACACGAAGAAAATTTAAGAAAAACAGTAAGTTTCATTTATTGCGCATAAGCTGCAAGTAAATAGAACTCATTAAATATGTTCAAAAAGAAGATAAAACAAAGGAAAATTACAGACAAATGAAAAAAGGAGAAAAAAGAAAATTATTAAAAATAAAAATAAAAGTTTTAAAAAAACTGGAAGGGATAAAAAAAAGGATAGAATTCTTTTAAAAAAATCCGGAAAAAAAGATATAATCTTTTTATCAGCCCACACGATTATATCTGTAAAAAAGAGTGCTTTCTAATATTGTATTAATATAGCCAAAGCAAAATATATCCATACAATAGTTTGAGAAGCACTAAAAAAAATTTTACAAAAACTACAACAAATAAAATAGAACACAATAAGCAAAAATAACACGTAAAAACAGAAAGTAAAATATAAAGAAAAAACAGAATAGAACATAAAACATAATCTATAAAGCGAGTAGCGAAATCAAATGAACTTACATGAACGGGAAATTTTTCAGGAATGATTTAAAATATTTTCGTAACAAGATTTCCAGATTGCAAAATATGAAAACAAAAGCGCAAATTGAGATAGCGTAACTAGAGGAGTTTTATTTTAAAGTGCGTTCTTGCTGCATTACTGAAATGCGTTTGATTTGTTAGTTACCAAGGCTGGGCCCGAAAATGAATGTGCACAAGGTAATATTATACTGGATAATTTAAAGAAGTTGACTATAAATAATTTTAGAAAATAAATATTTATTTAAGAAAAAAATATAAAATGGAAAAGAGAAAGGAACATGAATTGCCTGTTTTGCACATAATTTTAGCCACGGATTTGCCCGAAATGGATTTGCACATGGAAAAATTATACAAATTAACAAAAAAATCTTTTTAGTAAATAATTTTAGCCGCGGATTTGTCCGAAATGGATTTGCACATGGAAAATTTTTTTAAATTAGCAAGGAATTTTATTAGTAAATAATTTTAGCCACGGATTTGCCCGAAAAGGATTTGCACACGGAAAATTACATAAATTAACAAAGAAAATTTTTAGTAAGTAATTTTAGCCACGGATTTGCCCGAAATGGATTTGCACATGGAAAAATTGTATAAATTAAAAAAGAAAATTTATAGTAAATAATTTTAGCCACGGATTTTCCCGAGATGGATTTGCACAAGGAAAAATTAAATAAAGTAACAAAGGAATTTTTTAGTAAAGAAATTTTTTAGTAAATAATTTTGACCACAGATTTGTCCGAAATGGATTTGCACAGGGAAAAATTATACAAATTAACAAATAAATTTTTAGTAAATAATGTTGCCCACGGATTCACCCGAAATGGATTAGTATTAGGGAAAACTATATAAATTAACAAAGAAAATTTTTTGTAAATATATCTATAATAATACACGATTAACTCAATGATTTTCGAATTTTATTATTTTAGTTGGGTATCCATTGTTTATTATTAAATTTTGAAAGAGTTTATCGATTTGTTTTTTGGATAAATAAATATTACTACATATTCTTTTAATTCTATTCATTTTATTAAAAGTGGTGTTCAAATAGATGCTCCTAGAAACATTTGCATTCCAAGTAATAAATTTATTTATATTAAAATTAAAGTCATTTCTTTTATCGTATAAATCAACAAAGCAAATATTTTCTTCTTTTATAATACCGAGATCCAAAAAATTGAAATTAATATTATCATCATGATTACGAAACAAGATTAATTCCTCGGGATAAATATAATTTAATAAAATAGTATAATCTTGAAAATTAAAGATAATTAAATCATCAATATATCTAAAAACATATTTAATACTAAGACTATAACTTTTTTCATAATAATGCAAAAATAAGTTAGCTAAGAGAGATGAATAATTAGATCCTTGTGGTATTCCATCAATTTGAAGAAAAATATCCCTTCCATTGCAAAGAAAATTATTAAGAAAACAAAAATTAATCAGAATTTCCCAATAATCAAAATCGCAACAAAGGATATTTTTAAAATCATAGTAATAATTCAAAAGAACATCTTTTAGTTTAGAAAGGGGAATGCTATTGAAGAGATCCTGGAAATCAAAAGTCGCAATAGAATTAATTTTATTGTGTTTAATGAATTCTAAAATCGGTTGATTATTAGTGATAATCCAAGAGAAACCTTCTTTAGAAATATTGTTAATAATTTTATTTAAGTAGTTAGAGAAAATGGTGCCAGGTTTAGTTAAATAAGTATTAGATCCACATGTGATAGTTCTAAATTTTACAGGAGTTTTATGAAATTTAGGACTGATGATTAAGTAAGGAATTAATTTTTAATCTCTGATATAAAGCTGAATTTTTTTTAATTGCAGTATTATTATTTAAATTACTAATTTTAAAATTTTTACTATTTTTTAATTCCGTATTTTAAAGTTCAATATAGAATTTTTTACAGAAGATTGCATAATTATTGTTAGCTTTGTCTATGGGAGTAATTACAATTTTTTTTGAAATTGCTTAATTGATTGAAGAATATTAGAAAAATTAGTTGAATTGTTACTGTTATTTAAATTATCCTTATTATTGAAAACAAAGTAATAATAAACATCCCATTTCCATTCTGTTAGCATACCTAAAGGTAAAGAGAATCTATTTGATATCTTTAAACAAAAACTACTGAGATCATTAAGAAAGTATGTTAGAATTTTATTGATTGATATATGGTAAATGGGTCTAAATTTTATGCCTTTTATCATTAAATTCCTAAGTTCTAAGTTTTCTATAATATTTAAACTACCAGTAATAATATGTTTATGATGTTTATCAACAAAATCAAAATATTTTTCTTCCAACCAGTGACATTCATAATCGGATATATTAATCCTCCCCAAATTTTTGCTTATATCATGATAATTAAATATAGTTCTACCAAGAGATTTATTATATTTAAAGCATTTAATTATGTTAAAATCTTTTAATGGAAATAAAATTTTAAAATTTTCAAAAATATTATGAAATTTGATCTTATTGAAAATAGGATTTTGAAAGTTAATAACAAAATATAAATTATCTAAATTTTTCTTTTTATTTGGCGAAATTTTACTCATTTTGGCTTTTATAAGATCGAAACAAAGAATTTTAAAATGTAAATTAATAAAAGAAAAGTTAATAATAAGATCGTAGAGCTTATAAACATCATAATTCTTAAGGGAGGAAACAAAATCTTTAATTGGTTTAATATTATAATGCTTATTAAAATATTTTTCCATATTAGAAAGAAAATTTATATTTTATTTGTCACTATTAAGAGAGTTTCTATTACTTCTTGATCCCCGTTTACCTCGATTTGTACGCTTATCTTTAATTGGCGATCGAAATGGGCTGCAGGTGGCGTAGAGCAGAACTCTCTACCTATGGCAACACTTCACATGATTTCCCCATTAGCGTGTGGAAAGTCATAGAGGAAGGAAGAACGTTAGTTTCTCTCTTGATTTTCATATAAATTAAAATCTTTTAAGTTGGAAAACTATAAGGATCTGAAAACTACATTAAACATAGTTCTAAAGAAAAGTATCGCGAAAATTTAAAAAAATTTTTTTATTAAATAAAAAGGAAAAATATTAAGAAAAGGGAAAATATCATAGTACATTCCTATACAACTGAAAAGAGGAGGTGAGGGAAGGGAGAAGGGCTAAAGGCATGAAACCGGTCTCTCCCCAGATGGCGTATTCGAGTGTTGCGATCGCCAATATGAAAAAGTGCATTACTTGTTGCATTACTGTAATGCAGCAAGAACGCACTTTAAAATAAAACTCTTCTAGTTACGCTATCTCAATTTGCGCTTTTGTTTTCATATTTAGCAATCTGGCAATCTTGTTACGAAAATATTTTTAATCATTCTTGAAAAATTTCCCGTTCATGTAAGTTTATTTGATTTCGCTACTCGCTTTATAGATTATGTTTTATGTTCTATTCTGTTTTTTCTTTATATTTTACTTTCTGTTTTTACGTGTTATTTTTACTTATTGTGTTCTATTTTATTTGTTGTAGTTTTTGTAAAAATTTTTTGAGAGCTTCTCACACTATTATATTGATATATTTTGCTTTGGCTATATTAATACAATATTAGAAAGCACTCTTTTTTACAGATATAATCGTGTGGGCTGATGAAAAGATTATATCTTTTTTTTCTGGATTTTTTTAAAAGAATTCTATCCTTTTTTTCCATCCCTTCCAGAATTTATTTATTTTTATTTTTATTTTTAATAATTTTCTTTTTTCACTTTTTTTCATTTGCCTGTAATTTTCCTTTGCTTTATCTTCTTTTTGAACTTAAAAAAAGAAATTATTTTAGCAACTAGAACTGAGAATCTTTTGTTTCTGCATGTTTGTGTCGTAAGTTATTTGTATTAAAATCCTTATTTTAATTTCCCGAAACATAAAATTTGTAAAATGCAAATATGCAAATGCAAAATATGCAAATAAATACAAAATTGTAAAAATAAATAAATAAAATAATCATAATAAAATTTAAATACATATAATTAAATATATAAAATTAATATATTTAAATACATAAAATTATATATATATATATATATATATATATATATATATATGTATTTTAATCATAACACCTTGGAGCATGTCATAAAAAAACTATTTATTCGGTTAAATTTACCCTCCACTTTTGTATTTTTACTAAATGTGTGGTAATAAAAACTAAAATTTTAAAGATTAGAATTTCTGGTAAACCGCTACCATATGATAATAGAAATATAACAAAATAGTTAAAGGAAAATAGTGAAAATGTTACCTATATTTGCCAAAAGAAAATGTTTATTACAAAACAGATAATTATGAAACAAACGAGCCAGTGTTTTTGCTACACAAGAATATTTTCATACCTTAAAAATATCAATAATTTTACTCAGGTTATGCATTAAAAAATATTTCGCATGATAGATACCTTTTAACTGTTTTCTTTTTTACTTTATTCTCTTAAAATAAACTGTTTTTGACTGTAACCTATTTTAGAGAATATTGGCAGTCTATTTTTGTTGATTTTTTATGAATATGAGATCTACAAAACATAGAGTTTAATGCAAGATCAACTATCATTCATAGATAAGCTGGATTTATTTACTTATGATTTAAATGCAGATAACAATTAGAGTAACTTATAACATTTATCTCTGAGAGTTCAATTGCACACTGTCAGTTGAACAGAGAAATGAGAACATTAACTTCAGTTACTTGTAGAGCAGAACTTATTTTAACAAATGGCCAAGATTAATACTGATAATATAGATTAATACTGATATCAATACTAATAATATAAATATGCGTATTTAGTTTAAAGCAAAGTGCTTTTAGAGAATTAAAATAAGCCGATGAAAGTTTGGTTAATTATGGATATTATAGCAATATTAATGGTTAGTTGAGAAGTCGTTCATAAAAGCGAACTCATCTCAAAGCTCATTATAAATAGGCACAATTCTTGTCTGTTTGGTTTTATTCAAATTTACAAAGCAGTAGAGTTAGAGAACTCAAACGTGATTTAGACTAGCTGCTAAACTCTGACTATCCATTATCCATATAAAACTATCTATTTTAAACCAACCATATGATAATACTCAGTATGATTAATTATCAACAAATGCTTCAAACAAATAAAAATTATTAGCAATTATTTACCCGTATTTTTTTCTAACTATTATTTTACAAGAACTGTTATTTTACAAAAACTATTATTTTACAAAAACTATTATTTTATAAAAAATTATTTGCTGCTTCGGGCCGCGTATTTCTTGCTTATTATTGTTTCAAAATAAACGCTTTATTGCAATAAAAGTTATTTCCCATTTCTGGCTTCGTACTTCTTGCTTGTTTTTGTTTCAAAATAAAAGCTTCAAATAAATAAAAGCCATTTACTACAAATATTTCTTGCCTATAATTGTTTCACAATAAACGCTTAAAATGAATTTAAAAAAATTTATTGTTGCTTTTTTGCCCCATAGTTTTTTATTTATTGTTTCGTAATAATCGCTTCCAATAAATAAAAAAAAAAAAAGATTTTTTATCGCCGAAATACACAATTTGCCATAAAAATTAACGCAACAAGAAATTGTTGTTAGAATGATTTTACATACGTAAGTACAACGTTGATGTAGGTGATTATGGCAAGAAAAAATATAAATGAATGCGGGTTTTGGCAGCCACCTGCAGGATGTGAGGAACACATGATACAGGGTGAGATCATATGCAGGATATAAGGCACACATGATGTCTCTCATTTCACACAGCTAAATCGACTAGACTCAACGGCTGTAGTTCTAGCGCAAATCTGGGGATTAAGCAGGCCAGAATGTGGGATTCCTGTAACAACCTTTTCTGCGTGAGACCTAGCATTGTCTTGGTGAAAACTGGCTCCTGAGAGTACGAACGTTCCGATAGGCTGCCATGGCACGATGGATCAATGTTAGAGGTGATCGCGTGTCGTATGTATTCCATATCATCGCTTTAGTTGAGTGGAAGCGGTGTGCGGTTCTACATATGCAGGATTGTGGCGTTCAACAAGGGACCGCCTCATTTGCACTCAATTGTTATCACTGCCTGCATTAATTCTGGGTTCGTCAATGAAGACGACTTGGTTTCGTTCGGTTGCTGTGCAATCCCATCGAGAGCGATACCACTCCAAATGGAGGCAACGGAGGGTGGGTGTCAATCTTGCCTACGCTGTACAGCAACACAGCTTCTACTACTGGTGCGATGGTATAGGGTGCCATCGCATATGACGCAATATCGCCTTTAATACTGATCGACGACACCATAACAGCCCAGCGGGAGACAACCATCAGCCATTCCTGATAGGGCTCCCAGGAACTGTTTTTCAACAAGAAACTGCTTAGCCACACTCAACAAAGGTGTCGCAGAAATATTTTTGCCGAATTACCAACCTTCCTTGGCCTGCTTGATCGCCAGATTTTACACCGGACACGCGTATCCGGGACCACTTGGTGTGGCAAGTTGGACTGCCTCTGGGCTTAGTCTATTCATTGGTATTTTATAGCAACTATGAAGCAAGATGCCACAGGATATTTTAAGGGGTTTGTATGCCTCAATTACCAAACTTATCGCGTCCTGCATTCACGGCTAGAGGTGGCCCAAGAGGGTATTATAACCTCAATTCTTTTCCTTTTTTTTTGCACTAAATGAACATTTTGTTTTTTTATCAATGACTTTCTTAAACCAACGTTTTACTTACGTAAAAATTCGTTTCATTCTAGGTGCGCTAATTTTTATGGTGTATAATTTAACTAATTTTTTTTTTCCTTAAGCCCAACTCTGAAAACAAGTAAAAATGCCTTCAAAATAAACTGCATTTATAGAAGTGATTGAAAGTTGATCATTCTGGTCACTTCGTTTTTAGTTTTTCAAAAAAAGAATATTGATAAATGGAAATATTTGTGCTCTTCAAATATCTTAAAGTTTACTATTCGATGGAGTGGGAATTCAATCAACAAATATTGAAGAAAACATAAAACTTCTTCCTGGCTGTATAGAATATTCTTTGTATTTCAAAGATTTACAACATACGCTTGAATCCTTAGGGCAAAAGAAATTCTCTATAAATGTCTGTAAAATGAATAGAGAATTCTTTAGGGACACTTCTCGAAAAGTTTATGCTCAACGAGATTTTTTGTAGGTACTCAATAGTCCAAAAGTCAGAATTTTAAAATTCGTGTCATTTTAATGTTGTATTTAAACAGGATATTTCGTGATATCTCCCTTATTATTTACTTTAAGAATTCTTATCAAAAATGATGTAAAAATTATAAACATTTATATACTCCAACAAAAGTATCGTCAAAACTACCAGAATATGGTAAAATTTACAGTGTTTCTGACAGTATGGGAACACTTAAAAAAACTTAATTTTTTCCGAAATGTTTTAGTGATATTTTTGTAAATTTGTGCCATGAAATATAGCGTTATAGTATGTGATAAAAGTTTATCAATGTGACAAAATTTGTAATTTTATTATGATACTTTACGGCATGTAAGAAAAACCATTTATTTAGTTGAATTTACTTTTAAGTTCTGTATTTTTTACTAAATGTTTCGTAATAAGATCTATAGTTTTGTATCGCAGAATTAACCGTTACCATATGAACTGAAAAATTACAAAATGAATTGTTTATAAATACCGTGTATTTTGGTTTCAGTACCAGAGTTATGGTCTTTTTTATTAGAAATGACATTGAGGTAATTTTACGAAAATTTTTCTCCGTATGGTCATGAAAAATGTATAAACGTGAAAAAAAAACCGAAACGTTATTAAAAATCTGTCAATGACACGGAATTTAATATTTTGAAAACCGCGTTTGATTGAGGAATGAAACTTTTTTTCAGATATTCTTTTTTACCTTATATTAATCGATAATCACACAATTTTCAAGTCAAAAAACTATGAGCAAATTAAAGGAGGAATTACTACAATTAAAACCAGGAGAAAGCAATTATGAGAAATTGGAATCAAAGAGTGCATTGGAATTGATAATCACACAATTTTCAAGTCAAAACACTATGAGCAAATTAAAGGAGGAATTACTACAATTAAAACCAGGAGAAAGCAAATATGAGAAATTGGAATCAAAAAGTGCATTGGAATTGATAATCACACAATTTTCAAGTCAAAAAACTATGAGCAAATTAAAGGAGGAATTACTACAATTAAAACCAGGAGAAAGCAAATATGAGAAATTGGAATCAAAAAGTGCATTGGAATTGATAATCACACAATTTTCAAGTCAAAAAACTATGAGCAAATTAAAGGAGGAATTACTACAATTAAAACCAGGAGAAAGCAAATATGAGAAATTGGAATCAAAAAGTGCATTGGAATTGATAATCACACAATTTTCAAGTCAAAAAACTATGAGCAAATTAAAGGAGGAATTACTACAATTAAAACCAGGAGAAAGCAATTATGAGAAATTGGAATCAAAAAGTGCTCTTTTCACTAGTGATACGAAACTCTTTTTTTTTATCTGTGGATTTTGATAAACAGTCACCATATCTAGAAAGTTTTATTTTTATTTCTTGACGTTATTTTTAAATAAAGAAAATTAAATGTAAGTTGTTTATTGTTATTAACCAGTCCACATTGGTGTGTTTAAAATGAGTTTCTCTACCGATTAACCGAAGATTGTTTCACTCTTTACATCTTTTACAAATATTAGAATCTTTTCAAAAATCTTTCCCCAAAGAATATACATATTTGGGAACATATTGTTCATATTTAAGTGAAGAAAAGACATATCTCAAAATCGATTTGCAAAAAAAAAAAGAAAGTAATTGAATATGATATATGAAAACTTTAATTCGAAACTAAAATAAATTAGGGATAAATTTTGTTTTTTAAACTTTCAATTTTTTTACAGCGTTTCAAATCAGCTTTTTTTTTTTTTTATCAAGGTCTTGCTAAGCGTTAATGAAAAGATTTCTAGCATAACAGGTGATAACACATGGAGTTACGCATACATTTTTTTCGTGATAGATAAACAAACATTTAATCATATAACTTAGATCTTACATTAAATAGATTAAATTAAACTAAATAATAAAAACTTTATATTTTAAAACGTTCTGTTTCGAAAGAATTGCAATAGTTTTTTTCTTCCCTAGTGTTGATATAAAGATTTCCAGAATAGCAATTGCTTTAACAGAAGGATATTAATTGATAATAAATACACTAAAATATATAAATATCAATCTAATGTTTGAATAAACATCGTCATAAACTGAGTAACTTGTCAAAATCCCAGAAGTTTGTATTTTAGGTCAAGCGCAGATTTGTTTTTCTTTGCTATTTAATTTTCTTATTCGATTGTTGCCCTGTCAACAACAGATGAGGATAATGGACATTTCTTACTACTTTTCTGTCTTGACGTCACAGTGGTCACTTGAGCCAGATTTTTGACGTCACAATCAAATAAATGCACTTGTGTTATGAGAAAGTATCCAAAAGCACATGAATTTCACTTTACATGTCATATATCATTATAAAAAATAATATATATTGATTAATTAAAAATCAAAAGCTATTTATATCCAGGTTCATTTTAGAACAAGCCATTAAGATATAATTTCCTTATTAAGTGTACTGTTAAAACGTTTTGTTTTGATTGAATTTTTTTCTATTAAACAATATACAAAATTGAGTTCCGGGGAAAAATTTAACCCAGTTTAAATTTTATTCGAATAAATAATTACAAAATTGTGTGTTGTGGAAAAATATTTAAATTCTGTTGTAATAATTAATAGATAAAGTTGCAAAAAGTAGAAGGACTTGCTATTGATTAGTATCTATAATCCCTTTCTGGACCCTTTAATAATAGAAATTAACATTCTAGCACGGTGCTGCATATTATCACAACATCTTCTTTATTTATATTTCTCTTACAGGCTTTTACAGGCTTTTAAGATTTAATACCATTTTTAAAATAATTATTTCAAAAAATTCAATTTAAACAACATAAAATGTTTGTGTGCAATTTTTCTTTAATTGGCAAATTTTGCTTCGTAAATTTGCGCTTTTCAACAATAAACTTTGAAACGTATGAAGATTAAACGTTGAATCTAACAGAGACATTTGTGCAGATTGATTCTGCTATCTGAAGCATTTTATTAAGGAAGCTTAACTAAATTATCCAGAAATTGTTTAAAATAGCAATAGAGATGAGTCCGATTTACTTAACTGACATGGAAAATAATTACTTCAGCAGTATTACGACTAATTCATCGCCCAAAGTTCTTTAAGTTTAGAAAAAGTGACATATTTAGAGTAAGCCATGAACTCTGAAAAAAATATCAAAATATAAACAAATTATGAGTCCAAAAATTTTTGGGGATATTTTGAAAATATTTTTTTTCAACGTTTGAAATGTCACTTTTGTCTGAATTTTTATAGTACACCGATGAATTTGCGATGAAAAGTTTCTCCCTCGATATCTTAAGCTAGATAATCAAAAGTTAGCAAAAATATCTATTGTGTCAAAAATAATTTTGTTTTTAATTTAGAATGACAGTGTTATACACTGGATATGTATTTTTAAATGGTATAATTCCTATTCTTTTTTACGGACATGACATTATAATCAAATTGTCCATAATTTAACGTCGAATTTTTTTTATTGTTAGATTTTTAATACCTTCAAATCGTAGCTTTTTATGCAAAATTGGGAGAATTAAGTTTTAAGCTTATAAGGAACTCAAAACAATTTTTCGACGCATTCAGAGGGTTAACTTACCTGAAGCAGAGAAATCTTCTACCTACCATGATTTACACAGATGAGTTGTCTCACAGCGAGAGAAAAAAATTAAATGAACATTATTCTACCACATTTTCCATGTAAAAAACAGTTCTGCTTGCATTTTATAAAGGTAGAATAAATTATGGTAGTAGGGAATTTTTTTTATGTTAACAAATAAATTAGACATGAAATAGTTTTAAGACCAGTTTTTTTCTTTTTTCCCTGCATATTGTAGATTATTCGAAATCTGATAAAAACAAAATGGCAATCGAAAAAATAGTTTCCATATTATAGATAGAAGGAGATCAAAAAGTTTATTTTCTGAAAAAAATTTAAAGAAATCTAAAATAAAAATTAAAAGGATGAACTATATATATCCCTGCTACTTTACTAAAAAAAGTACTTAGATATTTAATTTGAAATTAATAGCAGTAAAAACATTTTATCGAAGTGATTTAATTTTAATACCTAAAGATGTCGTTAAAATTATCCTTACATTCTTCATTTGTGTGTCCAGAAATTGTAATACATCATTATTCATCTCCATTTTTCTTTAAACGTAGCTTAACTTACTCAGGGGTTTTTTATCTGACTCATCTCTTAAAAATATTAGAATTTTAAGTGTCAGGAAGTTTCAATACTCAACAGGGAATCGTCGGTATTAAAAGGCCGGATATGGTTCGAATCTGAAAAAAATAATATATGTTTGTATTTTCAGTTGTCAAGGCAGTTTAGTACAGACATATTTCTTTATTTGCTTTGAATGAATTAACATGAATTATTGATTAATCAATCTTTATATGCTTTTATTTACTAAGTATTTAATTATATTAACGTATGGGAAATCAAAGGTGTGCAACATTTTTACCACTTTAAGATTTGTAGTCTGAAAAAAAAAAGTCTTATTATAAAATTCTCCAGTTTTTGTTAGCAATCAACATTTCTGATTTTATTCCTTATTTCATTTTTTATTTTATTTCTTATTTATTCTTCCAATTCTCTTATATATTACAATTCCCTTAATGATATTCTTTTATGTATTCCAATTTCAGAAAAAAATTCATTTCTGTTTGACAAAATCATAAAATTGTTTCAAAAAATTCTTCTCTCTTTTTAAACTAGAAATAATGCCGAAAAATATAATATAAAAATGAAAACAGCTCCAAATTGAATTGTTTTTCTGATTCATGTTATCTGGTCCTTCTAATCTGTTTTAATTTAAATTTTTTTATAAATAATTTAATCTATACGTTATCGATTTTTCCAATTTTCCTATGTAAATAAACGAAAATTATCAAATATCATGAATAAAAAAGACTCATAAATAGACCTCTAAAGAAAAATTTCTTCAATATATTTTATCAAATGAGCAATGAAAAGGTAAATAATTGAAAAAATTATCCTCTAAATAAAACAAATTTTTAAAAGCATGCAAAATAATTGTTAAGAAATAACATTTCGTGAAAGCCATTACAAAAATTACATAATGCTGTTTTTAAAGTGATTTCATGATTTAAGTTGATAATAGGTTATATTATAATTTAAATTCATATAAATGTTGATACTTGAGTACTACTAGTGGTGGCCGACACAAGTGGTGATCAAACAAACAAATTTTTCTGAATTTTTCTATAAAAAGTTTCCCCCTTAGAATTGCTTGCATTTGATTTGTAGTGAAATTTTAAGTTAATTAAACCAAAACACCTTTGCATAAATTGTTGTTGCGACTTTAAAATCTTTACTGATAACTGGAAGTATCAAACCACCTCTATCCCTTGAGTTTGGCTCTTTTAAAAATTTGTTGTTTTTTTTTTAAAAAAAAGTTGTGGTATTACATGTCGCTGAATTGTGAAGTTGTATTTTATTGCATTAAGCCTAACATAAACGTATATGATTCTCATTCTATAAATAAAAATTGTAAATTTGAATCAAATTTCTTCCTTTCTTATTTTTAATGACTCTCTTAGAAAAAAATTATCAAACGTTGAAGAGCAATATCAGTTCCTTGAACCATAATATCGTGCGAATTTGGTGCAATATACTAACAAAGTAACATATTAAACCCTGCTTCCGTCCAAGTTGAACCATAATATCATGCGAATTTGGTGCAATATACTATATATTTTTTTTTTAATTACATGTTGTTTATGTTTGTTGATATATTGTTGTATATAACAGGAATGTCTCACTTGCCAAAACCATAGTAATAGTTCAATGTGAGCTCGTAGTGAGCATGTAGGTATATATTTGAGTTAATTGCAATATGCACGTATAAATAATTATCTCTAAAAATAAATAAATATTTCATTGATTATGCAATAGCTAAAAACATTTTGCCAATTAGAAATGCTCATTAAATTTTGTTTTGAATACTTACAGTTAAAAATCAATGTAAATATCTCTCTATGACTCACATGAAAATAAAATATTTTTTACTTCATTAACTAGATTCAAATCTTTTTTTTTAATTGCTTGTATTCTATTGTAACATGAATAACTCGTTAGCAAAATCAATTGTTACGATTCAAGGCAATCTATCTTTGTCTTCATGCTATAAAAAAGTAAAAAAATAACTAAATTAATAAATGAATAATTCTGAAATATTTTATTTAGTATTCAGTGACCAAAAATATTTATTCACTCAGTAGCGTTAAGACCTATAATTAGAGAAATATTTTTCGAATATATGCAGTAGTCAAGTGCAATGAAATTCAATAAATGAAGTGAATCGATTTGTCCAAAGAGGTGTAAGAGTATATTCTTTTGTGTGTGTGCATGTGTGTCCTAGAGAATGGCAATTCCTAGAACTTTTACAAAACTTAAAAATACCAAGTTTTTTTCGGCTGTACAAATTTTAAAGAATTTTAAGAGACAAATTTTATTTCCCTTTTAATTATCTGAAATATTGGTGATATATCTCCAATAAAATCCTTTAGATTATTTCAAATGAATGAAACTATGTAAGAGGAAAATAATTCACTAAAGAAAGAAATAAAATCCCATGCCTCCGGATATATATATATATGTGTGTGTGTCAAAGCTGTGGTTGCAGTGGTAAATAATGAAAAGAATAAATGGAGTGGAAAATATGATTAAGACAACGCAAAGAATAAAAGAATTTTATAAGAAAGGAAAACTCATTAATTCTATTAATAACCAGAAATGAGGAAAAGATAATTTTGAGCTCAACACTCACTCTTCTTGAAATTAACTTTTAACATAAAAGAGAATGGCTTTTTCTTTACTGAAGTGGATCGAGTCTATACATTTATTTAACATCATATGTGTTGACGTAGTTGTTCCATGTATAATAATATCGTATAATCAATTTCATTGAATGCATGAAACCTTGATACCTTTTAAGACCTTGATATATGTTAGTCGATAAGTTTAAAAAATTTGATTCTGCTCAGTCAGGTTTTGATGTGTTCAGTTTTACAACATCCTTACTAGCAATACGACGAATTACTATAACGTTTTAGTTTTTCCGCGCAGAAATATATATTTATGACTACTCCTTACAAGGAGTTTACAAGGAAGTCCAATAAGAATGAGGGTAGTGATTACAGAACACCGTGCATATGGTATTAGGGATTAAATCGTCAAAGTTTTCAACTATGGCAAAGATAACGTAAATAGCCTGCAGTTATTTATTCACTTTTTATGAAATATATAGTTTCTCGTATTCATGCACGACTTTCATTCTGTTCCCACCACTTTAGTTTTTCTTGTTTTTACACGCTATCCTATAAAAGTCAGTTAATGCTCAAATAAGGTTACCTTTTAAGTAGTGTAGCAGATTACATTTATGATAGCGTGTCAGATCTATATTACCGGTGAACTTATAGCATTGTTTATAGAACGATTTCTAATGTTCCTCCATTATAAAATAGTTTGAATTAATTTTGATTATGATAATATTAAAATATGAGGCAACAAATAAAAACAGATTACATTGAGAAAAATAATATCCATCATGAAGATTTTAAAATGAAAAAAAAAACATGGAAAAGTTTTGAAACTTATGATATGAAAAAGTTATGAAAGAAAAACCAGCTTGGCACTCTTATTGGAATGTATTACTACCGGACATTTTTTTCCCTCCAATTTGAGCAATAATGTAGACTTTAACAAATCTTCCTCAATTTTTTTATTTGTTAAAGTTTCAGTAAAAACGCACCATTTGAATTTTCATTCTAAAATTACAAAAAATTAACCGGTAGCAGTCAATCAATCCAATAAACTGTTAAGTTTACGGTTAAGAGTATTTTTTAACCTTACAGTTTTGAAACCTCACAAAACTGGTATGGTTAAAATACCGTGAATACAAAACTATGCTGTTTTCTAACCATTTACAACTAGCATAGTTTCTAAACGGTGAAAATGAAACGACCATTGGAGTTATGTTTTGTCTATTGAACTAAAGAAAGCGGCTTAGTAAGTTTATTAGGTGGTACCATCTATCGTGATAAATGGCAATTACTTTTTTTGAAGTTGCTGGAACTTAAATTTCCAATCATGAGATTGGGGTTACAATGCACCCTGCTGGAAGATACTAAGTGGCTTCATAAAGTGGCCCTAGTTGTCATCAATTAAATTCTGGGTGTTTAACCGCAATAGGAGAAAACAGTAAATATACGATTTTTCTCACAGTTTATCGTTTGAATACCATCTTTTTTCTGAATATTGAATATGGTAAAATAATAACTAAATAAATTATTATTTTACAATTTTTTCCGTGAAATTGTTAACAGTGTTATGCATTTGAAATTTTACATTTATTTACATAAATTATCCTTATTTTACGTTTTTCATAATTATTGCCCTGGAATAGCAATTTAGTTATAATTTAGTGATCTAGCTAGCCGATAGAATTGTTTATTATATCACTAATATATGAGTCGTCAATTTGAAAAACTCGTTAAATGCTAGCCAGTTTTATTTATTTATTTTTTCAAACAATCAAAAATAATTGTGCAGCTGAATACTTGAAATTCGATATATTAAGACAATACTTCATTAGAAATTGAAATAGTCTTGGAGAAAAATCAAATCAACCGAGGTGTTTTTCCCCTGCTCAGAAAATAAATAAACAATATCTGGATAATGCTTAAGTGTTCTTCGACTACTCATGTAAGGTGACTTTAAAAAAATAGAAAATTTTGAGTTAAGTATAGTTTTCACAAATAAGCACAGGTAAGAAAATTATTGGTGAAAGTACATACGTACAGTATGCCATTTTTTATTTCTTAATGAAATTTAAAAAACTGTCCAACTTGTGAAAATTACATTACTTTGAAATTTTACGTTTCCCTTTGCCATCTGGTACTATGGTGGGCTGCTCCACCGACGCTGCTCCACCGCCTTGGGTTCGCCACAGATGCCCACTGGGTAACGAAAAGAGAGTTAGCAGTTCTGGCACTTTCTGTGGCCAATGGACAATAGTTCCAAGTGCCCACCATTAAAAAAAAAAAATAAGTAAATAGAATAAAATTATATATATATATATATATATATATATATATATATATATATATATATATATATATATATATATATATATATATATATATATAACACTTAAATATGCTGATAAATGCATTCTAACATTCCCAGTGTCACTATTCAGGTAAATAACACAAATTCCAAAAATCTACCAAAATCGAAAATTACGTGAAATTTCAAGAAAATGCCCTAAATTTAGTTTTACTACACTATTAGAATGCATTCTAAAATTATGGTAGTTGTACATAAGGTAAGATGACTGGCAGCATTCTGTCTATCCAATTAACTGTGAAATTTATGGTTAGGAACATTTCTTTAGCCTTACGGTTTTGTAACTATCTACAACTAGCATGGTTTCAAAACCACAAAAAGGGAATTTAACTGGACATTAGAGTTTGGTCATGTAAAGTGTTTCATTAGGCCTAACGAATGAGCATTGGAGTTTTGGGGTTGAGTTGTGTTCAGCCAAATGAATGGAGAAGTGTGACTTAATTAATTTATCAGATGTAGCCATCTATCGTGAAAGGTGCGAAATACCATCCTTTTTTGTGTTGAGCAGTTCTGTGAGGCTGTACTTGAATGAGAGTGTCACATTCCTATAATCCATGGTCACCAATTGAACAGTGCAGGATATTGAAACTGGGAATAGAATAATTACTGTCATATCAGCAAATGGATTCAAGTCTGCCGATCATGAGAATGATGACAAATTCTCTCTCTCTCTGCTTCAATATGTACTCATTTGCAAGGCTTTTCATTAGGCAATAGACATTGAAGTTAGGTTGAGTTGTGTTTTGTCAAGAGAACCGTAATGTGGCTTGATTAGTTTATATAGGGGTGCCATTTATAGTAAGCTATGGGAAATACGAGATTTTTTGTTATAAGAAGCCTTTACCCTCGCCCTCTTGGATTATACGTTAAATTTTTAATTTGTTTTTTCTCGATATTTTGTATACATTACAAACGCTTGATAATATAGTATTATTAGACAGCACAATACCTCTCAAAAAAAAGAGAAGAAAGTAAAGTCGTCGCTTTATTAATTTAAGAGAAATGGTGCTTGATAATTTTAAGAACTTCTGTATATTTTTCTTTAAAAAAAATAATACGATTTGTGGTTTTGAATAAATAGTTTAAAACTGCAAGGTTTCTCAGTTTTTAGATTTTTTAAAGTTTTTTTATTTGCAGTTTGAATTGATGAAAACCAATTTGGATGACTCTAAAAATTTCTTTTAACGCTAATGCATGAAAGTAAAGATATTTATCAAAAAGCTAATAGCTATTTACTATTTAAATATCTTTCAAATACTGTTGTTTACAGAATTACATTGACTTACTTTGGTCAGAAAAAATTAATAGAGAATCTATAATACTGCATAATTTGTATCTCAAATACTGTTTGGATAACGGTCTTATATTTTACATGTATCAAAAGATAGAGCCAAATAAAAGTAAATATCCTCCAACAGTTTATTTTTGCATATTATAGTCATAGTCATTAATAATGAAGTAACATGGTCATTAATATTAAAATTATTAGCATCACTAATAATAAAGGATTAAAAACATATTTAAAACTTTCTCTCCCCGTCTTCGACAGCTGAGTATAGTTGGGAGAAGAAGGGCCTCTTAAGCAACAATGTGGGACTGCCATCGATGTCTGGATAAAAGTTTCGTATTCAAATAATCCAGGGTCAGCAATGCAGAAGTGTAAAATACTGGAAACTCCTATTATGTAGACAGAATATAGGAAATACTGTAGTGTCAAATCTGGAATTCAAATTTCAGCCGAATGGGTTCAGTTGGTCATAAGATTGGTAGATTAGCTCTCCCGGCTAAAGCATGTACCCAGCTGTTAGGAAATAATTAACCTTATAAAATGTTATTATTATAAAAACATTAGACATCTGATTTTAATTCTTATTAGCAGTGGGATTAATTGACACGGACAAAATTCTTGTTGTTCAACCATATTAGGTGAAAACATTCGAAAACAATTTTCTCTCAGTTAACAGTTTGAATACTATATTTTTATGGTTATTTGACTGCTCTCATTGAATATGGTTAAATAACAATTTAATAAATTATTACTTTTTCCATATTTTCTGAGAAATTCCTAGCAGTGTTTTCTTTTAATTACCTTTTCTAAAATAATTATAAAATTGAAGTAAATTGGTAAACTCATTGATGTTTCACCATAAGTATTACAAGTCCAAAAATTACCGTTATTATGTTATAAAAAAAGTGGTTGCACATATATGTTTATACCTGACAGATATTTTTTTATTTTCACTTTAGATTCGAAAAAAACTCTGCGTTTTGACTTCAGATCTAGACATGAATATTTATATTATCAACATATTATGATAGAAAGAACTATCTTTTTTCTGCAAAATAAATGGTAAAAATCAAGTATTTGTGCTAGCATTTTATTTTCAAAAAAAGTAAATGTCTTTTATAAAGGCGCTAAATACAAATAGTATTACAAGCAATCTTCATATAAATTTTCAAAATAACCTTTTTTGTTTTATTTTATAACCTTCGTTTAACAGCCGTCCCAATTTTATGAATTTACGACTACTAGTGTTCAACTACGTAACCTTGTAACTTTGAACTCAATCCAGAAGACAAGGGAACTCCCGGATCGAGTATTGGACTTTTTGATGAAGCTAACCCGCATTTGCGTTATATGGAGAGGAAGACAATGAGAACCTCCCTCGGTTAGGCTCACGGCAAGAGGACTCTAACCCATGATCTGTCTACCACTGAGGATATTTCGCGTCAGCACTATGGTCGGTGCAAGCCGGATGCGGAATTCGAATCGACTGGAATTCGAACTCAGTTCGCCTTATTGGAAGGCGAACACTCTATCCCCTGATCCATTGCGGCTCACGTGATAGGTTTGAGAATAATGTTTATTGCAGCAGAGAAATTATGATGAACCATGGTTAAAAAATAATTGGTCTCATGAGTTTCTGCAAAATCAAATCGCACAATAATAGTTGCAAAAAAAAAAAAAAAAAATAGCTTTGATAACATCCTTATGTGATAGCTTGAAATTAAAGCTAAAACGAGAACATTATAGTATAGTTTATTTATTTTATTTTCTGAATTTGTCTCACAGTTTCGATAAAAAAATATCTTAATGTTTTTAACAAAGTTAAGTTTTTATAGTTATAACCAATTTTGAATGAATCCTTTATAAAAATGAGATTATAAATATTAAAACGTTGTAAAAAATGAATTGTTTCCTGAATTAGTTTATTTGAAATATTTTTTTTCATAATCTCGCAATTGCTTGTTTCAAATTCACTTGAAAATTAAAATCTATTTAATTCTATTTTCTATCTTTCATTTTTGTACTTAAATTTAACAATTTAATTAAATCTAGTTTATAATCAAATTAAATGTATTAATTCAATTTTTTTATTTGCATTTTATACTTAAATTCATTTACTGAAATTTTTTACCTGTAAACCATAACATGTGAGGAAATGTATATATTATTGATTTTAGTTTAAACGAATTCTAATAAATTAATTGAAATTAGAAGTATGGCGTCATTTTCTCGTAGAGTTTGATTTGTTTAGACAAGTAAAAACTATTTTGCTCGGTATTAATCACTTTAACCTTGAACAAGAAAAATATCATTTTAAATAAACGACTTAACAAACTTTTAAACTTTTTTTTTTCATTTAATTAACCGCTCTTAATTAATATAAATTATGCATATCAATTGAACGCATACAATTCGATATCATAATTACTGCAGTTGTATATTTTGCGTAATTCGCTTTTATCTTAGTTCGAACATTTTCTTCGAATGATAAACAATAAGCACGGCTAAATTTAAATAATTACCTTAGAATAGATAAAGATCCTTTATGTTTTTATTCTTGATGATTCCCGGAAACTAATTATTAAAAAGTTTCATAGTAGTTAATTGAGTGCAAAATAAGTGTATCGTTAAGTCTGCAATATCAGATAATTTTCCTACATTCAAATTGATAGGAAGATTTTTTCCGTTGCCAAATATGATTGATTTGGATACTTTCAGTAATACGATTAACAAAAGCATATGATTTTTTAATGAAATTATAATTTTGTTCTTTTGTAGTATCTGCAAGTAATTTAGGTGAATAAATGGTTGTAGATTAGCATCTGAATTAATTAGTGAAAGGTATTTGATTGCGACATTTGCCATTGTACCGTCGAGATCACAAATTTTTACATTTAATTGCTAGCCTCACTTAGAGTAAATTTATCTAACATGAAAATAAAGTTACTTTAGTTGCTACCGATGTGAATTCTAAAACTTTTATTTTGTCCATTAAAAGCAAAGCTTAGCATTGTTTTTTCGATCAACTGATTAAAATTTTATACGATTGCTTGCTTGCCTAATGTTTCATTTAATCCTTGCAAATGTTTACCTCGATTAATTATTTGATGTTTTTTTTTTATCTCGGAATAAATAAAAATCTTATTTCTCTTTTTGATTGCGTTAACTTCATTATTCTGAGAAATATCAATGAATGTGATTTAAAACTACAAAACCTCTTTATTTACTTAATGATGTTGAGCAAATATTGAATTTCCTAAAATCTCTGAGGCCTTTTCTCTTGAGCTCAGTTTAATCCTTTAATTAATTATTTTTCTTTTCATATTGAATATTTTTAAGCATTGCTTGAGAATAATATGAAAAGAAATTGGGGAAAAAAAGAAATTATTTTAGCAACTAGAACTGAGAATCTTTTGTTTCTACATGTTTGGGTCGTAAGTTATTTGTATTAAAATCCTTATTTTAATTTCCCGAAGCATAAAATTTGTAAAATGTAGAATATGCAATTAAATGCAAAATTGTAAAAATAAATAAATAAAATAATCATAATAAAATTTAAATTAATATATTTAAATACATAAAATTTTTTATATATATATATATATATATATATATATATATATATATATATATATATATATATATATATATATATATATATATATATATATATATACAGAGAGAGAGAGAGAGCGCAAAAGAGAAAAACGTATTAAGAAATTAATAAGTTTTATTTACTTCGCATAAGCTCCAAGTATATAGAACTCATAAAATGAGTTAAAAATATCGTGAAAACATGAAAAATAATAAAGGTAATAAATGATAAAATAATAAAAATTCAATATCAGAAGACGAGAAACTGGGGAGAGTAGTACAAAAATTTGTGAAAAATGAGTGGAAATAGTTGAAAAATTTAATCAATTAAAGGAAGGGACAATTTAATAATCGATGCTTTTTACCAGATCAAAGCGCTTCAGTAGAAATTGTTGTTATTTGAAGAGCAAGTGAAAAATAATAACGTCCAACATTTTCTATTATACCTGTATTGATATTGACTTACAAAAATAAGTGAAAGAAAAGGGACACGGGTATCAAACTGATTAAAGTTAAAAAAAAAAAATTATTGTATTGATTACAATTGCTATATTATATTAAATGTAGTTATAGTTCTACAATTGTTTCATTGTTAATTATAAAAACTGTTTTTCTTTTTTACGTTTTATTTCAATATAGTTGACCTAAATGTATGAACAAATAAAATTAAATTATTTAGAAATTCAAATCATTACATTTTAATTGCACATTAAATGTTATATGAAATTAAATAACATTTTTCTTCCAACGCGAAAGAGGTAGTTTTCTTAACAAATTGATTCTGCTTCATTTTGCGGTATTGTATTTTAAAATCTAATAAATATAAAGAAGATTTTTTTTATAAGAGATTACAAATTTTTCATATTTATTGTTTTTTTCCACGTATTTTCTTTTTAAATTAAAAACCGTTATAGTCGAATTTGTAATCAATCCCATATACTCATTCTCGAATGTAGTAACATTCAGCCTCGTTAAAACAGCCTCGTTTTTGAACTACGCTTACTCTTGTTTGCTAAATAAATTACTCAAAATGGGTGCATTTTTTTACATTTTGCTCAAAAACGAGGCTTAGTGTAGTGAGATGCTCAGAAGAATTTCACTACACTCAGTATTGAGTACATGGGGTTTTCCCATTCTATTATATTCATCTCGAAGTTATTATGAATTATTTCGACTCAATTTTGAGAAACCTTTTTTTAATACATTTCTTAAAATGAGTCAGTTCTGACAAATATGTTAGAATATGTCCTTTATGCACTCATACGATTCAAATCAGAACTAAAAAATCTTTTTTCACCAATCAGTATTTATTTGTCAAGTTTTAAATAAGACAATGAAACTTTCAAAAATACACTACTTTCTATAAATATAAAGAAGCAAACAAATTTTCTTCAAAAGACAACAAACTCTTTATTACAAAACATTCAAACTCAACAACCGTCTTCCACTGCAATTGATGGAATTTAATTCAGGAAGTAAATTTCATTTTATTCCTCGAATTCCGGAACAAAGTAGAAAGAATTTCTGGGCATATCTTTTACGAAATAAGACTCAAATACACCTATATTTTAACTCAATTGTTTTTGTACAGTATTTATTGAAAATCTTCAATTTGCTTCTTATTTTATTATTTTCCATTCAATGACACCTAAAGATTTCATTTCTTTCAACAACATATCTAATATGTCAATGTTTTTTTTTTAAAAAAAAAAAAGAAATTTAAATATGGAGACATGGTCATGTGCAGAAGCGAAATTTTTTTCTATTATAAGTCGCAACGTTTAATGTGAACGTGCAATAAAAATTATGGATCTTCTATTATCAGAATTTTTTTAGATGCTGCAAACAATGTTTTCCAAAACTTAATTTTTTTTGTATTTCGATGCTTTTTTATTAATTTAGTTTTTTTAAAGAAGGATTTCAGTTTTTTCTCAGAATTTAAGGTGCCATTGGAAGAGTATTTCTTGGATAACTCAAACAAGTTAAAACATTTTCATAGGTTTCGTATTTAACTCTATTTCTGCATAAACAACTAGTTTCACGATGAAGATTTCTGGCTTTGTCTAAAATTGATTGAATAAATGTATGCTAATGGTTTTATATTAGGCTGCTGTTCTCCGTTTCTTACATAAAATTATTTAAGCTTCTTTTTTTAAAAAAATGGAGATTTCTAGAATTTTTCAGAATTTATATAGCCCTTACGAAGACATTTCTTACAGTGAAAGCGCAGTGAAATCTATTTGAAACACAGTGTGTTCTTATAGTTTAATATTAGACTATAGTTTTCCGTTTCTTCATAGCCAAGCAGAATTATATTTTAAAATTACTGTAAAATATTTGGCAGCAGTCTTCAGCATTTAATAAGCCGTAAAGTTTACGGTTAGGAACATCTTTTTATCTTTACGAGCATGAAACCATTTAAAACTAGTATGGTTAAGAAACCGTGAATGGAAAACTATACTGTTTTGCAACCATTTACAACTAGCATGGTTTCGAAACCTTAATAGAGAAATGTAATTACTTACTTTCGAAATTAACTTACTTACATAATGACATTTAACTCGAGATTGGAGTTAGGTTATGTTAAACTTTTTCTAAGATAATGAACATTGGAGTTAGGTTGTGTTTTGTGAAGTGAATCACAGAATATGGATTAATTTGGCCGTCTAGTGGAGTCATATTTCGTGTGATGTAAAATGATGCAATATTTCTTTTTTGCATTAAGCAGCTCTGTGGTACACGCGTGAATGAGAGTATCCTATTCAAAACAGTCCAGTACAATGAAGACTCCTTATGAGTTAAATTATTGGACTCAAACAGCGGGTCATGAAGTTGGTCGATTAGCTCTCTTGGCTAGAGTATGCATCCATTTGCAAGAAGAAAATAAGTTGCTTCATACTTCACACTCATTGCTATAAGATTATTAGGTATGTAAACCATACGATAATGAGAAATTAAAATATAAGTTCATAATCCTTATCACATGGCTTACTGCTTTCAAAGAACTGTGTGCTCGATTCTCTTGGATTGTGGGCCTAAAAGACGTTTATTAAATTGTAGTCGTTAAACTGATTAGGTGAAACTAGTCAATAAACGATTTTTTTCACACTTAGCAGTTTCAATACCATCTTAATAACAATTAATTTTCAAGAATAATTTTCCATAATAAATTAAATTGTATACAAAATATAAGGTTAGAAATAAATAGTTATTTCTTTTAACAATATTAACAATATTAATATGCAATTTAAAGTGTATGCATTATTCTTGCGTAATAAGCAAATTCTTTAATTTTTTATGAATAATTATTACAGATGAGTAGTTTAAAATTAGAAAAAAAGTAATTGTAATTAACATTACGCAGATTTTTGATTTCACTTAACATTAAAGTTGCATATGAGGATAAAGAAGAAAAAAATAATTAAAAATAAAATATGTGATTTAGGGAATTTAAGTGAAAACGTGTAATTTTTGAAAAAGAAACTTATACAAAAATTGACGAATAGATGGGTAATTTAAAATGAAAATTAAATAATTATTACAGTTGACAATATTAAACTGAACGATAATTTTAATCTGTAATATCGTTTTATGTCATGATAAGGAAAATTAAATATAATTCATGCAATTTAGTTAATTAAGTGAGCAATAAATATATTCTCTGAAATAAAACTTTTAGGTCAATGGTAATAAATTAAACTTTAGGATGGCAGTGAATCACGTAATTGACTCCTGAGTTTTGCAAATAAACGGTTAAAGATTAGAAATGAATAATTATTACAATTCACAGTATTCAACTAAACATTAATTTTAATCATTAATATGGTTTCATTTTCGATGAATGAAAATAAAGATTAGTATAATTTATAACTGTTTGCTATCTCCCAAAATTGAAAATAAAACAATAAGTAATTAAAATCAAGTAATATATAGTCATTGCAATGAGCAGCATTAAGATGAATTTCAATTTAACCAAACAATTAGATTGTATATCAAAACTAATCAAGTTAAAAAGATAAATGTGCCTGAAAGTACGGTTGTAATTTCGAAAAGTAGGAGTTCGAAAAGTTTTTATAAACAAATAAGGAGTTAAAGCTCAGGCAAATAATTATTTCAATTAACAACATTGACCTGAATATTAATTTTATAAATCATTAATTTTATAAATCATTAATGATACACATTAGGATTATTAAAAATAAAAGAGATTGATAAAATTTAATAAGCACGCGTAATTTTTCTAAATAAAAAAGTAAGATAAATTTATTTCATATTCACGTTTATGTTTAAGTTAGAGTACAGTTAAAAGAAGCTCAACAATATACCACGTGGATTTATTACATGCTGCAAGAAAAAAATTTATGTTTGTTAAGTTAAGATCAGCCTAAATATTAGCTTCTTCAATTCAACTGTGTGGTGAGGGAGCTTTTTGGATGAATTAACAACAATAATGTAGAGTTGTAATTAATTGGTTTAATTAGCGATCTACCCCTTTTTATGCATTTAGTGTTCATGATATGATTGAATTTATTTTATAAGTACTTGAGCTCATTATTTTAGGTTGTAAATTTACTTAACTAAAGCATTATTAAAGATATTTTTAAGTTATTGTGTGGCTTTTTTTTTCCTATTCTTCCAATTAATACAGTTTATATGAAAAAAAATCAATTTAATTGATATCAACTAAAAGAGATTTTGATCTCTTTTTGGAGGTGCGTTGATCATGAGCGTGGTATGCAAGGAAGACAGTAGCTATCAATACTTCAAAATCTCTGAAAGTCCCCCATAATAAGTCCCCCATAATTCCCCCATAATCCCCCATATTCCCCCAAAGTCCCCCATAATTCTGACAAACGGAGAAATTTTTATACTCAATCCTTATCGATTTAACTGAAGAACTTAAAAAGCTAATGTGGTTGTCTTTTAATTTCGTCACGCTCAAACAACGATCTCTCAAACTCTGCTTCGGAATCAAAGCAGCCAAGAAGTAATAACCAAGAGAGCTACCAAATTTTCAGCTTTGTTCGGCTACCAAATGTTGTTGATATTTACCAGCACGCTTACCAGAGTTCCATCCAAATCAGCAAATGGCGTGTGCGTTGACAATCAACAAAGTGACCCTGAGCTGCGATTGCTCAGAAGATAGAGTGTTCACCTTCCAATGAGGTGAACCGGGTTCGAATCCCAGTGATTGCTGGTCGATGCGAATCTGCATCCGTATTGCCCCAACCACAGTGCTGACGTGAAATATCCTCAGTGGTAGACGGATGCATGGGTTAGAGTCACTTTGTCGTCAGACTAACCGTGAAAGGTTCTCGTGGTCTTCCTCTTCATGTAACGCAAATTCGGGTTAGCTCCATCGAAAAGACCTCCACGAAGGCAAATTTCACCCACTACTCATATCCAGGTTCTCTCTTGTCTTCTGGATTGGGTTCAAAATTACAGGGCTACGGAGTTGAACATTAGTAGTCGTGAACCAAAAATGGGTCTTCTGTTCAATTACTGTTTTAAATTAAAAAATAAAATCAATTAAGTCTATGTGAAATTTGGTAAGTGTGTTTAACATTCATTGATACAGTTTTATCACTTTCAATTAAATATGCTTCAATTTTATACTCACATTTTATTACTTTAGTTCTAAAGACGCGTCCTGTTCTCAATTAATTAAAGTTGGAGGATATTCTTATAAGCTATTGTTTTAGGTCTAGTATATGATAAGGGATAAAAAAAAATTCAAAATTCATCTTGTCGCTGTTGATGATATAGGTACTGGTGAATCGTTACAACAGGTTACGCACAGTATATTTTATTATTTGATATTTATTCAAATTTAATTTTTTTCTTATTTTGCTTAAATGTCTATATTTTGTCTAAGCAAGCTAATTAATTGAATAAATTTTTATAACATCTCTTATAAATAAATCGTTAAAAATTGAGATCAAAATTGAGATTGAATCATCATTTGAGGTCAAAATAAATCATAATTTTTTTCTATTCTTTTTAATTAAATTTCAATTTTGAAAAAAGTTCAAAACATGATAAAATAGTGGTATGTGATTAAAATTATACAGTTTTGATAAAATTCAAAAGCGCGAATACATGGGGAAAAGTAAAACGAAAAATTGTAATATTGATTTTAGGAATTGTTATCATATTTTTTTTCCTTTAAGTTTAAATCTTGGCAAATTTATCATGTTTAGTTATCATACAAGACATTTAATACATTATGCTTTTTATAATCTCTATACATTAAGGATGATTTTATCAATGATATTTGTATATTTACGTGCTTATTTGTTAGTCAGGTTATATATTTTTTAGGTTATATATACTGTCAGTGCGCTGATAATTTCTTATACTAGACCAAAGAAACTTGGTAAGTTTATTTTTCATTTATTTAATTATCACTGGTTCTAAATTTGCTCCTTTTTTTGGAAAAAAAAAACTCTAACAAAAAGTATTTATTTTTACACTAAATGAATCTGTCTTCAAAAAATGGTATTTTTCTGCTTGTAACAGAATAAATCTTCATTTCTATTTTTAATTCCATGCTTTATTTAAACTATACTTAAATATTATACTTTAATGAAAGTTATTATCTAAATGTTATTTTTAAGCTTTAATTAAATTTCTCTTCAATTATACTTAACTTGTGACTTTTGGCTTATAATTAATGTTTAAGTAACATCAAACTTAAATATTTCTAAAGGAGCAGCCTATGCTGCTATATGAATTTACTCGGTAAGTATTTTTTTAAGCTATATATTCATTGACATATTTTAAATAACCCTGAAGAGATTACAATCTAAATAAATTATGCAATATATGTAATGTGTTTGCATATCATACGTAATGTTTTATAATTATAAAGTGCTGCATTATAAGTTAGTAAAATGTTTTTTTTTTTTTTTTTTTAATAAAACTCTTCATTTTTGTCATCTTTAACATTTTATTTTAAATTTTGATTCGAGAAATATGGCTACTGAAATATCTTTTATTTAATATATTTTTTGTTTGTTGTTACCAATTTACACTTATAAAAAAATCGGTTGATAGTTTAGAAGAACATATTGGTTTAATAATTGAAGAAAAATTAAAAGAAAGATTGGTAATGATGCAATTTGAACTAAACAAAATTCTACCTAGTCAGGTTAAAGATAAGAAGTTTTCAAATGGGCCTAAGTAGAAAAACTCTGCTAAGTATTAAACTACAATAATAAATGAGGAAGGATTTTTCACTTTATTTTTATAAGAACTAAAATTAGATAATATGACGATGTTTAAAAAGTGTTTGTTAGTGAAATAATTTGTATTTTTAATTCTTTTCACAAACATCAATTATTTTATAAAATAAATTAGCCTATTCTGAAATGCTAAAAAATAATTTTATCAAATCAATTAAATATTAAAGTCATTTTTGTGGACGTATAAGTATTTTTAGATAGTTAAAAAGTTTAAAAGTAAACCTCAACAATTAGTGTTGGCTTTATTCACTTGTCAAAGTTATTTACATATAAATTTTAGTTTATTCTTTGTTTTGTAAAAAAAAAAAAAGCTCTTCTGAAAATACCCAAATCAGGGCTCGAAAAACTGCCCGTCCTCCTGTCCTCGGCGGTTAAAAATTCTCCGCGGACAACAAATTTCTCGAAAATCCGACGTCCGCGCGGACGGCCATTTTCCCGTTAATGTTCGTGATACATTTTCAATTTTTGTTATCTTGCAAGAGTCTAGCGCCTCACTTCTAAAACGACCCTCTAATCTAGAAATACAGCAACATACTGCGCATGGTGGAATTGATGTTTTCTCTGTCTGGGAGTACTGCAGCGGTTGAAAGAGGCTTTTCAGCAATGAACTTAAAAAAACACATTACGTACTGGTCTTAAACAAAAAGCGTTAAACGCAATCATGAACATCTACCTAAATGGAAAACCCCTTTCAGATTTCTGTGCAGAAACCACTGTAAATCATTGGCTTGATTGAGGAACTGGCAAACGTCATATTTGATTCATTTAAAAAAACGCAGTGCCCTCGGATAAATTGACATTCCAGATAACTTGACCTTTGTTATTTAAATTATTTCATAAAAGAAATAAATTATTTCAGAAAATAAATACTAGGTTTTACGATTAGTAACCTAGTATTTCTCTTATTACTGTATAATGTAAACCTAGTATTTGTAATCCTAGTATTTGTAATCCTAGTATTTGTAATCCTAGTAACTACTAATTCATTGTGCAATTTATATAAATGTTTGTAATAAATAAGAGAAAATTATATTTTTATTTATTCAGAAGCTACGGGTTAGTTTCAATGGAGGACGGGTACATTGCTGGACAAGCCGTCCTCGGGGACGGGTAAAATTTCTGAGTTTTTTCGAGCTCTGACCCCAATGAACCTTGATGTATAATGTTTATTAATGTGTGTGTATATATGTAATGCTTTCTTTTCGAGTAATGCTTTCTTCCAGATATATATATATATATATATATATATATATATATATATATATATATATATATATATATATATATATATATATATATATATATATATCTTGTTCCGAAAGTATTTTAAATCATTTTTGAAAAATTTCCCGCTCATGTAAGTTCATTTGAATTCGCTACTTGCTTTTATAAATTTCGTTTTATGTTTTATTCTGTTTGCTCTTTATATTTTATTTTCTGTTTTTACGTGATATTTATACTTAATGTGTTTTATTTTATTTACTGTAAATATTTTGTAAAAAAATTTTTGAGTGCTCCTCACACTATTGTATTGATATATTTTGCTTTGGCTATATTGATACAATATTAGAAAGCACTCCTTTTTGCGGATATAATCTTGTGAGCTGATGAAAAGATGTTATCTTTTTTCTGGATTTTTCAATAATTTTTTTCCTTTTTTCCTAGATTTTCCTTCATTTTTTTCCTTTTTTCTGGATTTTCATTATTTTTTTTATTATTTTCATTCTTATTTTTCTTTTCCCCCCTTTTTTTCCTTGTTCTGTAATTTTTTCCATGTTTTCTCTACATTTTGAACTTGAGCCACAGTGGTTCTAAATGTAATGATACATTCCGAAAGAGACCAGGAAATAAGTGCATTTCCGAACATGTAAAATGAATCACAGTAATATGTTGAGAAGATCAATTTAGAATATTAATTTTCTTTTCAGTATAGAAACAAATTTGGAGGGAAACAATACAAAATTTCGTATTTCAATCACTTTATTAGTTATTTAATGCATTTTAAATATAGTTCAAAGATACACGGTGAAACAATTCATCAGAGCAAGAAAAGTAAATACAATCATGCATGTAGTTTACTTAATGAAAAATACCATTTTGTCAATTTTCACATTCTTGCAGTAATAGATAAGCTGTAACTTCACACAACATTTAAATTATTCACGCATATAGCTTCAGTAATCAAGGCATTAAAGGACAGATTAAATTGAAATACAAATTCAATAATTTTCCTTTAATCATTTTTATAAATATGGTGATCTTATAAACACATAATATCCTAGTAAAACCGACCTAAAGAAAAGAAATACGATTTACCAATTCGATTTCTTTTTTGGTGCATAAAAAGTAAATTAAGCCATTTAAAACCATACATTGTAAGATTCAATTATTGCTATGAATTTTCGCATCTTTTGAATTAATGAATATGTTGATTATCGTTTCTTTTCTTCAAGTCAATTTTATTTATCCCAACCCCTTTAAATCTAAATCAAGCATTGAACAATCTATTTTAAAAATCCTTTTGCATAACTTTGTGCACTTTGAATAGAACATTAATAAATAAAAAAAGATAAAAGTAATATGTTTCATTATTTACTGTAAAATATACTTAGAAAAATATAACATACATCAGTAAACGCTCAAGCTAAATTAAATAATACCCTCCAAAGTCTGGTACAATCAGTTTACTTTCAAGGGACTTCGGGTGTATCAACAAAAGCAGAGTCAAGTTATAGTAAAGTGGTTAAGCACTTCTTGATAAGAACACCCATATCGTCATAAGGTGGAAAAATAAAGAGTTAGCCCTTTTATCTCAAAAACAGTGAGATATAGAAAGGAAAAAAAGTTTTGATTTAACACGAATAGACACCTTTTAGGTAATGTTAAAATAAGAACATCTAAAGCGAGCCTTGTTTAGTGTTTTCCTATCATGTGATGTGACGTAACAATTATTATATATCTTTGATGATTAATCTCATCTTAGGCTTTGTGCATCGAAAATGAAGGGTATCTAATGATAACTAATTGTTTTCTCTTATAAAACCATTAGGAAATTGAAACTAAGTAAATTCGCATTATATTCTAGCTTTGGATGAGTCTATTGTTTTATTTTATTACCGTCGTTGAACAGCCGACCCAATTTTCGGCTTACTACTAATGTTCAACTCCATAGCCTTGTCATTTTGAACCCAATCCAGAAGACAAGGGAACTCCTGGATCAAGTATTGGTAGAAATTTGCCTTCGTTGAGGACTTTCTGATGAAACTAAGCCGCATTTGCGTTACATGGAGAAGAAGATCACGAGAATCATTCCCGAATAGCCTGACGGCAAGGGGTCTCTAACCCATGATCGGTCTACCACTGAGGATATTTCATGTCAGCACTGTGCTTGGTACGAGCCAGATTCGTATCGACCAGCCATCACCGGGAATTGAACCCGGTTAAAGTGTCTATTAGAACGAAATTGAGGTCCATGTAATTCATTTTTTCGTCCTCACCAATATTTAGACAAGAACTCTTCATTCTTTCATCAAGGAGCGCTCTGATAAGGAGGGCCACTTTACAATAACTATACAGAAATGATAGCCATTTCAAAGGGTGATAATCATTCAAAATATAAATACAAAGTTCAATCAGTTAAACATTACTGTATTGAATCATGTTTAGATGTCATTGTTGTAGAAAGAAGAACATTGTTTTTTATAGTAGTTTCAATTTATTTAAAATATTCTTCTTTGTTGCAGTACCTTGAATGGATGCAAAAAGTGTTTTAGTTAAATATAGCGACTGAATAAAAACCACAAATACCGAGTGGCCATACTGTTTGGGTTACAATCCTTATTATCACAGCCAGTTTGGGATCAAAAAACTATTTGTAAATCTTTTTTTAATATTGTTATACTTAAAATTCTCTGTCTTCAGTTACAAAAAACAAGTATAAATAAGAGCAAATTAATTCAAATTAATCTGCAACTTCTCTTAGCCCCATAGTATAAATCTACAATGCAGAATTTGACTGTAATCGAATTTTTTAATTAGGTTAAATCATAATATTATTTAAAACTTAAAAAGCCTAAGTTTGACGTGGAAGATATGACAACCTATTAAATAACTGGAAAAGTTTTGGATTTCAACATAAAATGCATCGCTTTCAAAGAATGTAACAAAATGTTTAAAATAACAAAGTAAATAAATAAATAAATAAATAAATTTAAAAAAAAAAAAAAAAACAACAACAAACACAAATAAATGACCTCCAAATACAGGCAGCCATTTTGGTACAATGAACCATCATCACAGAATCGATAAATAATAGGATACTATTTAAGTTACTGACATTTTTAAAAATGTTTCTCAAACTATTATATGATAGAATACAAATTTCTGTGAATAAGAATAATCTGAAATGTTTGGCTAAAAATACACTAATAAATTAAAAGTAAATAATTTAATTCAAAATATTAAGTCGATGAGTTTATTTGAAATCCTTTTATTTTTAAAAAAAATAGCTTTTTTAACATTCAAACCAATTAGCCAATTTTTGTCGCTTTGCATTTTGTATTAAAAGCATTTTTACCGTGTCTTTTATTTTAGTTCAAAACTTTTATCCATTAAATTTGTATTGCATTTGAACTAATAATTTTAGTGTGTTTCAAACACATCATGTTAATTTTGAATCATTCTATATATTAGACTTACTTTAGTCAAAAAATTTGTTTCCAATAAAGCTTCTTCTGTATAGCCAATAAAAAAAATTACAGTTTTATTATAATTTTGAATTCATTAGCATTCTACATCGATTAATAATCTTTAAAATAAAGGCTTACAAGACAAGCAATTTTGTTTTTAGAATAGCCAGTATCCATGAATAGATAGTGGGAAAAATAACATTGATTACAGAATTTTTTTACTTCAACCAGGCTTGAAAAGTGAAAAAAAATATATAAGTTGGAAAATACTGCCCCAATTAACCCTACTTCTTTGTGAATTACAGAATATCATTTATAAAACAAAGATATTTCTTTTTTCATTTTTATTCGTGGATTTTCCTTAACATTACAGCACAAAACTGGTTTATCTTAATTGCACCAATAATATTTGAGTCTCAATAAAATATAAATGAAAACTACTTTTCTTAGGATATAATGTAGAAAATGTCTTACTTAAAATTCATTCTGTCATAGTTTGAAAAAATGAAAGAATTTATAAAACTCAATACTATATACAGGGTGCATATAAAATAACGTGAGGTGTTTAGAGCTCCATAACACGTGACCAGAGTATTAAAAATAATCCCATACTGAGCAGGATATAGGATTTTAATTCCTAAAAAAATAGTTTCAAAATGTGCCTATAGGGGAAAATTTGGCGCTTCGAGTATAATACATGTAGTAAATGAATGAATATTCGTCAACTTAATCTGTAAATAATTTTTTTGTAATAATAAACATTATTTATTTATAATTTACAAATGAATCGAACATCATTCTGATTTTCAAATAATTGCATGCATCATTTAAAAGTACGCATGGGTTTATCTCCCTGATACGCCAAGTAATTCTGTCTCTTAAAGTTTAAATATCTTTGAAAAACTATATTTTTCAAGTTTTCCCACAACCAAAAATCGCACTGATCAGGTGGCGGCCATACCATGAACTAATTATGTTTTTCTAAGAAAATCCTCGTCTCAAGATGCGTCCATTTTGCATTAAAGTGATGGATTGGAGATATTCTTAAGAATATCTGGCAGAATTTCCCAAACAAGTAGGATTTCTTCAAAATATCTGAACAGCCGTTTGAAGCCAATTCTTCTTTTTTAAAAAGAAGAATAGGCTTCAAACAGCTGTTTATTTCGCATCAACTTTCATTATTGAAGAAAACTCTATTACAGAAAAGATTTTAAAAGGACTTGAAAAATTAAGGAATTTTTTAATGCGAGCCTAATAATGCACTGGTTGTAGCCTGGGCGTTGTTGTTTAGCTCCATAACTGCGGTTGAAACTTGTTGAGGTTTGATACCCTGGGCCTGGCGGCACTCATTCCTTAAATTGTTTAATAATTTTTCGTAAGTCAATGATGCTCATCGGACCTTTTTGCATGTTTTCAGCGAAGACCTGCACTGTCATTTTCGTTTCTCTGATAAAAACGACTAGCAGTGCACGATCAAGTAGTGTCAAAACCATCGAAAGACAATTTGAGTAAAAATGATACGAATTCCCTTTCCATTTATCTTTATTGAATTAGCAATATTGAACTCATCTATACTAAAGAAACTTTTAGCCCTGTTCTTGATAGAAGCGCCAAAGTTTCCCCCTATTATAGACAACTTATGGAGATTTTTTTTATAGAAGTTTAAACCTAATACTCAGCTGAGTATGTGTGTTTATTTTTTTAATATGTGTTATATTATTTTATGTGTATAACAATAAAATATTAACGATGAAAAATAATTTAGTTTATTTAGTTTCTTCAATGCAAGCAAGATATTTCACAAAAACTCATGAAAGCAAACATTATTTTCCGGGTATTTAACATAATATTTCTCATAACTTTAATGTAGATGGAAAATAAAAGGGAATGTCTCCTATGGTTAAATTAAATATAAATTACAAAGCTGTATTGTTTAATTTTGTATTAAACTCTACCCAAGTTTTCTGAAAGTTAAATGAATTTACATTATCTGAAAACAGTATTTGGCTTACTAGATAGATTTTCCACTACATTAATTCTAAATTTACATTATATTTGTAATCTGAGCATGATGTCAAAAATGCTAATGTATAGAAAGAAAGAACCGAAAAACTATTGCAGTCAATCTTTATAAATAAATGGATGGAATGAATATGTAAAATAACATTTGTATAAATGAGTAACTAAATTTAATAATTGGCATCTTGAATTATAGTTTTTACATAAAACGCACGCAGTAGTGTTTAATTTATTTTCTTTCGATCTTAATTGTATAAAACAAGAAAGAATAATACCTAGTAAAACTTATTATAAGTAATCGAAGAGAGAAAAATTTTTTGATTACATTCAGTCGAAAAAAAAAATTCTGAATGAAAATTTTAATAAAATTTTCCCGCTTCATCAGCTGAGAAATATTTCAATTTGAGAAAATAATAAGGAATTTCTAATGACTTCATTAGATATTTATTCGATTTAAATTAGAAAAATAAGTTATAACACCTACAAAATGGAAAAAGAAATTACATAGAAAACGGTCATGTATTGTTTAATTTTTTACATAATCTTATCACGGATGTTTAGTTTAACAATAAAACTGTTAAAGGCAATCGATAACTCTATAGTCAAACTCATAAACAATGCATTCATTGTGCTTGAAGTCAACATTTTTGTTTAAATCAAGTGGAATTTTTAGCGACCTCTCTAGTTTTAAAAAAAAAAACATTACAAATTAAATATTTTAGACACAAATATAAATTTTTAAATAAATATGTTCATGCCTACAGTATGGTATTTGATACAATTATCGATTGCAATACACATTTTTATTTAAACAGAGGCAAAAGTTTTTCTCCGTTTTTCTTTATTTTTCAACTTCATTTGAGCATTAAAAATATTTTAATTTTAGTGGGAAGGAATGTAAATCAACTCGACAGATTTTAATAATAATAGTTTGTTTAAGTAGATTATGCAAATAAATTTTTAAATTTAAATATCTAATGATTAACTCAGTTAGTTGAAAATTATAATTTTTATATAACTCGAATAATATTTATAATAATCGAATAATCGAAAAACAACAAGCATCTAAACGTATTAATGTTTCTTACTTTTAATATAAAGAATATTTGTTTAAGTTTCATATGAGTATAAGTTATACGATACTATTAGTAGATAAAGAAAGATTAACGATAAATAAATTAATCGATACCAATAAAAATTTAACCATTCTTTATTATTTCCGTATTAATTTTAATTCAAGCTTATGTTGCTTTTAAAAGCATTATTCGATCTCGTTGATAAAACAAATTATTTAATATAACGTTAAAGAAAAAATATGAATCACACAATAAGTACGTCTTATTATTTATTGGCATGGTTTTCTTAAAGAACCATTACTGATAAGATTATTTAAAATAATTATGTGTAATATTATGTTGATTATATACGCACTTTTGTTTATGAAGCTATACATGGTAACTGACCAGGGTGTGACCTGACCACTTTTCACGATCTGGTTGAGTAAACTTCCTTTTGTATAATATAATAGAAAATAAAGACAAAAAATATGTTTGAAATAAAAAAATTGTCATAACATAATTATTTTGATGCATTATCAATGATTATGTCTAAGGAAGTTAAATTATGTTGGTTCTATCACAAGAAATTTTAGTTTAAACTTATATGCTAAAAACACTTATAAAATAATTCATAAAAATACATGAAGAAATACGTGAAATTAAGTAAACAGAATAACTGAAGCATTATATAAAAGCATTACAAGTAAATAAAATAGTTCGTTTTATGGTTGTTTTTTCAAAAAGTAAAATAGTCCTATATTTTTTAAATGTTATCATTTGTTTAAGTTTCACAAATAATTTGTTTTCACCCTATAAGATCAACATGTAGGAAGGGAAAATTACTGTAGCTTCATTGCTTTTATTCATTCTGTATAATAATCAAAATAAGTAACTGGCCTTAAGATATAAAATGTTCTTATATGCTTAGTACGATCAATTTGTGAAGAGGATTAAATAATAGTAGATAGATAAATAGTTTAGCTTTTATAAATCGTATTCAGAATTCATTAACTGAATAAATAATGACATAAAAAAGAAATGCCATTAACATACTTTTGAAATGTAAGTTATATAACTTGATTGAAGTATTAATGATATAAAATAATACTGACATCAAAATAACTACTAAAATGTAACTGAATGAATAATGACATAAAGTAAAAACAATCACCATGCCTTTGAAATTAAAGTCACATAACTTGATTTTTATCACGGATGTTAAGTGTTAATAATATGTGTGTCCGTGCCAAATGGAGGTTGAATTTGACTCCAAACTACATCATTTTCTTCCGGCTTTCTAAGTTGAGATTCATTTGGATCATCGTTGACATAGGCATAGTTGCCATATGGAATTCTATACCAATTAACGTCCAATTCTGAAATCATATCAGATTTCTCAAGATCATATTTTGATGCACTAAGCTTATTTTTATTCTTAAGATTATTTTGAATATCTTCTATTGATTTCTGAATTGTGCAAAGTAAATCGTAATATTTGTCAAAGACAATCTGCGGTGTGATTCTCTTCCCCGCGCTATCATTTTCAGTTTCGTAAGTAACATAATTTGTCAAAGGTTTTTGAAGAAGTGAACTCCGTTTGCCTAGACCAATGAAAATCCAACCAGGATTGTACTTAGGGCGATTATAATAATCCCTCTTGACGTTAGAAAAACCATTTCCAGCTTTAGTTTTATCCAAGTCCAAGTAAGCGAATTCTTTAACTGGGGGTTTGTTGAACTGTTCGAAACCTGTCAAAGATCTCTTATGACGATCGGTTGGATTGCATTTTATACAGTCTATCTTTAAAGAACTATTCATTAAAGATTTTAGAAAAGGTTGAAATTTGTGATTCACTATTTTGTAGTCATCTTGGATTGGATTTAAGAAAGAATTTACAATCTTTTTGTCCATAGAGGTGATTTTTGAGGGTTGATTAGATGTATTGATTCTTTTACCTAGTCCCATAAAATGTAATGCTGGATCAAATTTTGGATTTTTTTTCTCAGAAGTGCCTATAAAAGGAGTAAATACAAAGCTTTGATAAAGTTTGTCATTATACTTATCATTAACAGAAACTTGGTTGTTAAGTTCATCATTGTCTTCAAAATCTTTCACTTTTGATTGCCGTTTGCTCATAAAATTTAGTGCCCGATCATAACTAAAATCTTTTTTATCCAATCCCAAGTTTTTAAACGCTGGATAGTAATTGGAATGCGTTTCTTTGTTTGTACTATAATTTTCATGATGTGGAGTATTTTTATTTTGGTGACTCTTTGGCTTTGTGATATATTCATTTCTTGTAGGGTTATCCCGAAATGTCGTCTGTATTGACCCATTTGCTTTTGATTCAGAGCTTACACGTTTCCCTAGACCTAAATATTTCATTGCAGGGTCATATTTATACTGTCTTTTACCTAATCCCATAAATTTCAAGGCAGGATCATAGCTTGACTTTTTACCTAAACCCATATATCTTAATGCAGGGTCATAATCAGATTTTTTACCTAAACCCATATATCTTAAAGCAGGGTCATAGTCTGATTTTTTACCTAATCCCATATATTTTAAAGCGGGATCATAGATTGACTTCTTACCTAAACCCATATACCTTAATGCAGGGTCATAATCAGATTTTTTACCTAAACCCATATATCTTAAAGCAAGGTCATAGTCTGATTTTTTACCTAATCCCATATATTTTAAAGCAGGATCATAGCTTGACTTCTTACCTAAGCCCATATATCTTAATGCAGGGTCATAATCTGATTTTTTACCTAAACCCATATATCTTAAAGCAGGGTCATAGTCTGATTTTTTACCTAATCCCATATATTTTAAAGCAGGATCATAGCTTGACTTCTTACCTAAACCCATGTATCTTAATGCAGGGTCATAATCTGATTTTTTACCTAAACCCATATATCTTAATGCAGGGTCATAATCTGATTTTTTACCTAAACCCATATATTTTAATGCAGGGTCATAATCTGATTTTTTACCTAAACCCATATATTTTAAAGCAGGGTCATAATCTGATTTTTTACCTAAACCCATATATTTTAAAGCAGGGTCATAATCTGATTTTTTACCTAATCCCATATATTTTAAAGCAGGATCATAGTTTGACTTCTTACCTAAACCCATATATCTTAATGCAGGATCATAATCAAATTTTTTACCTAAACCCATATATCTTAAAGCAGGGTCATAGTCAGATTTTTTGCCTAAACCCATGTACCTTAAAGCAGGATCATATGCTGATTCTCTTTTACCTAAGTCCATATATTTAAGAGCAGGATTGTAACTAGACTTCCTTTTACCTAACCCCATAAATTTCAATGCTGGATCATAACTAGATGGTCTCTTGCCTAATCCCGTGTATTTGAGCGCAGGATCATAAACAGATTTTTTCTTTCCCAAACCCATGAAATTAAGAGCTGGATCATAAACTTTTTGTCTCTTCTCCAGTTCATCTTTTTTAAGTGGTATATTATTACTGTCTCCCCTTTTATCTAATCCTATAAACTGAAGTTCAGGGTCGTTTCTTTTACCGAGACCCATGTATTTGAGAGCAGGATCATAAGTAGAGCTTCTTTTACCCAATGGCTTACTTTTAGGATCATAACTGACACCCCCTAAACCGATGTGTTTTAAAATAGATTCATCGTTGGAAATTCTATTTAATCCGATGGTTGTTATAGAGTATTGTTTACTTCTCTTTCCAAGACCCATCATAATCAAGGCTGGATCATATTTAAAATTTCGAGTAAATTTTTTCTGATCATTTTTTTTATTAACAAAAACCAGCTTAGATGGTTTTGGAATTTCGGTGAGATCATTTAATATGTCGATATCTGGTTGAATAAAATTATCTTTTTCTGATACTCTTTCTAATTTAGATTCCGTCTCAGAGGACAAAATTTTTCTTGAAGTTGATTTTGTGTTAGACGGATCCAATATTTTGACATTCCAAGAATTATAGTCTGCAGTTGGAGTTGAATATTGATCTAAAGATTGGTATCCCATTTTAAGGTCAGTTTGAGAAATGTCAGATGTAGAATTTTGACGTGGAATTGGGGCGTTTTTCCCAACTTCAGGAATCGATGTTTCATTAATAAGAGATTCGGAAAGTATATCTTTTATTGGAGATTGGGTCGAAATGGTGGTTCCATGCTTCCATGTTTTGGTTTCATGTTTCGGTTTGGTCGACAACTTAAAACTTCGTTTGACTTTGTAAGAACTAGTAAATGAGCGAGAAGTTGATTTATCAGTTGGCACTTTCAAATCCATCTTTTTCTTATAACCATAGGAAGACCAGCTTTCTAAATCTTCAACTGCAAAAGAAACGGATAGTTGGTAAGTCATATTTAAACAATGTATTTAAAAATTACACGAGTTATTTTTTATGAATTGTCTAAACTATATGTTATGGACTTCAAATAAACTTAATCTAATAAAATGAATTAACATCTTCGTATCAATAATCATACTTAATTTCGTAAAACATACTTAGAAATTGGTGAAAAAATTAGAGTTGACTAGAAAATTAATGGAGGAAAATGAAATTATTAGATAGAAATAAAATGTTATAAGATAAAAATACAAAGAAAACAAGGAAATATTTGTTTTAAAGAAAAGGAAAAAACATCTTTTAAAAGAGGAAAAGAAATATTATAATGAAAAAGTAATTCAATTTTTTAAAATATAAAAGATAAATAATTACAATTTTTAAAAATTAAAAAAAAAAAATGTAAACAGAACAACGATTTAATCTTGTCGTCAGCTCACACGATTATATCAGAAAAATAGTGCTTCAAAATATTGTATTAATATAGCAAATAGTAGTACGTCATGGTAACGAGTATAATCAGAACTGTCTCAGCTGTCCCGTTAGCTGACTAGTTAAGGGAAAGACTCTTTCAGAATATTCTTGCAAACAGGCAAATGAGGCATTATTTCAAATAGATTTTTTTTACGCTGAATGAAACCAATTACGAGATGATTGTTTAGAAGTTTAGTTTATAGTTTAGAACTTATATATTTTTTTATATACGAAAAGAACAGTTTTAATTTGTACCTAATTAAGCATTTGACATTGCTATCTCAACAAGTGAGGTATTGTTTCCGATGTTGTTGCTTTTTACATTAAACCGAATGAGCCTATGCAAGAGACAATAGAATAGATAGCTTAAAAGTTAAAAGCACTATATGAATGAAATGTATTCATGTACACTTTTCACATTGCTATCTAGAGGTTACCTGAGCATATAAGGTATTGAGGGCAAAATAAAAAAGATATCACTTTAAATAACTTTCATTTTAATGATCCGATTTTTGCGTACTAAGTGCCAATCTTTATGGTTCAAGGGGGTGACCTCAAATATGCTAATTATTTATCGCTAACTATTGATTAAGTTACAAAATCAGACAAAAAAACGTACTTTTTCTGAATAAACATACAATTTTTTTTTTTACATATTTGGATTCCTGAACCTCAAATTATAGAGGGTAAAAATTGGACTATTATTTTGGGTGCTATGAAGCTATATATATTTGGCGTAGTCCCCAAAAAATAACCAAATAATATCGCCGCAGCAGGAGTAGAAATTTAAGATAACCTTAAACCTTAAACGAATTACGTGATCGACAAGAGGAAAATATCTAGTGTTTCTCCGTTGCTAAGCAACCAAAAGACACAATAAAAATAATGAAATAAAAATCAAATCTTTTTCATTCATTATTTTCAGTTAGCTTCGGAAAGTTTATCCTTTGATCTTTTTCCTCAATAGCACGCCAGCTCAGGGTGGGCCATGGCCTTCCTCAAAAGCAAGCTCCAAGCTGCTTTCTTCTTGGATAGACTCTTCCAGTTTATAATTTTGAAAACTCTTAAATCTTTTTCTAGGCAGTCGATCCACCAGATTCTTGGTCTTCCCCTTTTGCGGGGCTCCAAATGGTTATGCGTCGAAGATCTTTCTGCTGGCCCGGTCATCATTCATTCTTTGCAGGTGCCCTGTTCACTTTAGTCTTTGAACTGATATAAATAGTTAATAGAAAAATGTCTTGAAATTTCTAAGAATATCTTTGACCTGATTTCTGACCAAAACGCTAAGATTGTTTCCTTTTTTTTCTCTCTCCTTTGAAAATAGAATCTGAATAGATTAACAAATTAGTGATGATTTTCCAATATTTGAGAATTTGAACTAAGAATTTTTCATATTACATTATTTGCGTTTTTACGCTGTTTTTAACATTTATAAGTATGAAGATTTTACACTAAACGCATTTTAATTCTTTTTAATACAGAGTTGTCGAGGAAATAATCTCTACACCTTTGATCGAATCTTCTAAGCAAGAAGGTTTCAAGACAAAAGAAAAGGTTTCGGAAAAAAATGTAGAGTGTTGGATTAGGAAGAGATTATAACTAGTATACACATTCACGAAGTTTATATATATCATGATATTTATTTTTTCTATAGTTAAAAAATTAGAGAATATTAGTTCACATTTTAAAAACATTGATTTGTGTATGTTTAAGAATATAGTATAATTAATTATTTAATTAATCGCTCATTCTGCCAAATATGTAAGTTACGTGGTTTTCTTTGGCTAAAGATAATTTGCTTATGTAGAGCACGCTGATGTTTCTGTTGTTGTTGTCGTAAGCCATTAAGGCAGTGGGGTTCGATTGTTCTTATTTGTTATGGGAACACGGAGCTAGGAATTTGTGACCCGACATATTTAACGTGCACCAGGCAACAATTACTACACGTCTTCAGTCGGCTGGATTCAAATTCCTGTTCTCACGAACGTGAATTCAGCGCCCTACCCACCAGGCTTTCCCGGTGCTCCTGATGTTTCTATATATGTTTCTATAAATTTTGCTTTTACGAGCATAAGATTCTAATCAAAATAATGATCAACATCCAAATACAATTCAATATAGTTGATGGTTATTAGCTTCAAAAAATATGATGACGGTGATAAAAATTGGCATGTTTCGAGCGCACAATAATAAACGAACATAGTAACCAGTCCTGAGTCAAGAAAGCCAAAGTGATTTGACACAGAAAATATGAAGTCGGCAATGAAAAATAAGACTGGAAAGAACGCAGTATCCAAAAGTGAAATAGGAAATAAAACATTAAATAAAGATTAAAAAAAAAAGTTAGAAAAACCGCAAAGGCCGAGAGACGCAAATCAGGGCAAAATCCATTTTCACGTGCTATGGAGAGATGGAGATAAACTAATATCGTTTGCAAGGGAGCCGACATTCGCATGAATTAAACGAGATTCCCGGGTATCAAGATGAGCTGATGTGACAGGGGGGATGAAATGCAAAGAAAATACAGAACAAAACCAAAACGAAATCTATAAAGCGATATATTCGTCTGTTATTTTCGTGATATATTTTTTACTTAACTCGTTCTATATTGTTTCAATTTTTTGAGTGCTGCTCTCACTATTGTACTGATATATTTGGCTATATTGATACAATATTAGAAAGCACGCCTTTTGTTGATATAGTCGTGTGAGCGGATGACGAGATTATATCCTTTCGTTTCTTTTCTGTTTTCCGGCTTTTTAGTATATATTTTCATTTATTTTTTTTAATATTTTTTAAAAATATCTTATTTTAATAATTTTTCTTCTTATTTTTTCATTAATTTATCTATCTATCTATCTATATATATATATATATATATATATATATATATATATATATATATATATATATATATATATATATACCACATTCTTTCCTGTTTCTCAAGAAATATTTATAGAATTATTTAAAAATTCTAGAATTGCTTGAATCATGCGACTTCTCATACATATCAATAAAGTTTACAGCTTTTAGAGCTTTAATTGACCGGCAATAAATCAGGAATTAAAAAGAGTATTTTTGAACACCCTATATTTAAAATAAACGGTGATAAGCTTGTAACTCATGTTAATTACATTGATTATTATATGAAATAACAGCACAAACTTTCGTAAACGCAGCTTAAATATTCAAGGAAATATGGGCATTTTTATTAAAATCTAATTTTTTTTTTACTAGTGTTTTCTTACTATAACTGTAAAAAAAATTTTTAATAAAATTAAACAAAACTTTTAGAGTAAGTTTTAATTAATAATGAAAATATCATTTTAAAATTTGAAAAAAAACTCACTGGAAATTGCGTAAGATATGAGTATTTAAAGTAATGTTTTGATACTGCGCATGGACGAAAAACATTTAAAACAATTTTTCTTCATTTTGTTTAGAATCGTAGTTGATAACTTATGAAAATAGAAAATTTTAAAATTATCTAACAATTTTCTAACTAGTTTTTAGTTAATTTTGAAGGAACGTTTTGAATGGTAAAGGGTTTAACACAAATTTTATTTTGTACTATTAAACAAGATTTATTAAAAATAACATCGGCATTTTATTGGATCATACCTTATGAAATTATGTTTATTTCACATGTTTTATTTCATAATACCATCATATTTGTTGTCCGGGCCATCATTTTAGGGTATTATCATTTGTTTTATATTTCGTTTCATGAAACAAAATGAAATTTGTAAAAAAACCCTCATCATTTAGAACTGGCAATTAAAAAACCGAAGTTACTTTGAAATTTGAAATACTTCATTGGCTTTAAAAATATACACATAGACATAAAAGTCGACATGTTTCAAACTCTCAAAAATAGATGCCCATCCTAAAACTTGCTAGACGTAAATGAGAAGAAAACAATGTGATTTGAAGCTTGACCCTCAAATTTGGCTAGTTTAAATTTTCTCATTTGTACTCCGTTTTTCGGTTGCAACTTTACGCTTTATATTTCAAATCACTTTGGTTTCTTTTTATTCGCATCTGGTAAGTCTTGAGAATGAGCGTCTACTTTTTAAAGCTTGAGACATGTAAATTTTTATTTCCATCTACATTTTTTGAAGCTAATGAAGTTTTTAAATTTTTTTTCTGCTTTTTTACATCATGACGTAATCATTGAAATTAATCCTGACGAATGGTGTGAGGCTTTGTGTGTGAAACTCATTCAGTTGAAGATCTGGTGCACTGTTTGCTGTGTGTAAGTTGTTTTCATGAAAAATGTGTCCTTGCTAAATTGTTATGTACATCTTGTATTTTTATAAATTTTGTTTATGAAAATTTAAAAAAAAGAAACTAAAACTATAAATTGATAAATACAAATTTTGCTATTTACTGTACGCGTCACTTGATTTTTATAGATTCATAATTATTTTTTGCAGTATTTTTCTTCTTAAATGAAATTCTGGGAATTATTTTTATCTCGAGTCAATGCAAGCGAATTATTTCATTTCTAGTTTAAGTATTTTATTTTCTCGGTATTTTATTTAGTTCTTGAAACAACATTAATAAATGTTTGCTGGCGGCTATAAACCAAAGTACTTTAAGTTTTATAAAATTTCTTTTGTATATAAACAACTTTTCATGAAACTTTATTTTTTTTTTTTTTATCTCCTCATTTTTTTTTGTTTCTACACATAAAGAAATTGCTATGAAACAATGACTAATTCCACATCTATTTTTACAGCTCTTACAAAGGACAAAAAAAAAAATTCGAAATTGCCACAGTTTTTTTTATCAGTTTCTGAAAGAAAAGAAAACATGACGAAATCATGATTAATAATATTTGTAATAACACACCATTGTAAAGTGACTTTCAAAAGCTAAATCTATTGTTAAATAGAGAAATTAACCACTTTATTTAATCTTAAATTTACTCTATCATCCACTTTCTTTTTTCTCTTCTTATTTACTTATTGTGCTTTAGGAGCCCTTTCGTAATTTTCAAAATTATAAATATTTCTATATAATTCATGCATTCTATATAATGCATGAAATTATTGCTCGTCAGCTTGGCGAGATAAAAATAATGCTTTTAAAGTCAAACTATCTTAAGTTTGCAAATAGATAAATATTAAAAATGTGTAGCATTTAAGAGGAAGATTAATTAAATATGAGCAATAGTTATAAAAAACTTCCCAAAGAAAATGATATGAAGAAACTTTACCCGAATGAATGATCCAAACTTTGCTGTTTATTTGAAGACCACAGTTTTAAATAACTACTTAGAACATAAAATATTTTTGATCAAGTAGAGTAAATAATTTCGTGATCCACTTTAAAATAAATCATATCATGAAAAGTGAACTATATAATGTTTCACTGAAAAAAAAATTAATTCTATAATTTTCCTGAATTAGTTGAAAACAAGAAAATTTTGCATTAATTTTCTAACATTTCCAAAGAAACTTCGATGGAGAATCTCGGAGAAAATCCTTCATATTATACAGACAACAGATTATAGTTTAAGAAGTCTACTAAGAAAACCCTTAATTAAACATTTATTAAGTTATTTCAATTAAATTATTCACTGTTAGAAAAAAATTAATTTAATGAATTTGCATAGCAGAAACACAACTTGGAGAAAAAGAAACAAAAAGTCACAAAAAAAATTCTAATGGTTAAAAAATAGAGGCTTTTCATCGGATTATTGTTGACTATAACATTCAGTCACATGAGGTGTGAAAAAAGATTAACTTTAAAAAAAAGGCTGAATAAAATCTTAAAAATTCGTAGTCCCAATGTTTGTTTTTTGCTGTAGGATTAGTACGCATTGACTTCTTTAAAATCGTTGAAACTGATTGAATTTTGCTTTTAGACTAGATCTATGTGATACACTATTCATAAGAGATTATTTCTCGTTTTCCGGCAGCACATTTATCTTAATCATTTATGTCACTAAAAGAGAAGTATTTCCTGTTGTTTTTTTTTTTATCATCTCAGATTAAAGCATTTGTAAAAGTATATGAAATGCTAAAGAAAAGCTGTTATTCTCTATTAATCGATTTACTATGGAGAATTTGAAAAAAATATTCACTCATGAACTATAAATTTTATATAATATTTTATTAGTGTTTAGAGTATGAAAAATAAAAATAAAACTCAATAACTTTTGATTTGGCTATCGTATTTTCACTTACTAAGATGCAATCTTAGCGGTTAAAAAGGTAAATATGCTGTAATAGTATTTTTAAATTACGAAATCAAACTCAAAAACTTACTTTCTGAATATCTTTTTTTTCGATGGATCCGAATTTTTAGCCATCAAAATTTAGAGAATATTGACAATTTAGAAACAAAAATGGCTAAAACTGAGAGATGAGCTCCTTAAAGCAATTTTCTCTAAAACTGTAAATCAGAATTAACCTAAACCTGTTCATCCAAAAATATCTCCCGTTTATTTCTATATATAACCGCCTAATGGGATAATTTTCTGCGAAACAATATATAGTGAAAGTATCTTTAATATAATATAACGAGTAAATACAGCTAATAGTTTATGAATTAGTAAATATTTATTTTTTATTCATATGACATCGTGCAACTAAAATTTGTTGCAAAAATATTTCAAGTTGTACAAAATTATACTGAAAAAAGAGCGGCAGCTTAATGCAATAGTCCACAATTTTAACGTAAATATAATATAATATATATTTAACACTTGTTGTGTGGCTAAAAAAAATTCAAATAAATAAAAAAAACATTTGATTTAATTCATGGTTTTTCTTACACTTTCAATTACATTAATTTTTTCCAAGTGCTTAAAATTCTATTACTTGAAATGTATGTACCTCGTTCGTTCTCAACATAATTTTATAAACTACGAAGCTTATTCAAAAAGTAAAGATACATCGCATGTAAGCTAAGAGGTATGTTGGTTCTATAGTGAATTTGACATCACAGGTGTTTATCTTAACCCTAATTGCTACCCATAAGAAATATTGAATTTCCATGAACCCTATTCCAGTGCCATGGTATGAAGAAAATTCTTGCATATTAATTTGCAAAGAATACATAGAAGATGGCATTCATCCTGATCGCATTGCTACCCATAAAAAACGCAACCCTTAATTGCAATGAATTCATATCAGATGGCATTTATCTGGACCCATCATTGCCACCCTTAAGAAACTCTATTACAATTCTTAAGTGGAATAATTTAAAGTACATTTATTTACGTCACACTAGAGCTGCACAATGGAAGATGGTATTGAGGAAAATTCTCGCACTTTCAATTACAGTGAACGCATGGAAGATTGAAATCTTATTGCTACTCATAAAAAACAGTGAGTCCATGTGCCATTTTATTAAAATCTTCTGGTACCTTGAATTGCAAATGAATGATGATGCAAATCTTTATGTTCTTTTTTTGGTTTTCTTTTCTTTTTGTGTGCTCGTAAAGTTTTGTCTTTCTAAAAGCCTGAGAAGGTTTTTAATTAATTATTTTTTTCGAAGAACATAAGAAAACGCTCATTACAACCTCATTATTTACAATCTCATTAACAAGTTTTCAGACAGTCAGATTAATATCTTCCTCAAACTAACAATACAATGCAATTACCAATATACTAACCAATACCTTACTAAAGACGATAATAATAATAAGATAATAATAAAGACACAATAGTTTTGAAATTTATTTATATAAAACAAATTTGTGTATTAATCTAATATTATATTATATTATATTATATTATATTATATTATATTATATTATATTATATTATATTATATTATATTATATTATATTATATTATATTATATTATATTATATTATATTATATTATATTATATTATATTATATTATATTATATTATATTATATTATATTATATTATATTATATTATATTATATTATATTATATTATATTATATTATATTATATTCATAATGAGTATTAAATGGCTTTTACAATACCAAAGGTTCCTGAAGTGAGAACTTATTAGCGTTGTTAAATCTTTATAATTCTTTATAATCTTTATAATCTCCTATCTAATCAAAACACCTCTTTTTGACAAACTTACGCTAGAAATACGAATTCTCTGAGAATTTATAATTAACCTTATCAAAACATTTACTACATTGTTTTTCATTTAAAGTTAAGGATTGCGCCTGTTTGTTACTTCGGAACGAGTTAATTACGAGTAAATCGTAGATATGAATTTTTACAATAAAAAAAAATCACACACCAGAATATCTTCTCTCCTGATGTATTCTAAAGTCTCTTAAGGAATCAAAACATTACACGAAAAATGCAGAACATCCGTAAATTTAGTATTCTTACTTTGCATCTGAAAAAATAACAATCCTTTTACGTATAATAATCCACGAAGAATGCTTCCTAGATTACAACCGAAATAGGGTTAAAATGAGCATATGACTCCTAAAATATCAAAGAAAGTGTGTCAAACATAAAAGAAGCACTCTATCACGTAACACAAAGCACATAGTTATACATTATGTATTTTAGTTTTTGTAGTTCTTTTCTAATAAGTGACCCCAGACTGAGACATGGTATATATATATATATATATATATATATATATATATATATATATATATATATATATATATATACAGCAAAATAAATAAATACAAAAACAACACGAAAAAAAATTAGGAAAACAATAAGTTTCATTTATTGCTCATTAGCTGCAAGTAAATAGAACTCATAAGATAAGTTCAAAATGAAAATACTTCAAAGGTAAATTACAGACAAAAGAAAAAAGGGGGGAAAAGAAAAATAATAATAATAATAAAAATAACAAACAACTGGGGAAAGAAAAAGAACTAATTAAAAAAAAAGGGGGGGATAAAGTTTTTTTAAAACTCCGGAAAATAAAGAAAGTGTGTGATATAATCTTTTCATCAGCCTACACGATTATATCCGTAAAAAAGAGTGCTTTCTAATATTGTATCAATATAGTAGTTGGAGGAGCACTCAAAAAATTTTGGCAGCTAATAAAAAAAATTTATTTGAATTTCTTAAAAATTTAAAAAGTTTCAAGCAATTTTCTAAAGTAGTTTTGTACTTTTCAAAAGAAAGCTCAAAACGATCAGGGGTTTTATACAAATTCTATTTTGCACCATAAGACCAATTTTAATCCCACATAATAATACCTTACAATAATTATCCGGAAACTAAACTTTGATGGTATAGAGAAAGAAAAATTTCAAAAGAAAACATACTTTTATGGGAGATGATTCCCCACTATGTTGTTCTCATTTTTAATAAATCTTGTTTAATAGTACAAGATGAAATTTGTGGATAACCGCTTATCATTTTGAGCTTACAAAACCCACCGAGAAAATTGCTTGAAACTTTTTAAATTTTTAAGAATTCCAAATAAAGTTTTTATCATAAGCTGCAAATACGATTCCCTACAAAATTATGGAAAAACTTTTTTAATTTTTTCCTACTCATGCGCAATATAAGAGAATTAGCTTAAATAGTCATATCTTGCGCAGTCTTTAATAAATTTTTTTTAAATATTAAATCAATGATTTTGTAATTAATCTTAAATTTCCCAATAAATTTAGTTTCATTCCATAGAATTTCGTTATAATGAAGAAAAAAAACTAAAGCAAAAAAATTTATATTTTATAAAAATGTATGCATATATATATATATCATCATCAGCAGCAGCATTGGCACGACAGCCCTTTGTGAGCCTGGGCCTTCCTCAGAAGCCTTTCCCCCTCTGCCCTTCTCCCAGCAATTGTTTTCCAGTTCTTTACTTTTAGGATGGCAAAATCCTCATCCACACAGTCCTTCCATCTCTTTTTGGGCCTTCCTCTTGGCCTTTTATTCGAGGGGGTTGCATTAGAGGCTCTCAATGCTGTTCGCATTCGAGACTCTCAATGCTGGGCTCATTCTCACTACCTGTCCGGCCCATCTCATTCTACTTAGTTTAATAGATTCAATGATATCATCACTATTAAAGCTCCTATATATTTCAAAATTATATCTTTTCCTCCAGTTGTTGTTATCGAGTATAGCGCCAAAGATGGTTTGTAGGACCTTCCTTTGGAATGTTGCTTATGACTTCTCTTCCCTTTTTGTTAATGTCCAAGTCTCTGAAGCATAAGTCAAAACTGACTTAATACCTTATAATACCTTACCTCAATACTATAATACCTTATTAATACTTTATAAAGTAAGATCTTAGCCTTTCTTTTTATTAAGTGAGATTTCAATAATGATCTTAAACAATGGAAGCAGCGATTGGATGCGATTATTCTTTTTTGTGATTTCAGGATTAATGTCATTTTGATAGTTTATTTCTGATCCTAGATAAGTAAAATTTTTTACAGATTCAAATTTAAAAGAATCTATTTTAAACAATTTAGGGATTGTTTCCATTGTACCACAATACATATATTTTGTTTTCTCCACATTCACTCTTAAGTTAATTTTTCTAGTTGATTTTTCCAGTGCCAAAAAATTTTCACTCAGTGCAGTCCTAGTTCTTGAGATGATGTCTACATCATCGGCGTATGCCAAAATCTGCACTGATTTATTAAATATAGTACCTGCAGCCAGCATCTGTAATAACTTTTTCTAAGGCTATGTTGAACAGAAGACATGCTAATGCATCTCCCATATATATATATATATATATATATATATATATATATATATATATATATATATATATATACCTAAGTGCTTTAAATTGTTCATTATTTTTAAGCAACCACTATTCTTTAAAAGTTGAAGTATAATTGTTTTAGAGTATTTGATGCATCTGCGATCGCAGTTGCTAATGCATTGTTCGACAAAAATCAGAAAAACCTCAAACATGAAAGGATTAAATTGAATTCTTAGTTTTTTTTTACAAGTGAAAAAATGTCCATCCAACAAGGAAAATCTCATACAAAAATTGGCGAATAATTTATCTATGCAAAATTTTTATAGGGAAAGTGCGAAACTGGAAAATTCCTATTAAAACGAAAATTAAGCTTCAATTAAAGAGTATGTTTGAAAACCTTGGATAGGGCTCAAATTATCCTCCAGATCTGCCCCTAGGGTAAAATATGACTCATTAAAGTTTCAGCTCATTGACTTTCAAACTAACAAAAATTTTTAACTGATTTGTGCAATGGATAGACACAAAAATAATACACGTGATAACACAAAAAGTTAGAGAAATTTAGTTTTTTCTTTTTGTCAGATTTTGGCGACCCATTTTAGAAGATCTTGTAGTCCATAGGTTCCAATATTTTCTCGCTATTCATGTTAAATTCGCTATTTTATGTTAAAATCAAAATATTCTGCATTGCTGGTCTCTCGGATGCTCGTTCGAATCCCGAAGAACAAGACTATATTTATAAAAGTCAATTTGTATGTTATTCCTCGAGTACAAGGAACAAATCCAAACTTTTATTAGAATAAATCCTTAATTAAGATTATTATACATAGGTGAGTATATCATAAACTGGCTCTCTTTACAAAGTGTTCCAATTTTCAATTCGAGGAATTAAAATTGTAGGATCAATTAAAAAGCATGTCAAACGCGCTGACATAATCCCTCCAATCTTTGCAGATTAGAAAAGGGTAGGTCAAACATTTTAAAAACTAATCAGCGCAATAAGTATAACTAGTGGTTGAAGGTAAGTCATTGCAAAGACTTTTAATAAGTTTAGTTTGAAGATTATGCTGCGACACAATAACAGATTATAAACATCATATTTCAACTTTTAGAGAGGAGGAATGAAAGGAATGATCGACCAAATATTTTAAGACAAATTTCTTTGCATATTCTCTAAATTAAATAGTTATATAGACAGAAATATTTTTAAATCTTGATTATTCAAAGACTAATTCCTATTCGAATATCTGATAGTTTCTTACTAACTAATTTTAATTATAAAGCTATTTTAATGTTGAATTATTTCAAATGATGATTTTTAAACCTTTCTAAAACGTTAAACTTACATAAATATTTCTACTAAAACCATACAAATGATTACACAGACACTGATAAGTAATTAAAAAATAATATTTCCATCCAATCCATACAAATGATTACACAGATATTAATAAGTAGTTAAATGATTACGCAGATACTGTATTTAAAAAATGATGGAAATATTTATGCTAGTTTAACGTTTTATTTAAGATAAGTAGTTAAAAACGATACTTCTGTTCAAACCATATAAATGATTACACACATACTGGCGAATAGTTAAAATATAATATTTATAAAATTCGTTGTAAAATGTTTCGAAAGTTCTTTTTTCATGTATTTATCTACTCTTTAAATTCCATTTCTCTCCATAAATTGTGAAAATATTTCATTTATTCTCAAACATCTAAAAAGTAATACAAAAGCTTTTGAAATGGTTTCAGTTGTTTTGCTATATTTGAAAAAAGAAAGAAAATTAATGCATAGATCATATCTCAATTTACTAGTATCATTCAATCGTTACCTAAACTAAATCTTCCACTAAATTTTGAGTCTCTCGTATAACATAACTCATAATTATTGTTACAAATTTGAGAAAAAGAGCGAAAATTGCAAGGAGAAAAAATATATTTTATATTTTATGTAAGATTAATATTTTTATTCAAGCAGAATTTTTGTTCAAAATAATGTAAATTGTTTTATTATTCGCTTTTAAGTTTCGTCATTCTTTGCTAAACACATTATTTTGTTCCAAGAAAGATTATCCAGCGTCCAAGTAAGCATTAAATTCGTCTGTTCTTTTATCTCCAAATACTCTTCTAAGTTCCATTTTGTTATGGAATGTTTTATCAATTACACATTATCAGTTTTAAAGCTTCAGAAAAACTCTAATTGGCATTAAAAAGCAAATAATAAATTAAGAAATCAAAAAATTTCAATTTTTAAACAATTTTAGCGCAAAGCACTCGCAGATTCAAGGGGGGTGGAATTATAAATCATGCAAATCCTTGCAGAAATTCCCGCCTTACTCATACAATTACCGCCACACAATTCACAAACGCTCTATGACCTGACCTGAGCCATTATGGCTCACCTTTGTGACCATCGTCGTTGATGAGGCTCTTCATTTTCCCCAGAAGGAAAAGTCCGTAGACACGAAATTAGAAGTCCAGGCCCAGAAGAAAAGTCAGTGCCTGTAGCGCGTTACGATTTGCGTTCGGACCATGGATTGTATGTTAACTTGCGCTTGTCTAGTTGTCTTCTATCACACCTTAACGTATGTGCCATGAGTTTTGGAAGAAGCTTTATATATAGAGAGAGATAGAGATAGATATATATATATAAAGAGAGATATAGAAAGTTCCGTAATAATAATTGACGAAGTTCATACCAGGCCGCATCGGCGGTATGTGAGAGGGTGGATTTTCATATCGAGTAATTGCAACCCGTGCGCTGAGTATTGCCATTATAGCGATGCGTGTTTGTAAAAATGGACACAGGAGAAGCAAACAAGACACACAATAACATAACAGTTCGAGATGGCAGACATCTCATTCATATGACTGCGACGGACAGTATAGCGTCCTCTCATGTGTTAACATAACGTTGGAACACGGGTACAAAGTGTTTCTTTATATAGCGCGACGATTCATCGTCGCTTGCTGCAGTATCAAATGCGTGTAAGGATTCCTCCACGCAGGTTTCCTCTGTATCTGAATCATACACTCCTCCAACTTCAATGGGTTGAAAACCTCAGTCCATGAAGTGCCCAGTGTCAACAAGTGTTTTTCTCATACGAATCTTACCACAATCGGGAGTACAGTGATGGAAGATTCCAGGTCAGATGTTACAGAGGAGAACGTCTGCTTCCACAGTGTATTATCCAGAATCACACCGTACAAACGCCTGCCATTGGGGTGTGGAGAGCTATTAAGTACAATTGTCGATCAAATCTACTGCATATTGCGGGCAATCTTAACAGTGATCGCTACATATAAGAAATTGTAGAGTCCTTCCAATTTTTTGATTCTTTCCGAACCTATATTTCATCTGGATAATACTCCTGCGCTTGTTTCCAAGACTGCACAAGCCTTCTTCAGTGCACAACAGGTATCGCTTCCTCACGAGCTGTTGAGAATATTCGCCACCAGAAGCACTCAAGCAGCACCTCCCCCCAACCCCCAAATCATCCGTGTTAGTGAAATCTATAATGACTTGAGTATCTGTATGTCTGTGAAAATAACATTTCGTTTCATCAAGTCGAAAAATTAAGTTAGTTTCGTGACAGAAATTGATGCATCGGCGTGGAATAGAAACAAATGGTTTGTTTGAATAAAAAAATAGTTTGCAACATGAATAAAAGAATGGCGGCAGGTAGAGTAGGTTGTTTTGATTCAAAAATACAGAAAACATTTTGAAAGGTTTTTTCAAGAATATGGAGGATTCAAAATTAAAAAATTTTGTAGCTTAGCATGCATATAACAGGGCAGTTTATCCCCCTGGTGAGGAGAATTTTATGAAAGACTCATGAAAAGTATTAAAGAACCTTTAAGAAAATTCTTGATAAATCTTTTCTTGGCTTTGAAGAAATGACGACCATTCTATCAGAAATCAAATTGAATGAAAAAAAGAATATATTGAAAATAGAATGTATTGAATGTACAGGAAAGAATGTATTTAACCATAGACCCTTTGCATATACAATCAATGAATTAAAGAAACCATTACCTCTTACAACAGCGCAATTTTTATTCCCTGGACAGAAAATTAATTGCTATTCTTTGCATTTTGTAGAAATTTTCAGTAATGAACCCTCTGCTAAAGAAAATTAACTTGACGTAAACTTTATCCAACTAGTCTTTTAGGTCAAATTTGGACAAAATGGAAAGCTAACTATTTGTTGTAGTTACGAAATGTACATAAATTCATTAACCCTTTACCAGAGAGAGAGATCTGATAGAAGGAGATGCAGTGTTGCTTGAATAAACAACTAAATCTGAATTTTCATGGCTCCTTGGCATTATTGAAGAAGTAATTGTTGGTCGAGATGGTCATATAAGGTGGCGTATTGTCAAAACATCTAAGGGTCAGTATAAACGACCTATTCAATTAATTCATCCACTTGAATCAACTTAATGCTGTGCTTGTGTCTTTATAATGTTTCCCCTTATTTTTGTATTTGCATAAGATAATCATTTAATAGTTCAGTAAATGTACTCTTAACAGAGTATAGGTGGAGTGTGTTGAGAATATTCGCCTCCAGAAGCCCTCGAGCAGCGCACCCTATGTCATTCGTGTTAGTGAAACTCATTGTGACTTGAGTGTCTGTGTTGATATTTATATGTTTGTCTTGTGTCCTAATAAATGTTTGTGAAAGTAACAATTCGTTTCGTCAATTTGGAAACCCATTGAGAATGCCTAGGATTAAATCAGTCGCAGACTCGCTCGTGAAGTTGGTGGGGCACAAAGTAGGACGGAACTTTGGTTTCAAGTAGAAAACATAAAGAATACTACTCCCAAGGATTACAATTAGAACTTGTTTAAGTCAAAGACACGACGTGTACAGGCTCTCATCACTCAGCGTGACGGGTACACAAAATACTGATTTCCGATGTTCTTTTCTTTTTGTCTTGCAAATTTGACCATTTATTTGTATCGATATATGTGGAATAAATTTCATTTTGCAAACATTATTGTGTGGGTGCATATATATATATATATATATATATATATATATATATATATATATATATATATATATATATATATATATATATATATATATATATATATATATTATTACCATATATATATATATATATATATATATATATATATATATATAACCAGAAAATAGTTTATATGTTACTAGATTTTTTTTCATTTCAAAAACGAAAATTTTTAAAATTATTTTATGATGGTTTGACGTATTCGAATGTGTGAAAGCAATTTATTTTGTATGTATACTTTGAAAATAGTCGGAATTATTTCTTATTATTTAGCAATTATTTTTATGTTCAGCTTAAAAAATAATCTTTTTTCTAAATTAATTGCGACATTTCTTTGAATTGTTTACCTTAGAAATATTAATAGCTGCCCTTTCAAAAAGACATTTGATACAACTTTAATGCAAACTGATAATTTAATACAATTTATATCTGCGCTTGTAGTAAAATCAAATATAAATAAATAAATTTAACATATTCCGTAATTTTGTGTTGCATCGTTTTTAATCCTAACTTTTAATCAATTAAATCATAATTTTTCTATGTTGTTGTAAAGAATAAATCTTAATTTTATTTTTTGTCGCCGCATTAATTCTGCAACCAGAATATTTTAGTTGACTCAATTAACCTCAATAATTGATATAAATTAATTTGACCGTGCCAATCATAATTAAAGGAAATAATAATACTATACAGCTGAATTTAACTGCAAATAATTAAAAAATAATAGCTGATGGTATTTCAACAATTATTTATTAAGAGAATAAACTGAGTAATTAACGAAAAATTTACTCAAAAAATGATTGCGAAAGTTAAAGTATGTGAAATCATTGTTGTCACATAAAATATTAAAATATAACCCTACTTATAGTTTTTTCCAATTTTTAATTAGATTTTCTACCTTACTGCAATTATGCTTTACAAGAGCAATACGGACAAGAGTAATAAAAAGTCTATAATTGGTAATATTTTAAGTTAACTTAAATATCAGTGTAAACGTAATTTGTTAATTAGTATTATAATAATAAATTTTATAACATTATTTAATTTTTAAAAAAATGTATTATTATTTTATATGAAAGGGTTTATGAGGGATATTTAGAAATATATATTTAGATTTTACTTCACCTATTACTTAAAGTGCCATATACGATACATTGGAAGATTTCGTAAAAGGAAAGGTAGTTTGGTGTTCAACCAAATTTTATTAATTTGTAATTAACATTTTATTCTTAAACTATAAGAGATTGGTTAAAATTCCAAACACTAATTTTTAAATTATTATATAATATAGAATAAACAAATATTTTTTTACCGCCCAGGAAAATGAAATAAATGAAATAAACGGAATTATTTTATTTATTATTATTTTTTTTTCGCTTTTTCTCCTTTTCTTAAAGGAAGCAAATAACTAATAAATTACGGCATGAAAACAGTATGAGTATGCAAGTTCGTAATAGTTATATGCAATATTAAAATTTAATATAAAATCAGTTCTCTTCTGATTTGCACCCAATATTTTAGACATAAATTATCTATGTATTAGCAAATATTTTACAAATAATCCTCCGAATATTATTAATACTAATTAACTGGACAGCTTTAGTTCAAAAGGAACCTAGCACCAAACTAAAGTCTTTTTATTTTGAAAAATAACAAATTACGTCAACAAAGATACGTGTAAACAATATTTAATATTACATTAATGTAACCCATTGTATGACTCCAATGACTTCATTTATGTTAAAAACTTTACTTGGTTACTTTTATATTAATCATTCAATTATGCTTTTGCCAAAAAATTTAAACTTTTAATCTATACTCGCATTACAGTTTGCTTTCGTATCACATAAAAAAATATTTATAAAACAAAAATTAATTTAATATGCAAATCTTAACAACTCAGTCATACTTATCAAAAAGATGAATATGTGAAATAAACATCAATTCATACTATTTAGGCCTTCTATCGAAAAAAACGACGGAAACACATGTCATCAATTCTAAATTGGCTACCGTTGGATGACAAGAAGCAACATAGAAGATTCTAACTTATACAATATTGGCTAAATGAATCAGAATGACAGATAGTTCATCAAAGGCTGTTACACGTGGAACGGAATTATGATGTTGCATTCTAATTCAAATCCTTTAAGTAAAGAATAATAACAACATAGGCAATACTTGTCAAGATAGAGTTGAGCTTCTAATTATTTTGGAATGAAATATGTTTTGGTAAATATATACAGAGTAGTTCATGGTGTTTTAATCAAATACTGTCTGCTGAATCTATTTATAAATGCGTATGTTAATTGTGAAAGCTATTCTAATTAGTAAATGAAAGGCAAAATTAAATTATTTTATAAGCATACTTATAAGATGGGATTTATAAACTAATGATTTATTTAATTGGATTGTAATTCAATAAACTAAATCAATCTGGTTAAATCTAGAAATTTCTGTATAAAATCATTAGATTAATAAAAGAACGCAAAAATCTTTAAAATCAAGAGCTTTTTTTTATTACTTCAAAAAGACAATTCATTCTCTTTCAAATAGTGTTTTTTATTTTTATCTCAATTATTCATTTAATTACTTTTTTATCTCCAGAACTCTACTTGTTTATTTTTTCTCCCTAAATCGTACTTTAAATTATACAAAAACTTTGAAGGCTGTTTTCTCTATGATCATTTTTTCATGTTTTTTTTCCCAACTTTCAAATGATATATATATATATATATATATATATATATATATATATATAAAGAAAACGAAAATTTGGAATTAATAAGTTTTAATAACTGCACTTAAGGTATCCGTACACGTTAAAAAAATGAATTTTAGCTAAAAATGACAATTTTTTTTAATTTTATATTACGAATCTCCGTTTATTCTAGTTTTCAAAACAGTTCAAATTTTAATTGTGCGTCAATAGAAGAAAAGTTATGATTAAAAGAATATTAGTCGATGATTAAAAAATGAAACCGGAAATAGCATTCCGAAATCGGAAGTGGGACAAAAACAGTTATATTTATCTTTATTTTGGGATAATTATCTTTCTTTCACTTAAATAATTATTATTTTAATGTTGCTAGAAATGAGCCTCACAATTTATCATTTATATTAGTAGTTTTTGGGTTAAAATTGGCAACATTCTCACTCTCTTGTGGATTTGTTTACAAGCAGCGTTCTTCGAATATTCTAATATTATTTTGACTACATTTTATTGAAACGTAATTGAATTTCCTTTCGAAATTTTATGTTTAAGTACCTTGCAATATGGGTAATCCAAGAAATCGAAATAATGGACGAAAAAAGAAGTTTCATGGGAATAGCATTTTTAAAATAGATTTTTAAAATAGAAATGATATAATTTATACTTTAAATGCCTTTTTCTCAGAATGTAATTTCACGCAAAAATAGTAACTTTAAAAATTCATTATTAAAAAAGTTGTTGATATATTTCAATAAAATTTTTTATGTGTATGATGTATAATGTTCTCTAGTGCTTGTGCTACAATTGTTTAAAAATATTTGATAGTTTTTTATTATTCGTCTAAAATGTGAAATATGACGTAAAAAATTTGACAAAAATCTCATAAAAAGTTTTCGATTCTCTATAAAAAATTTAATTTTTCAAATATTTTTATGATTGTAGTCAAATCACTAGACAAAATTCTGCTCTTTATTTTGATAATAACACTTTTTTAATACAATAATTTTGGTGAAGTATATCCTTTCCCAAGTTTTATGAAAAAAACATCAATTTTTTCTTGTTATTTAGCTTTTAAAAACAAATTATAATATAAATGTCTAATTTCTCTTATTTAATATTAGTTTTTACATATAATAAATATAAAAACATAATTAAAGTGTTCTGAAACTTAATATTTTTAAAAAAGTCCTCCGAACGTGTTCGGATACCTTAAGCTGCAGTTGCGTAGAGAACACATATAATAAGATGAAACTACAAAGAAAGCAAGGGGAAAAAAAATTTCTAGGAAAAAAATTATTAAAAAAAAAATTTTAAATAATTAAAATTTTAAAAACGTAAAAAAAAAATTTAAAAAGCTCGAAAACAAAATAACGAATAACGAAAGAATATAATCTAGTCATCAGCTAACACAATTATATCCGCAAATTAGAGTGCTTTCTAATGTTGTATTAATATAACCAAAGTAAACTATATTAACACAATAGTGTAATGAATACCAAAAAAAAGAAAATAAATCGATACGGAAATCAAACTTAACAAGCTAAAAACTGAGAAATACAAGAAAATACAAACTAAAACAAAAATTCATGAAAAATACAAAATTTATTAAAGAAGCTATTATTTATATAATATATTTATATAATTTATTATTTATATAACTTTAGTATTTATATAATTTATTATTTATATGACTTTAGTATTTATATAATTTATTATTTACAATATCGTTTTAATTTTATTTTTAAAAAAAAATACTGATGGAAGAATTTTTTGGAATTTTAATAATTTTTTTAAATACTAACAAAGGAAAATGGAGCAAAAAAAGTACGGATATTTTTATTCAAGATCTCAATATCTCAATCATAATTCGACTTGATTTTGGTTTTTCCCCACATTGTATTTCAAATTAAGCTAAAACTTTGAAGACACAATGATCACGTTTTTTCATGTGTTTACCGACTTTAAAACGATATATCTCAAATTCTATTAAAAATAACTACATCAAAGTTGTTAATATATATATTTTACTCTAATTTGTGTCCAATAAATTCAAAAAACATTTCCAGCTCTTATTTTATGCATTCTGTAAGAAATAATGAAGCGAACAGATTAACAAAACGAGAACTATGAAATATTTATTATTACTGATGAGGGCTAATAAAGATTGCTGTTATAGAGAAAATGCTGTAAACAAAGTATGGACATTTTAATTCAAAATAAACTTTAAAAAGACTGAATATGAACCGGAAAATTTTCAGTTATACCAATGTTAGAAACATGAATTATTTGAAATTTTAAGATTATTTAAGGTGATACAAAGATCAATTTGTGAATTTTTTTGTTTTCTATTTATATGCTACAACAATATTAAAAAATTAACTCAATTCCAATTTAGTCACAGAATTTATGGATTGATTTACAAGAATTATAATATATTTAATAAAATATTGAGCAATTATGTTAAATCAATTTAATTTCTTCTAATTTTTAGTACATTGAAGTCAAATAATAGTGTTTTTTTTTTTACATTTTTTTTTTTAGTTTCATAATTTAACTACGACAATAACAATTATAAAGAATATTTCAAATATTTATACACAAAGTAAAAAAAATTTAAACACAAATTTTAAACGCAAAATTTTATACATAATGTTAGAAAGAATTTATGGAAAAGCAATATTTGCAGTGGCAATAAGCGCCTTTTAAAGAATCCGACTGCTTTCGACAAAAAATGTTTTTTAATTACAATTTTGATTTTATGTTTTAGGGTTTCTGAAATTATAAATTTAAAGTAAAGTTTAAAAATTTATAAAATATTTTTCAAAATAAGGACAAATTAGAGCTCTAAAACTACAAATGTTTCATGTTGCGCAAACAGCTCTATAAAAAATTGTCAGATATCATTTACTATATATTTTTTTTCTAGATCAATAATGTGATTACCGGTGTTTTGAACCAAAAACTTTATAAAAAAATTTACAAAATGACAATGAAATGAAACTTAATGAATTTTTAGTAAAAGTCTAGGTAAATAGGTAGGTACTGTATTTACGTCGCACTAGAGCTGCTCAATGGGCATTTGGCGACGGTCTGAGAAACATCCCTGAGGATGATCCAAAGACATCGCAATTTCAATCCTCTGCAGAGGGGATGGCTCCCCTGCCTTGGTAGCCCAACGATCTGAGCGCGAAGTCGAGCACTTAACGGTAGTACAATTTAACGAGTATCGATTCCACTTTCCCTATGTCCCTTCGCAGGCTGATCAAAGTGGTAACCCACTGAGCTTACTGACCGCAGCCGGTGATACTTGACCTCAATGTTCTACTGGGAACCGTGTCTTTAGAATCAGTCCACTGCGGGACAGTAAAATTCTAAATATTCTAACTTAAAACTTGATAACTAATTCACACTAAGACCTTAGCATTTAGTTTAAAACATGGCATTCAGTTCAAAATTGAGATACAAAAGAATTCTATCAATAACTTTACCTGTTATGTGAGTTAACGTAAAGAACTTTTTTCAACACTAGCAGAAAATGCATTTAAAACGTAATTCAGAAATTTAAGAAAATTCTGACTGCAAAGAAATAATAATTTAAGAATTTATTTTTAATTTTTGAAAATTCATTTTATTTACCTTAAAAGTATGATTTATTCAAATAAATAATGGTTGAAGTAATTTTAAATCGGAAGTTAAATAAATGTTGAAACAAGGGATGAAATCTGAGGCAGAGAAGTTGGCAGGTCTGTGATCTTCGCATTTGGTGAAAACAGAAAACTGATCTAGTCTATCAGGAAACTCATTTTGGAAGAAACAATTAGAAACTTTTGTCTAATTAGATTAGCTAAGACGCTAAAACTAATTTAGCTCATTTATTCTTAACTCAAGCAAATGTCAAAATTGCTTTAAATAAATATTAGATTGGAAGAAAGTAAGCGTAAATTAATAAAGACTTCGTTATAGCAATAAGTTTTATTTATATTCATATTCATTGCGTTTTATGGAGTTCTACAAAATCTATCTATTAAACAATAATTTTAAAATAAAACAGAAACAAATCAACGTCAGCTTACCTCATTTTGATTCTGAAAATCAAGTTTTTAGTAGTGATCTTAAAAAGTTTTTATTACTGAAAAAAAGCGGTTAAAATTACCAAAATATGGTTAAGTTTACCGTGCTTCTATAGGAACACCAAAAAGCAAAGGAAGCTTTTAACGGAGTATTTTTGGTAAAATTAACAATAAAATATGGTTTTCTTACCATACTATTGTTTGGTAATTTTATCATAATACCTTAGAGCATGGCATAAAAACCATTTATTCGGTTAAAATTACTTTTAAGTTTTGTATTTTTACTAAATGTGTGGTAATAAGAACTATTATTTTGTAAACCAATATTGTAAACTAATCTTTGTTATAAGAACGAAAAAAATTAGCAAATGAATGGTTTCAATACCGTTTGTTTTTTGGTTTTATTACCAATCAAATATCATCACCATACAAGTATGGTAATCTTACCTGAATTTTTCTCTCCGTGATGAAAAAATTGTTGATTTGTTTTTATCATTTTATTGTCTTTGTTTTTATTGATTAGTTTTGGATTATTTGAGCCTTATTATTCTCTTGTGTCATTAATTGCACATTTTTTAATAGATAAGTTTATTACTAAGCGCTGACAATAAACTTATTTTATTCTAAATTAATTATCTTAAGTTAAAAAATGTAAAAGAGATAAAAATGAGCTTTCAAGAATTGAAAAAGGGGACTGCTATTGTTTCAAATTAATCCTTTTAAAAAAGACTTCTAACATAAGAATTCTGATCCTCACTGAATAAACCTTCTTATTTTAGCAATGTTCTGTTTGAAAAACCATCAAAGGAAAAAGGATGTATCTTATCCTTTAACGTACTTCTATTGAGTGCATTACGAAAAGTAAAGGAAAGCAATTCGCGAAGACATTGTGCTGTGGATAATATACCTCAACAATAAGACTTACATAATATTTTCCTGTCTCTAACTTCTGTACAGTTTCCCATATTAGTGTATAGTAGAGAATATATTTGAAATTAATATTTATACAGCAAAATTTAATGCATAAACTTTACACGTGAAACCAATTTGAATTAATAATATAATAATAAATTATATAACAAAAATTTGAACTTAAAAGGAAGTCTTCAAAGTGATTAAATGTCTATTAAAGATATCCAAAAAAAGTTAATTTTTCTAAACATTTTGGGATTTTTGAAGAAAATTTCTGAAAAAAGTGATGAACAGAATATTATTTTCAGTATTTTAAAAGTTTTTTCAAGAACATAACAGCTGATTTGCTCAATAAAAGAAAATTATGACAAAACTATTAATAAACAAATGATATTTGGCTGTCATCAGAATAGAAATAAACAAAAATTTAGTAGTAAATTATTTATTTACTTTACTTTAATATTATTTTCTACTATATTTAAGATTTATATTTTGATAATTTTTCAATTTAGAAACTTTTATCTAAAATTCATGCTATCATGTGATATTACCTTATAAATATTATCACCAGATAAACGTGCATTTTATAGTACATAATTTTTATCCACATCTTTACAATTATTATACAGTTAAAAATATTATATGATTCGGAAAAAGCTTCATAAATATTTACATTTTTGAAAAATATTTATATAAACTGTTTTCAATCAAAATCAATTATTACAAAATAAGTATTTAAAAGCAATATGACCTTGTCCTTTATAATTGAATAATCTCTTTAGCGAAAAACGTTTTTAATATAACCAAAAATAAAAAAGAATTTGTGCAATAATTATATTATAATCTTATAACAACTTGTTATGATAACAGAGCTGCATTGATTTTAATTCTGATTTTCTCTTAAATTGTTATCAAACTGATTTAGAAAACAGATAGAATAAGAAAATTTTTGAAGGATGAACTTGAATTTTATGATAAATAATTTTGTTTTATCTTCAATGAATAATTTCAAATTGACGATCAACAGCAAATAAAATTGGTTGTAAAGCAATCGTAAAGGCTGGTCTGAAAGTGAATACTCTTAGCGACGACAAGTTTAAAATTGATAAGGAAATTTTGACATCAAACTGTTCTTTAGGGTTGTTTTCGGATAGATGCTTTACAAGTTTTATAAATTTTACTGGTAAATTCACTGGTTAACAGCAAAATTCAAATACATTTCATATTGCCTGCGTGTTTTTCACCTAGCACACTCTCCCAAAAATTGCATCTGAGATATTGAAAATATTGTTTTCAATTAAATCTCCACGAACTGAGTTTAGTTTAGTGTTTTTAAAGAAACTCTGAAACGAAATGCCACAGGACAAGAAGAAGATACTGAAACCCCCATATATTTATATTTTTTCCTGTAATAAATTTCTATTTTGCTTCGATTTTTCAATCATTTACTTATATCAACGTTGTACCTACGTGTAAAATTTCTTTTTATTCTGACAACTCTTTCAAGGTGCTCTTATTTTAATGGCAATGAGTGTATTTCGAAAAATATTGCTTTCTGAATATCCAATAAAACTTTAAATGGTGTTAATCTAGAAAATTCAACTAAATTAATTCCTGCTAACCTATCAACTAAGAGACTTGTGTAAGAGACTTGTGAGACTTAAAAATGTGCTTACTTAGTAAGAAATGAAACCAATTTTAGTATTCTACCCAAAATGAAATAACACCTATATTAGCTTTCCAAACTGCAATACATATTTATATGCGTTATTACGGTGTAGTATTTAGTTTGTCTATAGTAAGAACTACTCTAGCTACAAAGTCTAAGGCCGTCTGCTGCTATGGAAATAAGAAATGCATTTCAGGGAGGGAAGCTTCGATGATAGGAAATTTACCAGATTGGCTGACTCAATAGAATACTTATTTAATATGATTCAAGAACTTTATTAATATTCGCATGGACAGTTCTTTCTTTACTTAAAATGATGCTTTTTATATAATCGGTTGCTATTTTTTAAGTAGAAAAAAAGAAAGAAAAGAAAAAATGAAGAAAAAAGTTTTGAACTTATTCTGACATTATGGGTAATGCAAGTTTTTTTTATGTTACTTTTTAATTTTACGCTAGTTTCTCACTAGTTACGCTATTTATAATGAATGTTCATTGATTTTCAGATGGTATATAATTACTATAAACTAACTCATTTTTTAAAAGTAGTTAATGTTTTTTATTAGTTGAGTTTTCTAGCAAAAATGAAACGCTTAAACTTATGAACTTTAATTTTAAAAGGTGATTAAAGTTTTGCTAAAGATAGAAACAATTCAGATTATCAATACCGGAGAAATGTTCAACAATTTAACCAATTCATTATAATTTTTTTTAACTCTTTGTTCATGTTGATGTTGCGTATTCTTATGTGTTGATATTTTAATCGATAATATTTAGTTTAAATAACTTATTTAGTGAATATAAATGTTAACAGCTACATTTTTTTTCTTTACTTTCAAGAATTGTTTTTAAAAGAATTTGGCGACGAGAGTCATATTTTTATTTTATTTATATCTTTTTGTCGTAAAATAAATAAATTAAAAATAAAAAAATAAAAGTAAATAAATAATGAGTTGTAACGTGTTTTATTATTTATTTATTTTTTCTATAACAGAAAGCAAGTTACCTCAACTAGGATGAAATCTAAAACTATCAAGATAATTTTTATCAACACTCATCAAGCCATCTGAAGCTATCTAATTTTTTAATTACGTTTTCTTATTTTTATTTTAATGTAGCCAGTATAGTTTTTGGCACCATTTTAAAAAATAAATCTAACTATTTTTATTAGCAAATTTATTTTTACTTTTTCTTTCATCCTTAAAAATCAATTTACAATGTATAGAAAATTTGCAAATCAGTTATTTATTAATAAAACGTATACATGGCATTGATTTTTTTCTTATAACTGTCGTTGAACAGCCGACCCAATTTTTTAAATTTACGGTTACCAATGTTCAACTCCATTCTCTTGTAATTTTGACCCAATCCAAAAGACAAGGAAAAGCCTGGATCAATACCCACAAAGGTATGATTTGTTATTAGAACATGGAAGATATTGTGGCCCGAGAGATTTAACGTGCACCGGGAACCATTTACTGCATGAGTAGTCTTCGACCGGTGGACATCGAACCCACGACCTCTTGGACATGGGTCCAGTGCCCTACCAACCAGGCTATCCCGGCCATCATACTGCTTTAAACAATATTATAAAATTTGCTCATAGTGCCGGTTAATGGAGAGAGACGACTTTTCCAGCTGCATCAGCAAAAATTTCAAACACACTGTGCATAATTTTACGTGCTTGTGATTTTAAAGTTTCACCTTTATTAAATTAAAAATAACATCTTTAATTTAATAATAATCTTTAATTTAATTAATAACATCTTTAATTTAAAAATTCAAAATATAAATAAATAAATTATGGATGAAAAATAAAATTAAATAAAACTTACCAAAAAAATAATTTTTTTAAAAAACTTTTCCGAAACAGAAACTTTTGGAAAAGTGAAAAGATTAAAAAAAAAATAAAAAAAACAATGTTTCGGTTGCGAATGTTCATTTCTCTTCACTCTAGGACTAATATAACTGACCTAAGAAAAAGATTCCCTTTCTCTAGCCGACATGAAAATTGGAATTTTTTCTAGCCGAAAATTATTTCTGGCATAAATTCCAGCAGTCCTAGATTTTATTAATCCTTGTTGACTTTTTTTTTTTTTTTTTTTTCAGTTTCTCTGGGAATTTGCACAGCTCAAAGAGATAACAAAAGCACAAATAGATGATAGATGGCAAACTTTGTGTGATGCTATGGTTATTTATCTGGCTAAAACAGAGAACTATGTTCTCAGCAAACGTGCTACTGGTATGTTTTATCATATTCAAATTGTCTCTTTTTTTTGTCTAAATATTAATAAAAAAATCAAAGACAGATTTCATAACATGCAATATTTTTAGCGCAAATTTCTGAAATTTTACTCAATTTCGACACATAACAAAAGAAATGAATACCATTTTTCCGATCGGTAAAATATTTTAAATAAAATAGGGTTTAATTTAAAAACTTTTACAAATCCCCTCCCCCCATGTACTTGTGAGCTGCAAGTTCCATTATCAGTAAATTAATCTGTTGTTTGCATAATTTTTGAAATCTAAACATAATCAATGTAAAGTGCACAACCACAATGTTTTGATATTCAGTGTTTGCAACGAATCTTGAATGTAATCTTTGGGTGTAATCTTTGAAAACTCGTTACTAACAATTTCTTTTACATTCTTTTTTAAACTCTTTAATTGTTTATTTCCAATCAAAAAAAAAAAAAAAAAAAAAAAAAAAAACTCTATTTTATATAGCCTAGTAGTTTTATGCAATTAAAGATTTCAAAAACTCTTATGTTGGGAAAAAATAACTTTCTCAAGGAGACTAAATTTCATATTATTTCATCTTCATTTCACATTTAAATTGTGATTATTAAAGTGAAAATAGTATAATAATAGCAATTAATGAATAGAAAATTTGGAAGTCTTATAATGATAACTAATTAGATAGTAAATTATTGTTTAATTTTTTTCTGTAAATTATATCTCATATTTTCATATTATTGGCAAAGCTTGTTTTATCATGATTAGTTTAAATAAAGTGTGAAATGATTTATATAAGACAAAATTAAATTTTTAGTTTTGTGTGATATAATGATCTTCTACTGCAGTTATTTCGCATATTCCCTTTTTTTAATCTATGTAGCTGATTAAGATGTTAATATTGATCATTTTGATAGGAAAATACTATCATTGAGAAGACTATTCCACAAACGCTACCAAGATTGATAGCGATGAAGGGAATGCATGTTTCTACTATGTGTTCCCATGTTTACAACGAATGAAGCTGTAATTTTGATTATGGCAACTTTTTCAATATAGAATTTTCTTCTCTCTTGTTATTAATCAGTTTGTTGCTGGAAAAAAAGTTTTCTGTTAAGAATTTGTAAAAATGTGTTACATCTTTTGGATTGCTTAAACAACTAAAATCATATACCAATTTCAATAAACATTAATTGAGACATTATGAGCCTTTTCTTTTACTTATATCCTTGTGCGTCTTTTTTATTAAAAGAAAATCCCTATGCCTCAATAATGAAAATTCTACCTTTTTTTCTATATCCCACTCATACCTGCATAAATTACTTAATAAATGCTGTGTGTGCCCACTTTCAGGTTCTAATAAAATTAACTAATAATTCTTTATTAACAGGTTGATGTTTTCGATTGTATTTCGAGTTTTTAAAATTTTATTTTTATGGAAAATCCTAAAGATCAAAGATAAGGAAATGTTCACAATTAATTTTGTCATGTAAAGTGGGGAAAAAATTCCCAAGCAATTTTGTAAGAAATGGAGGTATTTTGTTTCAAATCGAGATCCTAAGCAGTCTAAATATGACAGAAAAAAACTCCAAACATTACTGAAAAAAATTATTTAGTTTATTTTTGGTTAGAAATTGGCATCTTTTTTAAACATGAATAATTTTCGGACCAATTTTATTGTAATGCTTTAATAAGAGCAATAAGTAAATGAAACTGTAAGTTAATCAATATTTATAATAAATTCATAAATACTAAATAGGCCAAGAAAGATCCAAATTCATCCTAAAACAGCTTTTTGAAGGTACCCAAATTAATGTGTCAAGAAAAATATGTTGTGCAAAGCTGGTTTCAACATAGCTAATATTATCCAAATTAAATGTTAAGATTGGGTGCTACGATATCCAAATTGGATATTAAATAATGCCTAAAATGGATTCCAAAATGGGTACCATGTAATAACCAAAAGAGGCATGGGCCATGATCCAATTTAGTATGAAATCAAATTGGGTAACCTCATACCGAACATTCTTTTAACCCAAATCGGATTTTTTTACCAATTTTTTTTTTTTTTTTCCAAAATGGGTACACAATTATATTCAAAACAGGCATGGATCATGACCCAATTTAGTTTGAACCCAAATTGGTAATGCCATACTTTAACCCAAATTAAGTTTTCTTTACCGATTTCATTATTTATGTGTAGTTTTATTTTATGTTAAACAAATTAGCGTAAAAGAGGGAAATATTCTTAAATTTTTATAAAATATAGGTAATTTTAGAATTTGCGATCCTTAGAAAAATTAATGTTTTACGGGAATATCACCCATTTACAATAATATCGAGAAACTATTTGAGTTATGTTTAGTTGTCTAAAGTTAAATACCCATACTAAATTTCAAACAAGTTCCTCTGTAATCTATTATTTGTAAAAAGCAATGCACTAGGAAGTAGTTCCCAATTTTATCCGTCATGGAACCCTATATCATTGAGCGTCTTCAGGCGAAACCCCGGCATTCGACATCATAAACAGTCGAATATACAAACAAAAAGATAACAAACTACTAGGTAATTACATTGAAAACATTTAATGTGAAAAATGAAATATTTAATATTATGAATTTTTTCTTGGTGTATGCATATGTTGAAAGTGAATTATAGTTTTCAAAAAAGAGCTGTTATAAACGTAGAGAGCTATCTGAGAAACTTCTTGAATTTAGTTATTTTATTTTGAACTGAAAATGTATATAATTTCCCTAATTTCTTCAAAATAGTGTTATTGAAAAAATTATTAATGTTTTTATCTTTTCAATAGCGTTTTAAACGAATAAGTTCATGTAAACAACCGAAATATAAATAAATTGTGGAATATCAATTGGATACTACTATAATTATTCGAAAAAAAATCCTAACTCTTAGAACCCTTGCACTTCTTGCACGAAACCTGCGGGGAAATCTTTTGAGATCCACTGCACTAAGGCTATTATTATTAATAATGACTCTTATAAACTATCATCATTAATTTATTTACCATGTAAAATATATTCATTCTTCAAAAAAGCACGTTTTTTAAAAAATACATTTAAAAAAATTTATTTCAAAAGCTAAAGCATGAACATAATTTGTTTTTAATCAGAAATAATGTTGCATCTAAAGATGTAGAGAAGTATTTTGTGACTGGATATTGGAATGTTTATTTTTCGAAAAATATGTTTTATTTCTTTGCATGAAGTGTATTGTTATAGTTGTTGCGCTTCATGTCTAAACACGTCCAAAAGCGTAGTACCATCTGATTTTTTTTTATACCGTTTAAAGAAAGAATATATTTTTTAACAGAATGAAATACTATGAAAAAATATTGTTTGTTCATAAATATATGTTCTTTAAATTCGAAGGAAAGTAAATGTTTAGCGAATTTCCATCTTAGAGTCCTGGATTTTTCAGGGGAAGATTTGCAGAAACGTCTTTTAAAATATTTACTATGATCGTTTATATAGCTTTATTTATTTATTTATTATAAGTACTGATTTCCTTAAGTAGTTATGTTTCTTTTGAAATTCAATGCTGTTAAAATATTTATTTCATTTTATTTGCATTCTTTGTATGTTTTCAGTTGTAAAATCACTACATTAAGATACTTTCCCGTCTGATTCACCCCATATTAATTATTTGAAAATTTGTGAGTTTATAATGCTTACATTATCCCAAACTTAGTCTTTAAAAACCTAAAAATCAACTGAATCAAATCATGTTTCAAATCGCAATTGGTTCGAATAACTGATTTTGATCACTAATTCGAATTAACTAATTCGAATCCTGATTCAAATCACTGATTCGAATCAACTGATTGGAATCATTTGCAAGTTGGTTATTCGAATCACAGAATCAATTAAGTGATTCGAATCACTGCTTCGGATCATCGATTCAGTACCCAACTCTACTTTGAGCATGGCATAAAAATAATTTATTCGGTTAAATTCACATTTCAGTTTTATATTTTATAACTAAATGTGTTTTAATTACAACTATAACTTAGAAAACCAGAATTTCCGGTAAACCGTTACCATGTGAACGGAAAAATTACCAAATGAATGGTTTAAATATCGTATATTTTAGTTTTATTACCAGAATTATGGGGGCTGTTTTACCTAAAGTGTCATTACTGTACAGTACGGTAATTTTGCGAGAATTTTTTTTCTCCGTGCATGGAATGAATTTTGTAATTTGTCTGAAACGTTTAGTCATTTAAATTATTATATTTTTCACAACATGATATATTTGAATGAACTTTATCAATAAAAATGTATTAATATTAATATTTGTATAATAATTATTACTCTCTTATCACAGTTTTTTTTATAATTCTAAATTTTTTTTTAAACTTTTATCAATAGTACATTTTTATAGATATCATCTAATATGGTCTCCAGTGTTAAAACAGGTATACCGACACACACACTATTCACACTTAAGGTTGTTTTGAGGTTGATATAAATCAACCTCGTAGCAACCTGCTGAGAAAGGTTGTTTCAAAGGTGTTCAGGTTTTTTTATTTCTTTTCTAACTTCAAGTTGTTTTGAGGTTGATTTAAATGCACTTCATATCAATAATTATATTTATATTTTAGTTCATTTATTTTAACTTTCTTGCAGGTCTTTTTTAAAAATATTAATAATAATTTTAAAGTTTCTTTAATATTATTTAACTAAAAATTATATTACTATTTTTATTTTTTTTTCTAATATCCAATAAAAAATGCTAAAATTTTGGGAGTCAAGTTTTTACTTTATTTTTTAGCATTAAATTTATATTAATATTAAATTTAAGGTTTCAGTAATTAATTATGTATATTTTCTGCTAATATATTAAATAAATCGGTGATTAACGTTGCTTTTGTCATGATATTTTAACAAAAAAATTTTTTAATCAATGATGTAAATATCCACGTGACCAAAAACTTTTTGCTATGTACACTGAAAATTTTTAATAGCCGATTTATTAATATTCGTTGTGAGCAAAATATCAGAAACAAGCATTTTTTTAATGTTTCAGTGATAGGAACGGTTTTCTTTTCTTTTTTTTTTTTTTTTTATATCAGTAGTTGAACAGCCGACCCAATTTTTTGGGTTTACGACTATGTTTAACTTCACAGTATTGTAATTTTGAACCCAACCCAGAAGAAAAGGGAAATCCTAGATCAGGTATTGAGAAAAATTTGCCTTCGTGCAGGGCTTTTTGGTGGAACTAATCCGCATTTGCATTAAAAGAAAAGAAAAACCACGAAAACCTCCCACGGTTAGCCTCACGGCAAGGGGACTCTAACCCATGATTCGTCTACCACTGAGGATATTTTATGTCAGCACTGTGGTCAGAGTAAGTAGATCTAGCTTATAACTTATGTCTGATACTTAGTAAATTGGCTACCGTTTTTTTAAATTTTTATACGATAACAATTATTATAATAACATAGACACAAAATAAGCATTTGTAAATTAGCATAACTTTTTTATCTCTGCATACTTCTATGCAGATAAAAAATTGGTAAGCTTCTAATTTATTTCAGTGTTTCAGTGAACTTAATGAAAACTTTAATATATTTATATTGTAGAAACCATTAAACAGTATACAGTTTAAAACAAAAGTTTGTCTAATACTACTGTGCATATTGTTTTCAAAAAGAAAAATGTGTTCATAAAATGTTTAGATGTTTTTAATAACTTTTATAATAGGCTTCGATTCCTGATAATGTCATAATAGAATTTCTCTGTAACAATATTTTAAACAAGAAATTAGTTTTTCAAAATTGATAATTTTTTTTTTATTTCTGCATACTTGTATGCAGATAAAAAATTAGTAAGCTAATTTAACTCAATGTTTATGCGAATTTAATGAAAACTTTAATTTAAATAGTTATTTTGAAGAAAACATTAAACAATATACAGTTTAATGACAAGACTGTTATTTTTACTGTTTGAATTTTGTTGACTTCTCTGTACATAAATATATTACTGTTTTTAAAAAGCTATTTACTAAAAACCTGCGAAATTTATTCAAAATAACAAATTTCTATTTTGTTCAGTTTGAATTTCACGTTAAAACATTTATTTTCAATCAATATAAATAATGGAACTGATGGATTCAACTAATTGATTTATTGAAAAATTGACAGATAATAGTTAATTTTTTATAGCACTTGAAGAGTCTTGACGTAATTTAAATACAAGTAAGAGTACTATTAAAAATGAAGAATTATAATTAGAGTTCATATTGTTTATTCATACTATTTTCAAAGTGAATTGTGAAAAAAAGTTGTTCAACTGGTAAATTTGTGTTAATAACAAAAAGTAAAAATTTTAATTCAAGCTTCTTTTAAAGTAAAATTGTGATTTCCATGATACTACCAAATTTTTCAATATTTTTTAAACATAGCGCTATAAAACGAAAACGTATACATTCATTCAAAATATTAGGCAAATTCATGAAATTATTAAACACGTAACTAATTCTTGAACGGAAGAATATATAATTAAATATTTAATCTTGCTAAATATTTAGCACAAAATGACATTGAATTAAAAATAAGTAAAGAGAAAAATATTGAAGCAATATTTATATAAATTTAATACTCGTGTTACTGATTATCTAATGCTTTAGAGGGTCAGTAATATTAACATATAGTTTAAAATATATTTTACAATAAAAAAAATAAAAAATAAATAAAAAAAAAACAAGAAGAAGTATACGAGATGTTATTTTTGTTCCTTTTGATTATAATTTCTTTCTAGAAAATCTGGTGAAAAATTTCTTTAATCAATTTAGTATTTAAAATATGCCATCCAGGTAATCTAGTGATTAACGTGACTAACTGCGAAGCCAATGGCTGAGAGTTCGAATCCCGCTCAGGGCATGAATGTTTCTCTTGTCCTGTGATGTGTGAATGTGGCCACCCTATGGTCGGGCATCCTTGGCAGTGTGGCATGGGTAATGTTCCTCGCCTCCGTGACTAAAGTTCACAGGTGCCTACCGGGTAAGGAGCAACATTTCCGGCATCTCCCACAGCAAAAGAGTTGAGTTAAACCATATTCGAAATTTTTTGAAAATATCCTTTGTATTCGTCGATCCAAATTTTATTCTAGATTTGCTTAAGGGTATACTCATAGCATATTGCATACTTCGATAGAGTATATATTTTGCACCCCTTATTATTTATTTTTTTTTTCTTGCTTAAAATTACTCGTTATGTAAATATTGCATGAATAGTACGATGGTACACGAGGCTTTTCACTGCTTTTCCTTCCTGCCACTCTTAACAAAATAAAGGAAGTTGTTTAATTCCTAATAAGTTTAATTGTATCTAACTGCTTCAAGCAATAAAATGCTTCGTCCAAACAGATTTCAATTCTGGGGTTAATGAAAGGTTAAATTAAACAATCTATGAAACATTGTTGTCCCCTTACGACAAAGTATTAAAATAATTTCCATTCATAATTTTTGAAGAAAAAAAATGTATATTAAAACTATTTGCTGAACATACCAATTATAATAATTTACAATCCAAAAATGTCTTAATATATCCTATTTTAGTATTAAAAAAAACTTAAAGTTTGAAAACGAAAAAATGTTTGAGGTTATGATTCTAAAGGTAGCACGGTTTAGGGACTCTTTTAGCAATTTTCTATTTTTAGTATTTACTGTTTAACAAAATAAGTCATATCGAACATTATTTTAATTTAAAAATGTTTTGTGAATTGTGCTAAAGTTGGGAAATAATGTTAACAACTTTTTAAGCAAATTTTTTCAGCAGCATTATCTTTTTCAAAAAGGCAACATTCTTAAATGTAGCGATCTAGGATAAGTTTGAACATCAAAGTAAAATTGTAGTTCCATAAGTTTTTGTCTACTTGAAAAAACAAAGCAACTGTTGCGCATTTTTTTTTTTTTTTTTTTTTTTTTTTTTTTACTTTTCAATAAGAATCAATAAAAAAGAAAATCAATAATTTATCTTCCTTTTTGAAAAAAATAGTATACTTAGTAAATAGTCAGCTGTTTTGCATCGAGTAGTTTTAAACCAATAGAATGTTTTTAATTTCTTAACAAGATTTAATTATCAGTTAGCGGACAAAGCTAAGCTTTCTAAGCTTATTCTAAGCTTTCTTTTGCTAAGAATTTGATAATAATTTAAAAACGAACGTTTACTTTAAAGAAAAACCTAAATTAAAGTGCTAAAAAATTTATTAGAATATTATTAAGAAAATAATCTACGTGGTAGCGTAAAAAATAAGTTTTTGAAAAATGTAAAAATATAATTAAATAATAAATTTTTCCGCTGAACACGTGTGGCCAGATAATCAAAAAATTTATTTTAAGATTAAGACTACGTTTAAGACGATGTATAAGATGTTGAGCAGTTTTAAGATGTTTAAAAATGTTGGCTACATGTTTGGAAACTCTATTCTCTTTTTAGTGAGAAGAAATATTAAAACACGATTTCAGATAAGTTGATATTACAATTTTATTCAAGAAAATATAACGTTACCTTAGATGTATCCCTTCATTTAAGATGTAATTGCTTAATAATTAAAAAATATATATTAAAGATATTGATAAATACATCATTCTAAATCTATGCATACGTATGAATGTTATTGAAATTGTATCAATTATTGAAATCGTATCAATTATTGAAAGAACCAAAAATAAAATTTAAAAAAGCTGATGTGTAATTACATTCTATCAGAAATATGCTTTTATAAATCTCGACATTTGTTGAATATAATGTTTTAATCAAATCTCTTTACTAAATTACGAATAAATGTTCAGAAAACTTAAAAAGTAACATCGCATTTTTTTAATTTAAAAAAAAAAGATAAGTAATCTGCTGTTAATGAAAAGAAATCTAAATGATATTAAACCGCTAATACAGCTAATACGTTGTAGCAAACTTAAATTTGACAATCACGCTCAAATACACAATAGACGAATGGAATGGGTAATAAAATGAATAAATAGCAATAAAATAAACGGAAAGTTTCTGAATTTTTTTTAATTGATCATTTCTTACACAAACTTTCAGTTTGAGTAAAATTGTAATGAAAAAATTTAAATTTCAACTAGTTCAATAAAGGTGCATAATTAATATGTAACAGCATTCACAATTTTTGTTTAATATTAATATAAAATAAAAACATAAATAATGATTTAATTAATAAAAATAAAATAATAAATTTAAAAAAAATTGCTATAGAATGTAAATTTGTATTGAGCAAAAAGAAATATAATTTTTTGAGTTTCCATTTTTTTAAATGCCATATTAAAAATATTGAAATATAATTACCAGTGAAAAAAACACATTTTGTATGGAGGGAAAATTTATTTATCGCTCTCGAGAATATCTCATTTCCAATATTGGATTTCTTTTGTTAAAAAGTTGTTATTTTATGTAGCATTACAACATAGATTAATTACTTTAAATTTTTAAGATTAAATTCTGCTCGATAAGTTTTTAAAAAAATTAACTATCATTTACTAAATATAAAAAGCTGTAAACGTAAAAACAAGATATTTAAGTTATTTCGATAATAGCATTTTATGCAGGAAACGAAAGAAAACATATGCCCATTATAATTAAATATTAAATTTAGAATCAATATTTATATTTGTATTGAAGCAGTTGTGTTTTTATTTTTTTTTTTTATTAAAATGGTAGTTAAGACAAGGAATTTCCACTTAGTTTAAACATAATTTAAAATAAATGCAGTATCATTTTTTACTGAAGTTATTTAATTGCAAGTGCAACTATACTTTTTATAATTAAAAGAGTGGAATATTAAAGGGTTATAGAAATACTTTTATTCTGGTTAACACATCTTTTTTTTTATTGTATCAATCATATGCTCAAAAGTGCTCAAATGACAACATAAGGTTGTGATAAGTTATAATTGATTCATATGAAAAATATTTTTGTTCAAATAATAATAAATATTAGTTCATGGGATTTCTTTTCTTGTTAACTGGAATCGAGCAAATATAAAATTTTCATCGATTCCGACTCCTGCTTAAAAGACTATAATAAATACAAGTTTTAGCTATTTTTGCTCTTGTAATAAGAAGATTTTAAAAAGGAATTTTTAAGAAATCTATAATAGTAAGAGATTTTGTTAAGGAAACACATTAATACAGTGAATCAAAAGTTTAGTATGTAATGTAATCCTACTAAAACTGCGATTCATGCAATTTCACTGAAAATTTTTATATTTCAAAATTAAGATACTTTAAAAGTATTTCTATAATTGTATCATTTACTATCAAGCGAAATTTGTAAAAAACTGTAATTTGCAGAAACTTTTGTTTCCTAATTGAAAAAAAAAATTTTTTTTTGAATAAATGGCATCTTTGTCAACTGATAAGAATATATTTACGCTTTGCTTTCGGAGCATAGCATGGTGGTCATTCCAGTCCATTTATTGTACCAACCGCAAGCAAAAGGTTAAATATGTATATTGCGTAAATATTGCGCTCTGTTTTGAAGTTATATTATAATTTATTCCTCATAAAAACAAATATTTTTGAAACATCTGTTACATACCAAATGTTTATCCTCTGGGTATAGCTTGAAAAACTTTTGAATCAAAATGTCAATTTTTGAAACGTTTGGTCTCCAATATGTGTGAATAATTTTGAAAGTACGAGGATTGAAATTGTGTTTCTCTTGGAATACAGTGCAAACTTTTTTGATATTTGAAATACGTTTTTTAAAGTCTATATTTTGTTAAAATAAAAACATTTTTCTCTCTCTCGTACTCAACACAAAATATTAACCAATTAAAAAACAATTTGAAACCTGTGTGAAGGGGGAAACTCAATCATTTTATTGTTAGTATTTCTCTTCAATAAACAAGACTTTTTTATCAGCAGTATTTATACTTTAAAATCTATATTTGGTTTCGAAATCACGTTATATTTTTAAATAAAATTGCTATCGAAATGCCTTAAATAGCCACTTAATTTTTGGACAAATAATATTATTTTTCAAAGCAAATTATTCCAAGTTATAAAAAAAAAAAAAAAAATAAAAAAAAAAAATAAAAAAAAAACCATAACATGAAAATGCTGGTATTTAACATAAAAATCAAAAACTATAAACATAATATAAAAATATTGAACACAGAAATATCAAACCACTTTTCTACTTTCTCATTGTTTATTGTAAGACAGACAAGTAAAGGATTGATTGCGTAGCCTTATTAAGCCGAATTTTCGATATTTTTAGGCTTGTTTAAATTAGAAAAAGGCGTTAAATTTATGGTTAAAACAATAAGCTGCATGTTACACTTTTAACCAGTAATCAACCACTTTTGTTGTTTCTTTCACTTTTTTAATCTACTAATTCTTTCAATTTATTGTTTAATACATTATAGAACATATTATAAATATTGGGGATGCATATTGTCGTATTTTAAATCTAATATTGATAAAGTATGAAAATAACTTTAGCAACTACAGGTTATTCCTATTGTTTAAAATTATAGGACAATTTTTCAAAATTTCTTTTTTTAAATTTTAGTGGTTCAAGTATTTTTCTACTGAAAATTGTTCAGAAGATTCATTTAAATAAGGATAAAAAAAAAGAATTATGCAAACTTTTATATTAATTTAACGTAAGCATTTATGTACCTTCAATACATAATTATATAGCATAATACTATACAACATATTATTCTTTATATGTATTAAATACTTCAAAAAGAATTAAAAATATAATATATTTCATAATATATAATAAAATATAAATTTCAGCCAAAAAAGATGAAAATTTGTAAATTGAAACTTACCTGGTGGGCGATATTTAGCGTTCTTTTTCGAAATCACAAACTGCAAAATCATAAGGATCCCGAAAAGGGTGAGTGTTATCGATAAAATAAGCTTCATCCTGATATCTTTTCTTCAGAGGATATAAATCATGAGAAATGTGAAGTTTGGAGTCAGGGATGTTCCTTTTAAAGGAAAGAGGGAGGTACAACTTGTGCTTAGACTTCTCTGATTGGATATTAGTCAGTTAGGAAGAGGGGAAACATCTCCCCCCAACCTGTACGAGTCTTCCCGAAAACAGGAGTTGGCAAAAATCGTTTGATTTATGTTAGAAATTACCTTTATAATTCTTAATTGTGATTGCAGTTGGCAGAAAGTTTTACCGTCTCATTTGTTTTAAAAACCTTTATTATTATTGATATCTTTTATAGATATCATAATTAGCATTACATAATTATTTAAAACGAAATATTCCACATCGACAAATATTTTATTCAAACAAAACATTATTTTATATTAAAACGAGATATTTCTACATTAGTCAGAGAAAGATGTAATCGTTATTTTAGAAATTTATTCTAAATAATAGCTGTAGCTGACAAGACAGTTTTCACGCTATATTTGTTTTTAAAATATTAATTTTCAATAATATGACTTATTACTTTTATTTAAAAAATGCAAATAATTGCCAATATCGAAAATTTCGTAATTTAGTTGCCTCACATCAAATTTCCTAATTATAGAGCAATTAAGCCTATAAAAGATCAAACTGTAATGATTTTTTTTACTTATTTATTTATTTTTTTAAAGTAATGATGATGAGAGTTTTTACTTTCTTCAACAGACATTGCCTAGACATGGAATTTGATAGAAAGAATAACAGGTTCGAATCTGGTCTCAACAGTTAAAAATTATGAAGGAAAGCAAAATACCCTATTTGAGGTACTTTTACACTAATTAGCACATGAAAATAACATTAAACACGGTGTTCTGCATAAACCATCCTTAATATGTATTAATATTTTAAGAATTCGTATCAAAAATTAGAACAAAATATACTTATTGTGGGTCGAAAATTAATAAATAAGCGAAGAAAAACAAAAAACGCTATCGAAATCTGACAAGTCTGTAAAGGAAGGCGAATGTAATAAACATCAATGCAGGTTTAATTAGAGATAGAAACTTCAAGGTGTTTTGAGCAATCATCTTTCAATTCCTACCTGTTTCTTATCGCAATCAAACCTATCCTTTTGTTTATTAAGTCTACTTTGTTAGACTGTGATTTGTTTTTGTTTTTTCCTCGCTTGAACAATAATTTGCCACCCTCAATGCGTATACTTTTTGTTTCAGTTTTTCATGATTAGCATATTAAAATAAATATTATAGGTGGTCTTTATAAAACACCCTGCATAATAGAAGTTTCAATTTTTAGGTTGAAATTGTCTAAAATTCTGATTTACTTAAAAAAGTAATAGATAATCATTTAACATAAATATGATAAGTTAGGTAAATTTTCAAACAATACTTTTTTTTTCAAAATAATTATATATGACAAATTATTTTTCTTATACTTTCACTTTATTTATTTATTTATTCTTTTTTTTTTTTTTGCGTATGAAATCTAATTTTTTCCTTTATTAACCCTAAATATCCACTTTTAACACCTTAACTAGGCATTACAAATCTTGAGCATTTTTTTATTTTTTTAAAAACATAATGAAAATAAGGCTAGTGATAAAATGTGCCAGGCATGTCAAGAAACATACCAGATTCGAATTTCAAGACCATAGAAGCATTATTTTTTTTTTAATTTTGAATTCAAATAACTACTACAAAAAACCATTTTAGTACTATTTAGTAGTACTACTTCTTAAAATACTTTTATGTCAATTCGCTAGCAAGCATATCATAGTAGAAAATAGACTTGAGAGTTCGCAATTTCTAAATTTTAAAATACGTCTTGTGCGAGGTCTCTTGCAAAGAAAAATTTCTTTTTCTAATAATGTGAAGAAAAAAAACCTAAAATGTAACAGAAAAGAGAGTTTGGTAGTTGAATTGATAAAAACAATAATAATAATTGTTTAAGAAACTTTAAAAAAAAATAATAATAAAAAAATAATAATAAAAAGTCTTTATAGTCATCTTATTTGCATACTAAGTTGATTCAATTAGCTACAATTATAAACCCATATTCTCCTAACTGGGACCTATGTAACGAATATTTATTTAATAAACTCAAAAATTCTTGAGTAATTTAAAATATAGAGTATTCTAATTATAGAGTAATTGCAACTAGTATTTTCTAATTTAATACTAGTTGCAGATGAATCTTGAGATGATAAGAATTAAAATAAATTCAATATATCCAGAAAAAATTTTCAATTAATCAGACACTTTTAGAAAATGTAAAACATTTGGCAGGAAAATAAGAATAACATTTTCGTTGTTTTAGTCCTAAACTGCGACATAGCATACACACACACATTTTCCACCAATATCAAAACATACTTTATAAATATACTAACGCCTCCTATGCTTTCGAATTCGCGTATTTTGCGCAGAATTAATTTTTTAAGAAATATTTTATAATTATTTCTAGTCATATATAGAGTATTTTAAAAAATATGACGCATATTCTTTTAATTAATTTCAAATTAATCTTACGGGGCGAAAATTTATGCAAAAAAATGGCAAATCGTCTTTCAGAGGATATTCAAATGAACAGAATTAATTGATGAAAATAGTCATGAAAGCATTTCAAAAGGGGTGCTAATAAGTACCTCCAACTACAATGCATGACCAATGCACTTATCAAATACTGAAATGATGACCAGACAACATGTTCCAACTCAAATATAACATCCATGTAGGAGTAGCAACTTGTTTGGTTAAGTAGTTCCAAACATTGTCCATCGGTCTGAAGAACCGGTCGGCTAATTCACTCGGCGAATATCTTCAAGAAAATCCTCTATATTATGAAGTCTGTGTGACAATTTAATCGATTCGTAATCGACAATTGAAAGGAACTAGAGCCGTGATGGCTCAGGGGATAGAGCGTTCGCCTTCCAATGAGGTGAACCGGGGTTCGATCCAGGCGATGGCTGGCCGATACGAATTCCGCGTCCGGCTTGCACCGACTACAGTGCTGACGTGAAATATCCTCAATGGTAGACGGATCATGGAGTTAGACTCCCCTTGCCGTCAGTCTAACCGTGGGAGGTTCTCGTGGTCTTCCTCTCCATGTAACGCAGATGCGGAATAGTTCCATAAAAAAGTCCTCCACGAAGGCAATTCTCTCCCACTACTTGATCCAGCAGTTCCCTTGTCTTTTGGATTGGGTTCCAAATTACAAGGCTACGGAGTTGAACTTTAGTAGTCGTAAACCCCAAAAAATTGGGTCGGCTGTTTAACGACGGTTATAAAATTGAAAGGAACTAATTGATTCCCTGTAAAATGACACTCTGCTCAAACAATACATCTCTATACTCTTGACAAAGCTGAAACGAACATAGCAAAAAATTTGTAAATGGTGATGTTTACGCCACTTGTGCTTGCATTTTTACATGTTCTAGATTAAATTAACTTTAAAAAATGCTGTATAAATATTTCTAGACATATATGGTTATATTCAGAAGACATGGCACCCACTTTTCCCTATGAACCAGGTTCAATTTAATACCACGTTACAAAAAAAAATTGCAAAAATTTCTCAAATTTTTAGTTACTTGAACTTTCCATATGATATAAAATAACCGAGCACTATAAATAAAAGTATACACAAACGTGTCTAGGGAAACATATTTTATAAGTGGCGATGATCACGGCACCTTTGTTCTCGACTTTACGTGTTTTGGACTGCATTATTATAAATATTACTTTTTCAATGTTTCATAAATATCTTTAATTAGACATTTGTAGTTTTAGAAAAAATAGTTAAAAGTAAAAAAATTGAAGTGAAAAAAAAATTATAATAAAAGTTAAATAAATAAGGGTTTCCTTTTATATGAAATCTGTTTCACTTTCAAACAAATTACAAGAAAAAAAAATTCAAAATTCAAAAAGATTTGTCTCGGAATATAAAATAATTAGACTCTATTAACAAAATAAAGCAAACTTGATTGGGAAAAAGGGGGGGGGAATATTTCAACAATTCAGCATTTTCCAACTCATTCTAACTAAATTTTATAAATTAAGAGTTAAGTAATTTATAAAATTGAATAGCAGAATTTACTGAGTCAAACACAACACTATCTTCAAAAATTAAAATTTCTCTGTGACTTCAACGCAGTTAGGCAGAGATTACTATTGCAAAAACTAAGCTTAATCCAACATATATTTAACACAATTTGCAACTATTAAGTAAGTTATTTACAAGTATTTAATGTTTTTAAATTTAATTTGAACTTTATACAATCATACTTTAGCTTTACTCTAAAAGAGAAAAAACACATACTAAACCCAATAAAGAAATCAAAAAGAAAGGATGAACTTGCAGTAAATAATATCAAGATTAGATGTTTTTATTTTAAAGGAAGAAGTTAAAGAGAATTGTAATTTATTGTGGTTAGATTTGTGCCTCATTAAAATTTCTTTAAATGGAATTCATTACCATACGATCACAGGTACTTTTCTAATAGATAAAACAATAACAAGGAAAATAAACATTAAATATCTCTTTTTAGTATCAAATTTTAAAAAAATAAATTTCATAAATGGAGATAGAAAAAAAAAATCCTTCCAATTTTCACTTGTTCTAGGCTCTTTTAAATATATTTCTTTATTTCCTGCTGGCAATTTTACTCCGTTTGCTTTAAAAATAAATTTCGAGGTGGAAAATAATCTGCGGATATTGTAATAATCTGCAACTCTCGCTGCCGTGCTGAAGGTTTACTGGTACCAGGGTCCAACCATGCTTTCAAATTGCGTGCTTAGAATAAAACCATTTAAAATAATAATAATAATATATTTTCAAACATATAAAGGCATTTATAAAAAATACGATACTCATTCTTTGTTGGAGCGGTTTGAAATGTGTACAAAACTTTATAAAAAATTCGTAACCTATCTGCTATGTGACTATTTTAAAATACTTATATAGTGAACGATCTTTAGTACGACCCCTCCCCTTATTTCGACCGTTCCATTGCAACGACCCATACATGTAGTCCCGTTTGCTAATCCATAAACGCAATATTATTTTAACTCCCATCAGAATGTCCGAACTAGGTTGTTCACTCCGATAAAGCGACCGAAATTTAGTTTAATTTTTTCCTTCGATTTCAAGAAAATGGCTCCAAGAACGGCATTAAACAGTTTTGAGCTTTTTAAATTAACATTTTTCCATTGACAATGAATAGCAAAAGTCTCTAGGAAATTATTCAAGACACTTTTACGTTTGTTGATAACGCTCAATATCGGTAAAACATCTTGAATTTTCTATGAATTAAGAAAAAATGACAGGACTACCAACTTTTATCCTATGTGGTCCTTGGCATTATCTATCGTCAAACAGATTGTGAAATATCGATTACTTGCATTGTTGTAAATTAGAAGTGTATCCTGAATCCTCTCCAAGGAATTGGAATCTCTTGTATAAAGTCATAACCTAAGTAAATTTACTTTTTAAGGTTTCAATAAACTCATTAATCGTATCTTTCTTGTTCGAAAGTTATTTTTACTCTTTTCGAGAAGTGGCGGTAATAATAGGCGGTTTATTTTAGAGATAAAACACGTGGGATTGATAGTTGACTGACTATAAACAATAACTAGCTACCTGAAACTGAAAGAAGTTTAGAAAACTTCCGGTGTATCCCTTCGTTTATGTTATGCTTACGACCAAAATAGCACTTAAATGGTGTTAGATACTTAATTAATATTGATCGACATTGTGAACGCCGAAGAATCTGAAAGGCATTTCCAGTTGACGATATTGTTGGGCATCCATCGATAACGAGATTTCATAAAGAGTAATCATTTAATTCTTGTTAGTTAATTTATTTCATAAGAAGCTATTTTATTTATAAAATTCTAGAAAAAAGTTTAAAAAACCAAAATTGTTACAATTTCCTTAAAACGTCGGAACTTCGGAAATTTTTTTCCTCAGCCAAATTTCTTTCTGGTTCTATACTTGTGTATCATTCAAATTCAAAGCATTCTCAGAAACCTTCTGAGTATCACCATCCCAATGGATCTTGGAGCATCACAAATCCCATATAGCATAAAAAAAAACATGGATCTCGGAGCATCGATATGAATATCAGAGCAAAGCTATTTCATTTTTAAGTATCACCATCCCAATGGAGCATCAAAAGTCCCATGGGTCTTGGACTATCCTAAAAGATTCAAGAGCATCACAATGGAAGCTCACAGTAACCAAAATCATTTTCTGAGCTTCAACAGAAAAAAAAATTCTGGTCCTGTTCTGGTATCACTAAAACATTCAGAGCATTCGCTGAAACATTTAGAGTACTCTCGTGGACCGATTTATGGACCTATATATGGATATATTCTGAATACCAAATGCACTCGTGCTTGGAAGTGCCAAAAAATGAAATTATTTAATGTTGGCACGGTGATTGTTTCAAAAAAATGGGACAGGTCTCCCAAATAAGGGAGACCCGTACCATTTTTTTAAACATTGTGAAATAAATTTTAAAAAAATTTATACAAACTTTTTTATTGCATGTAATATGTACAAGGCTGTTTACAAAATGACTATTTAAAAAAATTACAAAATGGCTTACACATTATCGATGGGTTTCATGGGCAAATGAAAAAATTGGGAAATGCCTCCCAGTGATAGCAAGCCTCTTGTAACAGTCCTCACACGAACAATATTGTCCCAAGTATTTTATAGGTTTCAAAATCAGTTTTAATTTCTTTAGCCGGATGGTATTCCGGAAAATTGTCTGTGACATCTTGTCATTTTCCTTTTGTCATGGGATCTGTTAAAATCATAAAGGCCACCTTCATCTTGAATAGTTGCTCCAGCAACACTTGCGAATGATTGGGTCCATCCATTGAATGGAAAATGTAACCATTCCTGATGGTGTATCCATTGGATTTGAGGCACGCGACAGTAAACGAGTGTAATACGACAGTAAACGTTAGTCAATGATTTTTTTTTTAGCCTTGAAATGTATGGCCGAAGTCTCTGCTGCTTGGAACATCCCTGAAACATTAAGCTTTGCCGGAGTGGCAGTTGTCATGATCACTCAAAGGTTTGCTGGAGTGGCTTTTGTTACTCGAGCTTGGAGTTTCGCTAGATTCCTTGGGAGCAGGTTTTGCTGGATGGAGAACTGGAATCCCTTGGATGATAATCTTTGGATCAGCTTGTTTTCACAGTACCTTTATCCTCTTTCTTCTGCAAAATTTTACTACTAGACTTGTAGAAAACTATATGAAAAAGAAAAAATGTTTTAATTAAGAATCGCAGTCACAATTAAAAAAAAAAATTTTTTTACTATTATATTTCCAGGAAAGTGTTCTCCTGAGTTACAACCTATGTTATGTTTAAAGAAATTGTACACAAACATTAAAGCATTCATAAAATATTTTTCGTGCTTTTCCTCCCATTCAGCATACATGTACCAACATAGTACTTCTTTCTCTAGATTTAGTTGCAGATTTTTATTTAAGAAATTTCAGGTATTGTAAAAATAACGATATGTAAAGATATAATTTCAGTGCGAAACAAAAAAAAAGTGGAAGAAAAATTATTGTAATTATTTGGTTTAATTTTATTTAATTCTCTTATTATTAAATTATAATTAATTATAAAAACTATAACAGGGCTGTTTGTATCCTGGAATAGAGAGAAAAAAACTGCAAATAATGACATTTAATTGTTGCCTTATTTCGGGAATAAGAAAAAATATCCTCGAGTACAGTGGGTCAAAAATGTAGTCGAACGTTTTAAAAAATCAATAGATCCATTTTATAAGCATTCAAAAAATAAATGTTATTCCACTGGAAAACCCACATAAAAAGACTTATTTCAAGTAGGTCTTCAGCAGTACTTACCATTTTCTGACATTGATTACCAATAGAATCAATTGTTTTTTCAACTAACAATGCCTCAAGAGGACTTACTTATCTTAAAACCAGTTTTCAAGATGCATTTTCAATGTTAGTTGTTTCAGCTTCAGTGCCAAAGTTTGACTTAACAAAATATTCTTTTTGCAATAAATTCTTCCACATTGAAAAAAACACGGGCTATTTGATATCTGAGAGATTAGGCTCTTCTGTCAATGTTCCTTTAAAAATTAGCAACATATCTTGAAAGATTACATTCTCAAGCTTCTGAAGAAATTGTGCTTCAATACTCTCGAAATATGTGCTTTGTTGATAAGCTTTCTTGCTCATTAAACCTTTGTCTCTCTTGAATACTTTTGCTAAATTCAACATTTTCAACATCAAATGGTAAAATACCACATTTTTTAAAAGCATTTTAAATTTTAACTTTATCCATTGATGCGTCAAAAGATTATTTGAAAAAGAGTATAAAATTCCCTCTACGTATTTTTTTACAACTCTTTTGTTTTCAAGATCTAATGGAAGATTTCCATGAACCTTCCAAAGCTCAAAATACATATCACAAGGTTCAAGTACAATAATTTTGCAATTTTAATAGATTCAATTAAATCATCTAGAAATGACACTTATCCGAATTCTACAGTAAAAAAAATTATTTGTAGGAACTCATATTTTTAAAAGATAGTTGTCTAAGGTGCTTGAACTTTTTAAGCCATAAAATTGCATTTATAAAATTGAATTTAGTTCATTTAAAAGTTAAAATACATAATGAAACCAAGCTTTGACATTAAATGATAAAACATGTGATAGTCGCACATCTCCAGTCACGATCAGTTAATCATAAGTTGGAAAATTCAATTAAGATTGAAGTGATGAGTTTTTTTAAAAAAACTATTTTGTTTCAATTTGAAGTGTCAGTCACATAAAGCCTTATTTTCTCTATGACAGGTTGCAGTGATTTGATTTTGATTATTTTAAGTTGCATCTAGCAGTAAATTTGTCATTTTGTACATTTATTTGTTTAAATACTTTTTTTCATGGTTATAATTGGTCCTGAATTTATGTGTTTGTATTTCTATTTTTAATTTATTGAATATGTAATATTGTAGTAATATCCGAATAAACTGTGAGGGTTAAATTGTGTTTTTATTTTACCCAGGTTCATTACAATGGAAAGAGGCAATTGAGATTCAATTCAGGTCATCTTACTATTCCAGGGCTTCAATTACTTTGGCAAATGGCAGCAAAAAACAATACTTTTCTTGAAATCTTTCTGGCATTTTTACATCAAAAGCATCTTGGTTTAAAGAATCAAAATCACAAGGAACTTGTAGAAGCGGCAATTGCTGCCCATCAACAAATGAAGTCATAGAGATGTCACTTTTTATAATGCAATGAAAATGACGTTTGCAATGAAATTACGTTGGCAATGAAAATGAACTTAAATATCTTGAGTACATTAGAGAAGAGTGAATTAGCAAGTGTTACTAATGTTCATAATATATATTTTGCAATAAAAATAATTTTAATATAGTATAATCTTATTTAAATGTTTTATTTCTTATTGCCTAACAAATATTTGATTTTACAATAAGCATTAAAGATAATTAGGCTATTTGTGTGTAAATTGTTAAACAAAGAAGAAGTAATTTTTATAATTTGCATTGTAATCTTAAAATGCAGTTTATAATATTTATGTCAGTACAAAATTTAGAAAAAAAAACTGTTAACCATTTGCAAATGCAATGTTCAAATACACCATATCTGGAGTCCCCCCTCAGTTCAAAAGCATAAGAATAAATGTACTACAATGTTCATCCGTTTTAAAATATTTCTTAAGTTAAGATTATCAACATTGCATTTTAAAGTTTCCACAACGCTTGCTTTAGCAAGAATAGTTTCAAAAAATTTAATTAGTTTGAATATCAAGATAGAAACTAATGTATTTTCAAATAATATGTTCAGGGCTAATGAAGTAAGGCAACCAACAAATCTTAAGTGGCTACTGTATTTTTATCTTTTCAAGTTGTGATCTGACATTTTTTTTAATATATATGTAAAGAAAAATTGTCAAAGATTTGAACTCAATATTTTTTCCCCATTCTTGTCTTGTTTTCAACAGTTTTTGGAGAAGAATCTCATTTATATTCTCACTGTCAGATATTCCTCAAATCACTAAATTCTAGTTTTATAATAACATTATGTTAACAAAATAGGAATTTGTATTTTTTTCACTTAGGTTTCTTCGTGTTAATGTCTGGCAAGTCTTGAAAATGGCACATTTTGAGAACTTGAAACATTGCTACTCTTATTTCTAATTTGTGTATTTTTGTAGCGCATGAAGTTAATCTAATAATACTTGTGTAATTATAAAAGTAAAAGCATAATAGTTTGAAATCACACATGGATTTCTACTATTTTGACATTTCTTTTAAAATATTTTACTATGTTGTAATAAATATTTTATTCTGTTGTCATTATTAAGCCTTTGAAATGTGTAGTATTTTATTTTTGTGCATGGATTTATTCAACAAAATTTCAAATTTGGAAAAAACAAAACTAGAAAATGGGGAAGTACTAATAATGTTACTGGTTACCCACATTTTTCAAATTCTTTGAACCCCTGCCTATGACTATTCATATGTTAATGGTGAAAACCTGAAAGGTTTTGCTATCACTATTAACTTATGGCCCATTTAGATTATCAATATGAAAGATTGAATTTTATTGAGAGGAAATTTATTGAAAAAAAAATAGCTATATATATGTAATGTTAAAAGAATTAAATAATTATATTTTAAATCTAATCCGTAAATAGTGCCTGTATCTAACGTGCAAACGTTTAAAACCTTTCCCACAAGAAAGTAATAATATTGATCTAATTATCTCAAAAAATGTGATGATTTGGCTTTAGTTGCTTGGGAAATTGATCAGTCCCATGCTACTGAGACCTATTAATATTTAAATATATTGTCCAGAAAGATATAAAAACCCTCTTTCCAAGGTCAAATGTGCTCTTCTCTATCTATCCACCAGCATGTAATGTTCTCATTCTGGGGCTCTGGCCCTTACTTTAATAAAATTATATTATGATTCCTGCATTTTCCTGTATCTTTTTCAAGAAGCACCGGCCACACTACGAACTTACGATGTTTATACTTTCAAAGCGTAACATATATTTATAGGTAAAATAATAAGTGACATGGAGTCACTCACTATTTTTAGATCTAAAAATTTATATAGTCTCTTGAATTAATTTGGTATTTTTTACACTTTTCCTTATGAAAGTGGACTGGAATGTTGCTCCCCTCAAATTCGTAGATAGAATAGCAGGTGCGTCCGCTTTTTTTTCTCTATCCACACGAGATCTTTTACTTAACCGTAGTTTCTTAACCGTAACTATCGAACAAATTTAAAACTTTAACTTTTACCTTTTTACTGCTTATTTAACTGCAACTTCAAATTTTTTCTAACTGTAACTTGTTTATAGCATTTTGCTATTTAAGGGGCTGCCTGCGCTTAGCAAGGTGCATTTGATTTTTTTATTTTTTCTGTCGTCACGTCTCCGTTAAACAGAGCCCTTTACTTTTTCCACCTTTGCCCCTTAAGGTGGTTAGGAATGATGGTGCAACTAAAACTCATCGGATGTTTTCTTCAAAATAAATTATAATATACTGCACATTTTTTTAATATTGAGTCTAAAACTTGGCCTGTTTTCTTTCCTGAAAACAGTGGATTGGATAAGAAGTCACTTTAATCAGAAATCCTTGGGTGACATCACTCTGAAAATTCTTAGTGCTGATGAGTTGCCCTAGTCTGTGAAGGTAGCCTTCAAAACCAAAGGAAGGTTCTCTGATCAGACTTCCTTCCTAAAACGTCTACAGCGACTCAATCCGGGGTTGAAGTCCATAAGGTGGAGGGTTCGGCAAAATGCTGCGGGACCAGGCACTTCTAGATGGATCTTTGAGGTTGATCCTGAAGATGTTGAGGACATAGTGAAAGCCGATTATGGGGCTTTCACTGGTGTGGATCATGGAACCTTTAAAATCATAAATGATTCAAATAAGAAAAGGGCAGCAGAGGCTCCGACAACATTGGATGTCCCCTCTGTCACATCTGAAGGTCAAGAGCCGGAGGAAATTGATCAAGAGGAAGAACCCTGGAAAGCCAATTCTCCTGATTCTAAGGTAAGTTAAATCGACGCTCTTGATATTTCAGAGCTGGGGTTGGCTCTGGGTCGGATTTTACTCTACAACCTGATTCACTAGCATCTATGCTTGGAATTGACGAAGCCATAGAACTGTTAAAGAATCTTCCTTCTAAGTCCCACCAGGATAGGTAGTTACCATTCTTGTTTTCTTTCCCTTTAATCATTCATGGCAACAGAAACAAGCAAGGTTGGTCAGATTAATCTCCATCATAGCATTGCTGCCTCTAGTCTCTTGGCTAAAAGGCTGAATGATGAAGAATTAGACATTGCTGTTATACAAGAGCCCTAGACTCGTAAAAGTTGAATTATAGGCCTCAATGTTAAAGGTTTTAATGCTTTTTATGATACCCATTGTGACACTCCCAGGGCCTACAACTTGGCTAGGTCTAATCTAAATGCCCTTAACCTTATCAACTTTCTCCACAGGGATTTAGTTGCTGTTATATTAAAATTCTGTGACAAAGAATCAGTTGTCATCGTCATTGCCTATCTCTTTCATGAGGAGAAAGACCCACTGGCTGATGCTGCTAAGGCAATAACTGGCCACTGCAGTTCTAGCTGCAAACTTATCTTTGGCTGTGATGCAAATGCTCACCACACAGTGTGGGTAGTAGTGATTATAACCAGCGGGGGGGGAATGTATTAATGCAACTTATTTTATTTTAAAACTTATAAGTCCAATGAACAAGGCAATGAACCCACCTTTGTTATGTATAACAGAAGGAAAGTTATTGACCTTACTTTATGTAACTCTATTTCTATAGATTACATTACTGATTGGAAGGTATCTGATGCAGTTACAGTTTCAGATCACCAACTAATTACCTTTTCTATTAAAGGCCTCACGTGACTAAATGTCACAAGGAGGAACCTCAGAACAGCTGATTCATTTACCTCTTTGGTAAGACCTCTCTGATAAGTATAATACTCTCTGGTAAGTATAACAATGTAGATGATGTCAAGTGTACTGTTGAGCAAGTGCAACAGATCATACTAGATTTATATCATATTTCTTGTAATGTTATGTCCACTAGCTCCCCAAGGCGTGTTCCTTAGTGGTCTTCTGAGCTTAGTAAATTACTTAAAAAATGTAGGAAGTTATTTAACAGGGCAAAGAAATCTAGTGAATGGCAGTCCTACCGAAATGGTCTAACTACCTATGATAAGGCTATTAGAGCTGCTAAACGTCGCTCTTGGCAGACTTTCTGTGATGGTATTAACACAATTTCTGCCAACTGCAAATGTTGCAGAAATCCTTACAAAAGACTAGAGTTGCAACCTAAAATTTATTCGTCTTACAAACTGAAAATAGAGTGAGTCAGGGAAAGAGGCTCTTGGTGAATAATTTGAAGCTCACTTCCCTGGATCTCATCCTGTGGGAAATGAATATCTTGACAATAATCCTACAACTACTTGCAGTAAAAATGACTAGAAGACGGTCAAGATGGTGATCGCCTATGAAAATGTCATAGCCTATGGGCTATTAAATCTTTTAAGCTCTGTAAGTCACTAGTAATAGATGACATTATGCCTGTAATTTTTATTAAGGGGATTGACATACTAGCCCCTATTCTATATAGGATCTTTCGAGACTGTATAGCCTTTGGGTTTACACTTCATTCTTGGAGGAATATCAGGGAAAGTTTTATCCCAAAACCAGGTAAGGAAAATTACTATGAGGCTAAATCATTTTGATCAATCAGCCACACCTCCTGTCTGGTGAAAACCATTGAAAAGCTTATTGACAGATATTTTAGAGACTCTGTACTCATTAATAAGCCACTGTCCTCCTCACAACATGCTTATCAACCTGACAAATCAACAGACTCTGCTTTATATGAGCCCTCTTTCATGCTTGAGAAAACACTCTCAGATAAAGAGAATGATCTGGTGGTATTTATTGATATTGAAAGTGCTATTGACAGTCTCTGTTGAGACTATCATCAATGCACTTGAAACCAGAAGTATCATTCCGGTTATCACCAGGTAGATAGCTAATCTGCTGTCTTCCAGGTATGTTTGTTCCTCTTTACTGGGCACAAGCATGAGTTCATGCTACTTCAGGCTGCTCTCAGGGGGAGGGGGTTTGTCCCCCATCCTATGGTGTATGGTTATGAACTCTTAGCCAGTTAGGCTAGTCAATCTTGGCATTCCCTGCGTTGGGTATACTGATGATGGTGTTCTTGTTATCAGAGGCAAGTATGGCAAAACAGTCTCTGAAATTATGAATAGCGCACTTATAGAAGTAGCAAGATGGTGGTCTGAATCTAGCCTATCTGTTGACTCTTCCAAGATAAGTCTTGTGGCCTTCACCAGGAAAAGGCATCTTAATCTAGGTGATGTGTAGGACTGGGCTATAAATTGATGTATCGCAACATATCGATTTAACGCATATATCAGCAAGCCGATACAGCGACTTTCGTTCCAGGCGATACATCAGAAATCTGATTTAAGGCGGCGAGTAAAGACGACGAGTGCAAAACGATGTATCGATATAAGACACGCAAGGATCTTCTCTTACGTTCCGATGCCGACTCGCGCTGTTCGTTTCGATATCTATGGTTATGTTGAAATGGCCTTGATTGATGAGCGGTAGAATCAGAACCAGAGTTTTGAGAACATATATCGTGATCTCGCATGTTCGCTTTTGTACATCTTAGTTTGTTTTGTTTTTTTGTCGCGACTTCTGATTGTTTCATGCAGATTATTTTCAGTGGGACTAATTTCGTGATCGCTCCCGTTAGCTTGTTCTGAACGCAATCTGTTATTGAATAGAATATATAAAGAAATGTTTCTTCATTAATTAGGTAATTTTTTTTTAACAAAACTTTTTTTTTATTTTTAAATGTGAAAATTATCGAAAATCTAATTTGAGGCGCCCATAAAAATTAAATTACAATAATTAAATTTGTTAGGTTATTTTTTTACTTTCTTTTAATTTATTACAAACTTTTTGCATAAAACCTCTAATAAATTAATGGATTTTTATTACTGATTAAAAATTTATAAATCTTGAGTTGAATTTATTTTTAGAAATAAAGTTGAAACAAAACTTATTTTTTGTCATTTGGATTTGGACATAAGTCAATCAACTTTGTTTATTCAAGAAAATTTGAAAGATTTGCGATTTTTATTCATTTTTTTTTTAATCATTTAGCACTTCGTTTTATTAGAGAGTATAAGCATTTTTTTAAAAATTTTCTTTTAATATTATTAGTTAATTAGCTAAATATATTACCGAATATCACAATTCTTTTGTTTTTATTTTTAAGAAATTAAACTTTACTTTGTTTTTCGTTCATAATTCGGTCATTATTCAATATAATTTAATTATCTATGTGAAATAATAATAAAAAATAGTGCTTTAAAAGCGTTTTTTTTTCCTAAAACTTATTTAGCACTTTGTTTTAAACATACAAATGATTTTTAACGAACTTATTTTTTAAATTTTCTTTCTATACTGTTAGGTAAATATATTTATAAATTTGAATTTCAATTTTATTTATTTTTTTATTATTTATTTTTAAATTGCGAAATCTTTTGTTATTTGTGTGATCATTTTTAGAAAATGTAACAAAACTTGCGTTTATTTTTTCATTTAGAATTTGAACATTATAATCGAACTTAATAATTACGTAATTATCAAAGTTATTTTTATATGGCTCATTTAGTAAAATTATTTTTTATGGCTTTAAACTTTTTTTTTTCAAAATTTCATTTGTTTAAACTAATTGATTTCCAAATAATTCATAAACCTATCGTTTAAACTTTCTTTGATTTCTAGTTAAAAGCTTAGTAAAGTATTTAACTTAAATTAAGACTGCTTATACCTTGTAAACGATAATGAGGTGCAAATATTTCATTCTGTATCTACACACATTTTTTCAATAAATATTTTAAAATTTGTACATTGTAGTCAATTTATTTAATATCTTTCTTAAGCAAAACATATATATCTTCAAATTTATAAATTGATTTAAATCAATTTGAGAATGGAGTTTTGATAGAAATCTGACTTTCTGTGCCTTACAAGTAAATGAAATTCAAAAATACTATATCGCGATACATCGCTATATCGCGATGCAAAACTGACGATGCATCACGATATATAATTTCTAATATCGCCCAGTCGTAGTGGTGTGTAATATCCTGATTATAGGTTGGAACTCACTAAGAAAGTCAAGTTTCTCGGGGGGTTTTAAGACTCCAAACTTAACTGGGGCAATCATCTAGAATATTGGGCCGCAGAGCCAAGAAGATATTCTGATCTTGCAGAAATGTTATTGGTAAAACCTGGGGTTATGCCCCAAGATAGTTTACTGGATGTACACAATGATAATTAGTCCTATTGTCACATATGGCACTATTGTCTGGTGGTCTAGAACAAGGATGAGCCACATCAGGTCTTGTCTTAACAGACTATAAAGAATGGTCTGCATAGCCTTGTCAGGCAGTCTCAGGGCTGTTGCCACGGCTACTGTTGAAAGCTTACTTGGGATTCTCCAGTTGAATCTACACATTGAAGCTAAAGTTCAGATGGGTATTAAACGTGTTATGTACCTTGGCTTATGGAAGGAATACTCCAAGTACTTGTCATGAAATCATCTTGTTTCGTAGGTGTCGAATATTCCTACTTTTAATATGCCTAGTGATTATATGTTGCTTTTCATAAGCCCTTCAAGATCCATTTTCCTTCAAAAGATGAATGACACAAATCTCCTCAGTGGCTTAAAGGCAAAGATCTGGTATGATACACCGATAGATAAAGGCTTGATCTTAAATCAGGGGCAGATATTTACTGCTCCAATGATGGTACTACCAAACTTCACTTTACTAGTTATGCCACTGTTTTTCAGGCTGAGTTCTATCTATGCTACCCTCTTGTGTTGCAGGATGTGCTAAGACAGGGATTATCTAAATATACCTATCTACATCTGCTCTAAAAGTCAGGCTGCTCTTCTATCACCAGCAAGGAGTAAATACACCTCTTCTCTAGTGTGGGAGAGCCTCTTGGTCCTCTGTGACCTTCCTACTCGTAACAAGGTATATATACACTGGGTGCCTGGACATATGGATATGGTAATGAACTGGTCAATGAATTAGCATGAGCTGGTTCCAGTGCAATTTTCTGGAGCCCTAAACAAGCTTTAGGAATTTCTCCCACATCCTTCAGGGCATCTATAATCAAGCTCTATAGCAAACTTGCCCATGAGCAATGGCGCAACTCGGATGGTCAGAGACAGACTAAAGAGCTGAATCCTGACTGTCCTAGTGCGTGTCAAAAAGAGCTTCTTAAGCTTAACAGGAACAGTTTGAGGAAGATCATTGGTCTTCGCACTAGACACTGCACCCTCAGGAGACACCTACACTTAATGGGTGTTACATCTGATCCTCTTTGTAGAGGTTGTCATCTTGAGGAGGAGGCTTCATGACATAAACTTTGTGTTTGTGAGGTTTATTCTGCTAAAATATTTGAGCATTTAGGGCAATACTACATTAAACCCTGGGAACTGCAAGATATTCCTGTCAGGTGTTTGATGGACTTTATTTCAGCTATAAAACTTTCTTGTTAATCATGATTTAAGGTTTGGATACAATAGATCTCTGATCGATGTGCCCTGCTCTTTGGAGCTGTCCAACCTCTAAGTCTAATGCAGGCATAAACTCAAACATGTATTTAGAAGCACTGCATGAAGTGATCTAACATATTTACATAGAAGGTAGAACATGTAAGAGGCATGATGCCTGCATTGCACATCTGCTCCAAATTTTAAATGATAAAACATGGGATCATTGTGAGAAATTAAAGGAGCAAATTCTACTAAGATTGCAGTTATTCATATCTGGAATAGAAAAAGCTCAGTTTTTTCAAAAGAAGATATTGAATGAAACAGAATTCTCAAAAGCTTTCAGGTCATCTAGAGTAAAATTCAAACAGTTCAATGTACTTGAAAAATTTGGCAAAGTATGAGGAGGACACATTTTATGTTTTTAAAAAAATTGTTAGTTTATTTTAAGTTTCATACATACATTTATATATAAATAGACATACATATTAGAAATAAATATGCATATATTCATAAAATTTAAAATAAACGGTTTTCTTGAAATAAAAATTGTGCCCACTCTCACACTACACCTATGATTAGAATCTAAGTTACTATTATAGACTACGGATAATAAATAATTTATAGAAGATTTAGACACTTCAAAAACATTGCAAATTTTATCACAAATTGTGAATTTTACTAAAATTTTGCCATTAAACCAGTAAGCTTATTATTTTCTTTTTATATCTATTTGATACATTTATTTTATTAATTTCATTAGTCTCAAGATATATAACTACATTAGTTTTCAAATGCGTTTATTAACCAAATATTTTAAAAACACAAAAAAATAGCTGATCAATAAATAGAAAACAATAATGCAGTTAACAGAATTTTTAAAAAAAAGCACTGATGGCAAAAAAATAGAACAAGTATTATTGGGGTTAAGTTTATATAAGCATTAAGTTTCTATAAGTATAAGTTTATATTAAATACTATGACTGTAGGCAGTATTTTGTTTTGATTATGTTACAAATGTTAATACTGTATGGAATTAAACAAATATTTCTTTGAATAATTAAAATTCAGAAAAATAATAAAGACAGTATTCAAATTAAGCACAGTTTAACGGTAAATTCTATTAGAATCATTTTGGAATAAAGAGTGACTTTCGAATAAATCGTTAACAGATAGTCATTATTTAAGTCCATGGGATAAAATAACATTGTATATTTAAAAATATTGGAATTAAAAAAAAACATGCACCCACGAATGACAAAACAATTGTAAAACTAAGTATATTTACGACAAAATCAAATGTGTCAAAAATGGTAACTTAAATTTGAAAGTCTAGTGACATAACATCAATAAAAAACAGCACAATTTGAAAGATCATATAGTAAGGGCTGAAAAAATTCCAAATAACTACCAACATCAAACATCACAAAAAACATCCAACAACGTAAAATTACATGACAAAAAGAGATTACTTAAATTCGTATGACATAATAACATCTTATTTTAAAAAGATCAGATTTTTGAAAAGAAAAAGAAATAACATAATGAAAAAGTAAATATTTTATTCACGCTTTTTCTTTTGAAGAATAAGCAAAAACTGTTAAGAGTGCTTAATTTTTATGAAGCAAAATTAAGCTTTATTAAGCACTTTTAAGGTGCGTGTAAACCCTATTGAAAGAGAAAATCTGATTCAGAAGAAATACACAAAGTTTCATGCTCTGGGCAACTCCACAGCAGATTAGAAAACGAAAGGTAAAATAGATGATTAATAAAATCATTCCTTGATACATTTATTGGCATTACTACATTTCGAAAGTGGTAGTTTCTATTTTTCATTCCATATTTAATCTTCTTCTATGCCCCACCTATTTGGGTGAGTCGTTCATTACTAGCACAGGTATTCCCTAATATTGTCGGTTCATTGAAATATGAAATCTTTCTTTTAAAGGAAAAAGGTGAAAAATTGTGAAATGCAAATAAAAAATAGTGAGAAAAGTGACTCATGCTGAGCCCTGATTGTAACACTTATATTCCTCTTTTTTCTCTACAAAATATGTCCTACAGTCCTACATTCCAAAATATGTCCTACAGTCCTAAATAGTCCTACATTCTAAAATTGATTCATTTGGCCGAAAATTTTTTTTTAAAACAAAGTTATTGATCGCAGCATTTAGCAGCCACTGAAGATCTTTTTTTATTTCATATTCAGTATTTTCTCATTATTTACCAACAATTAAATTTATTTAAAACAAGATTCTTTTTCGATTATTATTTAATGAATCACATATTTTTTACACAATGCAATCAGGAATGTTAGAACATCTGGAGGGTATTTTCCTTTTTTTTAAGCAATAAATAAGTGTATTAAAGAATAAGAAGCTTTCTTTATTTTTTTGGAAATTTCAACAGAAATTTCATAAGACAGTGATTGGGAATAGGAAAATTGGACAGCATTTATATTCTTATTGAGAATTACATAATTTTTACTTAATAACACATTATTCTTTTTTTTTTCAATGCACACCTGGGGAATGACCTATGTCATGCAGGCATCTGAAGGGCAGATTTGTTGGCCACTTTTCCAGGGGCACCATGTTAGGAGGGCAAACGTTGCTCCCTCAGTAAAGACAGATAGTACAGAGCAGGAAAGAACATCCATGCCTTGCCCGGGATTCGAACCCAGAACCTTTCTGATGCAAGGGCAGTTCCCTAACCCCTACACAGGCGGGTCGGCATAACACATTATTCTAATCAGATATGTTTTCAAATATAAAAAAAAAATATATAAGTGTTCATTTACATTCTAAAATTAATAACTATTTATGAAAATAGCAAGAAAAATAAAAAATAAATTAAAAATAAAAATATATTATTTTAGAATTATTTAAATGAATTTTAGGGTACAAAAAGTTTATAATTAAATTTTGCTTCGGTATATGTAAAACAATTTTAGAATTTTTTTACTAAAGTTAGTTATTGTTTTCCTATTTTATTACTTATTGTTGCTTTTGCAAAATTCTTTGAGAAAACCTGACTATTATTGCACCCAAGTACAATAAAACTTGACAAATTATATTTTTTCCATGTAAAAATTTATAGTTCAATTAGATCAGGAGTGTATGGTTGCCTCTCTTGTTTGTTCCTATCTGTTGCATTATCATTGTACATTGGGAAAAGCTAATACATATATTTATAATATTTAAAGATTTATTTTCAACTAAACATCAAAAACAAAACTGAAGAAAGATTATACATTAGAAATCATTATAATAGCAATAATTAAAAAAATAATAAATTTAAATGTACCTCAGAAGCTAATTTGTTAGTGTTACTACTAACAATTGTAATGATTTTTTCGTTTTAGCTTGGAATAATTGGACTGTGAAGTAATACCGTCAGAGGTGAATGCAGATGAGAAAGAAATGTTGATGCTATTTGACAGAGCTGCTTTGCAATTCCTAGAAAATATTAAGAATAAAACAGTTACATTTCTTATTATACAAAATTGATCAGAAACAGGAAGTGGCATTTATAGAAACCCTGAATCCTTTTATTCAAAAAGACAATTCTCATAATAAACTCTCAAGAAATAATATTTATCTTTCAGATAATGTTTATTTTAATGGAATAAAAATTACGGTCTGGAATGGAATCTTAGTTTTTTTGGTCTTTAATTTAGAAAATTTAAAAAGAACAAAAAAAGCTAATTTTATGTTTTTTAGAAAAGTGTTGTTTTTAACCCTTTGCCTGTGAAATTTATTTGAGAAAAACATGCCAAAATTGGAAAAAAAATTCTCTTTCATTTTGTTTGTTATTATCCTCAAAATGTTAGAAATAGATTTTTTAAAAAAACTAAATTTTGAATAATAAAACTAATAAAAATCAAATGACATAATTTTTAAGATAAATATAACAAATTAATACAGCGATATCATTATTTATTTCAACTGTCATGAATTCCATGTCTCTCAGATTCCTCTGAACTGCAAAATCTCAAAAATCTGACAAATGGAATGAAACTGCCAAACTTTTCTGGGGAAATTGAAAATCAAGTATTGTTATCTATTAGGAAAATGGTAAATTACATATTTTGCATAGGACTAAGTTCTGGCTTCAGAAAATTGATGTACCGATTTTTCTCTTGCCTGAACTCAAGTCAGGCATTCAAAAATTGGCTCATTTGCATCGCTCAAACTGAGCCAAACTGCACCACAGGCAATGTGTTAAAAAACAATTAGTCATTTAACTAAAATTATAAAAGTATATTTACAGTAAATTCCAAAATACTTTAACTCCTTTTCTGAATAGCTTCCACCATAGTTTCAGAAGTCACTCCTAAAAAAATACATTTTATAAAAATAATACTTTTTATAAAAGTTTAATATCATAACTTTTGGAGACAATAACAGCTATGGTTTTAAAATCGCTTGATAAAAAAAACTACAAAACTTATTACTATTCATTTGTCTCAATGACTATCAATTGTGCACAAATACAAAGACATTTATCCATACATATAATGGATTAACACTGTTATACTAAACACTGTTTTAGTTGCGCATATCAGTGTTTAAACAAAAATAGCAAATTCCTGTGGAAGATCAAAAGTAGGAGAACAATAAAAAAAAATAATGGAAAGTGGCAGATCAAATGCAAAAAGGGAGAAAGAAAATATGAAGAAAATCGAGATAAATAACAGAAATTTTAGCCCTAACATTTTTGTTTCATAAAAAAGCATAATTATTATAAATTACTGATAGTATTTTTATACTTGAATTATTTTAAAAATTGATAATATAATTATTCAAGATTAGCATTTTTCATTTTCAAAAATTATTTTTCTCCTAAAATATAATGTGTTACGGTAATTTAGATTGATTAAAGATTGTTTAACATTATTTATATATCATTAACAATTTACAAGATTAGAAATCTTTGTAACATATTTGTTTCTCCTTCTCCAGATATATTTCTGGGCTTTCTGCTATTTTTTTTTTTTTTTTAATTGCTACTATCTAATACATTTCAACTTCCAAAAATATAAATTAAATTGCTGTGCCTCGTAGTAGGAAAAAAAACTGACATTAAAAATTTTTAGATCTTAAAAAAATCTGGATGTATTATCCAAATAGATTAATAATCTGCATTGTTAAATGTATCATTTTTTTAACACATAATTTATATACAATAGATCAGAATTAATGAAATACCAGAAATTTTCATATTAAGCCTAAAACTCTTATCCCCAAAATTTGTTATAATTTCTCTGAACTGATTAAACGGGCATTTTTCAATATTTTTTTTCAGGAAATAATTCAGGATTTCTGTACTTTTTCCTCTCAAAGTAGAAAAAGATGATAAGTAATAGAATATAGCAACTTTGAAATTTATGATACAAACTTATTTTCTAGGGATGCATTGGGTATCCAGCCTACCTGGGCAGTTCTTTTACATTTTACTCAGTAACTAACTGAACTCGGCAAAACAATTTCCATATCTGACTGAGTACCCAGATCTGATTCTTAGTCTCAAGACAGACATGTCCAATTTTTCCAGAGATGGGTAACACTCATCTATGTTCGATGGCACCATATTCTGATTTATAGTAACCTTAAAACTACACGTGAAAATGATCCTAGTTTTGCAAATTCATATATTCCATCAGTTTGAATATAAGATGATGAAACTGAAATAATTAGTCAAGATAGGACATATTTTATTCTAGTGCAAAACTTTTAGGGAAATTTTGGTAAAGTGGTGGACACTTTTAGGCAGTTAAAATATATTTGCTAAAAGAAGTGTTCAGTTACTCGTAATGCCTCGTGCTAATACTCGTAATGCCTAGTAAGCCAATGCAGTACCTCATGTTTGGCTAACACATATAACTACACAGAAAATAGTAAAAAAACAAGAAACTTTATTTACAGTTAAGGGCATTCAATTAAATAGTAGATACACAGTTATTTGACATCAACTAAGACATTTGTTAACCACTGCTATCAGCTGCTACAGACATATGATAGAGCTCTTATACATATTATGGTTTCTCACATCGAATGGGATCTTCCGACAGCATCCATGGTCTCTAGGGCATATTAGTCAGCATGACCTGATGCCAGCTGGTTCTATCACAATGCTAAATTACTGTCGACCATCTTAACAAAATAATAACATCATGTAAGTGAATCAAGTATAAAAGTGAAAAAAACGTGCACGAAAAGTGAAAAAAACGTGCACGTGCATCAGTAGCCAATCCATATTTATCCTTTAATCTTATTTACATAAAGTTGATGCCAACAACTAAATGCTTAATATTTATTATTAATTCAATAGGAAAGATATGCCAATTGCCTGCTCATGACAAATATTGCAGAAGGTATATGCTAATAATAGGTAAGCTACAAAGTGTCGATCTAACTGGTTTCTCTAATTTTCACAACTTAACAGAAGCTTAAATTTTTTAATAAATTATTAAAAATCAGTTGCTTAATTACTAAAATTAAATTAGTATAATAAGTTCACCAACAATAAAAAAACCCACAGCTAACAGTAAATCGATTATTCATTTAAGTTAAGAAGTTACTAAAAAAAGGAAATTAAAATCATTAATTGAACCAAAGAATAATTTTTAGATTTAAATCCATGCATTGTGAATAAAAATATAAATTTCAAAAGAGGCAAATTAAAACAAACAAAAGAAGACTCAAGTGAGAAGTCTGTGATCCAAACAACAAAATGAAAAGTAGGACATTTTTAATGAACCATTGCATAGTGTAATAGATAGAAATTTTTCACTTCAATACATATGTTTAGACAAATTTAATAACTTATAGGTGCTAATTAAACTTAGTTTAAATTAATATATATATTCATAAAATAATTTTTTTTAATATTAACCAAGTTTAATCCGGAGCATTAATAAAAACATATGTATTTAGTAAATATATATAAAATGCATAACTCTTTTATAAAACTATATTTAGAATCATTATCAAGAACTCTTTGCTGTTTAAGAGAATTCAAAGTGAAAAATTCAAAACAAACTCGAATTCTCAATTTTACAGTCAATAAGTTCTCCAAATGTTTACTTAATAACTGAGAGTGTCTTTGTGACAAGAGAAAAACCCTTTCACAACTTCCATAGCTATGTGGCAAAATGAAATAGCAAGCATAAATTCAATAGCTTATATTTTTATGTGAGCAATGGTTCACTCTTGCCAACGTAATATCCTTTCTACTTTCAGCAAGTACATCATTGGGCAAATTTTCCAGTTGAAGAAAACAATTAAAACTTAATCTCCAGTTCATCTAAGAGAGCATCAGAATTTTCATACTTAAAATATGTTTTGTCAAAACTTGAAATCAGTTACAGAAAAGCTTTATACTAGAAAAGGAAGCACTTTCAATATCACTTAAACATTTCAGCATTTATTGAAGGAAATTTGTAAATCATAAAATCACAAACTGTTTTGAAATAATTTTTAACTGATTAGAAAAAAATCTTTTCCACCTTTATTGTGTGTTGTGTGGATTTTAATGTGTCCAATATTTTTGATGAAGACAGCCCTATTATTACATCAGAATCTACCCTCTGATTTTCTTTACAATGATACTCGACATCTAGCAAAGAAGTACACATTTTAATTGAGGAAGAATGACATAATATTTCTCAATAGCAATAAAATATAATGAAGTGCATGCATCTTAGGAGAGCTTGAATGAAGTTGGAAATAGGGTTCCACAAATATAGGCTCGTTATTAAGATTATTTATTTTCATTTAATCATGTTTTTCTCTTTGCAGAAAATCAAAAGCTAGATTTTCTCTCAGTTTCAATAATTTTATGTGTTCTTTTCTAATATTTTATTAAAAAAATATGCTCAAAATTATGTAAAAATTAATTTTGTAATAATTAATAATTTAAAGAATTGTGTAGTAAGATTAATACAAGTAATATTTTTATCCTCATGATTATAAACGTTTGTCTAAATCATTTTCACAATCAAAGTTGAGCTAATTTTTCTACAACTCAGATTCTACAGGCTTGATTATTCTGAATTTTTTTAAGCAGAACTTATTGAAAAGTTAGAAAAAAAGTTATTACTTAGTTTATTTAGTTAATTCAGATTACAAATTCCCTCTACAACACAGCTTTTACTTGATTTTCGTACTTACGGATTTCATTTTAATTTATATATTTTAATTTAAATTATTTTAACAATAATTTAAATCAATATTAATTATTAAGGAATTAATAATTACGATGGAAAGGTGGTATTTAGAAAAATTAATAATGTGACCATTGAATATACCTACCGACTAACCACAATTAAATTAAATTAATCTTAATAATATGAAAAAATAACTCACTATCTTACAAGAATTAAACTCTAATTTTAGTTAAGAGTTTTTTTTTTTTTTTGTAAAGTGAATTAAAAATAATAATTTATATAAAGAAAAAATATTTTATAGTCATTTATTAGGGGCGTACAACCTATTAGAATGAAGGGCTGCCCTCCCAAGTATTTAGACATGTTGACGGCAATTATAATTACTGACAACAGGAAACCCGAATTATTTTTATTGGTCCTTTCGTAGATCTCAGCCTTTATGCCTGATATTATGTTATTAACGAGACGAGAGATGTTGCTCTGTTCTTGTAGGCTTTAATTTAAAGGTAGTAAAAAAATTTTGTTTCACAGAATTCTGTTATCAGTTCAATCTGCACTTATGTGAATTAATACAATATTGAACAGAGTTACAGTTTCACTTTTCAAATCATATCAATTTGTAAATATTTTTAGAGATAGCTAATGTTTTTTATAACAGAAAACCTAACTACATAACTTACTCTCAGCATGAATGACATACGAATCTTCAACTAGATTTACTTTTTTAATAACCGTCGCACATAGATATAAAGGCAGAAAGATCAATCACTCGACCAAACGGACGTCACGGTGAACGTTGACATCACTGGTCTAGGAACTAGTTTGTACTCTATATCCACGCCCTCTAGTGAACTGCGGTGTTTGTTTATTGCAGCTGTATACATAATTTGTTCTTTTTTTTATTTGATTTTTATAAGTTGTAATGATTAATAATAATTGATAACATTCAGTCTCTTTGCCAGAAAAATCTGAAATTCGCAAATTTTACGATACATTTTTTTCAGATTTTTTTAAAGATTTATAATTTGCAAATTGCAAATTTTAAAATTACAAAAAAAAAAAAAAAAAAAAAAAAAAAAAAAAAAAAAAACAAATCATATGTTTTTAAAATTTAATTCTTTATATCATTCTGAAATTCAAATATTTGAAATAAAATAAAAAACAATTTATGTACTTACAAAAAATAAAAAAAACAAAGAACATTTTAGTAAACATTCCAAGCTAGTCAAAACATTAAACTTCATATAAAGCACAAGAAATTGGAAAATGATTGTGGTATCTGCGGTTCGTGAGTATGGACTTATTGAATAATCACAAAGATTAAACTTAATAACATTTATTAAAAATTAGGAAAAAACAGAACATAAACAAATGAGCTTAAGCCGGACAACCTTGCTCGTTGCCGGTTAGAATATTAATTACCCCTTTTAGGAAGGAAGGAACTACCAAAAGCAATACGATGGCAGCGCCATCTCTGAATTAGCACAAATAATAGTCAAAATGATAAATTATGATATTACACCTTTCCCCCAAGTTATGGGTTTGGGTTTTTAAAATAAATTCAAACACAAAACTGACACTAAAAATTAGAATTTAGCATAATAAACACAAGTATGCATAATGATAAAAATATAAACATATGAAACACTTAATCACATAAAAACACTATGAACTACCCTAAACATATTTGCTTGAATTATTTAAATGCTTCAAAATTTAAGTACTTGATCTAAACTATTAGATTCCAAAATCAAGAAATACCAAAGAATTAAAACTCAAAATTATCTTTCACCAAAATTATTCACAAAAATAGGTATGTTTATACTGAGAAAAATAACATAATAATTTTTTTTTTTTTTTTTAACAATCCTCATCTCAAATAATTAGCATTAATATAATATAAACATCACTAACAAATTTACATGACACAATTAGCTTGAAAATAAACAAAGGAATATTCATCAATTATTATACACTTATTCTCAAAATATATAATATAATTTAAACTCAATTAGCTGAAATGACATAATAACAAAATTAAGCAATTTCATAAGATGTTCAATTACCTATACTGAACTTTTAAGCACTTCTTATATAATCTATTATAGGTTTATGAATAAAATATTTACCTTTAAACATACAGGATAAAAAAAAGAAATAATCCAAAATTGAACACATTGTTTATGAAGTAAACAATCTACTTAATGCATCTGCATTAGTTAATTTTGATCCTGGACAGTGAACAACCTGTATATTATATTTTTGAAGAGCAAGTGCCCAACGCTGTAATTTTGATGATTGTGGTGCATTTTTCACCACAAAAGCGAGGGGGTTATGATCGGTAATCACTTTGATGTTTGAACCAAACACCCAATGTTCAAATTTCTTTAGAGCCCAAACAATGGCATATGCTTCTCTTTCTATTGTTGGCCAGCGTTGTTGAGTCGAAGAAAGTTTCTGACTCGCATAACAAATGGGATGTTCTCTCTCACCACTCTGTTGAGCTAAACATGCTCCGATCCCGATTTGAGAAGCATCAGAATGGATAATGAATGGTAAGTCTTTAGTAGGTGTATATAACTCAGGTGTACAACTTAATTTTTCTTTGAGCTCAATAAAAGCATTTTCATGTTTTTCATTCCAATGTTCCAGCGCTTCAGGTGCTCTTTTCTTTGTGAGTTCTGTGAGTGGGTAAGCTATTTCTGCGTAGCAAGGGATATAATCTCGGTAGTAATTAAACAAACCTAGCAGGCTTCTTAATTGTGTTTTCGTCGTAGGAGTTTGAAGATTTCGGATGGCTTTAACCTTTTCAGGATCAAGTTGATGTTTTCCAGATCCAATGATATGACCAAGATACTTAATTTGAGATTTGACAAAGGAGCACTTCTTGGAATTCACAGTAAACCCGAGATTTTCTAGTTTGGTAAAAACTTTCTGAAGATGTTGTAAATGCGTTGTAAAGTCAGGAGAAAATATAGCTATGTCATCTAAGTAAGCTCTGGAAAATTCTTTAAATTCTTTTAAGGCATTGTTCATTACTCTCTGGAAAGTAGCTGCAGCATTTTTCAAACCAAATGGCATAACTTTGAATCGGTATTGGGCCCGATGTGTTTTGAATGATGTGTACTCTCTACTTTCTTTCTCCATTGGGATTGCATAGTAACCCTTAAGTAAGTCTAAGGTAGTTATTACATTTGACTTCCCTATGCAATACATAAGATCAGTAGAGTTCTCCATAGGAAAATCATCAGGTTTTGTAACTGTATTCAAAGTTCTGTAATCTATACATAAACGTAAACTTCCATCTTTCTTGCAAACACAGACTACAGGATGTGCGATATCAGCATCACTTTCTTCAATCAAATCTGCATTCAACAATTCTTCAATTTGTTCGTCCACCCTTGGTTTCAAAGCTTCAGGAATTCTGTAAATATAAGGCTTCTTTCGTTCTTTATTAGGAATCAGTCGAATTTTGTGTTCTTCCACATTAGCTTGCCTTACTTTACCTGTGAAAAGTGATTGATGTTTGCACATAAGAGACACGATTTTTCTTTTTTCATCGGCACTCAGATGATCAAGTTCTATTTCTTCGTTGATTTTTGTCTTTTCTGTTGGCACGGAATAGTCCTTTTCCGGAATCGTTAAGATTTCTCCAAATTCATCTTCGTTTTCAAAAATAACTCCAATCGCATTAGTTCGAGCTTGATAACGTCTCACCTTGTTTACATGAACATGCTTAACTCGACCGTCTGGTAGCTTAACCATATAAGAATGTGGCGGACAGTGTCTGATGACTTCTCCAGGTCCAGTCCATCGAGCATATAATTTATTGCTGCTATCTGGAATAAGCAAGTATACTAGATCTTCAGGCTTGAAACTTTTGCAGGCTGTTCTCCGGTTAAAGTAATCTGAATAGGCTTGTTGTTTTCCTTCTGCTACCAACTTTGCTTGTTCTGCTGCTTGTTCAAGGTTAATTTTTAATTCTTGCAGATAATCAACTATAGATTTACTCATATTTAAAGGGATAGGAATGTCTCCGCACCAGCTAGATTTCAATACACTGAGTGGTCCTCTCGCTTCCCTACCATACATAAGTTTGAAGGGTGATACACCAGTAGTGCAGTTGGGAACTTCTCTGTAAGCGAATATAAAAGGTAAACATTTATCCCAATCATGTGGATTTGTACGAATTACATGATGAAGAGCATTCTTTAGTACTTTATTATATCGTTCTACTAGGCCATTGCTCGCAGCATATCCAGGAACTGACAATCTGGGCGACGATCCGAGACGATGTATGAATTCTTGTGTCATTTTTGATACGAAATTGGTGCCCTGGTCACTTGCGATCATTCGGGGTATTCCGGTCCTCATAAAAATTTCGAACAGAGCGTCGCAAGTACTTTTAGCATTTAACGATCGTAAAGGGATGGCTTCGGGCCAACGGCTGTGTTGATCAACTAAACATAAAACGTATTTATGTTTTCTGGCAGAAGGTGGATCAATAGGTCCGATTATGTCAACATTCACAACTTCAAATGGTAGGTTAGGTCTTACAACAGGAGTTATCGGAATTTTGTCAGTACATCTTTCTGGGCTCCTTAACTGACACTCCTTGCATGTTCTACAATATTCTTCAACATCTTTAGCAAGTCCGGGCCAATAAAAAGAATATCGAACTCTTTCTTTTGTTTTCTTCATTCCCAGGTGACAAGCAAAAATAGAATCGTGAGCAAGTTCAAGGACCTTTTTTCGTTTTGATTTCGGAAGTACCAACTGAGTAGTAGGCTGTCCTGAAATATTTTCTTTATGGTGTAGTATTCCATCAATAAATAAATAACCATTCTTATTAATTTTCCCATGGCGCCAGGCATCTGCTAGGGACGTACATTTTTGTTGTTCTTTTTTAAATTGTATTGCTTCACTCTCGTTGTTCAACTGCACCTCTGAGTCACTAGCTCCGCCTTTAATTATGACGTCTTCACTAATTTGACCACACAGTATATCATCTTCGAAATGTAGGTGTTTCTTTTTTTTGTTCGCATCTTCTTGTTTAGCCTTGGTTGTCATGGTAACAACTTCTTTATTTCCAATTAAATTCAAAATGTTCGGGGGGAGTATACAATTTTCTTGAATTCTATCTGTTACTGCAGCGAGAATTTCGACTGGCTCCGATAACATAGTATTTTCTTTTTTCAAGGCTATTTGAAAACTCATGAGATCGGCGTCAATCCTTTCTCCAAATGCACTGCTAAGAATAATTCTACCCTTTTCTGTTTTCGATTTTGAAACTAAATTCTCATGTATCACTGGAATTTGACACCCACTGTCTATCAGAGCCTTAGATGATTGGTTGTCAATTAGAACATCAATGAAATGTAGAGGATTAATTTCAAGGTTGGAATTTCCATTAAATAATTCAGAACGAATCTTGGCTGTCAGAACTTCGTTTTTCTTCGAAATATCCGCTGCTCTACTAAATCGTTTTGGGCATTCTCTTGCGAAATGGGATTCGCCACAAATATAACAATCTTTTGTAATTTTTCTTGTTGTATTTTCTTCTTTTTTAAAGCTTCTAAATTTCTGTTGTCTAGCATATGGGGGGATATATTTCGATTCGGTTTGAATTCTCTGTTCTCGTTCGAAACTTGGTTGTTTGAAATTTTCTTTTTGGAAATCTCTCGGTTTTGTTTTCATATTCGTTCTAACATTTTCGTAATCATCTAATTTACTGGATAAGTCATTCGGAATTTTAAAATTACTCCAAACATCAATAAAATGTTCTTTCATTTCCAGAGGGACTTTTCTTTTAATTTGTTCTGTTATCATTAAATCACAAAGTTGTTCGAATGTTGTTATTTCTAATCCTCTTATCCATTCGTTGAAATAATTACTTAATTCATATGTGAAATCAAGCCAACTCGTCTCTGGCTTTTTCTGATGTTTCGTGAAAAACTGTCTGAATTTCTCAGGGGTCATTTTGAATCGTTTTAACAAGAGTTCTTTTACTTTACTGTAATCATCTGTTGTTTCTTCTTCTTCTCTAGCGATAATTTGTACGACATCGTATGGCAGTAATCCTATTAAATGCGATACCCACAGTTCTTTTTTTATTCCTACTCGTTTCGCTTGTCTCTCGAATAATACCAGGTAGAGGCTGATGTCATTCATTTTCGGGTCGAACTTTTGTAAAATATTATGAAGTTCCAGTTTCGGTTTTATCAGAAGATCATTTTCGTTTCTTCCGTTTTCACTAATTCTTGATTCATTTTGTAGACGCAATTTCTCTAATTCAAAATTTATTTCTTGGGTTCGTTTTCTTTCTTCGGATTCCATTTCAGCTTCTTCTTTTCGTCTATTTTCTTCTAATTCATCCTTACGTTTTCTCTCTTCGATAAGTGAACTCAACAATTCTTTCACGAAATCTTCCTCGTAGTTTTCGTTTTCTACTATGCATTTCTTAAGTTCAAATAATTTCAAATTTTCAGCATTCGCAATGCCCATTTCGTTGGCAATAGTCAGCAAATCTTCTTTCTTGCCTCTCGCAAGGAAAGTCATTTTTTTTTTTTATTATTTATCAATATAAGCAGTTCGAAATTAAATATAATTGTTCAAATAAATCCATAAATCCTGTCTGGGTGCGACAGTGTGGTATCTGCAGTTCGTGAGTATGGACTTATTGAATAATCACAAAGATTAAACTTAATAACATTTATTAAAAATTAGGAAAAAACAGAACATAAACAAATGAGCTTAAGCCGGACAACCTTGCTCGTTGCCGGTTAGAATATTAATTATCCCTTTTAGGAAGGAAGGAACTACCAAAAGCAATACGATGGCAGCGCCATCTCTGAATTAGCACAAATAATAGTCAAAATGATAAATTATGATATTACAATGATAATAATTGTATAGTCTCATTATTGCCTGTTATCGTTCAATTAGTTTGCTAGCAAAACGTTTTCTTGGTTTTCATTTGTGTGTAATGGAAATTCTAATTATTTTCATTCAAAAAATCTTTCAAATCTCATGGTTTTCCTTTGCATTTAACGCAACATTTGATTTGTCTAAATTTAAATTAAATTTTAAATAATATATAGGTTATTATGATGACAAATCGTCTGTCAAGGATGATAAAAAAATTAATGGTTAAAAAATAATTCATTGCGATAATGAACATTTAGCTGTAATCTTATTATTGTTCAGTTATATAAAAAAGACTTTTTCGTGGTTTTCCTTTGCATTTAACGCAACATTTGATTTGTCTAAATTTTAATTTAATTTTAAATAATATATAGGTTACTACAAAAGCTTTTATAAACATGGTTTTACAGTGATATTCAAATTGCAAGTTACTTTGATTTCTGGGTCGCGTTAAAAGTTAAAAATATAAGAAAAGTATTTCGCAACATCCACTAAGATGACAAATTCTCTGTCAAGAATGATAAAAAATTAATGGTTAAAAAAATAATTCATTGCGATAATGAACATTTAGCTGTAATCTTATTATTGTTCAGTTATCTAAAAGAATTTTTAGTGGTTTTCCTTTGTATTTAACGCAGCATTTGATTATTTTAATTTCAACTTAATCTTGGTCAAAATAAGTTATTTTTCTAACTTTTATAAACATTGTTTTACGCCGATATTTAAATTGCACGTTACTTTGATTTTTGGAATGAGTTTAAAATTACAAAAAATATGAAGAGCATCTCGCTATATTCACCAAAATAATTGACTGTCTGTCAAAGACAGTAAAAATGATGAAAAAAAATGATTTATTAAAAAAAATGATTTATTACATAAAAAAAAATTCATTGTGATTACTGAGCAATTCGCTGGAACTCTTTAAGCGTCAGGCAATCTGAATGATATTTTCGTGGTTTTCTTTTATGTGTAACGCAAAATATGATTGTTTTCTTTAAAAAAAAAACATTCATAAAGGCAGCAATGTTTAAATATTTACATAAATTATGAGTTATTTTATCTTTATTCCTTGTTAAATCAAAACAAAATGAAGAGCATTTGATTTCGGGCAATTAATTAGCAAGGTAGATATACGCGGACATTAAGATATGAATTGGGAGATTTTGATACGGATATATATATATATTATAATATAAATAATTATTCGTGCAAAGGCATTTATAAAGATCGGAAATTGAAAGATAATACAATCGAATTCATAATAAATGCTACGAATAATTATTTTCATGAAAAAGATTTTTATTTTTAATTATCATCGGAAAACTTAACAAATGTACGGTTGTATGGCTTATATTTTGTTTAAAAAAATGTGTCATTAATGTGCATTTTTAATTATAAAAATTTTAAAACAATAATAGTAAACTTATAAAATTCAAAGGGTTTTAGTTTTGAACTCGTTCTGTTAAATCAAATTTTTAAATATAAAAAAATGCTAATATAAGCATCTATACTTCAGTTATAATAGAACCAGACGCTTCAAACTAATAACTATGGTTGAATAAGCAAATATCCTTCCTTCGGTTTTAATTAACCCAAGTTCTGAAAACCGAAACTAAACAAAACCGAAACTATAGTATATAATTGCACGTAATCTGAATGATCTCTGGTTTTAAAACTTCAATAAACAAACATATAAATTATGAGTAATGAATAGACATCTTTAAGCAATATACAAAATTATATACTGATTTACGGAAATGAAAAAAATTTAGAATTTAAATCAAATTGCTTTTTAATGATCAACACTGATTACGCGCAATGCTAAGGTACGGCGGGGATGTCAGAAAATAATCCCTAGGACGACACGAACGCCACTTTTTGTGCATAAAACCGGTCTGTCAAAAGCGTGTTGCTTTTCTAAAACCCCCCGGGAAAAGTTAAATGTCCTTATCCCCTATATTAGTCCCTGCCGTCGCGTGTCGTTTGAATCAACTTGAATTACAGAGAGAAAGATATTTTAAGATTAATATATTTTATATATTAAATGTTAAATATAAGAATTTTTACCTATTTTGATCAAAATTCATACAAAAGTATGAAAAGTATTTTTTAAAAAAATTCTACATCAAAGGGTTTAAAGCAAATGCAAGCTGTTAATTTTTTAGTAGCTTTTAATATTGTTTATTCTAAACTCATGCTACATGTTACTCAAATCCAGCAATTAAAAAAAAAAAAAATTATGTGCAGTTTATATATATATATATATACAAATATTACAAATATATATGTATATACACACAAATATATATATATACACAAATATATATACAAATACAAAACTGAAAGATTAATTGTTGCGGAAATGGGATAATGAAGCCTTATATTTCAAAATGTAGATCAATTTAGGATAAACAGATCCTCAAAAAGTTTTTATATTCAACTTGTGTTGAGCTATGACATTTCTATAGCACAGCATAATTATTTAGTAATTTTCAAATACACATTTAAATTTTTTAAAAATACAAAAATTAAATCAATACCCTATAGTAACAATATAACTACCTTATAAGGTTTCAAATATACTAAAATGAAACAGCCAAAGGATTGTCTGTGTACCATTTTATACTTGACGGCCAGATAGTAGTTGGCATTAATTTTATTGTGTACAACAATATTCAAAATACTTCTTATACCACAGATAAGAATTTAAAAATTATTAGAAAATGTTAATGGATGATGCACACACCTGCTAACAGATGAAAAATTGAAAAAGAAAAAAATGACTAACTAATAACATGATTTTTTTCTTTTTTTTTGCTCATACTTATTACATTGCAATGAAGATTATTAAGACAAACTTATCCTTCTACAAAGATAAGTAACATTCGAAATAAAATCAAAGTATAATTTATAAATATTTCATAATTAAAGCCTGTTATTCTAAGTCTACCAGACCATATTTTGATTTAAAATAAAGCTGAAGTAAAAGCATGTTTGGAACTTACCTAAAGTTACATATTCATATGCAGACAAAGATTTATAATTCTTCAAACAGTCAGAATTATAGCCTCCTGGGTTTGATGTGAGATAGTAGGAGATATCTGGATATGTAATTTGAGAGCAGTACTTAAAATTCTTATAGCATTCAGTTTCGTTGACAGAGTAAGGATCCTGTATAGAAATATTTACATTATTATTTTGTATCGTTAATTTGTCAAAATACCTTTGCCTCAACACTTAAATCCGAAACATAATTGGAACACGATACAACTTTACTACAATAATCATGGTCTGAAAAAGTCATCTTTACCTGAAATTAGAGTTTACATTAAATAATTATACAGTACAATTTAACATAACACGTCTAAATATTTCTAAAAATAACTGCATGCATATAGAAACATTAAATTAAAAATGTAGCACAAAATAGAAAGCCTGTTATAATATAATTTTTTAGCATCAGTAGAATCATAAGTATATTAAATGCAAGTGCAAACACTCTTAAACGTTAACATGTGTAAACACATTTATAATCTGAATAAAATTAATGATTTCAAATCATATTTTCATATTATCATATTTCAATCATATTTTTAAGTTTATAAACTAAAATTAAAAAAATTATGAGCAGTAATAAAGATTTTTGTTATCATACACTTCTATGCTATATCCTATGCAATGCTACTTAGACCTAAGCCATTGATTATTTAGCTAAAGCCTAAGTGGCAATCCTTGCACAACAAAAACAAACGAAAAAAGATATAAATCTTGAATAATAATATACATTTTGGTAAACACACAGACACAACATATGTTTTAAATCCACATGTACACATGATCTAAAGTGAATCACCAAGTTAGAGAATTAAAATGGTATTAATAAATAAATCGTAATTCAAAGTTCATAAGACGGGTTTTAAAGACAATATAAGAACTATTCAAAATAAAAAATACTAGTAAGAAGAAATCCAACGTGAATTCGAAAACGAGACTGGCTATGATATACTATATAATATGTATAGGATTTATCAGTTTCACAATAAAAATAATCACATAAAAAAACAATAAATCTTAAATCGAATTATCCATTTTAATATAAATGTTACAAGTTGTGAGATAACATTACAAATTATGTAAGATACGTAAACAGAGTGGTCAAATATAAATCATCGAATTCCACCTTTTAAAATAAAATTTTTTAATCAAAACTACTTTGATTTTACAAGTTTATCAAACTATCTTTCAGAATATATAAGCACCATTCAAAATAAAATCAAAATATTAGATATAAATACTTTATTTTTAAACTTCGCTATGTTAATCCTATGGGAACCCTGCCACCCAGGCCACAGCAATTGATTGTTTGTTTACAATCAATGCTAGTGGCCCATACACAGGGACTAATATAGGGGACTTGGCCACCAGTATTGTTTGCCATGATAGGGGATAAGGACATTTAACTTTTCCCGGGAGGTTTTAGAAAAGCAACACGCTTTTGACAGAACGGTTTTACGCACAAAAAGTGGCGTTCGTGTCGTCCTAGGGATTATTTTCTGACATCCCCGCCGTACCTTAGCATTGCGCGTAATCAGTGTTGATCATTAAAAAGCAAATTAATTTTAATTCTAAATTTTTTTCATTTCCGTAAATCAGTATATAATTTTGTATATTGCTTAAAGATGTCTATTCATTACTCATAATTTATTTGTTTGTTTATTGAAGTTTTAAAACCAGAGATCATTCAGATTACGAGCAATTATATACTATAGTTTCGGTTTTGTTTAGTTTCGGTTTTCAGAACTTGGATTAATTAAAACGGAAGGAAGGATATTCGCTTATTCAACCATAGTTATTAGTTTGAAGCTTCTGGTTCTATTATAACTGAAGTATAGATGCTTATATTAGTATTTTTTTATATTTAAAAATTTGATTTAACAGAACGAGTTCAAAACTAAAACCCTTTGAATTTTATAAGTTTACTATTATTGTTTTAAAATTTTTATAATAAAAAATGCACTTTAATGACACATTTTTTTAAACAAAATATAAGCCATGCAACCGTACATTTGTTAAGTTTTCCGATGATAATTAAAAATAAAAATCTTTTTCATGAAAATAATTATTCGTAGCATTTATTATGAATTCGATTGTATTATTTTTCAATTTCCGATCTTTATTAATGCCTTTGCACGAATAATTATTCAAATTATAATATATATATATATATATATATATATATATCCGTATCAAAATCTCCCAATTCATATCTTAATGTCCGCGTAAGAATATCTATCTTGCTAATTAATTGCCCAAAATCAAATGCTCTTCATTTTGTTTTGATTTAACAAGGAATAAAGATAAAATAACTCATAATTTATGTAAATATTTATACATTGCTGCCTTTATGAATGTTTTTTTTTAAAGAAAACAATCATATTTTGCGTTACACGTAAAAGAAAACCACGAAAATATCATTCAGATTGCTTGACGCTTAAAGAGTTCCAGCGAAATGCTCAGTAATCGCAACGAATTTTTTTTATATAATAAATCATTTTTTTAGCGTCTTTGACAGACAGTCAATTATTTCGGTGAATATAGCGAGATGCTCTTCATATTTTTTGTAATTTTAAACTCATTCCAAAAATCAAAGTAACGTGCAATTTAAATATCGGCGTAAAACAATGTTTATAAAAGTTATAAAAATAACTTATGTTGACCAAGATTAATTTGAAATTAAAATAATCAAATGTTGCGTTAAATACAAAGGAAAACCATGAAAAATTATTTTAGATAACTGAACAATAATAAGATTACAGCTAAATGTTCATTATCGTAATGAATTATTTTTTTAACCATTAATTTTCTTATCAATCTTGACAGAGAATTTGTCATCTTAGTGGATGTTGTGAAATACTTTTCTTATATTTTTAACTTTTAACACGACCCAGAAATCAAAGTAACTTGCATTTTAAATATCACTGTAAAATCATGTTTATAAAAGCTTTTGTAGTAACCTATATATTATTTAAAATGAAATTTAAATTTAGACAAATCAAATGTTACGTTAAATGCAAAGGAAAACCACGAAAAAGTCTTTTTTAGATAACTGAACAATAATAACATTACAGCTAAATGTTCATTATCGCAATGAATTATTTTTTTAACCATTAATTTTTTTATCATCCTTGACAGACAATTTGTCATCTTAGTGGATGTTGTGAAATATTTTTCTTATATTTTTAACTTTTAACACGACCCAGAAATCAAAGTAACTTGCAATTTAAATATCACAGTAAAATCATGTATATAAAAGCTTTTGTAGTAACCTATATATTATTTAAAATGAAATTTAAATTTAGACAAATCAAATGTTACGTTAAATGCAAAGGAAAACCACGAAAAAGTCTTTTTTAGATAACTGAACAATAATAACATTACAGCTAAATGTTCATTATCGCAATGAATTATTTTTTTAACCATTAATTTTTTTATCATCCTTGACAGACAATTTGTCATCTTAGTGGATGTTGTGAAATATTTTTCTTATATTTTTAACTTTTAACACGACCCAGAAATCAAAGTAACTTGCAATTTAAATATCACAGTAAAATCATGTATATAAAAGCTTTTGTAGTAACCTATATATTATTTAAAATAAATTTAAATTTAGACAAATCAAATGTTGCGTTAAATGCAAAGGAAAACCACAAGATTTGAAAGATTTTTTGAATGAAAATAATTAAAATTTCCAATACACACAAATGAAAACCAAGAAAACGTTTTGCTAACAAACTAATTGAACGCTAACAGGCAATTTTGAGACTATACAATTATTATCATTTTCCAATTTCTTGTGCTTTAATGAAATTTAATGTTTTGACTAGCTTGGAATGTTTACTAAAATGTTCTTTATTTTATTTATTTTTTGTAAGTACATAAATTGTGTTTTATTTTATTTCAAATATTTTAATTTCTTAATGATATAAAGAATTAAATTTTAAGAACATATTAGTTTGTTTTTTTTCTTTTTTTTTTTTTTTTTTTTTTGTAATTTTAAAATTTGCAAATTATAAATCTTTAAAAATATCTGAAAAAAATGTATCATAAAATTTGCAAATTTCAGATTTTTCTGGCAAAGAGACTGAATGTTATCAATTATTATTAATCATTACAACTTATAGAGATCAAATAAAAAAAGAACAAATTATGTACAGCTGCAATAAACAACGCAGTTCACTGGAGGGCGTGGATATAGAATACAAACTAGTTCCCAAACCAGTGATGTCAACGTTCACCGTGACGTCCGTTTGGTCGAGTGATTGATCTTTCTGCCTTTATATCTATGCCCATACACAAAACTTTATATTGATGATGGATAACGAACATTTTCGAAACTCTTTGCAATGTTTTGCTTATAGCTCGCTTATCAATTAGGTAGAGTAAGTTCACGATCGCAGCGCTCAATGACGCTATCTGGAGAGAAGACCGGTTCCATGGCTTGACTTTTTCCCTTCCTTCTTTTCAGTTGTATAGAAATGTTCTACGATATTTTCCCCTTTCTTGTTAATTTTCATATTTAATTATCACAAATATTTTTTTAACTTTCCACGAAGCTTTCTTTAAGAACTATGTTCAATTTAATTATCAGTTTCATATTGACGATCGAAATGGGCTGCAGGTGGCGTAGAGCAGAACTCTCTACCTATGGCAATATTTCCCATGCTTTCCCCATTAGCGTGTGGAAAGTCATAGAGGAAGGAACTACGTTAGGTTCTCTCTTGATTTTAATATAGATTAAAATCTTTTAAGTTGGAAAACTGTATGGAACTGAAAACTGCATTAAATATAGTTCTAAAGAAAAGTATCACGGAAATTTTAAAAAATATTTTTATTAAATAAAACTTAAAAATATTACGAAACGGGATAATATCGTGGTACATTCCTATACAACTGAAAAGAGGAAGAGAGGGAAGGGAGAAGGGCTAAAGGCATGAAACCGGTCTCTCCCCAGATGGCGTATTCGAGTGTTGCGATCGCCAATAGTTTCCTAACGTACAGAGACTAAAGTACTTCCTTCCCCTATGACTCTCCACACGCTAATGGTGAAAGCATGCGAAGTGTTTCCATAGATAGAAAGTTCTACTCTATCTATGGAAACCACCTGCAGTGCATTTCGATCGCAAAAGCACAAATGATTGAAGTCAGTGATTATCTGAAGTACCCACATGAGTGATAAAAAAGACAGACCCCGATGTCAAAGTGTGTGCTGAGTACGGGGAGATGTTGATCCTAAAGTTGACATGAGTCTGATGTGATAAATATCGGCAGATTCGCCGCATCTGCATTTGTTCCCTAACGGAAAAATTGAGATATTTTTTAGATATAAATTAGAAGTTTTTCGAAGGTATAAATAAAGTTGTTATTTAAATACATCCCTAGGTTTAAAAGGGTGCACATGAACACCCCAAATAAACGTCAAAATACCAGCAGAGGTATATATCTATCAACCTGAGGTGTTTCATCTTACATCTGTGGGTCTTACATCTATTTACTACTTAAAGGTGTTTCCTTAAAATTACCTTATGTTATTACCTGAAGTATATATTTTTTTTACACCGGTGGAAGTATTTATTCAACAACCTAAGGTGTTTTATTTAATACTTCAGGTTATTCTGGATCTTCCTCTAGTATATATTTTCTGATAGTTGTAAATATAATTTTTTTACTAACGTGGGGGGGGGGGTTATGTTCTAACTCAGGTTATTATATTTCAACCTCAAGTATGTATTTTTATGCTTGTAGAGGAACTTAAGGTGCGTCATTTCACAAATCAAGTTATTATAGATCAACCTCAAGTGTATTTTTCGACTGTTGGATAGGTTGTTTTTATTGAGCGTGAGAAGTTCGATGCTCTACTTAAGGTTATTAATTTTCAACCTCAAGTGTAGATCTATATAGTTGTTGAGGTATTTATTTATCTACCTAAGGTTATTAATTCTCAACCTCGAATGTAGATTTATATAGCTGTTGAGGTATTTATTTTATTGAGACATCTTCTTTTTTTAAAAAAAATATTTCCTGTGACATTTATATATAATGATATGTTGGTTTTTACTATGTTTCTAATGCATAATCTCTTATCGGCGAAATACAAGCAGTGGAATTGATTGATTTTGAACAAAAATTTTGTGATAGCAGTATTCTCATAAAAGTAACTGATTTTAGTCAAATTTGGATCATTAATACTAAAGGCAACTTATAGTAAAAAAGATGTTATGTTTTTTCGTCTCATTTTTGTATCCAATTAAATGTTTGTGCAAATTTAATTTTGATAAAATACAATGTTTACAACTTTTTTTTGGTTTCGAAATTTAAATATTACCTAAATGTTTCGGCTAAAATTGTTGGTTAGTATTGAGTACCTTCAACTAATTATCGAATCGCTAAAAATTTCTGATATGCAAAGTAAAATTATTTTTACATTAGAAAAAATCATTGGCGAATTTTTTAATTAAAATTCATAAAGGCTTTCCTGATTTCACTCCTTGAAAATATTTCTACGGGTGTCTTTGGGCTTTGTTTCTAGTATTTCGTTAAGTAAAATTCAGATTTTAAAAGGAAGACATCATGTAAGTATTTTTTCATCCAGTGAAAAAAGAAGTGAAAGAAATTATGCCAGAGATTTATGCAAGTCAGTAATTTGAATATTTTTAAACTTTCTTTATTGTCTCAATTATTTCAAAAAATATTTAAAAATTCGAGATATAATTTTACTTTAATATGTGGGAGATATTATAATGACATATAGGAAATGAATGGCATATAATTAGATTTTAAGGAGAAAAAATTTTTAATATAAAATTTCAACTCAATTCAAATGTAAATTTAACTTAGCATTTTTGTTGTGTGATTTTTATTATATAATTTCAGAATATAAATAATGAATGATAATTGTGAAATTACAAAGTGCTTAAGTTACGACTTTTATAAGGCATGTTTTACAAACTAATAAATTCAATTGAGATTTTGATAAAATAGGCTCCTTTCTGAAAAAGAATTAAGAATACTACATTTTAAATTTAAAAACTTGAAAATTATTAATTATATAAAATTCGTCAGAAAACCCATTGTACGAAGAAAAGGAAAAAAATATCACTAAAAGTTGTCATATAGTATTTCTTAATTAAATTTGAAATATTAAAAAAAAATCATCTGAACATCAGGTAGGTATACTTTGGAGTAAGAAGGAGAAAAATGAATGGTAGCAGTATTCGCTAATATAACTTTATTTAGTCTTCCTGTATTGCTAAGTAAGTAATGCATGGAGTGACGTAATAAAACAATTGTTTTATGTTTTACTGCTTCACAGCAATACTGCAAAATTAAGTAATATTATATCAGTGTCAGAAAAACAACCTTGAAAATGTCCTCATTGGCTAGGTTTATTTGAAGTGGATTTTAAACAGCCTTAAAATGAGCTGAAGTGTATGTAAAACAGCCTAATGCACCTCAGTTAGTTACTTTCTTATGAGGTATAATTTTTATGGTTGTTTTCTTACCAACCTCAAATATGCCTCATATGGATGGTGTTTTCAGTAGAAATGTAAACAATAACAATCTCGAGCTGTATGCCTGCTTCGTTGTTGTTGTAGTTCATTTACGTCGCACTAGAACAGCACAATGGGCTATTGGCAATGGTCTGGGAAACATCCCTGGGGATGATTCGAAGACATGCCATCGTAATTTTTATCCTCTGCAGAGGAAATGACATCCCCACTTCGGTAGCCCGACGACCTGCAAGCGAAGTCGAGCACTTGAACAACTTGACGAGGACCAATACCGCCCACCCTCGGTCCCCACTCAGACTAATCCAAGTGGTGACCCACCCGCTAAGTTACTCTTCGATATTAAGAGTACGTTCATAGGTGCCCTTGTTTACTTTTAAATTATGAAGTATGCTCTTATAAAACCTTAGCTGCAATATATATATATATATATATATATATATATATATATATATATATATATATATATATATATATATATATATATATATATATATATATATATATATATATATATATATATATATATATATATATATATATATATATATATATATATATATATATATATATATGCCTTTAAAGGCTAGATAATTTAAGAGACTTATGCTTCAGATAAAAAGGCCTTTTATTAAGTTATAGTAAGTATTGAAACATTGTTCGCTGGAGTTATGCATCTATATTACATTGGTGGTTTCCCTAGCAGGAATGTTGGGAATTGGCCCAGATTTATCTAGCCAGGAAAATATAAGAAAAAGCCACGAATTTTTGGGGCTCTTGATATTTAAAGATGGATTCTGAAAGGTAGGTGGTTGCAAGGATATTCTTATCTTAATGAAACGTCATTCAATTGATAAAATTTAGAGATTTTGATTCACTAAAAGGATAGCTCCACTCTGATACAGGGAATTTTTGGGACTATCTTAATGCGTACTTCATCTACGAATCATTGCCCATTAACTTCAGAAAATAATCTTTTATCTGGCCTTATCTAGTTTATCTTGACTTTTTATGAATCTTTGTGAGAGACCGATTTCTTTATCTTAAACTTAATAGGAAACATCTGTTTTAAGCTTCTCATTTAATATAGAATGATAATAAGCTTATCATTTAATATAGATAGGCATTCTATATTACATCCCCCTCTCCAAAAAAATATCATTTCATATTAAATTTAGAACTTAGGGGAAAAATTATGGTTAATTACTTGCATCCCCTTCCATCAGAATTTTTAATGAACTTTTAATAACACACACATTAAACTATCAAATAAAAAAATTTCAAGCAAAACAAAAATAACAAATGTAAAGTAAAAGCTATGTACAAAGAAACATGCATACCTATTGTATAATAGTATGTAATGTTTACACCCAAATATCTTCTTTAAGTAATGTATTAAAATTTATGCACACTTAAACATATAACAAAAAGACTTAGAGTTTCTAATATTATTCAGTATTTATTTATTTATTTATTTTTTTGAAAAAAATTCTGCTTAGTAACACCACCAAAATTCTGTAAGTGAAGACTCTTTTTTTTTTTTTTTTTTTTTTTTTTTAAGTTAATAAAGAAAACAAATTAAAAATAATAAACTTAAAAACAAATATACAGAACTTCATTATTCACTTATCTTTTCAAAGTGAATGAAAGAAATAAGAAAAGTAGAGAAATGTGTCGTTACTCTAGAATTTAAGATTCTAGTATCGTTAAGGGCTTGTTACTGGATACAATGTTGTGGTCCCCAAAAGGAGAAAAACAGTCCTGTATCTCAGCAATATTGATACGGAAGATCCTATCTCAAAATATTCAACAATGAAAAATATTATTTGTTTTTGTTTAGATCATATGAGATATTTCGCCCCATATTTATTTTAAGATGGATAAACACAACCGTTGTAAAAATTTTGAGGGGTCAGATCTTCCTTCAAAAAAGTGGTAACATGTTTAAACGAACCATGTACATGACAATTTCATATCATTAAATTTATATAAATGCGAAACAAATCATATATTTGTTTTTCTCTTTAATATTTACATTTTTTATTTAATAAATTTCATTCATGATTAAGTTTTAATTTCTTTGGTTCATAATATTTTCTTAGTTTAGAAACATGTATAATTTCTGTTTTTTTCTTTAGTATGTCTATTCTTTTTATTTATTTCATAATTTACATCAGATATCTTTTGAATGATGCCATAAGGATCACTAAAAGTTAAGAGGGAGTTTTCTAGTGTTCGGATATTTAAACTCTTCATACATGACAGTGTCACCGGAGGAAAATCTTTTATTTACAAATATAGAATCGTAAGAAACTTTATTTTTCTCGTGGTATCGTTTTGTGTTTCCGATTACTATTTTCCTAGCTTCTTCTAGTGGAGGATAAACATCCCCTTTTAAAAGATTTTCATATGGAACTATGCCATTTAATAAATAATTACAGGGAATTCCGTAACTGAGTGAGGAGTTAAATTATATTCCTGAACAACTTCTTTCAATAATTTAGGCCACGGTATTCTGGAAGAATTTTCATTAATTTTACATTTTAAACGCGTTATTATTGTTTGTCCTAATCTCTCTACTTTGCCATTAGTTACAGGCCTATGAGCTGTAGTTAAAAGTTGTTTAACTTAATGATGCTTAAGAAATTTTTTGAAATGCGAAGATGTAAAAGCTGCATTTCTATCACTTAATAGATTTGTAGATATTTGAATTCGACAAATTTGATGAAGAAAAGTCGTAAAAATTTCTGTTGTAATGAATTTTGAAGCGAATGTCCAAATATATCTCGTAAGATGATCAATAATTAAGGTCAAATATTTTTTTGTTGAATTATAATGATTAAGACAACCAACACTATCAATTGCAAAATTAATCAATTAAATCAAATGGTTTATCAACAGGAGGCATTGATTGTAAAACCCCAAATCTTTTTTGTCGGGGCTTCTTATTCAATTGACATGTGTGACAATGTTTAATAAATTTAGTGATCAATGTGTGAAGTAGTGTTGGAGATAATTGACACCATGAATCCTGCAGGGCTGTCCATAAACTAGTGGGAGTAAGAGGGGGTGGGGATATCTTCTGAACATCACGTTGCAAGGCATCCCACATGTCCAGAATTGCTACAGAGTGGATCCAAGAGCACTCTTCTGAATTTAGACACTTCCGCTGGCCACCAAAATACCCAGACATGAACATTATTGAGCATATTTGGGATGCCTTGCAACGTGATGTTCAGAAGATATCCCCACCCCCTCTTACTCCCACTGGTTTATGGACAGTCCTGCAGGATTCATGGTGTCAATTATGTCCAGCACTACTTCACACATTGATCGAATCCATGCCACGTGGTGTTGCGGCACTTCTGCGTACTCGCGGGGGCCCTACACGATATTAGGCAGGTATACCAGTTTTTTTGGCTCTTCAGTGTTCATGCTAAGGTGTAAAGACCAGCGAAATATTCTCCCTTTAAGATTTTTAAGCCAAAGGAGGGCTGCATGGTCCGTATGTATAGTAAATTTTTTTCCATAACGGTAATGATGAAATTTATTTAATGTGTTCACAATAGCGAGACATTCCAGCTCAGTGATAAAATAGTTCTTTTCATAATACTTTAACGAGCGGGAGTGGAACGCTACGGGATACAGAACACCAGATTCATCGCATTGTTTCAGTACAGCTCCAAAATCATTTCTACTGGCATCAACAAAAATATGACAATCACGAAAAGGATTAAATATTTTTAATATTGGTTTACTAGTTAAGGCTAATTTAAGGGATTCAAAAGATTTCTAACATTCATCTGTCCATATTCATTTAGTATCCTTTTTTAATAAATTATTAAGTGGAGCTCGAATAGATGCATATTTATCTATAAATTTGTTATAAACATTAATGGATCCCGGAAATCTTTGCAAGGATTTTACATTTGTAGGTGGTTTTAATTTTTTTATAACTTCAATATTACTATTATTTGGTGTAACAGTGCCGTTTGTTATCTCATACCCCAAAAAGTCAATTTTCTGTTGCAAAAGGGAACATTTAGAAAATTTTAATTTAATATTTTCTTGTCTATGTATATAAAAAAAATTTTAATAAGATCTAAATGCTCAGAATAGCTGTTTGAAAAAATAATTATATCATCAAAATAATTTGCAGCAAATTTACTTTTATGTTTAGTAAGGATTCTACGAATAGTTCTTTGAAAAATGCTTGGGGCATTTTTCCAACCAAAAGGTAAGCATAACCATTCGTACAAACCCATTGTGTGTCGAAAATGCTAGTTTTTCTGTGTCTTCTGGGTGGATTTGTAAATGCCAATAACCACTAATTAGGTCAATGGAAAAATAATAAAAACTTTGAGCTAATTTATCAATTAAAGATTCCATGAGAGGTAACGGTACAGCATCCGACTTCGTCACCTGATTTAATTTTCTAAAATCTACACATAAACGCGTTTTTTTCCCCCTCCTTTTTAAATACTAGTGTTTCTGGGGCAGAATATGGAGACGAACTTTCTTTTATTATATTATGTTTTAATAAATCCTGAATTTGGTTATCGATTTCTTCCTGTTGCTTCGGAGATGTTTTATATGGTCGTAAAGAGATCGGTAAATCCGAAGTCAACCTCACCAATTGTGGTTCTATTCTAACTTAACCTACATCATATTTATTCTTAGCAAATATATCCTCAGATTCCTTTAGAATTCTGAGTAAATCAGAATTTTTCACACTTTCTATCAATTCCGTTGTTTCGAGAATGACGTTCTGATAAATTGTGTTTCCATTACCAGAATTTATCTCAGAAACATTCGAAATCGTTAGATCTTTTCTAACTTTTTCTTTTCTTTTTTCCGTACAACATTTATTTTCGTTTACGTTATTTGTCATATTTATATCTAAAATTGTTTGTTAAATGTTCCCTTTCTCGCTTCTATCCTCTTTTTGTTTACTGTCACTAACACTTATTTGCATTGGATTTTCCGTTATCATTTGTAAAGTAAAGTCGCGATTTTTCAGAGGTGAGAAAGTGATCAGTTTTCAATTTCCCTGGGAAACAATTCGCTCTACACAATTTATAACGTAGTGAAAATCACATAAAGATTGTACTCCCAATATGGCATAGTTTAGATCGTTGTTTAGTATTAGAAACTCAGTCGATCTAACCATATTGCCAATTTTTAAATTAAGAGTACACTTTTTTGCAAGTGTTAATTTTCCTTTTGTTTGGATAACATTTATCCATTTACAACTTCTAACGGGAACATTCAATTTCAATACGATATGCTCGGGTATCAAATTTATCGTTGATCCCGTATCCAAGTTTTGCATTAATTTTCGCATGCAACTCGAGTTATCTTTTTTTTTTTTTCTATTTTATCCTTTTGTACGGATTGTTCACTTTCTATGTATCCAGACACAAATAATTGATACTTGTTAGTCTTTGATGTTCTAGCTTTATTTTTAGTTATAGCCGGATTATTAGAACAGGATTGCCCCCCAGTGATATGCTTTTCGTATGCCGTTTTTTCGCAAAATTTACAAGGTCTGGGCGGCAAATATCGCACCACATGTGTCGTCTGATTCTCCTTATTTTTATAATCACTTAAATAAAGTTTAATCTCCTTTTGCTTTTGTAATTTTGGAGTATTGTAAGGTAAGCGATTAATATGTAATTTATTTATTTCTCTATCCGTGCAAATTTGGTCATATATCCTTAGTTTATTTTTAAAATCATTTAAATTAGTTGACCCATATACTATAGTTTTATTTTCCAATGTATCGGATATGCCATTAATACAATATTTCATTAAAGAATTTCATCAATTTTATTTTGGTTTGCAGTTTCTTTTAATTTTAAAAATATTCATGAGTACGCTTTTTCCTATTTCTTAAAATTTCATGAATTTCAGCTGAGTTATAGTTAACAAGAAATTCATCGATTAATAATTCTTTCAATTGAGAAAACGAATTAATATTGGAATGGCTATGAAGAAGTATCGACGTATTTTCGCGTAAACACCTTTCAGCAAATACAAACTTATGTAAAGGAGATAAATTAAACAATTTAGCCTGATCTTCAAACAACGAATTAATATTGGAATGGCTATGAAGAAGTATCGACGTATTTTCGCGTAAACACCTTTCAGCAAATACAAACTTATGTAAAGGAGATAAATTAAACAATTTAGCCTGATCTTCAAACAACTCGAACCACCACTTAACGTTTTCATGCTTTTTACCTTTAAAAAGTGGAACAACTGTTTCAAAATCTGAAAAATCTATTCTAAATTCAATTTCATTTACATTGTACGTTACATTTGAATTATTTTTTTCTACATTGGCATAAATTTCAGTATTATTAAAATTATTAGAAGTTTGTATACTTTTATAATTAAGAGAATTCAGCTCCCTATATATTCCACAATTACTTTTAATATTATCATGATTATCATTGATATTACATTCATGAATTATTTCTTCTTTCTTATTTTCATATGTGAATTTCTTAAAAAATTTTACAAATAATAATACAAGTAATACTAATGAAAAAATAAATACTGCAAACAATAAGAGAATATTACTATAATATACATCAATATTTTGTACCATTTTAGCTCATCGTGTTTTACTTCTTATATTTACTTCTTCAAATTTATCAAAAAAAAATTTTTTTTTTCCTTTTAAAATAAAATGTAATGAGGAGCATAATTTCACGAAATGCTTAATATATAATATTCAATTAAATACAAAGAAACAAATGTACTTCTTTTTAAAATTAAATAAAACTTCTTTTTTAAAAATATTATTCACCCCCCTTGGATTGAGAAGAAAAACTGCATCAGACTCCTAATTGTCGTTAAAAAGTTTAAATTTGAAATCTCATCCCTTTCCTTTACAAGTGACTTACGGAAAGTTTAGTTATGCCTCTCCCAGTGCTGCTCTGGACTGTATCGTCAATAATTTGTTTTCACCCCGCCTCATTCAAGAAGAAATATCATTCCTCTTAACGAGGAAACTAAATTATTTATCAACTTTTATCTGCTGCTGTGGTTTTCAAAATGTGTTCTTGGCTTAATTCGAACTTTATCTAGCTACGTATCCTTAATTTGTGGTATTTTTTATGTTTAACTCCTAAAACATTTATTTCTTTAATTTTTATTGATTAATAATGAAAAAAAGCACTCATGTAAATAACAAAAATCATAGATTATGATTTCAAATTTTGTAAATTGTTTTCTTCTCATACTTGATGTTTCAATTGAAAAAATTACTTTGTATACATTGATCGTATTTACTATTGAAATTTTTATTTTCAGTGAATTGATTGTTTTGATTGGCAAAAAAAATGTTTCGAGAAATTATTTTCACATTTATTGTTTTATGTGTTACAGTTTCAATGAATTATTGATTAGAAGAATTTATATTTTTATTTTACTATAGTGTTTAGGGTTAAGATAAAAATGCCATTAAAATATTTTTCTCTTTTTAATATAACTACAAAAATTATTGAAATTAATTTTTAATATATGAATGCAATTGCGATGCGGCAGAAATTATAAATTAAACCAAGAAATGTTAAAACTAATACAAATAATTTGGATAATTAATAAAATACTTGTTTTTATAATTTGAATTGAAAAGTGAAACCAGTTATTAATGCTTGAGTCCAACGTTGGTAAATAGTTCTAGCTCAGACATTTTCATAACTAAACAAAGTTTCTTATTGCTGAGAGTCAATTCCAGCATAGAGATAAAGTGACCAAACACAAACTTACAATGTATAGTATCCGGATACACACAAAATATTTTCAAAATAGAAATAAAAACATAAAAAATGACAAATGCCTGATTGTGACTAATAAAACTATCTATTTAAAGTCAACACAAATAGTACTTTAAATATTATCCCAACAAATATTCTCGAAATATTATATGTCCAAAAAGAAGAAAAAAAGATATAAATAAAAACAAACAAAATGTAATTTGCAAATTAACCAAACTTGCACTTCAGATTAAAAATAAGGAAAATAGCTAAGTCAGTCAAATTTTAAAAACTGAATTACCTTAATACCATATTAAATTTGAAAGCTTGTTTTGGATTTCAATTAGTCATAAATTGTGTTAAAAGAGTTGTAATGTAAAATCGGAGAAAATTGATCACTTTCTCAGATTATAAAAGCAACTTGTCTTTACACATTGCTCCTGAAATCCCGGTTAATGATTGCAATAAAAATACCAATAATGAAAAAAAAAGTATAAATAAATGTAGAGAAAATAGAAAGAAAAGAAAAATAAAAGAAAGAAAGAAAAGAAAATTTGGACATAAAAGAAATAAATGAAAACAACTAGAATGTAAACAAAGTGAATTTAAAGAAAAGTAAGACAAAAATAGACTTAAAAATAAAGATTCAAATAGCAAAACTGAAAATAATCTTGAATTTTCAAATATTCTTGAGACTAAATGTGATAATGGTGTACAACATTGTCAAAATCATGTTGACGGAATTATGCAAATCTAAGATAATAAATAAATTCCTAACTTTAAGAAATTTTGCAAAAATTTTCAAATATTTTGCTATTAAAGTGACAAATATGTAAGGTAAATAATAAATAAAGTGAGATGAAGTCAATACTGAAGTCTTGGACTTCAGAGTAACAACCACTGTGTCATTTTTATTTTATTTTGTTTTCAAACAAGGTAAACAACACTGAAGATAATTTCAGATTGAAATTTTTTCTGTAAAACTGTTTTTTGTATTTTATGTTTTACATTTTAACTTACACATTTCGAAAAATGTTTATAAATTTTTTTCATATTGACTGAAGGATTTATTTGAAGTGTGTGATTATGAGGTAATACTATGGTGAAAAAACTTTGTTGTGATCTTCAAACAAAAAACTTGGAACTGAAAAAACTGAAGTCACAAAAAATATTAAAAATGAAAATCAAACTTTTAAGTTTACTGGCACCGCTACTACAATTTTTTTATTCCTTAAACAGTTTAATTATGTTATTATTTTTAACATGTGTACAAATGTGTATTTTCTTTATAAGTCTTATTACTTCATATCTTGTTAAAATTGCAAATTTGATTCTTTTTATTTTAATTGTACTTCTACCATAGGGAAGATTTTGCAAATGGATAATTTTTAAAAGTTTTTGGATTGTAATTAAACATTTTTGGCGAGGGGGGATGTAACATAAAAAGCTTCAATTAATCTTTTTATGTTAGTTCTTTTCTGAATATCCTTTTCTTTTATTTTATTTTTCTAATCAAAATGCTTTCTCACACTTTTAAAAGCCACGTCCTGTTCTTAAATCTATTTTTGGCTCAACTATGCATTAATTAAAAGCAGAACATTTTTTCCCTTTAATCTTCGTGGGAATCACTCGACCTATTTCATAAACCAATAGCAATTACTAAGATTTCCCTCTTTCCCTAAATTGAAACATTTTACGGATTTACTTAGCAAGATCTTCCCTAACATATAATGAAGAAACACAACTTTTCGTGTACACACTTTCATGACTGCTCTGTCTAATAATTAATAAATAAATTTTGTACCCTTCTTCCCTGCCTAAGACCAGTTTTAATCCTTTCACTTAGCAACGACGTTGTATATATATATATATATATATATATATATATATATATATATATATATATATATATATATATATATATATATATATATATATATATATATATATATATATATATATATATATATATATATATATATATAAATATAAATTTTTATCATTTTTTATATTATTTACAGTTATATAACAAGTTATTAGTAAATATTAACAATAAAAAAAATTATATGTTGTTCAAAAAGTCAGAAATTTCTAAGAAATTGTGTCCTTATATACATCATTGTTTTTCTAATTGAAATTAAAAGCAGCCAAAATGACTTTCTTAGGCAATCTAGTGTTAATGATTCTACTTTCTTTTGAGAAACTAAATTGTTGCTATGGTTGGTTATAAACTACATATTACAGCCTTAATATTATTTTGTTACAATTTTATTTTGATTATAAGAAACAAATATAATATATAAATAAAAGACACTTTATGAACCCCTTTAAAAAAAGTGTAATAATTTTTTTATAGTAATATGGATATGTAGTGTTATAAGTGTAATGTAAGTGATATATATTGTAAAATTAAAAGAAATATTGTAAAAGACATATGAAATTTAAAAAATAGTAATTATTTAATCATTTTTTTTTTTTTTTTTTTTTTTTTTTTGAAAAGAAAAAGGAAAAAAATGGCAATCTGAAATAAAAGATGTAGGAGAAATATTAAAAAAATTTGTGCCAGAGATGCTATGGAAGCGTGTTTCATTCCTCGAAGAAAGATTTATAAGTATTAAATAAATGTAATTTAAAAATACAGAGCAAAAATGTCTTTATAAATAAAAAAAAATTTTTTTTTTCAAATTGCAAGTATATAACGATTATTGAAACTTATACTTAAAGCATTAAAATGTGATAAAAATTGAGAGTGAATAAGTGTGGCTTTGAGTACAAAAAAAAAACCTGTCAACAACAGATATGTTCCTTAATCCAACCATTCAAAAAAAAGAGGGAAAAAAAATCGAACTTTTAGAAGTAGCTTAACTCAAAATATATCTATTAATAACTAGAAAGAAAAACATTTCTCTGTAGTTGACGCTATGTGCTGAAAGTAATGAATGTTACGTAATATACACAAAATTATTTAATTATCACAATTATTTTTCAGGAAACTTAAAAAATTATGTTCCCAATAACATTTGAAGTTTTAACATTCGTTGTTTTCTTTATTATATATAAATGTATAATTTTTATAATAATGCATTAACTATTTAATTATACAATATTCCCTTTTTTTTTGTTTCCAAAAAATCAATGTGCATATTAAATGTTTTGTCATAAAACAATAATAATAAAAACAACAAAATATTATAAATTTTAATTTATAACCTTATAAGGAGGGAGAGCAAATGTCCTTCTCAATCTACAGAGATGCCAACTTAATGAGAAATTTTTTTCTAATGGTAGCAAAATACATACTTTAAGGTTTCATTCTTGGTTTATGTAAATTTGATATTATCTTTTCCGCCACTACGTATACATAATTTAAAATTTCGTGTGAAACATAATTTCATTCCAACTATCTCGTGGTAAGCATTTTAAATTTTACCAAAATGATCTAAAATTGGTTTTGGTTCTTAATTCTCGACCACTTAATAAAATATTTCGCAGAAATCTTAGCAGTTGACATCCTTGCAAATAGACATTATTTCTAGAAAATATAACGCTAACTAATAATTTAAGTTTAATACATTTATTTTTAGGAAATGATTACTTACAATCAACAAAAAAAATTCTCATAGTACGCGTTGTTCAGTTAAATAGTTGAACCAACTGTAAATGTAGAAGCCCAGAAGCTGTAACGTTCAAAATAGATTATAAAAATAGACTTTGAATATTTGATTTTCTTGAATTAAATTTTGAAATGACAATTATAAAGAGCAGGATTTTTTTTATATGAGTGTGAGCTTGTCTTGTCATGTCATTCAAACTGGTAATGAGCGTGAGCACCTAACAACTTACTCTTACGTCTATCGTTATTTTTCAAAATAGTGGGGTGTATTCATTGTTAAATCCTTTCATTGGTTCAAATTAGTTGTCGAGCAAGGCAGAGGCACCTCCTATTTTTAGTATTTCACACTTTGGTGGAGGGAGGCGATTCTCACCCACCTCACCATGAGTGGCAAAAATCGCCTTTCGTGGAAGGATCTATGCTAACTTAAAGCAGGGGTTCTATCTGAAATCTATTCAACAGATTCGGAAAACGTTTTTTAAAGATATCTTAACCACTGATTAAATTGAAGCTTTAAAAGCATTTTACAACTGAATAACTAGTCTAGGCTAGACTGGGACACGTCATGGTTTTCACATTTCTCTGTCCTCTGGTCATCACCCAAGATCTATCTTTGCATGAAAAGGTTCCATCCATTTCCTCCCCGGATAATTGCCCTTTTAGGACTACTACAATCTAGCAATGTGATATGAAGAGGAGGAACAAATTGTTTATCTTGTCGCTTTGCTTGTAGATGTGAAAAAATAAATTAAATAAAGATTTATTTTGTGATCATGGATTCTCAGCATTCTGGTCTTTCTTTTAAATGTTTTATGCTTTTTTAAAAAAAAATTCGAATGCTTTTTTTCTAAATCTTTAGCTCTCATTCATTTTTTCATTTATTTTTAAAGTAAATTTTTTTATAACTGACCACAATTTTTTCTAAAATTTTTCTAGAAAATAAAACATATCATTCAAAAATTTTCAAGATATTCCGTTAAAAAAATTTTTTAAGTTTTTTCAATTTCATATTTAGTAAAATTAGGACACTTGATCAGTTCTAAAATTGTTCAGTTTCAGTAATTATACTTATTGTACTATGATTTAATAAAATACAAATTATACTTTTTATAATTACTTTTATTTTAAAGAGAATTAAATTAATATCTTCTCAGTTTTAACATTTATAACTTATCAAACAAACTAAGGCCCTGATAGACAATAGTTAATGAATTCCTTTTTTATAACAATACTATTATAGTATATCATATAATAACATTCTATAGTACTATACCAAAGGAAATTATTCTAGACAAATTAGGGGGCCTACAATGTGGGACAATATTCATGTACGCATTTCAAAAATTGTAAAATAGCGTTAAAAAGAAAATATTGTTGCTTATATACTGCATTCATATATGGTCCTTCATCACCATTTAATATTAAGCTATAATAACTCAGTCAGGAATTGTAATATAATATAATATAGTACCATACCAAAGGAATTTAATGTAGACAAACTAGGGAGCCCACAAAGTGGCCTAATATAAAAGTATAAGCAAGTGTTTTTAATTGCGTTTTAAAGCGTTAAAATGGAGAAATTGTTGCTCATATACTGCATCATGGTCGCATACATATCTTTCCTTAATTTTAACCTATAATATTCACACTCAGTCAGCTATTATATTATAACAGGGCTGTCCAACTGGCGGCCCACGGGCCGCAAACGGCCCGCCAACTTCTTATTCAGCATATTTCTTTTTTCGAAATTTTATGGTATCAAGAAGCATCCGAGACTACCATTCTTGGTCAAGCCGAGATCCCCGAAGTTTCCTCTTGATCGCTCTTTCACTCCTTTCATTGTATTGGGAGAAAAAGGTACAGGACATCAAGAGCAGTCCTACCCTGCACGCTGGTGTTATACAATAGTATTGCCTCGCGTTAGTTGGACAGTGAAAATCGAGTGTTCCATGACCGCTGGGAAACCCAGTATTTCATCACGAATAGAAAGGACAAACTCCAGTGCTTGATTTGTATGCAAGTTGTGACCGTGTGCAAAGAATATAATTTCAAAAGGCATTACTCGAGTCTTCACGAAGGGAGCCACAGTAAATATCAAGGAGAAGCAAGATCTCCGATAGTTTCAGAACTGAAATCAAAACTGCAAAAACAAGCTGGGATGTTTACTGAAGTAAAATCTTATCAGTACAACGCTTTGCATGCTTTGCTTGCAAATGCATATATGATTTTTGGTGATAAATGAAGCTGATCGCAATTGAGTTAAACGACATTTTACGGTGAGTTTTCGAAAATAAGCTTTTAATAATGTACAGAAACAACAGGATGCTGTTTGCAAATTGTCTCAACCTAAAGAAAACTATTCAACTAAAATGTTTGCATATTGAAGCTATTGTTTCGGTTTAGACAATAAAATATACAATATCCAACATTATTCTTAAACATATATATTTCAATGTTTTTAAAATACCACTTAAAATTCTTAAATTTCTTCAGTTATAGAAAAAGAAATATCGTAACTTTTTATAAAATCTTTTGAAAGTGCATTATAATTGCAATCTTTGCCAGAACTTTTGCATTTTTTTTTCTCTTTAAACTTTCTTGCCTAGAAGACTCGATCAAAGCCTTAAAAATTATTAACACTACAATTTAAAAAACAATAAGTTATGTAAATTTGATTTCAGAATTAAATCCTGATATAAATGAAGTAAAAACAACGTAAAACGCACAAATATTATGAGATAAAAAAATTCTTGTCGTATAATTCTAAAATCATGAATTTTCAAAGAGATTAAAAAGAAAACAATCTTTGCTATTTAGTCAGAAATCAGCCCAAAAATGTTTGTTAGGCAGTAACTTCAAGATATTTTTCTATTAACTATTAATAAAATTATCAATAAATAGACCTTTCCGAGCTCTTTCACAAAATTTTAAATGAAAAAGCCTGCAGTTTTTCTTTTTCGTTTCTGTTGTCTCAACTTGGTTGCATAGCAACGGAGAAAAATTAGGTATTGCTCTCTTAAATTAATTTATAGTTATCTTAATCTACTCCATTTGTTGGAAGTAACATTTCTTGGCCGTTTTTGGGACTATCACCAAATATAAATAGCTTATTCGGAGATAAGCTATTAAATTTAAATAGTTTATTCAGAGAAAGCACGTTTTTTGTCTGATTTCGTAACTTATTTAATTGCAGGCACTAACTAATTAGCATATTAGAGGTCACCCCCAGAAACCATTAAGATAGACTCTTAGTTTGTGAAAATCCGATCATTAGAACGAGTTTTATTCAGGGTGATATCTTTTTTTTTTATCACACCACTTTTGTTAATTCTTCATACCTTTCTTGTTCCTCCAGGCCACAAATTTGAACATGTGTAGAAAAAAGTTGCAAAATAATAATAATAAATAAAAATAAAATATTTTTAATATTTGTGGTATTTCAGGTCTAAGGACAAATCAAGACACTTTTTACGTTTGACTTGCCACAGAAAGACGTATAAATTAAACGTCTATTTCTTAACTTCGATATGGTGTTTCAAATTTTCTTCTGATATATATTAGAAAAAAGAAGGAAAAAAAAAAAAGCCATTTATAAGTTGTTTTTTTTTAAAATTTTTTTTAGCAAAAATATATCATTGTTAATAATGTCACGCATTCAAAATTGCTCCGAAATAAATATAGTTGAACCCTATGTATGTACTCTATGTAATCAATATGTTCAAAATTGAAACAGCATATACTCAGCTTTGATACATTGCGTCTAAAAGGACACATCATGTTATTCATTTTGAGTAATATGTTTACTAAAAGTCATTTTCTGTTTAAATAAGCATAACTATAAAAATAAAACTAGATTGTTTTTTATTTAATAAGAGTCATAGAAATTTTGAATTGTAAAGCATACAAGTTTTTTCATCATTTTGCATTTTCTGTTTAAATAAGCATAACTATAAAAATAAAACTAGATTGTTTTTTATTTAATAAGAGTCATAGAAATTTTGAATTGTAAAGCATACAAGTTTTTTCATCATTTTGCAGTACGCAATTTTAAATTACAAAATTCCCAATTTGAACAATATTTTTTGAGAAATAAAAATTTAAAAATAGAGCTTTTTTGAAATTTCTTATCTTAATTTTACGAATTTCGTTCAAATTTTGGATTTTACCTTTTAAAATTAAGCAATTTAAAATTGTCAGAAATTGTTTAGCTTACATTTCAAAAACTTTTGTTAAATGAAACATTTATTTATTAAATAAAAAAATAAATAATTATTTTTTACATATATCATATTCGGATAAATTTTGTGCAAATTTTTTTTCCAATCGCTTAAATTATGAAACCAGACGCAAAAACGTACTTTCTCCGAATAAACTTATCTTTCTTCTTTTTTGTTGACTTATTGTTTGGATTACAGACCCTCACAATAGGAGAAGGAAGGAGGCGCAGTTTGGAAGATATGGTCCCAATGGTTTAGTCAAGAAAACGGTCGAAATTTAGGCCATATCGCGAGAACTTTCAAATTTTTTACTTTACCATTTATAATTACATTCTTTAAAATGTGTTTACCTTACAATTCAATTTTTTCCACTATTATTAATTATAAAAAATTATTTTGAGCATGGAATTATCTTTGGACAAACGATTTTATAATTGCGTGCAAAAAGTTTTTGATTCGCTAGGGACCGTATTTCCCAGATAGAGGCTAACCCCCTCCCCTCATATTTTGAAGGTTAGAAATCGAAATCCGTCAAAAGATGGTATGTTTATTCATAGAAAGTACGTTTTCGTGTTTGGTTTCTGCATTAATTATTTAGCATATTTGAAACAAAAATGATTATTTGCCTTATATTAAATTGTTTAATTTCAAATAAATAAAAAAAAAGAAGAAACGCGCGAGCGAAGAATAAAAAGTACGCCAGTGGAATGACACGAAAAACAGATCTTTTTGATAAATAACGGCAGGTGACGCATCTACTACTCTATCTTTACGCGGAAGAAAGAGATTCTTTTCCTATGTTGGACCAACCCTGACAGCTGATTTCGCAGCTGTGTAAGTTGTAATACGATAAAAAAGTAGTTCCTGCTCATTTTCATTTCATTTAAACAGATCGTACTTTTAATTCACAATAAAAGCAAACAAATGAAAATACTGACTATTTTTTATCATTATGCTATCAAAATTGTGTTTTAAAAATTTTAAAAATATTCAACACGTGCGCGGATGAATCAATGTACTCCGTCAGTGAATGTTTCCCGCGCAAAAGTACGATAGGCGCAGCGCTTGGATGTGAATCAAGGTGTGATATTTGTGTTACTATTAATCGGGATTTGTGTTAGATGTGAAAAAAACAAACAATTCTTAGCGCAGAGTTTGTCCAGAACTTTGTGTAAAATGGCGTTTTATCATCGGAATAATGAAAGAAAGCAGCGTCATGATTATCGGCGGGAAGAAGAGGAAGTTGTCGGCAGTCTGTGCAGGTATGTTGCTGCGCCTTTTTCTTTATTCCTTGTAGTAGAGTTGTAAAAGCGTGCTATCAGCTGGTCAGATTGTTTACGCTTGCTTTTCATTGATTTCATTTGATTTTATGTCTCTTAATTTCAAAGAGCAACTGATGCCAAATATGATAAAAGAAAAAAAGTTTCGATTGGCACGTGTGGACAGGGAGGTGTGTCCCCTCAGGTGTTCTAATTGATATAAGACAAGGGTGCGCGCCAAACATTTAATTGATAGATGCTGCCAAAATTTTCTTTGATTAATTTAAGAGACGAAAAAGTAAACTCAAAATTGTTTTATTTATGCAGTGTGAGATATGTTTTTGTTTTAGAGATTTTCAGATCATTAGTGATGAAAAAACTGATCCTTTTGCTACACTGACTGCCAACTTGTACTATTTTTACTAACGTCATTTTCTAGTGGTAGTCAGTTTCATGCCTTCATATATAGCTCTGAGTTCGTAAATTTTGATTAAAAATAATTTAAATCTCCACAACAAAACGAACTAAAAAAAAATTTTAATAAGTTTAAAATTTTTGCTTTCTGTTTTTACCGGCCCACGAGAAACTGAAAAAGAAAAAAAATCACTTAGAGGCTAACCAGAATCGTTTAACTCGTTTTTTTTTCTTTTTTAATTTTAAGTTTAAAATTCATTAAGCGCCTTGTGATTTTAGTTGGCGTGATAGGTAATATCATTCGGAAATATCCCCTTGTTTTTCTACTACAACTAACAAAATTCTTCAGTAAAATCGTAAAAGCTGGCAGTTAAGAGATATCTTCCACTTCGTAAAATCCTTTTAATATTTCATTACTTATTGAAATATTAAAAGGATTTTACGCTTTGGAAATGTTTGTTTTTGGTTAATTAAATATTAATTAAAACTTAATGACTAGATCATACTTTTGAATATAATTTTACTGTATCAAAATATCTATAAGTTTATTATATATCTTGTACTCGTGAGTATTTAAAATACATTGATTTAGCTTTTGTCTCTGTTAACATTTTCACCAAACAATATTTTATAAGAATGTTCTGAGTATTTTAAATTTAAAAAAAAAAAAGTTTAAAGTTAAATACGTTTTTTTTTTTTTTTGCATGATCACAATAGGTATTTTGGTATAGATTTCCGTATCGTGATCTGTCTCACCAAGATGCCAAATAGATTTTAAAGTTGCAATTTTTAAAAAAAAAAAAATACATGTAGATGTTTGGCCGGTTGTTACGAGTTATACCTTTAGAGTTGGTCCCTTTTTATTATGCTTTTTTTAGTTTCTCGCGGGCCACTGCCCAGAAGTTTCCAAGACTTGGCAGTTATTCGTTATTCTGCCACAGATCACGCTACGGAAATCTCCCCAGTATTTTTTCACCTTGCAATATATTGATTATGCTTGCATTATAATTTTTTATTTATTTTTTTTTTTTGCATAGTTAAATCTTTATATTTAGTGAAATTCTAGTTAGTGGGAAAAATCTTATCATTGCTGATACCCCACTCTATTTCGGACCAAACTTCACATTACAACATCCTTCACATTTTTTCACTGGGTACTCTGTTTACCAGCTATAAGTTTACCAGTTATAATGAATTGCCTATTGTATATTTGATGATAATGTAATATTTTACCAATTATAATTTCATTTTTATTTCCAAATATACTAAAGTTTAAATTAATCAAATATAGTGTAATGTAATTATAGATAATTAATATGGTTATTGGAGACCTAATATATTTGTGTGCAGTTCAGATATGTTTCTTTGTAACATAGGCTAGATATTTGACCCAAAGCCAAACTTGCCATGGAACAGCTGAGGCTGTTTAGGTTTATCACAAATGGATATATTTAGTAATATCTTTTGTTTCATTTGAATTTCAATTTTTATTATTCAAGTCTTTTAATTTATATTTACTATTTTCATGTTTCATTGAAATTGTGTTGTTGATTGTTGTTGTGTTGTCATTTTTTGTATTGAAAATTTAATTATAATGTAATATTTTACCATTATAATTTCATTTTTTTCCCAAACCTATTAAAGTTTAAATTATTAAAATATAGTGTACTCTAATTATAGATAATTTTTATGGTATTTGAAACTTAATATAACTCAGTTAATATTTGAATAGATTATATAAACTAGATAATATGAACTAAAGATTATATTCTATTATAATGATTATTTTATAAAGATTATATGAAACATTATATTATATGATTAAAGATTTTATTATAGAAGATTATATGAACTAAAAAGCAGAATTTTTTTGGGCTTTCTGCAATAAAACTCTCTAGTACTAATATCTTTCTGCCAGATACTTTTTATAATGACAAATATGCATGTTACTAATTTAAAGTAACAGAAACGTTGTGTTTACAAAAAAGTCTTATTAGGATAAAATATTAGTTACTATATTAGTTGAAAGGAAGCCAGGGGAGTGACTGTTACCGATCTGTCCCTTGGACCTACACCTAAAATTAGGGTCTATTTCCTATGACAGCAGGAGCACTCTCATGGTTATTCCACTCACTTTGACTGCAAATTTGTTCGTCAACCTGGTGGTTCCACCTTTTTTGTTGCCATTCATGAGCAGACTACAAGGGGGTATTTTCCAACTCGATAATGCTCGCCCTCTTACTGCTGTTGTAACCCAACATGCTACGGAATTTCGACATGTTGCCTTGTACTGCTAAATCACCAGATCTTTTACCAATCGAGCATGTATGACACATGATTGAACGACTGCTTTAGCATCATCCTTAACCAGCATCAACTATCCCCGTATTAACTGACCAAATATCCCACAAAATGATATGCAGCAGCAGTTGGTGGTAAATGTAGCTAATTGTAATTGAAAAACATGTTGAGCAATAATTTATGATGAATTAGTGAAAATAAGTTCTTAAGAATGTATTGAAACATCTGGATGCTGTTTGTAAATCATCTTTATCCAAAGAAAATTCTTAAATATTAGCAGAATGAAGTGATTTTTTAAACAATAAACCCCTACAATATACAGCATATTGTTACAAATTGTTATTGAACAAACATATTTTAATGCTTAAAATGCACTTAATATTCACCAATTTATTCAGTCATACAAAAAGAAAAAGGAAAGAATTATTGTAAATTATTGAAAACCTTTTGAATGTACATTAGAATTATCATTTTTTCAGGCATATTTTTTGTTTCTTTAAACTTTCTTGCCTCAAACACTCGATGAAAGCTGTAAAACTGATTATGCAAAAAATTTGTAAAGATTATATAAAAACATCAGTATGCTATTTGCAAACCATCTTTATGAATAAAAAAACCTTTGACTAAAATATTTAGCTGGATGATTTTTTTAAATAATAAATTTTACCATAACTTGCATATTATTACAACATCTTAATTATATTATTACAATTATTAAGCATACATATATCAATGTTCTTAAACTGCCACTTAACATTCACAAGTCCCTCAGTGGACTGATCATTAAGACATGGCTGCTATCAAAACAATGAAGTCAAGCACCACTGCCTGCAGTCAGAGTGCTTTACTTCACACGCCAGTTGTGGTGCCATCTACTCTCTGCGGAAAATCAGAATTATAATGGTGTGTCTTCAGATCATCTCCAGGAATGTGTCCCAGGCCATTGCTAATAGCCCTTTGTACAGCTCTAGTGCAACGTGAATAAAAACAACATAACATTCACAAATTAGTTCAGTCATAAAAAAAGAAAGATAGTAAATTATATATAAACCCTAGTGAATATGCATTATAACCATAATCTCTTCCAGACCCTACCTACATTTTTTTCTGGGACTTTTTGTTTTGTCGCTTGGAACTTTTTTGTCAAGAAGACTCGATCAAAGCTATAAAAAGATTAGCTTTCCAATTTTTTTATTTAATTACAATAAGTTATGTAAATTTAATTTTAGTATGAAATCCACATATAAAATAATGATCTTCAAGAAAGAATCCTCATATAAATGATAACATATAAAACACAAAGTAACATAAAAGTTTCTTGGAAAATCATGAACATATTATTGACCTATTTAAATAATTTTAAAAGAATACAATCTTTACGTTTTGGTCAGAAATCAGCAACAAAAAAAAGAAGAAAAAAATTTCGCATGGAAATTTCTAAATATTTTTCTATTGACTAATAAATAAATCTTTATCATAAAATGTGTAAGTAAAGCTTTCAGTTTTTATTTCATTCTTTTTTATTGTCTCAACTTTGTTGCTTAGCAACGAAAAAAATTATTTATTCTTTTAAATTACTTTATGGTTATCTTCATCCATTGCTAGACTGTTTTTTGGGACTATCTTTAAATATTATAGCTTCCTTTCCCTCCAACTTATGAAAAAAAAAAAAATTTCTAACTCCCCTATTTTGAGGATCAGTAATTCACATATCTAAATAAATATTTATATATACTTATTCCGAGAAAGTATGCTTTCATATATGATTTTCTTACTCAATTAATAGTTGGCACTAATTACTATATTAGAAATCATCAAGTGGAACCATTAATCATTAAGATTGACACTTAGTACGTGGAAATGCAATCATTTAAAGGAAAGTTATTCAGAGTGATGTCTTTTTTTTTTTTTTGCATAGTACTTTAAATTACCTGTAGCTAGTTTGGAAAGTTGGCAATTCTACATTAACTCTCCTTCATAGCGATGCGACCAGTGAGAGAATCTTCAGCCGTTTAACTAAAGTTTTGACTAAATTTTGTTCTTATTAGTTAAAACAAGCTTAGAAAAATATTTTGACTGGTAAGGGCAATCCAGAAAGGGTTTCATACTACATTTTTGAAAGATGCTAAATTAGTCACTCCTATTTTAAAAGAATTCATTATTGATTTCTTAGTTATTTTTTGGAGGTGTTTGAATTAATTTTATTTAAAAAATATGTGAATGATGAGGTATTTTTAAACTTTATTATTGTTTTGCTTATTTTATGTGCTATACAGTGGCTTTTAAAATTTCCGAGCTTAAAATGCTCTTTCACGTGAGAAATTTAATTAATCTTGCATAAGTAACTAAAGTGTTGGAAATTTCTTTTTATTGAAAAAGAAAAGGAAAATAAACCAAAAAGAAAAACTAGTTTTTGGTGTAACCTAAGTTTTTCTTTTTTCGTGTAAACAGTTTTTGTTTATTCAAAATAAAAAGTTAAATGACATTTAAAGCACCACAATTAAAGTAATTTAACTAATAAAAAGTTTTTTTGCAGTGATCTTTTTTACTATTGATTAATAGTTTGATAAAGAATACAAAAATAATCACTTTTGCTCATAAATATGTTAGCATGATAAAAAAATAAAATAACTAAATATCTTGAATACTTATTACAACTCCACTTAACAAGAATACCTAAACATTTTATAACTGCTATCTAGTTTAAACAATAGCATTAATTTTTGAGCTATTTAATATATCATTATCATTTTTAAATAAGCAAAAACTAAAAATCAGAAAAATTCTGAAATTTTTTTTTTACTAACATAGATACTAAAATCAGGTATATTAAATTCTCAGTTATACAAATAGCTAATTTTTATAACCAAATAGTGTTAAGTATGAATACTCATCAGGGGCCTGTTTAGAAGAAATTTGGGTCCGTTAACGGACCCCTCACAAAATATCTTTCCATGAAAACGGACCTTCACAAAATATTTTCACTTAAAAACGGACCCTGCACAAAATATTTTCACTTAAAAACGGACCCTTCACAAAATAATTTATCTTTTAATCCGATTGTATAAATTTCAAATGTAGTATTTTAAGAGAATATTTCTACTTTTACAAACATTGTGTGTACATTCTTATTGATATTTAATAAATTTTTTTTTTTTAAGGATATAGTTGAGCAATATATTATTCATAAAATTCATTGATAAAATATTATGTAAATAAAAATTAACTTAAATCTTAAATTAAAAATTAACTTATGTCAATTTTTTTAAAAATATATTATAAATTTACGAAATGTTTAAGTTTACTTAATATGTAACACATTAGAAGTGATACATAACTAAGTTGTGTTATTTAAAATAACCGGACCCTATTTTCACAAATTCACAAAAGCTGACCCTGGTTGAAAAACTGTGACTTAACGCTTATTTTATATTCACAAATTACTAGTAATTTTTTCACAATTTTACAAAAAACGGACCCTTCACAAAATGTCTGGACAGACCCCTGCTCATACCGACTCTTAAAGAATATTAATGGTCATTTTTAGTTTCTTCTATTTTGTCTAGCTTCTTTCACTGTCCTGGAAGAATTAGGTTTCTTTCGAATAGAACGCCAGCTCTGTTTAATATAGATATTTCTGTGGAAAATTGTTTCTATATAAACATTTAAAAATAACTATTTTCTGTATATTTGAAATAATACAGACTCCCCCATCTCTTTTGATTTTGTTACATTCAAACTGGAAGAATTTATATAAATGGAGTTTTCAACTACTATAATATATTAAACGTTTGATCTAAGCAGTTTTTTAGTACAAAAAAAAAAAAACTGAATTTATTTTTGATAAGGCATATTAAGAATTTTAATTAGTGAGCATCTGGTGGTGGTTAAAAATTGAACAACATTAATCTTTTTCAAATAACGTTGGCAAAAAAAGTTTCTGGGCGCAAGGTTCTTTTGAAAGCTAAAAATTATTAAATTACAAAAAATTTCTATTTTAGGAAATTCCTAAAAATGTTTGCATTTACTCATCAGCCTTACCCTTGAAAAATTTGTAATTTATTAGAACAAATATTAACCTATAAGTCACATTGCTTACTATTATTTCTTTTCTTTAAAAAAAGAGAAGCTTTAAAAATAATGCTAAAGGGCAAGACCTAGAAATTTATCTAGTGGCCATTGGCCATTTTTTTTCTTTCCACTGCCTGTTTTTTTTTTTTTTTTTTTTTTTTTTTAATAAAATTACCTTAATCATAATTTTGTTTCGAAATCGTTATAAAAATATTCTGACTGCAAAGTCAATGGCTGCAGGTTCGAATCCAGCTCAAGGCATGGATGTTTCTCTTTGTGTGTGAATATTGCTCACGTCCGCGACTTCGGTCATAAGTTGCTCACCCAACTCAAAATGAGCAACACTTCAGGCACCTTCCACGATGTGCCGGCCGTTAAAAAAAAATATTGAAAAAGCTACAAATATAATATTAATGGATGGCTCGTTTTTTTCAATCTTTAGGCGTACAAATTAATCGGAAGTAGTAACCCGGAAGTCTTACGACAAATAGCGCCATCTGCGCATAGCTTTACACAGTCAACGATTCATACGTAACGGCAAAGCGCTCCAGACGAAAAACAGCTCCCTGTCGACGAAATTAAGCCCACACGAATGGCGCGCAAAAGCAGAGACAAAAGTTGTGACTTAAGTCATATTGCTATAAATTAAAAGGGAAACTAATGAACTTTTCTGAAATTAAATTAATTAATTTCGAAAAGACTAATTTCTAAACGTTATTTTTTCCCGTGAAAATTTGATTTCTTTCTGCTACTTACTTACGACTTAAAAGCAAGTATAATGGTGATCGATCCATATGCCCAAAATTTTTAATTTTAGTTCAATAAAATATATGCGTTATTTTAAAAGTTGTACTTTTTAAAAATAATAAAACGTATTAAAGAATATATCTGAAATATTTAATAAGAAAAAAAAGGGTTTTATTCTGTGAATATACATGATAAATTATATGAGAATTTTTAATAATGTATACACATAATAGATTAAGGGATAGTTTAAAGTACGTAATGAATGTCTATTTAAATCAAGGGGGGGGGGACGTCAAAAATATGATCAAAGTAGCATAAGCTCATTTCGTAATCTTTTCCACTCGTACTATTTCGTTTTATTTATGCTAATGTTGCCACATTAAAAAGAAAATCCTAAGTAAATTGTGTGATTGATCAAGTTTTAGCCACGCACTTAGAACCAGTTAACATAGAATGTCTGATTCCAATTTAGTGTTCATGGAATTAAACTTTCCCTCTTTTACTTGCCAGCTGGGAATCTCCATCCCATTCCCGGTTACTCATGGTCAGGGTTGGCAAAAAACCAGGTTTTTTTGGTTTGAACCAGGTTTTTTTCGACATTCTTTTTTCAACTAATGTACATACTTAAAAAATTAAAATTACTTCCAAGAACAATTGAAATAAATAACAAGCAATTATATCAAACCGCACTAAATTTGATTACAATTTTTATATTTAAAAAAAAGGGTTGGGAAAAAAACAGGAAAAGTTTTGAGAAAAACTTTTTTTTTTACCATTGAAAAACAAGTTTAGGATTTGGCACTTAGGATTCAACATTTTGAACTAAAAAACAAGTTTTGCAGCTTTATCTAAGCCCAGTCTGTTACGCAATTTTGATTGTACAACTCCAAAAATAGAAAAAATTCTCTCAACATTCGCTGTAGTTGCTTTCGCAGTAAGAATTACTAAACTTCCTTACACACATCGGCATTAAACTTCTTAATATCGTTTTCTTGCATTCGCCACCATTCTATAGCTGTTACATTTTCAATAAATTCCTTTTGAAACAGTTACCTTTGGAATGGAAAACTTTTTGCACAAAATTTTAATATCAGAGTTAATAGGTTATTTTTAGGAAACATTTTCTTGGCATATTCTAAAGCCATTTTTTTTTCTTCATCTGCTGACAATTCGTAATCCTCTTCATCATCTTTATCTACAGCTTTTGGATGCAACAGAAAAGCAGTACATCTTTATTGAATTTCGTATAGTAGATATGCTTTTTTAAATTTTTAAAAATTAAAACAGTCTCTCTTATCGAACAATTTTCTCTGTGCTATAATCCAGAGCTACACTAATTGGTTTTAACTGCTGCAAGTAATCGTCTGCATTTCTTTTCAATGATATGTTTGAAATTAAATTTTGAACATTTTTATTAATCTGATCTTTATAACTTTCACATATGTTTACTAGATTGGGCCAGGATTTTAGATACCTCTCTAAGGCGTCAGCAAAGGAATTCCAACGAACTTCACATGGCAATATTAACTTTGGAGCATTTGTGACTTTTCTAAAGCATGCACTTGCAAAATGATTGTTCCTAAAATACTTAATGATATGCAAAATTTGTTCTTTTACGTTTGTATAACTTATATCCCCAGCCAGTAAGATCAAATTATGAGCAGCACATCCGTATGTAATAACTCTTGAATTCTTCATCCTCAACTTCACACTCGTCAATCATTTTTCTCATTTTTTCAACGTTGCCTGTATTATCCGCCACTAATGAACATACTGAACACTTAAATTCTGATTGGCACTTTTTAATCGATTTAACAGCAATGTCAAAAAGATTTTCACCTGTATGAGCAATGTCAGAGGTGACAATAGTATCAGTTAAATATGTGTTTCCATCTTTTGTTGTTAAAGTAACACAAATCACCGGTTCATTGTGAATGTTTGACCATCCATCTAATCTTAATGTGACAATTTCACCTTTTAATATTTCTGCACATTTTTCTTTTATGTATGTCTTCTCTAATAAACCACAAGCAATTTCTTTTCTGGATGGAGGATAATATTCTGGCCGAAGATTCTGAACCATTTTAATGAACTCTGGATGTTTCACAGTGTTAAATGCTACATTTGTAGCATAAATAAACCTGGCAATTTGTTCATCAAACTTTTGTTTTTGAGCTGGTGTCGATTTGCTAAATAAATTGTCCAGAGTTTTATCTTCTCTATTCCTTTTTTGAGACCTGATTTCACTTGTAGTTGGTTGTATACTTGAAGAATCCAAATAACTTGAAGCACTGGAAAGTGAGTTTGACACATCATCATCACAATCTGCATAAAATTAAGAAGATGCTTAATGACATTTAACACGTATTATATTATGTATCAACATTTTTAATTTCCTAATTCAATATAGAACTTTAATTTTTCCTCTTCATTTTAATTACCATGAGTCATGGTAGTGCCCCTGGTTAGGTACCAGTTTGTCGGGAATATAAAGACGGCCGGTGCGCAATGCTGACAATATTGCAACTACTGTTAGTTTCAATAACCTTATGACCCTCTTGGCCGACGTAATTCGCTGTTGTGGGCGTGATTTCCTTAAAGGAATTCAATTTGTAAATACCTTAACACTGCTAATTGGAGTTAGACAAAACGTATAATCAAGGTGATTTAAATCAATGGAATCAGTTCACTTCAATGCCTTAGTTGAATACAATAAACGATAATTAATTTTAATGTTGGTAGATTATTCACATTAAAAGATATCTAAATTTTAAGGAGTATTATTTGTAAAAGTTATACTTTAATATTACATATTTTTTTGTTGTTGCATATTTTGAGTTTATCGGCATTAAATATCTGTTTAATCACAGTTTACTTCTTTTATATTTTTGTATGAAAACAATAGAGATTTTGTATTGGTTTCAAATAATAAAAATAAATTTAAAAAAAAATTATATGATATAATGAAGAGTTTTTTTTAAAAGATGAATTTGACTATTTAAAACAAAGTTATTTAATGCTAAGTATTTAAGAATCAATAAAAATAACATCAAGCATATATCATTAACATTTTCGATCCTTTCGGAATTTATTAAAGCATACAGTGTGTATAAAGAAGGGAACACTTTAAATAATTTTTAATTAAATGATAGGATTTTTACATTCTGAGAAAACTTGAAAACTCGCTAGGTAAATTGAAATATTCTTGAACATAATTTTAAGATTCGTTCAGCAAAATATAATTTCATGTAATAATAAGTTTAAATTTTTATTATTTTATCTAATAATAGTTTAAAACTAAAATTTAATTTTTACATTTTCTACACACAAACATTTTCTATTATCCTTATGTGCTATCTAATTTTGTTTTCTGATCTTAAATTTCAATTATAAATGTAGAATTTGTTATTGTACATTATCCTTGAAGAACCATCTACTTCCTTGTTGAATGGCGCCGAAGTGTTTTGAAGGGAAAAGTCCCGGAATACTTCATTAAAATTTTGTTGTGTCGGCCGTTTTGTGCTATTGATAGCACAAAAATATATCGCTGTTCAACTTTTTTTCTTTATTTATTAAATTTGATAAGTTCAATTGATTGCCTTTTTCCTCTCTCGCCCTATAAATCACTATATGAATATGTAAATTAATATATATTTCATTTCAATAAATATTTTATTTTGCGATTTATATTAGTAACCTTCATTCGTCTCATAATAAACACAACCAATTACTTTACAAAATGAAATAAAGTTATAAAGAAAGAAAAATATGCAATTCAGACGGAATTTAAAAAGTGGACTTGCTTTCGGTATGGCATTTTTTTTCCTTAATTCTGTTGAAGCAAATAAAAATTAACTTATAGGATTTAACTCATTAATTAGACAATTTAGAATGGCTTACTCATAAAATAATCGGTAATATATTTGGTTTCTTATTCCCTTTTAACTTTTCTACCGTATCCAAGAAAAGCATTACAAAATGATTGCTTTGTAAGCATTCACCACAGGGAAGTAAACCAAAGATAGTGAAATTTAAGAAAAATTTTCAACGAGACTGCTGTAATTTTGCAATTATCAACGCTATAACGGAGCATTAAAAACAACCTTCTCTATTAGATCTAAGAATGATCAGTTTTCTTACCTGTCAGAGGGGAAATAAATTTTCTGTTCACCTTAAAACTTTTTGATGAATAATAAGATTCGAGTACACTTTAAGATATTTTACATTAAGAGTACTTTAAGGCTTTATATCCGTATACAATTTGACGGAGAATCGAAAACACGTTAACAAGGTTCGACTTTGTGTGTATGTATTCTAATATTACTATAAAATACTTTTATTTTATAACCGTCGTTGAACAGCCGACCCAATTTTGGGTTTACGACTACTAATGTTCAACTCCGTAGCCATGTAATTTTGAACCAATCCAGAAGACAAAGAAACTCCCGGAGGTATGATTTGTTATGAGGACATGGAGAATTTTATGACTCGACAGATTTAACGTGCATCAGTCACCATTTACTTTCGTTCTTTCGTTTCGGGGAGTTTTCGGCCGGGGGGATCGAACCTGCGATCTCTGAGACATGAGCCCAGTGCCCTACCAACCAGACAGTCCCAACCTTACTATTAACTATTGTAATAAAAAAGAGTTAAAATAAAATCATTTTACATTTTACTACGATAATGTTGCTGGAGATAAACTGGAAGCGCGGTATAATTCTAATTTCATTCGCCATCTTCCAGGAGTTTTTAGCTTCCTAGAATGTATAAATTATTGTCACTTTACTGTGTATAAATCCGAAGTTTCCTCGATTTTCTGTCACTCTGTCCGCAAGAGGTTTTCAAGAAGCGCTGACTAAATAAGTGAATAAATTTCTCTAGAAGCTTTTTTAAATTTTCGATCTGATTTTCTAGCTGAGATTATTTTTTTATTTCAATATGAGAAAAGAGGGATGGTTACTGATATAGTTTTTATTTTTATAAAGAAACACAGAATTTTATGCAATATTTAGGCTATTATGTCCTTAAAAATAATCGACATATTAAAAATTTATTTTTAACTTAGAAAGCATTTGAAATAAAAATTTCATTTGCAGTGAAGAATTTATTTTGATTTGTACTATCTTGTATGCTGTCTCGAAAATTTGACTGGGTTTTGTCATTTACTACTTGAAGTAAAAATGAAATACATTTTTAGCCTTAATTGAACAGAACAAAAATAAATTCCATTTCAGTTCTATTACCTTTTGTTCCACTGGTAGACCGTCAATAGAAATAAGTTATCAGAACATAATTAGAATATTTTCTAATAAAAGTAAATAGTGAATGTTTGATTTATTAATATAAGTTCTTAGTGTATAATGTTAAATTACTTATGTTTTTGGAGTATTTTCATTTGTATGTGAATCAAAAAATATGAACTTAAATTTAAATAAATAAATAAAAACTTTAAATGTAGAAAAACTTAACTGAATGCTTTTTATAAAGAACTCGCTAAATATTCTAAACTTTTTAATTTTATTAGTAAGGAGAAAAGTTAATCTCTTACAATACGTAGTTGTAAGGAATCGAAGAAATTCTTAACTAAAGCAACAATAACACATTAAAACATTGTGTGCAAAATGTTTTCAATTCTCTTAAAAGTTCTCAAGAATACGAAGTACGCAAAAAAGAATATTAAAGGAATCAAACATAGGATGCTCTCGTGATCAAACTATTGGAACATTATTTCCCAAATCGTGGATGACCTTTATATACTGGGGATAAAAAATCTAAATTTGTCTGAAAAAAAGGTATGCATATTCAGAAAAAATGTGTTTTAGTGTCTGATTTCGTAACTTAAAATATCGTCTACTATAATTAACATATTTGAGGTCACCCTCTTGAGCCATTAAAATTGAGTCCTAGAACGTGAACATCCGATCATTAGATCAAAAATTATTTTCAGGGCATTTTTTTTTTTTTTTTTCAATTTTGTAATCTTGATTTTAATGCCTTAACTTTGACCTCCTTCAGGCAGTGTTTAATTTATATGCTTATTCTCTATTTTATTATTTCCTTCACTTTTAAACTGTTGAAGACTTTCTATATTTGTAAATTATGGAAAAAAAAAAAAAAAAAAAAACATTATTAATCTTATTGCATGTACTATTGATTCACTAAAATTGGACATTTTCAATTACTTCCCTACTTTTAATAGTCATTTATTTTATTTATTATTATTTTCAAATTAATAATAAGGGAAAGTTTGATAAAAAGTTTTTGCTGTAAAACTTAAGAATTTCTATTGACAAAATCCAAAAACATGACAGAATTTAAGTCATACTTTTTGGCGCAAAATAGATTTTTATTTATAAGGGGAAAATATTCTCCAATCGCTAACACCAAAAATAGGAAAAAAATTTCATTCCCTTCGAAAAGTTTAAAACTAAAATTGTTCTTTCATTATAAAGCAATAGCATGATATTACTTTATTATGCAGAATTTTATGACGAAGTTATTTATCTACCGTTTTACAATCATTATATGAATGACACTTACATTTTAAAAAGTAAAACTCAATTGTTCATTTAATTTTATTATAAACCTGTGTATAATGAACATGTGCAACTATAATAATTAGTACAAAATAGCTGCTAAAAATTCTAAAGCATAATAAGTATTAACTTTTCGCATTATTGCTAAATAATTTGTCGAAAAATATTCGCCCATCCCTAGAAACGCCCCTATTTGTATCTCATAAAAGATTATGCTCATTAAATTTATAACTTATAATAGATATTTATTCTTGAATACTTGAGGTGATATTCTCAATAATTAAACATCTCTTAACATTGAATTTGTTAATTGTACTTTATTTTTTTTCATTTATTTCTTAAATCAACATTTAGGATTGACTTACGGTTTTACAATTTTCTGGTAGAATTATTATAATTTAAAATATAATAAGCAATTTTATACAGCATTATGACTACACCAGTGAAACAATTCCAGGGGGAATATATATAATATATATATTAATTCAGATTCTTTTCCAAAATTGAGTTAAAGGCTCCGGTCTCAGTATCACCTGGGATGTGAAAACGTCTTCCGCCGGCACGGATTAAACTATATATTAATAATCTAAAACTATTAAGTTTTCAACAAATAAAAATAGGTTTTTCTCGGGGTTTTTTATATATACAAAAAACAACAATTAAATAAATACTGAAAGTTCAATAAGTTATGAAAATTATTGAGAAGACACGTGCCCATCACCCGACACTGCGCCTATGGTGTTTTGATATAATGCTGTAATATCTAAATGTTGAGCACGAGACGGAATTCAGTTGAGAGATAGTCACTGGGAAATTTGGCGTCGTGCCAATAGCCTAACAACCTCAGGCTGCGTGAATAAGTTGTGTTCATAACCGGCTTCTTTCGCCAAGAAAAATGTGTTGGATTAATTGTTTATAATTTTTCTATCTTCAGTATTTGGTTTAGAAAGTGTTAAATATAATAATCTTTTTAATGTAATACGCATTAGGAAATACCTATTTAATTCCCAGAGTTATCATTGTTTTTTTTTTTCATTACAATTCCTTTAATGTTTAATTTTTTTCAAATTTAATCTCGTTTACTACAAACGTTTCAAATTGAAATACGGTCTATTTGAAATTTAAATTTCATCAAAAATAAAGAACAAATAATTGAATATTTTTAAGGAAATTTTACGAAAATTGTTTAATAAATTCAGATAATATGTATTTTATTTTTAATTTTTTCCCCTTTACTATATTCTAGCTACTGTTGACTGAACATGTCTGAATTTATTTAAGAAAAAAAATTATGAAATATGTTTATTAATACTCACTCGATGATGTGAAAAAAAAAATCGTTACTATAGAAGTATTATAACCTTACCTTATGATAGAAATAAATTTCAATAAAAATAGACTACTTTATTTCTTCAACAGTCAAAATAAAGATTAGAATATTCAAAAACTTTTTTTTTAATATTTTACAGTCTGAATTCGTTATTTCTCTTTGAAATTTTTAGAAATTTTAACAATCTATTAAATACTACGTTTGAGAGCGGATTGATCCAGTTAGTATCTTAAATTCTCCAATTTTCATTATTTTAAAAGTTTTGATTCACTAAATTATTCAACCTTTTAACGAGCAATACTTTTAAGCGCATTTTTTATAGTTACTCTATTATTTTTGTTGTGTAATATAATACCGGAGTTTTAATTTTTCTGTTTTTTTTTTTTTTTTTTTTTTTTTTTTTTGTATATTACTATTAACTGTCTTAAAAATTTTATTCGATTAAGATGAAAAATAACAATTTGGCACAAATTATAAAATGTCAAAATGCAAGGAAAAAAAGTTTTTTCATGATTATTTTTACTGAATTATTTATTTATTACCAAGTAATTAATAAATATTTATTTTGGACAAACCAGGGTTGTCATGATTTAAACCCCAGTTCAAAAAAACAAGAAAAAAAATTTATTTTTGGAGGAAATTTTTTTTATGCAGTATGTTGTAGTTTTTTAATTATCCGTGATGCAGCTAAGTGTAGCATAGCTGCAATACCGTTGCTTTACCATATTTTCAAAAAAGCCAGCCATTTCTGAAAAAATACAGGTCTACTGATTTTTATTAAAAAGAGCAGTTTTTATTTTTTAAAAAAATGCTGCTTTTGATCTTATTTTTCACAATTAATATTGGTGTATTTGATTTAAATTTATTGATTACTAATCAGTAAAAAAAAAGGATAAAAGATACAACTGAAATTTATTATGTTATTATGATTCACATCAGGTGTCTAATACTGCTTATATTATTACAGTTAATGTGACGAAAAAAGTAACTATCTACTACAAATTATATAATAGCATTTTGATTTAAAAGATATATTCATGTTTTAAGTTGCAGAAGTTTGACTGAAACTTCGTAAAATAAAACTTGATTTTCAAAAATGTATGAATTATTCTAGTTTTTATCAAGGATGTAGCGTATGTTCGGCCCTTTTGCTGACTATTGGGTTAAGTATTATTTGGAAAATTATTTTTCGACGAAATTTTTTTTTTGGGGGGAGGGATTTAATTATGAATGATCTAAAATGTTATTTTTTTCTATACATTATTAGAAATGGTTTTTACAAATATTTGTTAAGTTCTAAAACTTGTTAACTTATGTTCTGAAAGACACATGGAAAAGCAATATGTGAAGAACTGAAACTAGATTACTTTACACTGAATCATGAGTTTTGTTATGCTGATTTTTTCTTGTTTTTTAATTATACTCAGGCAAGTCTACTTCATCGTCTTTTCATCACTTTATAATTTAAAAATTGAGAACTTCTTTTTTGTTGCTAGTTTTCCTGTTTTAACTAAAGCAATGCATATTAACGGAGCATTTCAAATATTACTTTATTTACTGTCTCTTATTTCTTGTACGATAGATAGATAACTAGTAACATAGAAACACTGATTCTCAACGTTAAAGTTATATTTCAGAATTGAGAGAAAATAATTTTCTGACACTCTTCTGATTTTTATTTTATTTTCTTTCTATCGGCGTTTATTTATTTTTTCTAATGAGCGTTATTCTTTTATGGTTACTTTTTTCTTAAAATACGGCATTGTGAAAAAATTAAAGTTAAGATTTATAGCGTTAAGTCTTTCCATTAAAAATTAAGAACGGTTTTTGTTTTTATAGATGTTTTTATTATGACGCGGCAATTAAGAGAGTTTCTATTAAAATTTAATTTTTACTTTTTTTTGAAAATATGGTATTTGGTAAACTGAAATGTTTAGCTTTAAAATTTTCTTTCAGAAATTAAGATCGATTTTTATTTTTTCTGATTTATTTTTGTATATAATCTTTCTTTTTTTCGTTTTTATTTTAAAGGCGTTTTTATGATAACACTGCATTTTTAAAAGCGTTTCTGATGGACATTATCTCTTTTAATGTTTTATGGAGAAAAAAATTTCTCAGATAATATTATTTTTACTATTAAAGTTTTGTTTTAAGAATTAAGAGGTAAATTTTTTTTCCAATTTCTTTTTTTTTTTTTTTTTTTTTTTAAACAGCTGTTAGGCAGGTTTTTTTTTATCTGAAATTATCTTAAACATTTCTATTAAAGTTTTTTTGCCCTTTACCCCTTGTCAATAATACAGCTAATTTTTAATTACTTTTCAATAATGACTAAACTTATACCCATAAAAAATTATTTATTAATAATATTTTTTTTTAAAAATGTTGCTATTCGGCCTTATCCCTATTCTTTACATCCCTAGTTTTTATTTGCATGATGTTAGCATCTTTACTAACATCATGCTTTATCAATATATATCACCAGGGTGAATTTACTACCATTTTGCGGTACCTTTACAAATTCAACTTTGAAAAAAACAGTAGTTTCACAAATAAAAAACTAAGTTCTCATGCAAACCACGTTCTCCTTGCAATCTATGGAAAAGAGGAGCTTTTCTGCCAGCTGTATTTTACGGAAAGGTAGCACGTGTTTGGTCAGATAGTTCAACGTGGTATGCCTAACCGGTCACTTATCAAAACGTGCCCTTTTTTTTTTTTTTTTTTTTTTGCTGAGTTTTTTTGAAATGAAACGACGAGGCCCTCTATTAACTTTACAGGACGACGAAATTCAAACATAATCTTAAACACTATTGTAAATTTATTGTATTATTATTATTATTTATATATTTTTTTTTTGAAACATTATTTTCTCTGAAACTTTTTCTGTGTGACCCAGTTTAAAATGTTCTCATAATTAAAATAAACTTTTAGTACTAGTACTTTTAAATGCATGTTTTTATTAAATTCAAGTTGAAATTTAACTATGGACTATGATTTTTATGAATTTTGAAAAAAATTTTCAGCCCAAAATTTTACAATAGCAAGATTGTTTTGGAATATATATGGGGGAAAATATACTGAAATTTAGCAGTCAAAAATGATTTTTATCTGTAGTGTCAAGTTTTGAAAATATTTTCTTACTTCACCATATTTTTGTGTTGATTTTTTAATATAATTTTTAATTTTCACAAATTATGGCTGAATTTTCACGAAGTAGATATCTCTTAAAAAACCCTCGACGGACCCCTGTATTTGTGTGTTTGAGAATTGAGTTGTTCAGTATACTAATCCTTTTACTTTACATAAAAACGTAATAAAAACAGAAAAATATTAGTTCAAAGTTTTCATCTATTTTAATAAAGGATTTAAAAAATTTTAATAAAGCATTGAAATTTTTTTTATAAACATTACAAGTGTAATATTCAACTTCTGTATTCCTGTTTATAGTTCTTTTTATGTACTATTTATTTTCAGTTAAAAATGAAATTTAAAACAGTAGAAAAATTAGTAACTTAGTAATTTAATTTTGAAAACGCACCGAAAAAGTGGCTCACACACGTTAATTTACCAAACGCGTAAAACGGGGTCTAAGTTAATAAACTGTAAATCAAGGACATCATGAACAGGGCTGATTGTGCTTCGGAAAAAATCCGGATTTTTCGCTAACAGTGATCCAGAAGTTTCCGGAGATCAAAAGTCCAGACGTTTCAAAAAATTATTGATCACAAAAGTTTCCGGAAATCAAATTTTCAAAGGTGGATCTTAAAAACACAGTTTATTTTGTTTGTTTGTAAGGGAGAGCCTAAGAGATACTTTATAAGTCATGATTAATATTCATTTTTTATCAGTAAATAGTTATTATAATCATAAACTCAAGAAAGAAAGAGATATTTGTAAATTTTAATTACTTCCTCAAGTCATCATAGGTATGTGTAAATGGTATAGGTATATGTAAAATTTTAAATATATTTTAAGTAAACTAAGAAATATTGAGAAAAAAACCTTAAATTCTTTTCTAATTTTTCAATTTAAACTTTTTTTTTTTTTAACTCAAGAAATTTTCCAGAATTTTGACTTGGGTTCACAATCACCCCTGCATGAAGGAGTTATGCGATTTGAATAAAATTTTGATCCTAATAACAAATACCACCCTGATGAAATATATGACTTAAAATTTTAAAAACTTTAATTTTTTTTCAAAGTTAGACTATTTTACTATTTACGTAATCTATAGTCACCTGGAGTTAAAATATTAATCTTAGGTTAAAGAGAGTTCATTGAAATTTTTAATCACTCCTCAAATTTTGCCAAAAATGCTTAAAATAAACTTCTAATTAAAGCTCATCTTCTAAATTTTAATCTTTTAAAGAACATGTTAGTTTTAAAAATGTTTAAAAAAAAACTTAAAATTTTTTAACTACAAATTTTGTAAATAAACTTAATATTGCACATTTCAAAGCTTAAAATGAAGGGAAAAAATACCAAAATATTAATTAGTGATTAAATAAAGAGTAATCGAAGAATCATAAAATTATCCATAGGTTAATATTGGGAACGAGGAAAGTAGAATCTTACTCCAAGACATCCTTAATACCATTACTAATTAAAAAAAGTTTATATACTTACAGATAGTTAAATGAGCACATTAAAATGAATAATGAAAAACTAAAATTTAAAAGTTACATTCTAATCTTTATTTAAGCTCTAAATAAATAGTTATTTCGTTCCTTAATTTGTCATTTCATTCTATAAATGAAACATTTATTATCAGTGAGGTTTTATATTAATGATTTATTATAGTTTTTGTAAACACGAAGTGCTTTTGTTACTTAAATATAGTATAACACATATATTTTTCACTATTAAAAATATCTTTCAGACTAGTATTAGTGTCAGTGAGAAATGACGCAGGAAACTCAAAACAATTCTGCCACAGTGCTCATTGATAATCCAGTACTGTATAAATAATATTTTCTGCATATATCAGGCTTCGTAGTGGGCAAAAGAAAATATCTGAACATTTTTCGAAAAATTAGGGCAATATTCATATATTATATACATAGCAGTTTCTAGAGTTGATGAGCAAAAGTAAGGAAAAAGCCCCTAATGATATTTAAACATTAGTTTTTGAGTTATTTATTGTCACATTAGGGTGATGAGTTTTAAAAATAAAATAAATAAAAACGATAAAAAGTTGGCGAATATTAGAAGGAAAAATGTATACGAAACCATCCAGTTGTTGATATCATTTTTTTATGGTAATGCTATTCACATGGTTTGTTTGTATTTATTGAGACATGTATATTTTTTATGAATCCTTGATCATTACATAAATAATTTCAATATTCCTAAACGTTCTCTTTAAAGTGATTGATTTGAATTCTATTCAAATGCATAAATATGTATGTTATTTTTATAGGTTAGGAAACAGACCTATTTCTCCTAAAAGTTTATTAGAACAAGAGAAGAGGATAAGAAGAGAAATTGCTAATAGTAATGAAAGACGTAGAATGCAAAGTATAAATGCAGGCTTTCAATCTCTTCGTGCTTTGCTGCCTCATCGTGAGGGTGAAAAACTAAGCAAGGCAAGTTCTTTATTTTGAAAATCATATTTTTATTTAACATTTTTTCCTTTAAAATTACACTTTACCCCAGTAGTAGAATTTACGGAGAGAATCTGCAACACTATCTTCGTAAATCTAAATTTGTTTGTGATCTCAACACACTCAGACAAATTTTTAAAATTCTGCTTAATCTAACAAGTAGAAAAATTTGCAAACACAAGGTCCTTGAAAAATATGCATAAAAATTTTCTTTAAATTTATGTTGAATATTATACAATAATAATAAAAATAATGAAGCAAATCCCAACATAGTTAAGGGGAAAAAATGCTGTAATAATTAACAGCAACCACTGCCGTGCTGAAGGGTTTCTGCTACCACGCAATTTACTAAAGATATCATAACTTTCCGGTAATACCAGTTTTTCATTAGAAATTCTTTAAAAAAAATGAAGTATAACATGATTCTATCAAAACTTGTTTGATTAGATTGCACAAAAAAAAAAAAAAACTGAGAATAGGTGAAAGGGGATTATTAGAAAAAAATTTAAGATTTATTTTATATCTATACAATAAACAGATTTTTACTTTTTATATCTTTCCTTCCAAGATAGTGATTTTTTAGATTTCAGTATTTTGTTTTTCCAGTAGTTAAAATGATCTAAATATTTATGTAAAGTACTTTGTGTATTATCAGTGATTTCTCTAGACTTTAGGAACTATAGGTCCTTTAGAGTTTAGGACTTTCAAATTTCTGGATTCCTTTTACAGGGTTCATACCCACTGGGAATTGTCAGGGAAACAAGTTAAGAAAAAGTCAGGGAATTGTCGGAGAAAAACGTGATTTTATCCCAAAACTGAAAATTGTCAGGGAATTTTACACCCTGTCAACGAACGAGATTTCACTTTTCCGTTTACAATCGTAATTTGAGCTTGTGCAGTAGAGGATAAAAAAAAATAATCAGACTTTTTTTTTCGAACTGACCATCATTAAGTGTAATGACAAGATTCTGTTATTAAGTGTTTCTGGAGTGTTGTCAATTGGATATCCCAGTTAAGTAACTTGAAACTTCTTCCTTGAAAGTATTGATTTGCTAGTTTTTTTTTTTCCAATACACTTATGTTTCTCAATTTTCATTATGCCTTAGTTATGACAAATTAGTGTTTTATAATTTTGGATAATACATTAATTATTAAGAACAAAAGTTATAATCTACTATGTTTATTTATTTTACATCTATCAGAGAAACGATATTTTTTAATTGAATGAATTCTGATTCCTCAGAGGTGTAGTATTATTACCAAGGCTTATGTGATGTGAATCACATCTGCTTTCGTTAAAAATGGTATCCGTCGATAATAAAAAATCGTCAGCTTTTATGATATTTTTTTTTATTTAGTGAAAAAATAAAAGCAGACTGTTTATACATAAGCATAAGATTGATTATTTATTATTTAAAGCTGGCAGTATTTCCAGCTTTCTTATTTTACAAGTGATATATTTCTGATTTTACTTCGTTTTGAGTTGGGTTTTTTTCTCTTCCCATTTGCAATAAATTTTGTAATTTAGTTCTTCGTATTCATGAAATTTATAATGAAGTTTTTTTTATTTTTTATATATATATCAATTCAGTTAATCACATATTTTGTGTCTTGTTTTGTATTTAATTTGATTAATAATTTATTGTACACTATCTACCAATAAGTATTTGGATACCTATGCAAATGACTATATCTGCGGTCCTGAGATACGTCACGCCCTCCGCCAGTATATATCGTGTAGGGAACAACATCAGCATTAGTCCCATGGAAGATGCCACGCAGTTCGGGGCTCTCTGATTTCGAAAAAGGTATAATTGTCGGGTATCACAAAAATAGCCGATCCTTAAAAGACATATCTAGTGAGCTGAATTACCCAAAATCTACAGTGGCTTATGTGATTAAGAAGTGGGAGGTGATTGTCGGAATGTGCCCCCAGTCGGAAGACCAACGAAACTGGGAGACAGAGAATGACAGGTGTTGTCCAGAGAAATTTAGAAGAACCGTACTGAGGCTATGGCCCACATTCTCCGGGAGTGCTGTTTCAATTAGTGCCATCCGTAAGGAAGCATATTTGCTTAGTTTTCATGATCGTGCTACTGTTCATAAGCCTTTGATCACAAATCCAGCCGCACTGCTTCGTTAATGTGGTGGAAAGCAGTTCTTTGGAGGGGCGAATCAAGGTTTACCCTCTACCGTTCAAATGGCAGTGTCTGGGTCTGGCGTATGCCTGGAGAAAGTCTCCTGCCATAATGCATTGTGCCAACAGTCAAGTTCGGTGGAGGTGAAATTATGGGCTGGGGTGTTTCTCTTGGTATGGATTGGGATCCTTGGTCCTCATTCATGGATCCTTGGTTCTCATTCAATGCCGATGCCAACTGCACTATTTTGGATGACAATGTGCTTTCTACGTTTTGGCAGTTTTACAAGGTGGACCCTGTTACTTCCAGGACGACAATGCCAGATGTCATGTTGCAAGGGGTCACCAAGGCTTGGTGTGGTGCCAATGGGGTTAATCGAATGGACTGGCCTGCCGAGAGCCCAGACCTGAACCCTATCGAGATCCTCTGAGAGGAGTTAGATCGCCGAATTAAGGGTGTACTATCCGTCCAAAATCAGTGAAGGAACTTACATGTCTTCTCCAGGCCGAGTGGATGAAAATACCACTAGGCGTCACATAAGGACTTGTGGAAAGTATGCCCCAGAGGGTTCACGTTGTAATTGCCTCTTGTGGAGGCTTTACCAACTATTGATTATGAATAAAGTTTATTTTTCTTTTCAATCACACGTGTCCAAATACTTATTGGTAGATAGTGTATTTCATAGTTTTTTCTTTTAAGTAGGTATGAAATATATTACGTTTTTTAATCAGAAATTTTGTTTTACATTAGTTATTTGGTGATTTTAATAAATCTTTTATTATAATTTGGTTTTATCTAATTTATTATAATTTAGCTTAACTACAATAATTCTTTATAATATTTTTTTTATTGATTTCATGTTTTACCATTGAACTTTACATTTTTCTATTTATTTATCCATCTATTTATGATTCATTTTTTAAATGTTTTTCTGTTGATTTAAATTAAATGCACATTATTTGTATATTATATTTATTAATGTATTTTTAAAAAAAAATTTTTAGGATGACTTAGTTGTTGAAAAGTCGTTCTTTTATTTTATTAACTTCTCTTTCCGTTTTTCGTTACCTTGCAGCTTTGTATTATATTTTAGGATAAATTAACCTCAAAATAGGTGTTTCAGCATCTGGAAAATATGATCATACAGTCAAGCTCTGATTTAACAAGAACCCAGTTTTAATGAAGGGGAAAATATTAGGTTATTACAATTTTAAATCTATTAGAGCTTATCTCGCTTTTAACCTGCAATCCCCAGTTTTAGTGAACTTTATTTTTGTGATTCATGAAATTTATACTTATTTCCACATCTCTAGCTCACCTTACCACTTAAAAAATTTTCTTAAACATTTGCAAGGCAACTGAAAATTAGTCATGAGATATATATCCAGAGAACGCATGAATTTGTTTTAAAATCTGTGTCAAATGATGTCTTATCCAAAGAACAATGACACAATAAAAAGACAATAACAGTTTACAGCAAATTGACTAAGTATTATATATAGAATTTGCCATGTATTCTAGAATTTTTGTTACTTTTTTTCATATACCCATGTCTATATGTGTGTGTGTGCCATAGCTGCCAACTGTTCTGAATTTTTCAGATTTGTTCCTAATTTTTAAATCAAATCTGAAAATCCGATATTTTTATAAAAAAAATCTGAATTTTTGTAAAATTGCATTATTTTTGCTTTTAAACCAATCCCTTGTTCTGATTGCCGCAAGCGCGTTTCCTGTGATTATTGTGCAGAAGTAATTTCTAGTAGCTTTTTATTGGAAAATACTATTCCAATAGCTATTGCTGATCATTTCACTAAATTGAATCTTTAACAACTATTATTATTTTTTAAAAAATGTGTAGTAGTATTTCAATACCTCCATCAGAAATATTTGTTTATGATGTAGATTGTTATTTAGTCTGTGTTTTATAATTTTGAGAATAATAATTATATATTAATAGGTAATGGTTGTTTTTAAATTATTACACCGGTATTCCTTATTATAAAATATTAATATTATAAATTTCCCACAAAAGATAGTGTTTATAGTTTTGTTTTACTAATTTACATTCGGTATTTAAATATATGTCTATTAATGTTATTATTTAATAGTTAAATTTTTGTCTTGCTCTCGTAATTGGTGCGTATAATTTTGTCGTATATAGTGTTCCTAATTTTTTATTCCTAAGGTTGGCAGCTACGCCATGCTTTACAAGCACTTGGTTATAACCATACCTGCTGAGTTTCTTGTTTTTTAATGGAGACTCCTGTATTTTATGACTATCTTATGATTATATGGATCAACAATAATTATGTGAAAAAATGTCTTGATTTGCTCCATTACATTTGGTGAAATGCACAAAAAAGAAAAATTAACAATAAGGGACTTAAATTTATCATCACTCAATCTCATGCCTCAGCTTTTACGACCATTATTTCCTTATTACAGTTAAAAATCAAAATTAGTAAAAAAAAAGAGGGGGGTATGTTGATTTGAAGAAAGTGAGTTTTTGTGCCTGATTTTGTTTCTTAACCCCTTCACGATCAGCTAATTTTCAAGAAAACGGTCGTAAAAGTGAGTATTTTTTTCACCTGCCTATTTTGATTAGTGCTGACATCTAGTTTAAAATAAACTATCTAAAATTATCTTAAAAATATCCTGTTAATGCCATCTGGTGTGTAAAAGGAGAAATAAAATGTTTTCCGGGCAAAAGAAATGGATTAGTTTTATTCTTATTGGCACGTTACTACTGAGCACTCCAACCCAGAAATATCACGGGAGCGAGAAGGAAGGGGTGAAAATAATGGTTGCACAAATTAATTTGCATATTTAAGGTTAGGCCATCGAACAATTAAGATTCAGTTTTAGTGATGAAAATGTGATCATTAGATCAAAAGTTATTAAGGTTTGCTTTTTTTCTTTGCACTGTACAGCTGAACCCTTGTTATATGTATAACAAGGGCTGGTTTCATTTGTTATACATATAATTCCAACATAATGGAGAAAATTTTTACGTCTTAAGAATTCTTTTATTTAATTTTAATATTTTGTGGATTAAATTGTTATTCCAGGCAGCAATACTTCAGAGTACAGCTGATTATGTATTTCAATTGGAACAAGAGAAGGCTAGACTCTTAGAACAAAACAGCCAGTTTTCACGGAGATTGCTTCACTCTCCATCTAATATTCAAGACAGTGATGGTAGTTGTTCTGGATCTCCTTTACCAAAAAGGAAAAAACGAGAGCCTGGCAAGTTTTTGTTTACTATTTTATTTACTTATATGCAAAGGAAATGCCTTACACATGGCCCTATAAGGCCATGTGTAAATTGCCAACTGTGTGTTCTTAACCATTTATAACCGCATTTTTGCTACTGTTAGATACTCATTCCCCCTTTCCAAAACATATGCAACTGTGATGCCAACTATTATAATTTCATAGTCATCATTATGATTACTTAAGTAATAAAATTATGGTTTTTAGAATTTCCATAATCTGTTTTAAATAAGTGTTTTTCCTATACTACTAAGAGTTATGCTACTTATCAACAATAATTTTTTTCTACTCTTTAAAGACTTTAAATACAATGAATTAAATACAATCAATTTGATTGAAAGAAGATTTAAAAAAGTAAAGAAATTTCTTATTTTCCTTTCCAACAAGCTATTCTGAAGTGCTGTGATTAAAAATTTTCATTGGTTCCAATGCAGGATGAAAAAAATAAAGCCGGTTGTTTATTTATATTTTAAGGATATTGAACAACAGCATTTATTTATTTATATCGGGGATGTTTCGCCTCTGTATTTTAGTCTAGGTTTTCTGATGTTCCTACCAATATTTTACAAAAAAAAAACATTTATTTTACAAAAAAAAAAAAAAAAAAAAAGCTACCGATATTTTACAAAAAATTTTAAGCATTTCTTTTAATAACTTAAAAAAATTTCAGTTACTTGAGCCTTCTTGCTAGTCTGTTTGCAGAGTGTTGGGCTTAGATTATGTCTACCAGCCACGAAAAAATTGCACATTTAGGATAGGGGCGTGAAAGTCAAGAATTTTTAAACAAAGCCACAAATTTTATTAGTTTCAAGCTCTTCAAGAAGTCTTACTTAAAATTCAAAACTCACGTGTTGAAATAACATTGCATTAATCATATTGAAATTTTGCTGAAAGTGATTTGGGCCTAGGATGGAATCTCTGTCAAATGCTGAACACATCAAAATGTGAAAACTCAAATTTGAAGTTAGCATGTAATAATGACATCCTATTAAAAACATCAAAATTTGAAATTTTTTTAAATAACTTATGAAAACGATGTGTATGCACAATGGTCTAGTTGTGAAACAAGTGCATTAAAATGTAATTATTCTAGTTTTGAATGTGTGTGTCATTATAGCATAACAGATAAAACATTAGAATTTGAAGAAAGGAAAAACCATTATAACTCAAATTAGCATATTATATTCATATTAAAAATATCAGAATTTAAAAAATATATATACGAGAATGGCTAGAAGAAAGATAACTAACCACAGAAAAGATGATGAGCAAACGAAGCTGTTTTTTTATCAAATCTACAGCGTCTAAAATTGATAACTTAAATTGAAAATTCAAGTTTCGTAATGATATCAAAGTATGAAAAACCATGTAGAAATCACTGAAAGGCAATCGGAAAAATGGTGTGTTTTTACTACTGTTCTCACTGCAAACGTAGCACATACAACTGATTTCAAGAATTCAAAATTCGGACAACATTATATCATATTGAATACATCAAAATCAGAAAAAAATGGGGAAATTGAAGAAAAACTAAAAAGAATTGTAGAAAAAACGATTGGAAAACAACATGGATATATGATGTGAATAGATAGAGTGCATCAAACAATCGTATCTCATTATTGAAATTTGGGTGTCGTTATAGCGTCATATTAAAATCATAAAAATTTTAAGAGAAAAAAGTATATGAACGCAAGTTGACGCATTAAAATTATATTTATAATGTCGAGATATAGAAAGAAAAAAATATTCGATGATTAAACGACGTATTTTGTAATAGAACCATTGCGAATACGGATAACTCAAATTAAAAATTTATGTGTATGATGGAATTGTGGAGAACCAAATGTGCCAAAAAGTAATTACACAAGTTTGAAATCGGACAATCATATAATTATTATATTAAAAATATAGGAATTTAAAGGGGGGGGGGGGTAAAAACATGTTTTTGAAAATAATGGTTCAGATTTATTTTTTGGAGGCAAAGCGTGTCTTAATACAAGCTATAAAAATTTTTGTCTTCTGATGACATCTTTTAATTATGAGAAAGTCTTAGGAAGAGAGGAAAATTTAAAATAGTTAGATAATTTTCTAAATCTGTTTTTGCTATTCTGTTTCTCAATAACTATTCAAGTGATTACCCTCAAATTTTGTATATTGCCATTTAAAATTGCATACCTTACAATTAAAAAGTTTTTCAACTATTTTTAAATAAAATAATGAAAGATAATAAGAACTTACTAAAAGTAATATTTTGCATGAAATTATCTTAGGAGAATTTTAAAGAATTTTATAATTGTGTGCAAAATTTTTTAATATGGCTTAAAAACTTCTCAAGATATAGTGAAGTACGCGAAAAGGTAAAATTAACATTAAGGGGTCCCTACCTTGTACGGCTCTCCTGACTAAAATATTGAGACCATATTTCTCAGATTGTGGCTACCCTCTAAGGGAACAGAAAGTATATTTTTGTGTCAGATTTTATAACTTAAATATCTTCTGCACTAATTAATTAGCATATTTGAGGTCAACCCCTTGAACCATTAAGATTGAGTCGTAAATTGTGAAGATCCAATAATTAGATCAAAAGTTATTCAAAGTAGTCGTTTATTTTTTTTATTTTTTATTATTTTTTTCCCACAACATAAAAGTGAAGATAATACAGTTTTGAAACTTTCTTAGCACATTATTATTCTTATAACAATTGAATAATGCATAGTGCTGCAGAAAAACATGTTGTAAACATGCTTTTCTGATTTTTTTTCTTGGAACCTGGTAGATGTATAAGTATATTTAAGATGCTCTCCTAAAACTATTCAGATGCTCCTTCATTTGTAATATTACATTTCTTACAACAAAGTTGATGTTTTTTTTATTTATTTATTTATTTTTTATTTTTTTTTATTTTTTTTTTTATAGCAGATTGCATTGATGAAGGAATTGGTAGTTCTAGCCCTTCTAGAAGTGAGAATGGAGGTGATGATATGAAAAGAGAAATAATGGAATTGAGACTTCAACTTGAGCATGAGAGAACATTGAGGGTGCTTGTGGAACAACAACTGCGGAACCTAGAATCTAGGCTTTATTCTACTGATAATGAAGCAGCTGAACAGTATCATAGTGTGACTGAGGTACTTATTTTATCGATTTCCATGTTGAAATGTTTTATAATCTAAGTAATGTGCAAAACTTCAAGCATGCTTTTTATTCTATAAACCATTTAAAAACATGAAAATCCTCATGATTTTCTTCATCACTATACTGTGATCAATCTTGGTGTAACTTTTGACGAAATGATCAGCTGTTTATTAAGTCATAAAATTTCTGATTCCAAACACTTTATTAGTCTCAAACTGGTCTTTTTATTTCAGGATATTGACAAATGTTTGAACTTTGGTCAGGAGAGTGGACTTGGCAGTCCAATATCAAGTCAGGATGTTGAGAGCTCTCACGAAATGTCTCCAAGAGGCTCAAGTCCTGAATTATCCAATTTAGATGTTCCAGAAGACCTTTCGGGCAAAAGTAGCTCAGTTCTACTTCCAAGTGTAGATGAGTTATCAATTTCAGATAATACCATTCCAGGACTTGTACTATCATCTAGTGATATTAGCATAGAATCTTTTCCTGTAGACTTTAATATTGCCTCACAACAAACATCTTACAAAGTTAGCACATCTAGGCAGAATCTTGAAACAATAGTAGAAGCAATTAGACATGTAGAAGGGGATCACATGTTTAGAGATGACCCTACGCCAGAATTATTGGACTTAGTCAATGAAAGTCAAATAATGTTGAATCACAAACCAGATCAAACTTCTATGATTTCATTTCAACATCATATAATAAAGAAAGCTCCTCTCATTCAATCTCGACCTGGAGTGATAGTCTCCAATCTCTCTTAAACATTTCATTTTGGCATTTTCATACCTGTATAAATTATCCATTTTTCATTAAGGTGTGCCCATACATGAATGTATATTAAAATTGTAACACTGTTTTTTATGAGACACTTAAAAACTTTTGCATTTTATATAAAAAAAAAATTTTAAAGATTGTTTGTATATTTAAAATGTACTATAAAGAATTTTGTTGTATGATAATTATTCATATTGTTAGAATTGGTTTTAAACTGGATGTTATAATTAAAAAATTTATTTACAAAGAAAATCAATCAGTGCTTTTTTCTATAAATAGTTAAAATTGGTCTAGAAATTTTATAATTTTTTTTTATCAGATTAATAAGTTTTTTAAAGTTGCTAAAAGATTCCAGTTCTAATTATAAAATATCTGTATTTATTAGCTCACTTTAATTTGAATAATATTTATAACCTTGTGTACTTTAAGTCAATAACTAGTTTTAAAATAAATGAGATGAGTAGGAAATTTTTTAAGAAAATTTATTCTTGTTTGTGTAATTCTGCAACATTTATGTGTTTTTTTTTAACACATCATACCTCATATACTTATTTACTCAAATGTATTAAAACTCCATTAAGCTTAAGAAATTACTCTGTCTTTATATATGATATGTAAGATTTCAAAATGTAAGTTTAATCCATTATATATCAATCTAATTGTGTAAATAATCGAAAAGGTACTATGTAATATAATTTTTTCCCCTGGTCTTTGTAATTATAACAACCTTTTCCCATTTAATTTCATACTTTAAAAAAAAACAAATAATTCCCATGATAGCCAGTTATGAGTAAGTAAGGTCTTGAGGCTCCACAATTTTGCTACCAGTTGCATGAGGGCGAGAATATTGTGAGCAGTGACCACCATTACTTCTCAGACAAGATGGTATCCATTGATTTGAAGATGGGTGAATGTCAGGCCACCACATGGAATAGAACCCCAGTGCTTCAAAATGACAGCTCAGTGCTTTTAATTCAAAACTTAATGCAAATTAATATTGTAATTACATAATTTTTTTCTTCAAGTATTTTAACAACATATTTTTTTTAAAATTTGTAATAACTGATTTAATAAATTTTTATGTCATCCAACTTACATTGTTGTTACTTTCAGTTTACTTTTTATGGTGGCATAATACCTTCTACAGGCTAATTTTGAATCAATTGTCAAAGTACGTTTCTTAAGCTTTTGCTTGTTTTGTTTAATTGTCACGCTTTGTTGTTAACCCTAAACTATTTTAACTTTGTTTCTTAATAAAATTAAACATTATTGATAATTTAAAAATACATGTAGTACATAGTTTTTATCATAGTCTGAAATTTATATTGCATATGTCATGTAAAAAATCTTGGCATGCTTATTTTACCATTACATGCTTAATCAGGCATGTAAATACCAATTTAGCAAGTCTAGTTTTAACAGAAGCATGAAAAAGCCAGATAGAACTGATAAATAAATAATGCCAAAAGGGGTGAGGAAAAAAAGGAAATAGATTATGAAAAGATTTCAATGTTATATAATATAACAATGTATTAAAATTCATCAAAGTTAGCTTAATTTTGCTTATTTTTCTTCTAAAATAAAGCACCCCATCTTTTGTTCATAAAAAATAAATACTTCTAATAATAATCTTTGTTAAAAATATAACTCTGCATTTACTCAGTCAATGCTAATTCATGCAAATTAGTCAATAAACACTGTAATAATGCTCAATACTTTTTTTTTTAAGAATACTTAATTCTTTTGATTTATACTTAAAATATAAGTATTATTGTAGATATGTTATTAGTTTCATTTTTCCCAAAATAAATTATAGATATATATTAGTAGGTTTTTAATAGATGCTTTGTTTTTACAGTCTTAGATTTTTATTAAAGATGTTTAGGTACTCAAAAATTTAAGATTTTTCTACCCTTGATCTTCATGCAATGTTGCATAATTTTTCATTTCTTCTATTTATAAATACATTATCTTATGTTGGTCCAGGTTTTTAAAAATTTTGCTTCTCAATCAATGCATGCTTCTAAAAATAGCTATCCCTAACTGATAAAACTACTTTAAGGTCAAATTAAAATAATTTAATTACTATTTTTATTCTAGTTTTTCAATAATATGTAGCAGTAGCCATAGACTATCTGATAATTAATAGTAAATGAAATGCATAATCAATTTCCTAAATTTATTATTTAGAAACTCTAGTAAACAAATCAAACTGATAAAAATTTGTAACAAATTTATAAATTTTTATTTTAAAAAAAGTAATCTTACCTTAAGATTTGAATGTAAGAGATGTTCAACTGCACATTTATTAATTTAACGGGTGCACAGTCTGATGTGTGAACCATAGGAGCTTCTAAACACAAGGAAAAGATTATTATTATTATTTTTTAGAAGATCAGGGGTTTTCAGATGCTATTGCTATGGGATTCTGCATGGTTTTAAAAAAACCTAATATTCTTAGTACGATATGCAAATTTCAGTAATGAGATTTTGTCACGCTTTAGTTTTACCGATTTCATTTACTTTACCAAGTAACTTTTCAATATTTTTTCGCGAGTTATTATTTAATGATCAGCACAAGATACACAGCAATGATGTTGAATTTTCTGCATCAAAAAATGTATTGTGATACACTTTAAAAAATACTTGTATTTATTCTGATTTTGCTAGTAGTATTTTTCAGAGGTGCAGAATATGTCCGATTGTGCAAACGTAGTTCGGAGAAAATTCAGGCAGCTATGGGGAACTTATCAGACTAATTAAAAGATTAAATTGCTACAAAAATTGTTTTTGTGAAAAATATTTTACCTTTACAAAATTTTTCCAGTTAATTCAAGAATTGTATTTTACAGTAAAAGAAAAAATTATCATGACAAAATTTTGAACAAGCTTTACTTTCTAAAAACTATTGTAAAAAACTTTTTGTAACTAAAAAAATGCAATATAATTATAGTGGAAATTTCAAGTCAAATGAATTGTTTTAGGGAAATATTACAGTTTGGAAATATTCTACACCTCTGATATTTTTTTAGTGCTAACATACTTTGCTACTGAATCTTTGAAAATAAATTCATCCTGTCTGATACATTTAATACCTTATTTCAACCCGTGAGTTATGAATCAGCCATTTACTTAACCACTTTTTAACACACTTTCTTTGCCGATTTTATAATAAATCTATGATTTTTTATGCAGTTCTACTACACTTTTCCGTAGGGATTTGAAAATCCCGCATTTTTTACTGTGATATTATTATGACACAAGAGTTTCAATCTGCACACTTAAATAATCACCTTTTGCCAATTTCATTTCAAATCCAAGTTGTTTTTCCACCATTTTTTGAGTAGTTATTGTTGTGAATTTCCACATGGTTTTAAAAATTCTGATATTTTTATTACAACATGCAAATTTTAAATAATTACTTATTATTGCGCTTTATTCATGATAAATTTAACTGGGTTTTTTTATTAACTTTTTTTTTTGCAATTTCAATGCTTTTCCATGTAATTTTGATGATCCTTAATTAATCACCAAATAATGCCAAATCAATATTGAATCTTATTTTGTACTATAAAAGTTTTATTAAAATGTTTGATTTTTATTTGAACTGTATAAATTTTCTTTAAATGAAATATTTAATGTGAATTTTCATTATTCATTGAAATATGTGCTTAATTTTTCTTATATACTTTCATACTGTGAGCATAGCAGTTTTTTGTTGTTGTTAGAGTTTATTTTAAAATGAACTTTTGCATTTTTTGATGTGATAAAAAAAAAACCCCTTTTTTTCCCCTATGTTTATATTTTTTAATAAATATATTTTTGATAAAAAAAATAAATTTTTAAACGAAAAATTATCAGTTTTTTTCTTTTCTAAAAAAATTCTAATAAAAGTATTTAAATCTCTACAAATATATTACTTAGTTTACTGACAAAGAAATTAGCTCTTAGTACAGTACTGTTTAACTAAAAATTACCATATTTGTTATCAATGTGTCTAAATTTGTGTGCAGCCCTTCTTTGTTAGTCAACCTGCTGTGCAAATGGCTCTTAACTCAAAAAGGTTGTGCAACCCTTTCATTACCCCCTAAGGAAATAGATTTAATGCCTTAGTGCATAAACAAAATCGAAAGTTTCAAATCTAAGATATTTAGATTTTAGCCTCAGAAGTTAGTCTGCCACCTTAATTTTATCTAACACTTGCACAATTGTTTTTAAAAATAATCTTTAAAAAAATATATTTTGTTAAATTTTAACAATGCATTAAATTCTTAGATGCAGTCAGTGATTAATTAGATGCAGTCAGTGATCCATTAGAAAAAAAATTTGAAGTAAATATTAAGTGAATCATATTGGAAATATCTTTCATTTCAATTTTCTTATCAAGAGATTTGATTTAGAAATTTTATTTGATAAGACAAAAAGATGAATGTGATTTTTCTCCCAAGTGTCAAAGAATTAATAAATGGGATCAAATTGAAGTGCCCTAAGCATACATAAAGCGCATTTTAGTTCTTTTGCCATTTCGTATAATTAAAATTCTTAAAACACAAATTTAATACTTGATTATCTAAACTGTGTGTAGCGTTAGGTACAGTGGAACAGTAAACAATATTTCGTACATTAGTTATCCATCTATTTAACAGCTTGAAGAAGAAAAAAAATCAATCTTAAAAAATTACTTAGTACCTCATTTTTTAAAAAGGAAATGGTGTAGAGTTTCCAGACAAGTAGAGAGTTTTTTTTATCAGTAAAAAAAGATCTAATGAATGTAATTAGAGATGCAGCAACTGTCCCCTTCATAAAGTATCTCATTCCTGTGCCATCTTCTCTACTATTTGAAGTTTTCAAAATAAATTTTTGATTATCAAGTGACTTATTGCATGAAAACATTGAAAAATCTTGAATCGTGTGCATGTTCTGTTCTAGAAATATTAGTGTAGTCCTACATAAAGGGAATTTTCCCATTTTAAATGTAGATAACTTATTTGTTATTTATATGGAATAATTAATTAATACAAAATTAAAGTATAGCTGTACCTTGTGACTGGTTATTTTTTTAATAACATCCCATAATTTAAAACATGTATCAGGCAAATAAATAAGGTGCATTTATACTGTCGTTATTGCCCACGACGCACATGCAAAGGTTTAGAAACTATGTATGGTGAACTTCTCTCACATAAGCAAATTGTAGCGGCGTACAGTCACATGCGGTGAGAATGCTCCTGAAAATTTTGGCTCAGCAGGTTAAACACAATTCAAGGTTCTACTGTATAAAATTAGTTCTATGTATAACTTTTTTATAAATTCTATAATGTGGTTATTATTTTTCAACTGATGTGCACTGGCTGTTGTTTTTTAAATTAGATGTTAACCTAAAATACATATGATAAAGTCAAGTTGTATGCCAAACTTTGTATGATTCTACAGTAAAGTATTTTGTTAATTCTATTTTCTAATATTATTTTACATTGCCCAGATAAATTCTTAATTTTGAAATAGGGTAGACTACTTCTGTTATGGCATTTGTAATTTTTTCAAGAGAATTATAATAATGTTGGTAAATTAATTGAAGATGGCTATTAATTTGCATAATCATTATCTAAACATGTATGATGGATAATTTTTTGATAAAAAAATCTTACCAAAATTTAGAAATGCAAAAAAATATAGCCTTTTACCAGTATATGATTCATAAATTATTTTAGGCCTATTGTGAAATTTCAATTACTGAACTGCATCATGTCATTTATCTGTCTGTTATCTGTCACTTACAGAATTTTATACCTTTGTTTGAGGATATAATATTTCATATAAATACAGAGCTGCCAACAAATTTTTTCATTTTTATATTCAAAGGTTTAATACAGTTTATACATTTCCTTATAATTATTGAATACCTAAATCTATATAAAATTAATTTGATAACCATTACACATAAATAAATCAATCATATATACAAATGCAAATTATTCAAATAATAGTAAAAAGTTTAAGTAGTGGCAAATTAATAAAAAAATTTTAATGTACAATGGTATTTCAATTATTTTTTCAAAACTGCTCGAAATATTCATTCTTGGAACAAGAAAAGTTGGCAGGCCTGTATACAATATCTATGGATATAATGAATTGACACTATATTGATGTGATATTTATTTAAAAATCATGTAAAATAATAGGTGGTTTGTATAAAAGTGTGACATACATTTTGTGTAAAGGATATTACATGCTATTTGTATTCAGTTTAAATATTCTATAATCTTTATATGTTTTAATTTTGACCATCAAAATTACTATTTAAAATTGGTATCAAGGTACTTTTACGCATAGGAATTTTCTACTTACTGTTGTTTCACTATAAATAACTTCCTGTCCATGAATATGGTGAATTTTTTCATTATACCAGTTATTTATCATCTCTTATATAGGCTTGGTAAATGGTAATAACTAAGGGTAAATCAAAAGATATATTTTTTTTCATGCTCTTAGGTCAAATTATTTATACATATGCTTTGTTCATTTACTGTGCTGCATCATTCTATTTTTTTCTTTATATTTTACAAATACTCAATTTTAGTATTTATACATTTCTAGAGGAAATACCCTTTAATAATAATGGTTTAATTTATTTTCAATGTAAAGAGGTCACAACATATCAAAAAATAAGAAAAAGACAGGTATTTTAAAAGCAGATAAATCAACTAATAAAATTGTTTTTTTTTCGGGACCAAAAAAGATTATTTTTGAAGTGGTTTGCAGTAAAACAGTAACAAGTCACATCGAAAAGTTCAGTAATTTAGCTTTTAAGTTTGAAGGGATTTATAAAATGCTGTTTTTACTCATACTTAGATGACAATTAAGTGTAATTTAACAGCTTGATATCAGACAAACCTTATTCTACTTTGAGGTACTAAATTCAGATATTTTATTAGTTTTGAGGCTACTTGAATAGTTCTTATTAAGTCTACTGAATAATTCTACTAGCTATCTCTAAAAGACTTTATACAGGGTAGGCCCTGACTTTGGTGAACTGTATCTTAAAATAATGATGGCCGCTTTCTTGACTTCTGTGACTTTTCCTAACCTTTTAAAATCCTCAAAAGCATGAAAATAGAATTTGTTAAAATATAAAATGAGCATATAAAGTGATATATCTTGAACAACTATTTGTGATCAAAATGACTACTATAGAATGAGTTAAGTGTATTATGTGGATTTAGTACATTGTTTCTCCTCCATTGCTTATCTTTATTTCATTCAAGAACTAGCTTAACTAGATCTGCATTGTACGAATTTTTTTCACAAAAGAAACACCCCTTTAACTTTCTGCTGCTCTCCAGTTCTTCTTAATTGTTTATGCTGTTAGACAATATTTCTATTCAGATTTCTGTAAGATAAAAGCTCTCAAACAGCTTAGAAATGACTAACTTGTCCCAGAAAAGGTAAATTTTTGTGAACAGTGCTAATTTTTTTTATATCCAACAAAATAAACCATTAGAATTTTTAACATTGTTTAAAGTAAATTACTGAAAAAAATTGTAGCTTATCATTGTTTCACTGCAAACTATACTTAATTTGCTTCAAATCACTAATTTATCCAGAAGGCTAAAAATAATTGTAAATTAATATCTTAAGTTTACCCAATAACAAAGTCATCATTGTTATCCTTTATATTAGCATTTTGCTCTCCATCAGTGATTATTTTGAAATCTTTCATTTTATTCATCACATACATGTAATTTATGTAAATTTATTTCACCGGTGATTTATTTATTTCATTGTAATGCAGTAAATGCTGTTGCATTATTTTTACCAGAGCTTAGCAATTGCGTTTTTGTTCCTATGCACAACATGGTGTATGTTTGGTTGATTGGAATGATCAAACAGGGATTTAAAATGTTCCGTTTCAATAATGGAATATATTTATTTTCATTATTTTTTACATAAAAGTTTGTTAGATGTAAGTAACTTTGTAAAAGTATCAAGTCATTGTATTAAGTTCATAACTGATCTATCAATAGTTTTCAAACATACAAAATATAAACAATATAACTTAACTATTCAAGAATATATCTCCATTTTTAAAAAGGAAAAAAAATTTTCTACAGATTAAGTCCTAGCTTGCTTCCGTAAATCTTTAGGTTTTAAATTTTTGCCACCACTCTTAAAAAATAAAGATTGACCTGAAGATGGTGTGTATTGAATATCCCATGTCAACTAATGCATTTTTCTTAGCATTTGTTGCAACATGTAGTTCTGCATTACTGAAGGTTATACTGTTTGCCAGACGTTTCTCTTGAATGGCTACATTGGATTGTTTCACCAGGTTGTATGAGCTCAAAATCAACAAATCAGTCTAAGTCCTACCAATAATGTAACAACAAGGATGGAACATCACTTTGAACTTTCTCAGTTTTCTTCAGTGTTCATTTTTAAATATTAGTAGTATTCCCATAAATTGATCTATTTTATCAGTATTCAATGTTACTGGAATAAAAGACATCTTCAAGTAAAAGCAACTTAGCTAAGCAAAGGATCAACATTATCCATATTAACATTTTTTAAAATCAGACTCAAACTTTTGCAATGACCTGATGGCTGTTAATGCTTACATTCTTAAAGAATTGCATCTGAATATTAAGTTTCCATTTTCAGTGTCTTTGACTAAGAATTAGAAACTTACCAGAACTGTTCTACTTTAGTTTTAATAAAATGTTAACTATGAAAATTATAAGTTTTAGTTTACAGTAATTTGAACTAAATATTTACTGTATATAATAATTTTTTCAATGTTAATTTGCAAAAGTTATTGTTTATGTGTTTTGAATGACTGGTGCTAAATGCTTATTTTGTTAATATTGTTTATAATTTGTTTTTTATTTAATCATGTGCTACTCAGGTTTTTAAAATGATTATCATTTTTATAAGGCTATTGATTTTTTCATGCTTCACTAATTATCATTTTTGTAGTGTTTAAGAACTAAATTGTTTAAAAAAATATATGTTTTGTTTGTCTCACTTTTATTGATTTGGAAGTCAGTTTTTTAGTTTGACACATTCATCTGTCATTTCATCTTGGAAATTTTAAATGAAGGGTTTATTGTATGATAATGATACACCACAAGTTTTTTACTCTTATTCTGCTGAAGTATAATGAAACACTAAAAATGTTCAATTATTTGTTGTTCAATTGTTTGCATGTATTTAGAACAAGTCACTTCAAAATTGTTACAAGTAAAAGTGACTAAATTAATTCTTTCAATCATGATGTAAGTAAAGTCACTGTCGTCTTATATCTCCAGTCTTATTGATTTTTTTATCAACTTTTGATTAAACATTCTCAAAGAACAATGAAATAGAAATGCAGAATAGTCATAGAATAGAGGGAAAAGTCAGTTTTATTCATCGGAAAATGTAGAAGAAACTTGCTTAATGAAATTAGTAAATTTTTTTTTTTTTTTTTTTTTTTTTTTTTTTTTTTTAAGAATTTGCTTCAATTTATAGTAATAATTTATAGCTGCTAAAAGCCTTTTTTGCCTCATATACACTCAAGAGCCAAAACATTATGACCACCTCTTAATAACGAGTTGGCTCACCTTTAGCCCTCAACACAGCTGCAACCCACCTTGGCATGGATGCCACAAGTCCTTGGTAGATGGCCGGAGACAGATTGTACCAGATGTTTAAGCAACGGTCACGCAAATCCGAGATATTGCGACTTAGTGGTCTTTGAACTCTGAGCTGTCGTTACATGACATCCCAAATGTGTTCTATCGGATTGAGTTCCGGTGGGTTAGGCGGCCAGGACATTAACTGGAATTCAGCATCATGTTCCTGGAACCACTCCAACAATATTTTACCCTTGTGACACGGGGCGTTGTCGTGTTGGAAAATTCCATTTCCAGCTGGAAAAACAGGTCATGTAAGGATGCAACTGGTCCGCAATGATGTTCAGATACCCTCTAGCATTCATGGTCTGCTCTACCACAACCACGGGTCCCAGAGACGCCCAAGAGAACGTCCCCCAAAGCATTATCGCCACCAACGGCTTGTGTATGACCTACTGTACATTGAGGGAGCAACTGTTCGCCTAGAAGACTGCGTATACTGACACAGCTATCGGCGTGATGAATGACAAACCGTGATTCATCTGACCAAGATGTTCCCGCGCCCAGCGCAGGCGTAGTTTGCGATGACGCTTGGTCAACAAAGGCACACAAGTGGGACGTTTGCTGCGTTGCCCCATATCCAACAGTGTCCGCTGAACAGTGTGCTCTGCTACTTGACCCTGCATTATATTGCGCTGTCAGCTGAGCCACTGTCTGGCTCCGGTTTTACTTCACCAAGCGAGACAATTTCCGACGACCTTTTCCTTTGATAGCGTGTGGACGTCCAACACCATGTCGTCTCAGGGCTAAAGAGAATAGAAGGGCTAGTTCACTCCGCTCTTAGAGCTGAAGCTACGATTTCCCTCCTCATGACATCACTGTGTCCACAAGTATCGGAGATCGCAAGCAAAGATATTATGATAACTTTGCATCTTTCTCTTTGTAAAAATAAGTTAGACTTTATCTGGTTATTAGCTTTCAAACTTTACGTAATTAACACATTATTTCCGTTCATAAACATAGTTCAAAAAAACTTTCTTGGCCATTATATTAAAAAAATACCATTTTAAACTTATAAAAATATTTTACTAGTTGGCGAAAATGACACTATAAATACTTTATTTTAAAAAGTTCAGTTTTAACTTTAATTATTAAGAAAAGCATATATCGACACTTTTTTTATCTACATATTCTTTTATAACAATAAGTTGAGTTAAATTTAGAATCCCTGATTTTAAAATATGCCGTTAATAGCAATTTATTCATGCTTAATTTTTTTCACCTGCCTTTATTTTTGAAGTAACGAGGCGGTTTCTATTTAGATAACGAATTTTTATAAAAGTTCTTAACGATATAAACAACGTATTGCTATTAACTGTGCACGTATTTATATTAACTGTGCCATTTCGGAATCCATTCTTTACATAGTTGTTCATTTACTTTAGGGAACACGCGGAAAATTATATTTTTTCCTTTTGTTTTTCTATCAGAATTTTTGCAAGTTGCATTCGCTCAAACTGGCATTTCGTTAATAGTTTTAAATTTTTGTAAATTCACTGCAAAAACTGAGGAAAGTCATTATAGAAAATAACAAATGTCTTAGAGTATGTCACAAAAAGAAATGCTCCAATATTAGTTAGAGCTAGTAAGGCCGAAAGCTCTGTTCTTGAAGTAAAAGTGCGAGCTTTGCGCCAAAGTGACGTCACTAGAGAAAATCGGAGGATTTGCGCGGCAAGAGTTTCTTCATAGGAGTGAACCAGCCCTTCTATTCTCTTTAGCCCTAATGTCTACTGCTGGTTTCACCGTCATTCATCCACTTTGCATAAGTACTAACAACTGTAGATCGCGAACAACCCACGAGTCGTGCAGTTTTGGAAATACTTGTTCCGAGCCTTTACTATCTGCCCTCTATCAAAGTCGCTTAGATCCGCAGCCTTTCCCATCACACACAGAAGTAAGTGAAAGAATGAACTATCCAGCAACAGTTAAATACCACTTCCACCTGATCGCGTGCCTTCCACGTCATCCATTGCAAAATGTAGGGGTGGTCGTAATGTTTTGGCTCTTGAGTGTATTTATAATAATAATTATACATCATTTATAATTTTAATAATCTTCCGAAACAGTATCGACTATCTGGTCTAATGAGGCAGAAGAGTAGGCCGAATAACAAAAATTTTGAAAAGGACGGGGATCATATTCCTTCCCCCTTTTCCATGTAATTAAAAAAAAACATGTTACACATTTTAAGATGATTACTGCAAAAACAAAGTTTAATGAAAAAAATACTTATTCTTTAATAAAGGCGAAAATTTAACACAAATTTTTTAATTTCGACTCCTAATTCTGAACTACTAGTTTTTGCCGTTACCTCAAAGTTCAACGCATAGTTTTTCCGTAATCTTTACAATGTGGATTTAATTAAAAAAGGATTGGCAGCATAAGATTGCTGAAATATTTTTCACCTTCTGCGAGCGACGATTTTTTAGTATCAGGATAGTCAGAATGTCTTCTGTATTTCTTAGCAAAAAGTTTATTTGACAATCGGCTCAAAATCTATTAAAATTATTTGTCTTCATTGTGAGGAAAACAGTATTTCGTAGACAATTCTGCTAAAACCAAAGAACGTTTTGCACACCTTATGGTTTAATGCGTAGATGGAAAAAAAAATCCTATTCATTATTCACAATGCTCCCTTCAATGCATTTAAGATAATTAACAATTTTGTTCACACTTCTGCTCTGTCAAAACTGTAAATGGACTGCTTGCCTTGAATTTCTTCTCCATTAACTACAAAAAATTTCTATTGTGTTAATTCTCCTGAGATGCACATAAAATGGTGACAAAAGTAGATCTTCCTATTCTTTAATCATATAGGATGAAGTAACAAAATAAAGAACTATTTTGTTATAAATTACTTTTCTTACTTACAGAAGCTTGTCACAATCTTGTTGAAATTCAAGATTTCTAAATTTTGTCTTTCCATAATAAAGTGTTTTCAATTTTGTTTCTTTGTTTTAAATTCAGAAAAAATTTCTGCTTCCCCACAAGACCAACCTCTTTTTGCGTTTTCATTATTTTAAAAACTGAAACACGTTTTCTTTTATCTTATATATTCTGCATATTAAAAACAAATTACTGTGACATCTGTAAATATCACTGCATATTAACAAAATGGTGCGAACTAGCTTATAACACATGAGAAGAAAAGTGTAACAACAAGAAGATAGCACAGAACTTGTAAGAAATTTTGTTTTCCAAAAAACTGTTAACCATGAATTTCATCCAGTTTATCTAGCTTAAAAATATGTAATTTTATAAGAATTCTACAAAATGTAAATGTTGAGTCAATTACAAACCATTTATTGCACTTCTCTTGCATTGATATTGTGATGCTCTCATCGCTTACAGAGTAATCCTTCCACTCTTAATAAACCACACTGGTGAGTTTTCATGACAATTAATAGGAATTTATTCATAGAAACAAAATTAAGAAGATTAACAAAATTAAGAAGATACATCTAAACAAAATATGACATCAGCTCTCTTCAAGAGCGCAACCACTTCTTCCTCTGTTTTCACGCACTCTCCCTCCTTCCACCACACTACGTCATAATAATGGCGTCACCTGGTATGACACCCCCCCCCACCTAAAATTAGAGATAGGGTTCAAACCCAAACACTAGATGCAGTACAGTATTTACGCATGGGCACACCTGGGCAGGGCCCCAGGCACTCAGGGGGCCCATGAGAATCTTACTTTTTATAAATTGTATTAAAAAAAACTAAGACTAAACAGAACTGTCTTATATATTTTTAAAAATAAATATATATTGTATTAAGTGTGTATTTTGTTTTTCTTTCTACAAATAGTGATTGATTGTCGTGCATAGAACAATAATTTGAATAGTTTATCACCAGGGAAATTTAAAAAGGCAACCGAAATCTATTTTTCTACGTTCCAATGAAATTTTTATGTGAATTCGTTTTTTTTTTTTTGGGTCTACTAAAAACAAATTTAAATCAAAATGTATTCAAATTTGTTCAAATTATTGCATAGGTTAAAAATGCTTTATTTTATGTATATAAAGTTTTTTAAATCGATTTTAAGCAGTATGACATGTTATAAGGGCCCAAAACATTTCTTTGCCTGGGGGCCCTGCATGCTATTAAGATGGCTCTGACTAGATGCAATTTTAAACTTTAACCAGGTGACTCCTAGGACATACAGCATAAAAGTACTTACCAATAGGTATATAACAAAGATAACATAAAGACATCTTACTTCATCATACGATACATCTAACTAGAAAATATAAACAAAACAATTAATAATCACATATAACAATATTGAATTATGGCATGGCTGCTAAACTAATCATTAGAAATTAGTAAAAAAAAAACAAATGTACCAAATGTTCATCCCACGATTTTGAATAGATAGCAATATCATCAATGTACGCCCTTGCAAAATCTTGATATTTCACAAGTACTTGGTTCATGACCCTCTGGAAGGTTGCTGCGGCGTTTCTCAATCCGAAAGCCATAACTTTAAAACGATACTGTCCTCTATGAGTTTTAAAGGAAGCTAAATCTTGGCTCTTTTTTTTCTAAGGGTATGGCCCAATAACCCTTGAGCAGGTCAACTGTTGATATCACGTTGGCAACTTGGGGTTTCAATGCTTCTGGAATTCTATATATGTAAGGCTTTTTCCTATCAGCTTCGTTTATTCTAATCTTGTGTTCTCCGACTTTAGCAATTTGGACTTTATTCGAGAAAACAGTTTCATATTTCTTTAACAAGTCTAATATATTTCTTCTTTGACTATTCTCTAAATGGTTCAAATCAATCTTATCAAGTTCGAAAATGCTCGGGATGTCATTAATACTGGGTGTGGGCTGAACCTCCCCTAAATCCACCTCATTCTCAAATATTACTCCTACAGCCTGCACTCTCGGAATAAATATCCTAATTTTGTTTACATAAAATTGTGGTAAGGGTAAATCTGACAATTTATAACTATAATTAGAAACAATTTTTGCTTCTTTAATTTTATCTTTATCATTAATTTTGCATTTAGAAAGAGAAATTCGAAATCTTACTTCTATATCTTCTATTTCCTCATCTAGTTCTTCAGTTAAACTAAGATTATCCTTCAAATCGATATCTTCTGGAAGTTGAGTGCAATCAACTATCAATTGCTTTGCACTATTTTTTAGTTCCAGTAACGAATTTAGTTTTGTGTTTATTATAACTTCACGATTCAGTTCCCTTTCATCGGTTTTCAATTCATCAAGAAAATTTAACAACTTTCCTAATTTTGTTTTAATTACGCCTCTTTGGCGGTTCAACGATATCAAAGAAGCCATATTCTTCTCCGGTTACATAGGACCAACTGTATGGTCCCGTGACAGCTCAATTGTTAAGGTAAATGGACTGTAAATAACAATCAACAAATATTTATTCAACAATAGTAAAAATTTAGTTACGTATAAACTTCCATTTGAGAGCGCCCATACGCTCTCTACAATTCAATTTAACAAAAACAAGAAGTCATTGTGGCTTACTTAGCCTAAACAAGAATGAGCAGTTCAAAGGGCCACACCAACAGGAAAGATGGCTGGCGCTAAACAATCCCGCCAAGCGGTAATTCAACACCAAACAGCCACTAATCTGGATAAATTGAAAATGGTCCAACTAAGTGCTGCAAGAATAATTACTGGACTCAGACGTAGTTGCCCTAAAGAAATAGTCCTCTTTGAGGCTGATCTTCAACCTCTCCAAACTAGAAGAAAAGCTAATCTTACCAATTACTTCAACAAACTTTCTAGTTATGGTCAGCACAATAGAACCTCTCTTTACCTTAACAATTGGCGCAACAATCAGCGACTGTCCATTCAGTCATGTTGAACTGCATTTGCCTTCTGAAGACGTTGAGCTTCAGCTCCGGTCACGAAGAAAGATCATATTCCAGCTGAACTTAAGCAGCTAGCTTTGGAAATTTATCCCAGTGACGCCGTAAAAATTTAAGCATACTGTAGTGGACTGGGAGACCTAGCTGGTAGCGCCGTCTTCATTGAAAAATCTGGGCAAAATTACTCCACCTGTCTCCGTAATCCTGATTTCACTTCAGTCTTTAGAAGTGAATTGATCGCAATTGAACAGGGCATCGATGCTATAATCAACGAGAATGACTTTGGAGATCTTTGGATCCTGTCAGACAGTCGCAGCTCCCTTCAAAACCTACACAATTGGACTAAAGTTGGAGAAAAAACAAGCATCTCCATCCTTCTTCAACTTATTTCAAACTTACTTCAACTTATTTCAAAGCACCACGACGTTCATCTTCAGTGGATACCATCCCAAGTTGACATCCTAGGCAATAAGCAAGCGGATCGCTTGGCCAAGGAGGGCTGTAGTCATTCAACACCTTCGTCCTCAGCCCTTACCTACTCAGAGAATCAGTCCAAAATCAAAAGCCATCTATCAAAAAAGTGGAGGAAACCCCCTTCTCATCACTGGTATGCGGCCAAGGAACCAGGCTCTTCACTTGTTCATATGTGATAGAGCGTCTCAAACAGCAATTTCCAGATTGGCAAGTGGAAACCTCTCGTACTTTGAAGGAAGAAAGACTTATGCTGTCTGCTTCAAATGTGAAGCCCAGCAGGCCTCTGCCGAACATATCCTTGACTGCTTGGGCCTTTCCAAGGAAGACTTATACGCTACTCCACTTCTTGTCATCGACTTTTTGAGGGTCAACAACCTATTGGATCTTGTCTGACTTTGTCAGCCAATTGGAGGATAAGAAACAACAACAACAAAAAATATTTATTCAGTGAAAGTACTTTAAGTCTAATTTCGTAACTTCAAATATTGTCTGCGCAAATTAAATCTCATATTTACAGTTAGGCTTTCGAACCATTTATATTAGTCCTGGTGCGTGAAAATTTGATTAATAGATCTAAGGGTGTTAATAATTGTGAATAATAATTTTACTATCAATTAAACACCAGATGGCGCTGAGCGCAAGCAATTTATTATTTTTTTCTACACTTCCTTCTTCTCTTCAGTTTACAGTTTACCACTGAACACGATGGAATAAAATTATCTTAATAGTTTGTGTGATTATCGTTGAATTTGACTCATGGTGCATCAAAGGCCAAAAAATAGGCCATCTGCATGAAAGCGAGTAAGTTAACATTTGTTTTGTTTTGGTCTCCGTAAAGTCGGTAATAATTTGTTTTGGATATTTCATTGTATTAAATATACATGCATTTGCATTTATTATTGCAGTAACGTGCCAGCTATTTATTTTTATAATGGATGATTTAGAGAAAATAAAATCGAAACGAGCTGTAATCAGACAGTTGATTACGAAATTGATAAATAAGATTGACAAATTGTTCTTAGAAACACTTCCTGATTATGATACTTTGTATGATTCAGTAAATCAGTTAGTTTCAAAATATGAAACTTTAAAGGCTCTTGATTTGGAAATTGAAAAATATTTTAAAAAGAGCGATGAATTTGAGAGTGAAATTATACAAAGTCAAGAGTATCAAGATAGATTAGTGGCTCATAAAGGCAAAATCGAAAGATATTTACTGAACTGCCAGACTACAAGACAGGAAGTAACGGTAAATAGTGGTAACAATGCTTACAAGAAAATATAACTTATGGAAATATCTCCCACGTTGCTAACGTTAAATTACCTAAATTGGAGATAAACATATTTTTTGGTGATGATTGTGAGTGGCACAGTTTTTGGAATAGCTATAACATACATAGTAATAGTAATGAGAGTATTAAAAAAATTGATACATTTAATTATCTTAAGATGTATTTAGGGGGAGTTGCTTTGAGTGCAAATTCTGGGTTCTCATTTAACTGAAAGTAATTATGATTCTTCTATTAAGTTGCTAACCGAAAGATTTGGTGGGCAAGATTTAATTATTCGTAGTCATATGAATAAACTTTTATCAATTTATTCTGTAAGAAATTCATATGATATTAAAGCTCTACGTAAGTTCTATGATGAATGTGAAATCCACATTCGCAGTTTGCAATCAATGAATGTAACAAAAGGTAGTTATGGTAATTTACTCTGTCCTGTTATTTTACAAAAGCTATCAGAAGATTTAAATTTAGATTATAATAAAAATAGAAAGTCGAATGTAGATTTTGATATTGATGAACTAATTTCATTTATTAAAAAGAGGTAGAATGTAGAGAAGCCTCACATGTGTTGTCTAATAGACTAATAGTTCTAAAAAACTGAGTGTTCATTTCGAAACACAGCAACGGTCGGAGAGCCATAGTAAACATAAATATAATCGAAAGTTATCATCTTCCTCGGCATTAGTTTCGGCATCTAACAATATATTTTGTTTGTTTTGTAATTCCAAAAATCACGAATCGAAAGATTGTTCTCTGACCATCGAAGGAAAAAAACAAATGCTTAAGGATCAACTTCGCTGTTTCCGGTGCTTAAAGAAATACCACACATCAAAAAAAAAAAAAAAAAAAAAAAAAAAATGTTGGAATAAATGTATTTGCACATTATGTAAGAAACCGCATAGCGAATTAATTTGTGAAAAATCAGCAATAAATAATGAATTGAAAGAGAAAAACGATACTTTGGCATCCGTTACCGCTTCACGTGTTTCGAAACGAAAACAAAATGAAATGATCTATTAAAACAGACTTCTTTAGCGTATTTGATTTATGGTAATGTAAAGTTGGTTAAAGGAAGTTGGTTAGAATTTTATATGACTCTGGTAGCCATCGCAGTTTTTTCAAACGTGATATTTGTAATGAGTTGAACCTCAGGACCATTAAAACTGAACGGTTGCATGTTTTCGGTTTTGGAGAAAAAATTTCCAAGGGGTGTTCTTATGATCTAGTTAAAGTTAATCCTCAGAACAAAAACGATAAAAAATTAAATGCTTGAATTGAAGCATTTGTAGAAGAAAAAATAACGTGTGGGGAAATAGCCGCACCCCATGAGAGAATTAAACAATTAGCAAAGAAAAATAATATTTTTCTTTCGGATAACGGAGAAATAGCTGATATCGACATTTTGATCGGCGCCGATTTCCTACATGACGTAATCTTTGATAATCGAGTCTTTGATGAAAGACTCGTTGCAACCGATAGTTTATTTGGTTTTGTGGTTCAAGGGAAATTCATGAATAATTGCCAAGTAAGTAGGATTGTAAATAATACTATAATATCTGATGTTGATTATTCTTTGCTTTGGAACCTTGAAGGACTAGGAATAAATACTATGAACGAAGAAAATGTTGAAAATAAAAGTGAATCGTTAAAAGGTTTTAATTCTGATTTGCATTTTGAAAATAATAGGTATAGTGTACGACTTCTCTGGAGACCTAATACAAAACATTTGTTAAATGATAACTTTGAGCTGGCTTCAGAGAGGTTTGGCAAAATAAAAAGGAGATTTAAAAATGATAAATCCTTGTTTGAAGAATATAAGAAAGTTATAAAAACTTACGAAAATGAAGGGATAATTGAGAAAGTTAAAAACACTGATCCCCTAACTTATAAACAATGTTATTTACCTCATAGGGCGGTTATAAGAAACGATAAACTAACTAGCAAATTAAGGACTGTATTTGACGGTTCCGCTCATAAAAAAATGAATTATCTCTTAACGACTGTTTGTATATTGGGCCAAATTTATACCCTGATATATATGAACTTATGCTAGCGTTTCGGGAAAACAAGATTGCTTACTAATCGAGATTAATGCAGAAGATCAAAATGTCACAAGATTTCTTTGGTCAGATGACCCCGCTGATGATTCATCTACAGTAATTTATAGATTTTGCCGCGTACTATTTGGTACCAACTGTAGCCCTTTTCTCTTAGCGGCAACTATCAAAGAACATATTAAAAAGTTTGCAAAATCATAGCCTCTTGTCTATGAATTACTAAATGAAAGGATATCTGTCGATGACGTAATAGGGAGGAGTGACAGTACCGATAGAGCATTTCAAATAAGTTCTGATTGTGTTGAAATATTTCGGGATGCGGGCATGGTATTGAGAAAGTTTCAAACAAATGATAAAAAATTACGTGAATTATGGAAGAATGCAGGTATAGATGTTCAGAATGAAAAGAAATCGTTAGGTCAATCAGGCTTTCCATTTAAAGTTCTGGGAGTTTGTTGGGATCCTAAAAGAGATGCATTTTACTTTGAGTCCAAATATTTGTTAACATTGATAGACACAGAGCAAATAACAAAACGATTTATTAAAATCATTTGGCGTATTTTTGATCCAGTAGGATTTTTGGGACCCTTTACAATGCTTCTAAAATCTCTAGTTCAAAGCATCTGGAAAAGCGAATTGGAGTGGGATCAAAAGCTACCCTTAGATATAGAAAATCAGTGGCGCGATATATGTAAACAATTCAGTGAACTTAATGATTTGAAAATACCGCGTTATTATTTTTTCCAAGCAAGTAACAAAGAAATTATAAGTTCACAGTTACATATCTTAACTGATGCCAGATTAAAGGGTTATGGTACAGTTGCATATATCAGATCAGAAACTAGTGATGGGCATATTTCTACATGTTTTGTTTCAGCTAAAAGTAGAATTATGCCCCTCAAAATGATTACATTACCATGACCCAAGACTTGAGCTACTAGGTGCCCTCCTCTCTGCTAGATTATTTCGAACTATTACTAGAGCCATAAAAATTCCGTGTGACAGTTTCTTTTGGTGCGATTCCTCTATTGTGTGTTGTTGGGTAAAAACTCCTACCATTCGTTTTAAACAATTTGTGCGTAACCGATTGGAAGAAATTCAAGAGATTACTCAACCTAAGGACTGGTTCCACTGCCCCGGAATTGACAATCCTGCCGATCTTATTCGTAGAGGTGCTTCCATGAGTATATAGAGGAATTCCGACATTTGGTGGAAAGGGCCATGGGATCGAAATGTGGACAGAATTGAAACTCTTCAAAGAAAATGATGAACAAATTGAGTATCGTAAAAAAGAAGTCACCGTTATGAAATGTGTAGATTGTGAAGAACTTGAGTTGATAAATATCGCTAACTTCAGCAGCCTCGAAAAAGTTTTTAGAATCATCGCTTGGGTAAAGCGATATTTGACCTGTTCAAAGAAAGTTAAGCCGAATATGGACACTTTAACTGCAGAAGAGCTCCGAAATGCTGGGGATATACTAGTAAAGCTTAACTCAAGCAAAATTCTTTGAAAGTGAGATACGAGCTCTCTAATCTAGTTTGCCTATTCCAGCTTCTTCTACTATTTTCAATTTAGCTCCCTATCTTGATAAAAAAGGTATCCTGAGAATAATAGGAAGATTGGATGAAGGAGATTATTCTTATGATGAGAAAAAGCCTATAATCATACCAAGACAGTCTAAATTTGCAGAGTTGCTTGTCAAGCGAGAACACGAAAATGTCTTTCATTCTGGAGTAGAGTGCACTGTAGTACAAATTTGGAGAAGATATTGGGTTCCTAAAGGAAGACAATTAGTAAAAAAGGTTGTCTCGAAATGTTTGATTTGTCGCAGATACACAGCCAAACCTTCTACCCAAATGACTGGACAGCATCCAAAAGATCGAATTAGTGAAACTCCTGCTTTTACTGTATGCGGAATTGATTTTGCCGGACCAATCTACATCAAGGGTGAAAATGGAATAAATAAATCATATATAGCCTTTGTGCAAAAAGGAAAGGGCAATCATTATTGAAAACAACAAATATTTAATATAACAAAAAGGAGATCCATATTATTAGGGTGGAACCCTTCAGATTATATAAAGTGTTACATTAGAAGACAAAATTTAGTCAATAATGCTTACTGCTTGGTGGTTCAGTGAAGACTGTCAGCCCTCTAGTGGGGAATTTCGAATTAATCAAATTTACATCTACTTTTCTCAACACTCCCCACCTGATAATTTTAAATTAAAGAAATTATCATAAAACAATAGCAAGTTTCTACATTTCACATTTTTTCAAGCACATTACATATTAAAACTAAAATATAAAAATAAACACTAATCAATTATTTTTAAGACAGTAAATATAATTTGAAGCATCAAAATTAAAGGAATATTAAATTATTAAAATATCATCAGAGTGTTAATTATCAGTTTTTAGTTCAGCTCTAAGGGATAGAGCAGTTGTACTGGTCTCCTATACACCCCAGTTTTAGTTTTTATAAGACAGGATCTAACTAGTCCGTCACGACCCTTATAGGCTTCAAGGACACGGCCTAAGTTCCATAAAAATTTGGATTTACCTTTGCCTTGAACAAGCACTACATCACCTGTTTTTATGTTTTCCTCACAGTTAGGTTTGTTGGAAAAGTGATGTTGCCTCAAAGTCAACAAGTATTCATTTTCCCAACGCAACCACACCTGCTTCAGAAGACAAGTTTGATATTGCCTTCTTTTTATCAGACTTTCTCGAGTTGCAGTCACATTGATAAGCTCAGAGAAATTATATGGATATTCGTTGACCAGTCCAGAAAACAAAAAATGAGCAGGTGTCAGGGGCTGTAGTTCTGACTTATCATCACTCACATATGTGAGTGGTCGACGATTAAGGACGTTTTCAATTTCAACTAAGATAGTCATGACTTCTTCGAAGGAAAGTTGAGCTTTTCCAAGTATCTTTTTGAGAGGTTCTTTAATGCTTCTCATCAACCTTTCATAAAACCCTCCCCACCATGGGGCAAGCTCAACAATAAACTTCCACACAATGCCTTCAGAGGAAATGAAATTTTGAAATTCTTCTCCTCTAATAATAGAAAAGAAGTACGTTATATCTCTTGAAGCAGCCTTAAAAGTTGCTGCGTTATCAGAATAAATAGTTTTACAGTTATTTCTTCTTGACATGAAACGTCGTAAAGCTAAGATAAATTTATTCGTAGACAAATCGGAAATTAGTTCTAAATGTACAGCACGTGTGACTGCACAAGTAAACACAGTAATATAAGATTTCAAAAGTTCATCTTTATGTTTTACGTAAATAGGCCCAGTAAAATCAATTCCAACCACTGAGAAAGGCGGAGATTCTGAAATTCTATCTTTAGGCAGCTCTCCAGTACGCTGATTGGCTGGTTTGGCAAAGTGTTTTTTGCAAACCACGCATCTTCCAATAATTCTTTTCACAAGTTGTCTGGCTTGTGGAATCCAATAACTTTTCCTAATCTGCGAAAGAGTGACATTAACTCCGCTATGAAGCAACTTTTTATGTTTTTCAGTGATCAAAAGCTCGGAAAATTTCGAATTCTTGGGTAGCAGTATAGGATTAATTGCTTCAGGATCCAATTCAGATTGAAACAGTCTACTGCAAATTCTTAATATCTGTTTCTCATCTAGGTATGGACGAAGACAAAATATGCTGGAGTTATTTTTTATATCTTCCTTCTTCATCAAATTTTTAATTTCTTCTTGATAATAGTCATTTTGCGCCTCCTTTATTAAAATAATTTCAGCTTCTTTTAATTCTTCAGTAGTTAATGGACCTTTCAGTTTGTCGTAACTTCGACAGTTTTGGATAAACCGCTTTGACCAAGCCACAATTCTTTTCACCTTTAATAAAGAACTGTAATTTTCTAAAATCAGTAAAGTCTCTTTAGAATTTGCGAGGCAACTGTGTTGAGAAATAACGCTGTTTCTAAGTTCTAAATCAACTGAATGTTGCTGATTATTAATTTCAGTATTTTCTTGAGGCCACTTACTTTCATCCTCCATGAGCCAAGATGGTCCGAATTTCCATAAGTTATCATCAACAAGGCTTTTTAGTGACTCTCCTCGAGTTAATTTATCGGCAGGATTTGAACTTCCAGGACAATGTTGCCAAAGTTTAGGATCTGTCAGAGTTTGAATTTCAGACACTCTGTTTTGCACGAAAGGTTTCAAAGAGTTGTTATTCTTTATCCAAAAATATGTAATTTGTGAATCCGTCCACAAATAAAATTGTTGGCAAATGTCACTAAACAATTTGTGTAAATAATCATAGATTCTAGCACCAATTACCGCTGACATAAGCTCTAAGCGGGGCAATGTTAAAGTCTTTATTGGTGCTACCCTACTTTTGGACATAATGAATGAGGTCTTAACTTCGTTCGAAATATTTGCATATCTGAAATACGCTACAGCACCATAGGCCTTTGTGCTAGCATCAGTGAAAATATGAATGGCAATTTCTTTCTTATAATCACAGTTATCAAAATATTTCCGTTCTGTAAAAAAGTTACTTAAATAGGAAACTTCAGAAATCCAATTGTTAAAGTCTGTTTCAATATCTAAAGGCAGAGGGTCATCCCAATCGAGTCCAGCCTTCCAAATTTTTTGCAGCAAAATTTTCATCTTAATAACAAAGGGAGAAATTAAACCAATAGGATCATAGATTTGAGCTGCAAACTTTAAAACAGTACGCTTTGTGCACTGACTTGACCTAGATGACGACTGCTCTAAAATTTTATATTCAATCAATAGTACATCACTTTCTGTATCCCATCGAAGACCTAATACCTTTGCATGTGCAATTGATTCATTAATGGCAATACCATTTTGAATCCATAATTTCTTTAATTCGTTTGAATTAGAATTAAATTTCCGTAAATTCATACTCGCGGATTGTAATATATTTACAGCATCAGATGACAGTCGATATGCATCATTAACTGTATCAGTTCCCCAGTACAGATCGTCCACGTATAACGAAGAACTTAACATTTTAACACAATCGGGTTTGTCATTAGCATATTTTTTAATGTGGTACTTAATTATTGCCTTCAAAATGAAAGGGGAAGTGGTAACTCCGAACGGTAACCTTTTCATATTCATAATTTTAAAACCTTCGCAATTATCATAATCAATCCAAAGAAATTTTAAATATTTGCGCTCATTTTCATCTATCTCTATCATTAGAAACGCCTTCTCAATATCACCAGAAAATGCTATTTCATGCCTTCGAAAATTAAGTATGACATCCAAAATATTCGGGTTCAAATTTGGACCTGACAATAACATATCATTAAGGGATTTTAAACCAATATCCTTCGAACTAGCATCGAAAACGATCCGAACACGAGATGTTTCTTTATCGGGTCTTAAAACAGCTGTATGCGGCATGAAATAACCAGAATAAATGGATTTATCCTTACATTCCTCAACGATTCCATCTTTTATCTGATCCTCAATAATTTTTGCATACATGTCAAAAATATTTTCATTTTTACTTAATCTTATCATTAAATTATCAAAGCGCTTTTTGGCAGTAGGGAAATTACTATCGAGATCATCGGGGTTTGAATTCCAAAGTAATCCGGTTTTGTAACGATTGTTTTCATATTTTAAATTGTTTTCAAAATTATCAATTGTTTCTTTATCTTTTAGAGATAAAATTTCACACTCCTTGGTGATACCTAAGGAATCGAGTGACCAGAATTTTCTTAAATCAAACATATCACCTGATTCAATTACACTTTTCATAACCGCTATGTTTTGCGACAATGTATGCTCCCGTTTATAACTACTTCCACTAATCACCCATCCAAGAACAGTTTTTATAGCACACAGGCGATTATTTATAGTTAACTTTTCATATAAAAGAAATTCCCAGAATAAATCTGAACCAATTAAGAGTTCTATACTCAGCAAATTATCATTATCTTCCAAATAAGAATCAGCCATATCAATTTTATTTTTATTCATAAATTCAATTACTTTGGGGTCGGGAGGTTCCACTTTAACTCCAGTAATGCATGGTATGACAAGAGTTCTAATTTTAGTTCTAAAGTTCGTATTTCTTTTGAAAATTTCGAATTCAACAACAGGGTAAGCCTTTTCTGTTGCTCTTTGCATTCCAAATGAATAAACTGATAAAACTTCGTAAGCAACCGGTTTTAAATTTAAATTATTTGCAACTCGTTCAGACAAAAACGAACGCTGGCTGCCATTATCTAAAAGAATTCTTGTCAATTGAGACGAAGAATCTGATTTAACTTCAGCAGTACAAGTCTGCAAATAAACCCTTTTACAACATTCAACTTTTTTATTATTACATTGGGAAACAGAACTAATAACTTCTTCATTGGAAATAATCGATGGTGGAGTTTCATTAGAAATTGCAACCAAATCAGAAGATTCATTTAACTTTTCCTCAGCGTTTTGAATTTTACTAATTTTAGCATTATTTATCCCCTTATTACCTCCTAAACAAATAGACCCATGATGACTTAATCCCTTACATTTATAACAAGGTAATTTATTTACACGACAATTCTTGCTTACATGAAACAATTTGAAACACTTGAAACAACGATTAGAATTTTTCAATAATTTTACCTTGTTTTGGGAAGACATATTACATTTGAAACTGTCATGGGGTTCAGAGCAAAAAATGCATATTGACTGAGTCATCTGTGCATTAAGCGCAGTAGCTGAGGGTGTGCCTTTATTAAAATTTTTGTTTATATACCTATTTTGCTCGTTACGCAAATTATAGCTACCTCGATGGTTATAGTTAGTCTTTTTATCATTTAAAAACGCAACCGATTCACGACATTCTATCTCATTCTTTAAAAACAGCAATAATTCATTAACATCAGTTTCATCTTTAGATTTCCGTTTTCGTTGAAAATCTAAAACCAAATCTTCAGGCAATAATTGTAAAATTATTGGTATCAAAAGTATACCATAAGATTCAGACTGAACTTTCATTGAATCTAAATTTCTAACTGCGATATCTAAATCATCGTACAATTTCCGTAATGCTGTAATATTAGAAGTATGTTTAACACTCGGAAAACTAAGTATTTTATTAACAAATGAATTCAAAATTAAATCTCTACGACCATATTTCTCATGTAATAATTTAATACAATTATCATAATTATCATTCGTTAAATCAAAACCTGATACAACATTACCTGCCTGGCCAGTAAGATAAGATTTCAAATAAATGAATTTTTCAATTTTAGAAAGTGATTCATTTTTATGGATTGTATTTTCAAAAGAATCCCAAAAGGAATTAAAATATTTCGGATCTCCCGAAAAGGGAACAATTCGAATTTTCGGTAATTTAATACTGGAATTGTCATTAACTCTTTTCTGCTCAGTTATAACCGAATCATTTTTTACAGTTTCAACTGTTTGTTCATTAACCGAAACCTTTATTCCTTTACATTTTATCAATTGCTTTAATTTAGCTACATACGTCAAATATTTATCCTGATATTCTTCACTATAAGCTAAATCTTCATCCAACAAATTAATATCAATTATATTTTCAATTTCCTTATTCAAAGCTATTAAATTTTGATTCCTTTCAATTAACACAGTAAGATTCTCATCTAATACATTTATTTCAACATTTTGCTCAGTTAATAATTTATCAATTTTATTTATTAATTTAGTAAAACTACTTCGTTCACTAGACCTTTTTCTTTTAATTCTCTCTAAATAATCTTTTTCAGCCATAATGAACGTTTAATACAAAGTCACACCCTTAGCAAAATAAAAACAATAAATTTTCAATAATCAAAACCTCAAAACGAAAACGAATTCTGCAACAAAGAAAGATATAAAAACGCTTACTTTGCACATACAAAGAATTAGACTAGCTGTCTCCTTGAAGTGATCATGTATCTTTCACTGTCATTTTCGATTTTGCCCTTGAACTTAAAAATAATACTTTATTTTCTCTTGCTTTAAATTCTAGTTCGTAAAATACTTCGTGGCCAAATGCACCATGTGCAAAAAGGAAAGGGCAATCATTATTGAAAACAACAAATATTTAATATAACAAAAAGGAGATCCATATTATTAGGGTGGAACCCTTCAGATTATATAAAGTGTTACATTAGAAGACAAAATTTAGTCAATAATGCTTACTGCTTGGTGGTTCAGTGAAGACTGTCAGCCCTCTAGTGGGGAATTTCGAATTAATCAAATTTACATCTACTTTTCTCAACAGCCTTGTTCACATGTGCAGGCACGAGAGCAATACATCTTGAATTAGTCACAGACATGTCTACTTCGACTTTTCTGCTCGCATTCAGAAGATTTCTCTCTAGAAGAGATGGTTGTCATACAATTTGCTCTGACAACGCCAAGACTTTTAAATGTACCGATAAAGAGCTTCAGAGATTATTTGATATTTTGGAAAATTCCGAATTCAAAAACTTTCTTCCTTCTAAAAGAATAGCCTGGAAATTCATCGTCCAACTTGCCCCTTGGTGGGGAGGATTTTATGAAAGATTGGTAAAAAGTGTCAAAGAGCCTCTAAAGAAAACACTTCGAAAACCTCTTTTAAATTTTGAAGAGATGACCACTATATTGACTGAAATAGAAACCATTGTTAAACTTCGACCCTTGTCCTACGTCACTAACGAAATTGGAGAACCGTAAATTATTTCCCCATCACAGTTTTTAACCCCAGGTAAAGAAAAGGCAGAATATCCAGTCCATTTCATAGAAACCATTCATAGAGAATCCACCAAAAAGATTCTTATAAAAAGAAAAGAATACCAAGCTACATTATTGGCTAATTTATAGAAGCGCTGGAAGGAGCGCTATTTGTTTAATTTGAGATCTGCACACAACTTTACTTCTCCTAACCTAACAAAATTTTTGAAAGTGGGAGATGTGGTTATGATGGAGGGCACCCCAAAATCAAAACTATTATGGGACATAGGATTATAACAAAAGTATTTCAAGGGCGTGATGAACTTGTAAGATCTTGCCTTATTCGCAACTCCAACGGCGAATATAAACGCCCAGTACAGCTAATTTATCCTTTTGAACTCAATGACTGAAATGAACAATGATAAACTTTAATAGTTTATGTTTTTTTTTCTTTCTTTCAAGTGAATATTTGAATTGCATTTCAAAACTATTTGCATTTAAATGTTATTTTTTTTAATAGTCTTATTTTTATGTTTAAAATGTTAGTGAACTCGGAGGAGTTCAAGTGGGGAGTGTTAATAATTGTGAATAATAATTTTACTATTAATTAAACACCAGATGGCGCTGAGCGTAAGCAATTTATTATTTTTTTTTTACACTTCCTCTCTTCAGTTTACATTTTACCACTGAACACGATGGAATAAAATTATCTTAATTTGTGTGATTATCGTTGAATTTGACTCAAAGGGTGTTATTTATTTGCGCTCTTACATAGTTTGGTTTTGTTACAAAATAAAAAGCTTTAGCATTTTCTTAAAACCTATTTAATACACGAAAAAAAAAAAAAAAAAAAAAAAAAACTTATTTAATACAATTTTTAACTCATAAAGAATGTAATAACAATAATTTGAATGAATACATGCATTCGGTCATAGACCTGAACAAACAATATTGATTAGTTTTTCCATAATATTTTTCTAAAAGGGTTGTTTTTGTCTACACTATTGCCACTGCACGAGGCTAGTGTGAGCAAACTTATAGCACGTGTGTGCTTTTAAAATTAAGAAAAATATCATGCTATATTAAAATTAATTAAATATAGTAATTACAAAAAAATAAAGAATAGAAGGTTTAAGGAAAATAAATTTAATTCACAATAAAAATAAAGAGAAACATATAATTAAACTTACATCGTAAAAATTAAAAATATGGTTTGTTTGGGAAACGCGTCCCTTCTCCACGCGTGTCAGTTTGGAAGTGAGTATGAGGGGTTTTCAACCGGTTTAGCCGGCTGGGTTTTCCTCACTTCAGTTTGTCTTTTTTTGGAGTGGATTTGATGGTTGCCGAGGCACACCACAAACTTAATAACTTATTCAATAGTCATTCATTACCAGTCAGAAAAATATATCCAAAGCCAAACAATCTACGCTTTATTGGAGAATAAATATTAAATATACCAATTAATATGCCAATTGGCATATATTATATGCCAATTGGAATAAATATGCCAATTGGCATATTTAATTAAAATACTATTTTGTAATAGATCTATACTAAAAAGAACACTTTTAAATGAAATCAATACGTTAAACAATCATTATTCAATTTGAAAGCATAGAATCAATTTTAAAAACCCTGGTTTTAACTCGATGAGGAAATAGTCCACACGAGTCCATTATTTAGGAATATTTTCCTTAATGGAAAAAAACTTGCAAAAAAGAAGACGGTTCGCCGGTTCGCACAGTACTCCCCCCTTAGTACCAAAGGTACGAAACAGTCTATAAAGTCACTAAAAGTCTATAAAGTGATTTAAGAAGAATTACAAATACCTAGGATTAAACTAGGATCTACCAGAGCGAGTCATAGCAGGTAAATGTTTACCCTGCTCACATTGAGCTTGTGGAGTTGAAACCGCTGAGTCTGTTCTTTCCTCTAGTATGGGATCTGATGGTGCTGAGTCGGTGTTTAAGAGAAAAACTGGTTTGAGACGGTCAATGCTTATGGTGGCTTCCTTCCCATTTTTCTTAATCGTGAGATGTTTTTCAGTTCTATGGAGAACTTCGAAAGGTCCATCATAAGGGGATGACAGTGCAGGTTTCAAGGCATCGATTCTTACGAACACATGGGAGCACGTTTCTAAAGCTGGATGTACGAAACATGATGATTTTGAATGGCAGGACGCAGGTGTAGGTTTTAGAGTTCTAAAGGTTTCTCTAAGTTTCGAAATATAAGTTGAAGGGTCACTTGGAGCATCGGAAGACGGCTCGAAGAACTCTCCAGGTAAGACGACAGTTTGTCCATAGACCATCTCAACACAAGATGCATTGAGATCCTCCTTGAAGCACGTTCGCAGTCCTAGTAAAACTACTGGTAAAGATTCAGTCCATTTAGTGTTGTGGCACCGAAGAGCTTGCTTCAGAGAACGGTGGAACCGTTCAACCATACCGTTTGAAGAAGGATGGTAGGGGGAGGTGCGGATTCGCCGTATTCCAAACATAGACCTCAGGCAGGAGAAGAGATGTGATTGAAATTGTCGGCCTTGGTCTGTAGTCAAGATGGCAGGAACTCCAAAGCGAGATATCCAATGAGCGACGAAGGCCTTGGACACTGTTTCCGCTGAGACGTCACTGAGAGGGATGGCCTCCGGCCACCTAGTGTAGCGATCAACACACGTCAGCAAATAGCTAAAACCATCAGAGGGTGGAAGGGGTCCTACCAAGTCAATATGCACGTGTTGGAATCTCTCAGAAGGTAGGTTGAAAGGCTGTAATGGACTTACAGTGTGCCTTTGGACTTTGTTTCGTTGGCAAGCCAGGCAGGGACGAGTCCATTCTGTTACGTCTTTCAACATTGACGGCCAGATGAATCGATCTTGGACCAGGCGCTTGGTAGCGCGTATTCCAGGCAGAATACTTCATGGCGAAGTTCTTTGGGTATATAAGGTCGTACTTTTTCCTTACTGACATCGCAGAAGATTTCGAGATTATTTCCCATCTTAAAAGGTTTTAAATCTATTGATAAGTTATTGGAAGAAACTAAAAATTTGAGTTCCTCATCAGTCTTTTGACAATCTGCCAAGCTTTTAAGGTCAATTGTGGAAAGGTTAATTGCGTTTATTCTAGAAAGAGCATCTGCAACAGTGTTATCCGAACCGGAAATGTGTCTGATATCTGTGCTGAACTGTGCGATAAAGTCTAACTGCCGAAGTTGGCGTGGAGAACAAGATTCGGATTTTTTATTGAAGGCGAAGCTTAAAGGGCGATGATCAGTAAATATGATAAACTGTCGGGCTTCTAAAATATATCTGAAGTGTTTTATTGTACAGTAAATGGCTAATAACTCTCTATCATAAGTGCTGTAGTTTTTTTCTGTTGCGGTTAGTTTACGGGAATGAAATGCTATTGGGCGAATGCCAGATGATGTGTGGGATTGCAAAACAGAACCTATGGCCGAATCAGATGCATCCACCATTATTGACAAGTTATGATTAGGTGAAAAATATGACAAAGTAGCAGAATTAGCTAAATTAAGTTTACATTTATTAAATGCTTCTACTGCGATATCGTTCCAAGGGATCAAAGTTTTATCATTTTTCTTGGAGTTTTTCAAAAAATCATGCAATGGGGCTTGGGTTTGAGCTGCATTGAGTAAAAATCGTCGATAAAAATTGATCATTGCTAAAAATCTGCGAAGCTCCGCAATATTTTTTGGTTGGGGGTAATCAGTGATCGTTTTTACCTTTTCAGGTAAAGGCTTAACGCCTGATGGTGTAATTAAGCACCCTAAAAATGAAACTTGCGGTTTACCGAGAACACATTTTGAAGGGTTGAGTTTCAACCCGTGTTCTTCAAGTCTTGTGAAAATTTGCCTTAAATGTTTTCTGTGTTCATCTGAATTTTTGGATGCAATCAACAAATCGTCAAAATACGGGATGCAAAAATTAAACCCTGACAGAACTTGATGTATATATCTTTGAAAAGTTTGACCAGCGTTTCTCAAGCCAAAGGGCATATATACATATTCAAAGAGGCCAAATGGCGTTGTAACCGCTGTTTTTGGAATATCCTCAGGAAAAACAGGAATTTGATGGTACGCTCGGGTTAAATCTAGAGTTGAAAATATTGTCATTCCTTCAAATTGTTGCGTACAATCTTGGATATGAGGAACGGGATATCGGTCGGGGACGGTTATTGCATTAACACGACGATAATCCCCACATGGCCTCCAATCACCATTTGCTTTCTTTACCATGTGGAGCGGACTAGCCCAGGGGCTTTTTGATGGACGAATAATTCCCTGTTCTAACAAATACTCAAATTCTTTCTTTGCAGCCTCAAGGATATCAGGCGAGAGTCTTCTGGGTTTCGCATAAACGGGTTGTCCGAGAGTCTCAATATGATGATAAACCAGCGACTCTGAGTTTAGTTTACCTACTATTGAAGGGTTTGTCAATGATGGAAATTCATTTAAAATTTGCTGAAAAGGTGAATTATTTAGAACGGGAGTAATTTCAGTAATTTGAGTTGATTTGTTTGAGGGGAAACCAGTTGATTTTAAATTAGTTAATTTATCAATTAAACAGTTGTTACGAACATCGACCAATAAATTGAAATGATTTAAAAAATCAACTCCAATGATTGCCTGAGTTACATCGGCTATAATAAAGTTCCAAGAAAATTTCCTGCGTAAATTTAAACTAAGATTTATTAATTTAGTACCATATGTTTGGATTTTAGAACCATTTGCAGCATATAGCACCAAAGTTTCTGGATAATTAGCTTTTGAACAAAATTTCGGAATGACTGAAACATCTGCGCCTGTGTCTATCAAGAATTTTAATTTCATAGAGGGATCGGCCAAATAAATACGATCAATATGGCGTTCGCCACTCATGGCCGGGAGTGGCTGCCCTGTTGGTTTCCCGAATTTTGAAAAGTACACGGGGGTTTGCATTTTCTAGCTCTATCTCCAAAGTTAGTGTGATAAAAACACATGTTATTCTGTGGTTCACGGTAATAATTTTGTCTAGAACGTGACCTACTACGATTTCTATTACCCCGATAGGTATTAGTGCGCTCACGTCCTTGTCTATTTTGCTGGGTTTCCTGAAAACTCATTTTTAGCTCATTAATTTGTTTGGTAAGTTCAGAAATTTGATCATAAAGTGTAGGATTAACGCTAGTTACAACTGACTCAGCAGAATTTATTTGAATAGGGCTAGCGAGTTCAATAATCTTATCAGCCATTGCAGCTAATTGAGTCAAATTTTCGTTTGACGCAGCAAGAATAGCTTGTATATTTTGAGGCAATCTGGCTAACCACAACGATTTAAGAATGTTTTCGCTAAGATGGGATCCTGCTAGTTCTCGCATTCGAGCTAACAAATAGGAGGGACGCTGATCACCTAATTCCAGTCCTTGCAAAAGTGTTCTAATTTTTGAAGCTTCGCTCTCTGAAAAAATACTAATTAATCGGTTTTTTAACGCTGAATATTTGTCTGCAGCAGGAGGGTTTAAAACTAAATCCTGAACAGAGTTAAGTATATCAGATTCAATAGCCGCTACAACGTGATGAAATTTGGTAGCGTCGGTAGAAATTTGAGAAATTGAAAATTGCGATTCTAACTGTGCAAACCATAACACTGGATTGTTTTTCCAAAACGGAGGTGGTTTAATTGCTACACGAGAAATTTGAGAAGGTTGAATGTTAACTGAAGCTCCTTCATTCACCACGTCTCCTGGCTGTTCGATTTCCGGCATTTTTTGACAAAGAAAAAAATTCAAAACAATAAATAGAATAAAGGTAAAATATATAAATTAATATGGAAGCATTCTATATAAACACTAATCCATGAGATAAAAAAACGCGCACAGTACTACCACAAAATCAGACACAAACACGTGGGTATAACATACAAAGTTTTGAACATAAAAAAGAATATAAATAAAATTAAAATAAGCATATTGCTAATAGATTTAAATCCATAATATTGCTAGGAAAGTTCCGATTACATAAAGATTCAGCTTAAATTTTAAGTCCGGGTCTACCAATTATAGCACGTGTGTGCTTTTAAAATTAAGAAAAATAACATGCTATATTAAAATTAATTAAATATAGTAATTACAAAAAAATAAAGAATAGAAGGTTTAAGGAAAATAAATTTAATTCACAATAAAAATAAAGAGAAACATATAATTAAACTTACATCGTAAAAATTAAAAATATGGTTGGTTTGGGAAACGCGTCCCTTCTCCACGCGTGTCAGTTTGGAAGTGAGTATGAGGGGTTTTCAACCGGTTTAGCCGGCTGGGTTTTCCTCACTTCAGTTTGTCTTTTTTTGGAGTGGATTTGATGGTTGCCGAGGCACACCACAAACTTAATAACTTATTCAATAGTCATTCATTACCAGTCAGAAAAATATATCCAAAGCCAAACAATCTACGCTTTATTGGAGAATAAATATTAAATATACCAATTAATATGCCAATTGGCATATATTATATGCCAATTGGAATAAATATGCCAATTGGCATATTTAATTAAAATACTATTTTGTAATAGATCTATACTAAAAAGAACACTTTTAAATGAAATCAATACGTTAAACAATCATTATTCAATTTGAAAGCATAGAATCAATTTTAAAAACCCTGGTTTTAACTCGATGAGGAAATAGTCCACACGAGTCCATTATTTAGGAATATTTTCCTTAATGGAAAAAAACTTGCAAAAAAGAAGACGGTTCGCTGATTATTTTAATGTAATGTCGAAAATGTGTTTAATTCATTTACATTAAGTTATATTCTTTAATAAAAATTGATAAAACATCTTTAAATCTTCCCCTTAAAGAGGGAATTAATATATACATTGAGATTGAAACCACTTTTTGTTATGGTATTTGTTCTACAAAATCATTCGAATTTAGAAAATAAATAACATTAATTGTATTGCATATGTAACCATTATTTCTGCTTTTGGAAGATGAATTGTGTCAGTGTCAATACAGTCATACCCCATCACCATGTTTCTACACTAGCCTCACGAAAACATGTGTTTGTTTGTGCCTAATGCTTTTTTAATTGAAAGTATACAGATCAGAAGTTAGTTTCAAAATAGGTAAAAAAACGTATAATCTATAACTTATTGTCCTTAACTGTTAAAATTATGAAAATAAAATATGTCAAATAATAGTAAAGAATAAAATTGAAAATTACTTTTACACTTAAAAACTTTTTTTACAAGTTTCTTCTAAAGTATTCGCAGTCAGATTATGCAACTACAAATGGAAGTTAGCATCAATGTTACCAATCTGTAATATCTCACTGAGAAAATTTGACTAAAAAAAAAGTTGTTAATGTTGCCCATTCTCGCCCAAAGTCCTCAATCACCTCCCCATTTTTCTCTAAATATTATGTTAGTCATATTATACCAATTTTATGAAACTTCTTGACTCCAACTAATATATCGTTAAGAAGGTCTTTTCAAGACAAAGCACTAATTCATTGCTTTGTTCAGAAAATATATGGAAATTTAACAAAAAAGAAAAAAAAAAAAAAAAAAAAAACTATATTGAAAAAAAGTTGCAGGGGAAAATAAATACAGTTTTCTCTTTTCGCTTTTTTTTTTTTTTTTTTTTTTTTTTTAAGAGAGCTGTATTTGAAATCAGTTGCTACTGTTACTACGAGTTTTTAAGAAAGAATGGAAGCAAAAGAAAAATTAATTATATTATATTATTCAGTTGACATCGAAATCTATTAAAAATCATTGAATCAAAATTCAATACGTGATATACATAAATCTTTAAATTTAAAATCATCAAAATCTTTTTCTTCATTATTATCAGCCCTTTTTTTTTTAAATTTTTATCTTACAACTTATTGTTTAAAAGTGATTGATGATACTTCTTTTATGCATCAGGTATATTCAAGTTTTGAAATTATTGCTTATCACATTTAGTTTTGTCACTGATTTCTTGTAAAATCAATTAACAACAAAATTAAGTTTGGATGTTATGTCATATTTCTTTTCGTTTATTTAATACAAGATGGCAGCACCGAATATTTACTAATGCTGATAAAGTGTTTAAATAATAATGCATGCTGCTGCTGCCATCTATGAATAAATTTTATAACTCTTAGTTCTCACTAATATTTCGAACAGTGGTTACCAAAAAGAAGCGAAGGCTTCTTTTGTGACCTGGACTAGCCATGATGAATAAAAATAACTCATTAATTCTTTTTAGTAGAGAATTAAAAAAGAATATAACCTTTTTATTGTAAGAATCACTTTACAAATACACTGTATTTAAATTTTATTAAACGCAATAATTTATATTTTATAAAACGTTATCTAGTTTTTTGATATAACAGATTAAATTTTTTAATTTTTTTTTACAAGAATTGTGTTTGCGAAGAAATAAAAATAATTTATTAATGAATCAATCACAAAAAATAACGTAACATTTCAATACCATGTTTTATTGGAGCGCTATTATGAAGAATTAATTCTATTTAACTTTTATTGTAAGAAAGCATAACCTGTTTTATTTTAGTGATATATTCTCTATTAAATCAATATTCTCTAAAAAAGAATAATGTGAGTATTTTTATGAAGATTTTTTTTTAGAAATTAACAAAGACATATTATTTACTAGAAAAAAATTAGAGTATTCAAATATGTTATCAAGCTTTAAAGTAATAGTTTCTTGCAAACGAAATTATCGATATTTTTAAAATAAAGTTTGAAAGCGTTTGTTTCATTACTAGAAACATTTGCAAAAAAATATTTATTAAATTACTTTTTTTTGCAATGAGATGAGATCTCAAACTTCGCGAAAAATTTATTCAATTCCTTAACATAGTATATAAAAGTCCGTAAATACTTCATTCATTATGGAGGTCATATATACCTTGATACTCTTTCAATATAAGAATAATAAATGCAATTAATAGAAAATGCCAAATTTTACAAATATATTTAATTTACATATATTGCGTACAGGTTATTCTGCAACTACCATACGTAACATAAATTTATAGATTCCTAAATACTGTTATATGAGTTTGGTAATTAAAAATATAATTAAAAATTGCATAATTAAAAAATAACATAATTAAAAAAATTTTCAACCTTCAATTAAAAACTTCCTGTTGTCAAATATTAATAATAATAATAATTTTTAACAATTTTTTTAAACACAAATTTTTATTTCTCGAACTTAATACTATCCTTCATATGAAAATATCAGAAAATATATAAAAGAAAAACTATATTTTAAAATTGAGCCATTGGCGACAACAGAGGTTAGATGTATGTGCTGAGTTTAAATAAATTATATGTTATAGAATTCACATTTAAGACTTAGATTAATTTATTATCAGGTCATAAGAGTGTTTTTCAATAAATAAATGTAGTGATTGTTTGATTTATAATTGTAAGTCCTGAGTGTTTAATGTTAAGTTATACATTTCTTTTGAAATAATTTTTGAAATATGCAAAGCAGGGCGACATTCATTTCAACTTAAAAATCATCAACTTAACTTTCAATAACTATAGATAAATAAAAAACAAAAGTTAGATAAAAACTTTAAATGAAATACTTTTAGAAAAATTCTTTCTAAATAATATTTAAATAAAACACAATCACTTCGCCTGGGTGATTTTGTAAGGAATTCTAAACTTTCTAATTTTACAAGTTAGGTGAAAAGTAAATATCTTACAATAGTGGTAGAGAATTAAGGAAATTCTAAATCTGAAGTTTGAGTGCTAGAACGTAAACATCTAATCATTAGATCAAAAGTTAGTTTTAGATTTGTTTCTTTTGAAATTTTGATTTCAATGCCATTACCTCAACCTCCTTCGGGTTATGCTTACTTTATAAATTTAATCTCAACTTTATTTTTTTCTTCAATTTTAAACTGAAAAAGTCTTTTTCTCCATTTGTAAATTATGAAAAAGTTATTAATCTGATTGCGTAAACAGTTAATTCATTAAAATTGGACATTCTCAAATAATTCATTTCAATAGTCATTTATATTATTAATAATAATTATTTACACAAAATTATAATAAAAAAAAGTTTGATTAAAAATTTAAAAGTTTTTGCTGCAAAAATTAGGGAGTTTCTATTGACAAAATTTAAGTAATTTTTTTTCCGGAGCGAAATGTATTTTTATTTAAAAGGGAGCAATACTGACTTGATATTTATACTATAAATATATCTCTAATCGCTAACACCGATGACAGGAAAAAATGTCGTTTTTTTGTATCTTTTCCACAAAAAGTTTAAAACTTAAATTGTTGCTCTTTCATTATGAAGCAATCCTATAATATTCCCGTATTATGTAAAACTTTATGATGAAGTTACTTATCTACCGTTTTACAATTATAAAATGAAATAAGTATTGAATTCTACTTGCATTTTAAAATGTAATACTCAATTGTTCAATGAATTCTACGATTATTATTATAAAACTGCGTATAATGAACATTTCAACTAAAATAATTAGTACAAAATAGCTGCTAAAAATTCTCTTAAACATTTATAAATATTATACATTTATAAATTTCAGCTTTTCGCATTATTGCTAAATAATTTATAACGTCGAAAAATATTTAAAAATTCCATAATAACTGAAAATTAAATAAAATTTTTAAAAAATTGTAAATGGTTATCGAGCAGAACCATTAAGTTTAATTAATGAGTGTAGAATTGGAAACAAAGTCTCTGCTGAACAATAAAAATTATTTTTTTTATTAATATTTTTTCTTTAAGTAAACAAACTTTATTGTAATAATCATTTCATTATTAAGGATTAAAGGTTATTGTGGATGAGTAGGTAAAGAAGTTCACTACTCGAAATACATTTAATGAAAGTTATGAAAATATAGGAAGGGTAATGGAGGTAATAATATATAATTTTTTTATCTTAGTTTTATTACGAATATATAAAACACGCTAATAAACACAATTTTGTTAAGAGATATAAACGATTATGTCGGCGCTATAACAAAAAAAAAAATTAAAAAAATGCGCTTTATATTTCTTTTAATGCAGAAGAATCTAATGAAGGCCCCATTAATTGAAACTCTGAAATGCCTCACCCATATATAACTTGGTGAATGATAGATACATGATACCGAAAACAAAACGAAAACATAAGCGCACAGCTGTTTGGCGATTTGCGAGAACGCTCCTTTAACGCCAATAGAAATTTTCGCCAACCCTTTTATAATCTACGGTATGGTTTGGCAATATGCACCCCGGATTTAGAAGTAGTAGCTATTGAAGTAGTAGAATTGACACTAATAGTAGAATGGACCGTAATATTAGAATTGACAGTAATAGTAGAATTGACACTAACCAAGTTATGGTTTTTAGGAAGTATTTTTAATTCTGAGAATTAAATCACTTGTGTGATAATAATTTTGTACGAATTGTATTATTTTTTTTTTTTTTTTCAATTCTAGATAATTAGTAACCAAAGTAAGGCATAACAATTATAGCGTGAAAAATAATTTACTCAGAAAACTAGTTATTTGCAAAATACTTCTGTTTAAATAAATAAATGAATAAAATAATTATATTTATTAATGCGTGAATTATGTTAAGAGTCTTATTGTAAAAAATTATCCATTTGGAACACTATTTTTCGTTAAAAAAAAAAAAAAAAAAAAAAAAAAAAACTGGGTTGTTGTAATAAAATATATTTAATTTGAATTAAAACGATTAATTCAACGAATTTGAAATTGAGAATAAAAAGCAATTAAATAATGTCTGAAATGAATAATTTGACAACGCTGAAAATGGCTTTGTAAAATGAGCTTATTTCAAAGAGATCAAGAAATAAAAATGTTGTAAAGGTGAGAAGGGATAAAACTTAACAAATAAATAAATAAATTTATAAATAAAATAAATAAACACACACACGCGCACACATATATGAATGCTTCACTTGCCAAATCGATTAACTCTATTTTTTAAATTTTACTAAATTTTAATATTAAAGCACTCCATTCAGCACCCTGTATATATTCAAAACAAATTTCTGTAATAATAAGTACGAGTTTAACTATATAATTCCACTAAACGACAAATTTTTTTAGCCGAAAAATAATAAATAATTAATTTCAGTAGCCAATCTGATTAAATTTAAATCATAATAAAGATGCAGTTAACAATTGTAATTTTTTTCCGCTGCAGCGGAGGTAAAGTTCTATTGTTGGCATGACAACGAGAATAAAAATTGTATACTGCTGTTAAAAAATGATATTAAAAGTTTTATTTAGATTTGATCCATTTACGTATCTGAAAGTTGTTCCTTTAATTTCCACCGTTAAATGAAATCTGTCACACGAACGAGAAGTACGAGAAATATAAATTATATAAATCAGTTGTACTCGAATCGCCACAGAAACAAGTACTTATAAATTTCAATCTTAGTGTGTATTGTTTACTAAGAAAAAATAATTGCAAATTAAAATAATAATCTATTAAGACTCATGTTCCGGACAAAACGGAAACATTAAAACTATTTTAAGTTTATAGAAATTGTTTTTTGTGCTGAAATACAAATTGAATAAATTGAAATGAAATTTCTAATATGTTGCACTATTCTAATATGTCTATATACGAATTTCTAATATGTCTACACACATTTAGTTGTAAAATGATTCACAATTTTCTTTTACCAAATCTCTAGCAGAAAAAAAAAAAAACTGATGTTTTTTTTTTTTTTTTTTTGTGTCAGATGATTGGTATAATCTAAAAAGAACCTGTAAAGAAAGTACTGTTTAGTTCAAATGACACATTAGGACTTTATTTGTACAAGTACCTTAGAAAAGACTCTCATCAACCGAAAGGTAACAGTTACCAGTAAATTTGTCGGAAAATGTATTGGATAAAATTAACCGTTTGAGTGCTGAAGAGTTTTCTTATATATATATGCTAATAGTGCGGAATGAAATGCGTGGTAATTTCGCATTTTTGGCACATAACAAGCAAAAAACGATAGCGCTTCGCCGCACTCAAACGGTTAAAAAAGTCGAAATCTCACCTTATACAATTCAAGCATGACTTTGACGAAGATGTAGAATTTAATATAAGAAAATGTGTTAAACCACTAGGTCTGAAAAATGTAGATCAAGACTTATTGCATCCTATTGGGATAAAATATGACGGATTTGTTGAAATTCATTTCTCCCATTAAACACGAGTATTATAAAATTTCATGCACAAATCGGAGCTTAAATACAGCTAATCAATAGGACAGTACTGATGAATTCATGATGAATCAATTTAAGCAAAGTGACACTCGAAATATTATGTATCAGTAACAAAACAGGATAACTCTAAGGATATTCTATCTTATGCTTTCCATATGTTGTTGGATAGAAGACGTCTGTACAGTAATGCAGTTTACATCGTATTTTTGAATTTTTAATTTAAAAGAAGAATTTAAAAGAAAACAATCTATTCTATTTTATCTTTTTTTTTTATCAACTTCTTGTTTTATGGAATTAATCGATTTGGCAAGTGAAGCATTCATATATAAGCACAATAATAAGATTAGAAAATAAAATAAAACAAAAAAATTTTAATAGGAAAACGTAAAGTTTCTCTTCAGAACATATTTCTTTACGTAGTGATATTTCAAAATAAAGAATAATTATCCTAAGATAAAACTATTCTTCAAGATGTATCTATATCACAAAAATAGAAAATGCAATTGAAAATGAGTTTGAGATAAAAGCAAAAAACAGAAAATAAACTGACCGATATGGGGTAAAAAATTAAAATGCCTTAAAAATAGGTATATTATTCTAACAGTTAACAAAAATTCGCTAAGTAGAAAAATATTAAAACATGTTTATAGCTTATATCAAATAAAATAATTGTTAAAAAATATATTTATTAAAATATTGACGTTAATTATATTTCAGTGCTGCCATCTATGAAATAAACACTTAATTGGAATAATTAATTGAAAAAAATAAGCAACAAAACCCGTAATAGGAAGTAAAGTTAATAAAAACTATATAAAATATATTTAAATTGTAAAATCATTTAAAAAAAAAGCGGGAATTAACCCTTTTATTGGCTTTCCTCCTCTCAATGGATGTCTGTTTATAAGTCAGAGCTATATATTGTATATATATATATATATATTGTATATATATATATATATATTGTATATATATATATATATATATTGTATATATATATATATATTGTATATATATATATATATATTGTATATATATATATATATATTGTATATATATATATATATATTGTATATATATATATATATATTGTATATATATATATATATTGTATATATATATATTGTATATATATATATATATATATATATATATTGTATATATATATATATATATATATATATATATATTGTATATATATATATATATATATATTGTATATATATATATATATATATATATATATATATATATATACACCGAAGAGCCATTACATTATGACCACCCTGTAGGACCACCTTTAGCCCTCAAAACTGCTAGCACCCGCAGTGGCATTGTTTTCACAAGGTGCTGATAGGTAGTCTGAGGTATTTAGTACCAAGCGCTCACCAACTGGTCCTGCAATTCCCTCACATTGAGAGGGGGTAGCATGGCAGCACGAATTTGGTTTTCCAAGTTGGACCACAAATGCTCTATAGGTTTAAGGTCAGGTGAATTTGGGGGCCAAGACATAACTTGAAAGTCACTGGAATGTTCCTCGAACCAATCCATGACGATTCGACCCTTATGACATGGTGCATTATCCTGTTGGTAAACACCATCCCTCGCAGGAAAAACTGTTGCCATGAATGGGGGAACCTGGTCTGCAACTATGTTTAAGTAGCTTACAGACGTCAGGGATTGTTCTATGAGGATTATGGATCCTAATGTGCCCCATTGCCCACACCATACTACCATACATTGCCTCACTATACATAGTTATAGATGGAGGGTGGTCATAATGTAATGGCTCTTCGGTGTATATATATACAAAATTTTTGATTGTGCCATCAAAGGAATTTGATTTTTAATGTAGGTTTCAATAAGATTTTTGATGGTCTAGCATGTGTTGATGACCACCATAATACAACAATTTCCATCATGATTTTTTGGAAAAATTTTGTTAATTACAAAAAGAGATTAAATTAAAAATGAACATACGATGAAATTATTTATTAAAGGAATGTGAATGCATAGTGTAGATATTGGTTGTTCATGATATGGTTGTTCATGATATGGTTATTCATACATAATAATTATTCAAATTTCAAAAGTATTTCTGCAAGTTCAGTAAAATCTTAAAATATATACTTAGAATGCTTGGCGTACTAATGTTTAAAACTTATCATCTCTTTTCATTCATTTCAAACGAAAAAAGTATAATAAAGATACAAGTTAATAATCTTTTGAACATTGTAGGGTATATATAAAAAATTCATACATTAACAATTGCAAAATGAACACACCATGAGCTTTAAAATGCTTTGTTTATTTTATTTCATGAATATGCATATTTAAAATTCATCCCATAACATATTTTGCTTGGTATTTTAAAAAGGAACTTTCAGTAACTTTTTCATTATGTAAATCATAATACATTTAGACGGCAGAAAAACGATTGAAATAGTTATTCTCTGAACCATTCCTTTTAATAATTCATTTGGTAATAAACAAACAATATTTTTTACAGTACATCTTATATTTAGTATATATAAGTATGCATATGGTATATTCAAAAACTAAAACCTACCCTTCTCTAAGTAAAATTAGGATCCACTTATCTGTTTCTTTTTTTTTTTTTTTTTTTTTTTTTTTTTTTTTTTTAGGGAAAAAAAACATGAGCTGGGATTTTTTACTTAAAAACTCTGGTTTTTGAAAATTTTGATTGATGTCTTTTTACCTTTATGTTGTGTTGATCAACCATCAAAAGATATCTGATCTTGATAGAATAACACCATCATGTGATGGTTGATGTTGTTTTACTTCTATCTATGTCAGCCATCAAGTGATGTTAGTTATTGATGGACCAACACTATCCATTATCTTATGATGGATAAAAAAATACTATTTTTAACAGGTAATGGACCAATTGCCATATGATTGGCATTGCACTTTCATTATTCTACATTTAAAGTATTTTCGTTGTTATCTTTAGCAACCATTTTATTTCAAGAATGTTAGATATTGCACAAAATATAAAACTATATTTTGTTTTTGTGTCATGTTACAAACATACATTATGTGTCTTACTAAATTAGTATTAAATTGAAGATTTTGAAGCTTAAATTTGCTATTAAAATTTTTTTCATAAATATAAAGGAATTTTATATTATAAGGATAAATACTAAGAATTAGTGCAAAATTATGTGGAACACATATAGTACAAATAGTTAACATTAGTTTTATATTTGCCACAATTTCCAAGGCTTTGGAATTTGAGAAGATAATCATAATATGAAAACTATAATTAAAATAAAATGTATTTACTTTTTTAAAGTGAAAGTTACCGAAAAACGTTTAAGCAAATTAAACGAAAAAATATAATTAAAATTTTTCCTAAATATTAAATAAAAAAAATTATGCACATTTTAAGAATAATGTGAAAAAATAAAATTACATTTTTAATAAAACGTAAAAAGAATCCATGCTCTATAAGTAATTTGGAGTACTGACCACGGCATTGGTTTCAATTATTATATGTGCTCAAAAAATTTTAGATTAACTGCTTCAATTATTCTATGTAAAAAATGTTAAATTATAAAAATTTTTAAGCATCTTTTAAAATCTCCTTAAGTAAGATTTTAACTATTTTGCATTAACTGAAATGCTTAATGATGATTAAATATTGGTTTCCTTAACCAAAATTTTTCAAGATGAAAGTGTTTTGTTTTTGTGGGGAGGAGTAAGGTTAATAAATTTTTAGAAAGTAATTTTAAATAAGTTCAAGGAAAATATAGTGTAACAAAAAATGGACAATGGACTTTTATGCATCAATAATTGTCTTTGAATCCTCACCATTACTGAGAAAAGATTATGTCATGTAGAAGGGTTAAATGATCAAGTTTATGAAAAAAACATAAAACTCTTTGGTATTTACCGCATTTGTTCGGATATAGCCTATGCCATTGGTACAAATTATGCATTCGGATTTCCCGATACCAACACTTGATTGTTAGTTATAGAATGAAAATCCCCCTGTATGGCTGAGCTCATACTCACTGCATATTTCCCGTTTCTCGCACAATCCAAACAATATAACATTTCCAACACTTAGCCCTTTTCTATTTTTGTGATTACTATGAAGTTCTGTAAAATATTAAACAACTTATGGGCTGCATTTTTTTAAACATTTTATTCGATTTATGCTCATTATTAAGGAGGTATCGCCTCGTAATTGGGCTAGCAATGCCAGTTGGTCCGCTTTCTTAGAACATTTTCCTCTTCATAGAGAAGCATTGATCGGATCCACATGGGACCCCAGTCTAATACACTTTTTTTTAAATGCAAAAGTGAGTGGATATTGAAATTCATTGCACTCTTTCCATATAAATCTTGGACCATAACAAACTTTACTAAATGCTCATCCACTTTCTGCAAATAATGCTCACTCAAAGATTCTCGTAAAAGCAGGAACACTGATCCGATCAAATGACTTATATTGTCAACATATTCTATAGGCAATACATCCCTGACCGCTGGAATGCATACATATAACAGAAAGTTTATCCATTCATTAACTTTATAAGATTTTTTTTCGAAAACGACCAGCACATTGAGACATTAGCTAATTTGTCATTGATGGCTTTTATGCACTTGGGATTACCAATATAATAATCTTTTTATTTGTCGTGTTCAGCCATAGGGACACTATTTTTTGACGAAAAAAAATACTATGCATTGTGTCTGGAGAAAAGCCTTCACCAATCCAAAAGTGGCAAGGAGCGATGTACCTTTAATACCTAACTGGTTTCTGCCAGATTTAATTGCTTCTGTGGCAAGTTTTGCAGTTTCTTGCTCATTCTTGCCTTTGCATCATTGCTTATACTTACTTAATTGTTCCAACCAAATTGAAATTTGGAGGGAGACACTATGAACAAACTTAGAATCCATTAAATTGGATGCTATTCTGTAAACAAGGCTGAGCTACAGAGTTCGAACAGCAACAAGTAGGGATCACCTTTATTAACATCTTAACATCCAAATTAATATCTAAACCCTTTAGTGCCAGAACTGAGGCCATTTCAGTAAAGGGTTTTAAAAATACCTCAAATTTGGGTTCTTTTTTTCCGAACCACAAACCGGCAAGAAGCACATAATTGTTTCGTTTCTTTAAGGGACAATTCATTAAGGGTAATCAAGATTGACCATGCTGAACCTTTTGAATTGTTATACATGGCCATCTCGTCTAAAGAAAAGTTATACGTAAGTATGTGTTGCCCTCTGTGGTCAAGTTGTAGCTTTTTGTTCAGCCTTCCATGATGTATTTAATATTTTCTGAATCTCAAACAATGGGCTCAGAAGCAAGTTTATCTCTAAGTGTTAGATTATTTTTCAACTCTTTCAAATATTTGACTTTTTAAGTCCAAACTTGTGAAAGAATCTTTATTGTTGTGTTTTTGAAATATTGACATTAATATTATAAAACTTGCTCTTAACTGTCTTCTTATCAACTGATAAAGTACTTGAAACACATGGGTCATTGGGTCTTTTGACTTAGTGCCAATAACATCATAGGCTACTTAAGGATTTGGAAAGTTTATTCCCTAGAATGATTCCAAATAACTTACTTATTCTACATCAGACCAATGATGTCGAAGTGCAAAGCTGAGTAGCGTGACAATCAACTCACCTTTTGGGATTTTCTCTAGTGAATCAATAATTTCCAAAAATTTATGTCGGAAAGAATCAAAGATCTCAAAGAAACAATCAGAATCATTATATATCTGAAAAATAAATATAGCGCTAATTTCAGAATAAAAGTAAATGAATCCAATTTCTGGTTTAAGTATCCCTTCAAAAGCATTTTTAAAGAACAGTGATATTGGAAATGAGGTAAGATTTACAAACTGTTTTGCTCCTTAACATTTAAAATCCATTTATGTATTTCACTTTCACATTAATGTATTTCTAATTAACGATTACTTTTTTTTGAATATTAGTTTGAATTTGATAATAAATTTGAATATTATATTAGTATTTGACCCTTTGAAATGCACTAATTTGGATAGCGGCCATTATCATACCAAACACAATTTTTTTTCTTTTTTTAGCGAAACAAGGATTGCTATCAAAATAGAGCAATATCCCATTGCTTTCAAAATAGAGCAAATGGGACTCTTTCTTAAGGATAATTCCATGGTATGCAGGATTCTCCTTAGGAATAATAAAGGGGAAAATGCTTCTTCTCGAAAAAGGGCACTTTGAGTTTTGAAAGGGCATTCGCTTACCACCGTAATATTATGTAAAAACTGAATTGGATCCTCAATTTTTAAATCACCCTATTTTACTATGAGAGTTTTTTTTTTTTTTTTTTTTTTTTTTTTTTAAGTAAGGACCGTTTTGTTGTGTTCCTTAATAGGTGAACCGTGCATCGCAATTAGTGCATGCGTCGTGTCCTGGCATTCCTTTGTAACAGCTGTGCTCAGGTTTGTAGGCAATCTGTACTGTTAGTTCTATGTCTTAAAAATGTTCAAGTTTAAAAATATCACTCGCCGCGTTTGAGGTTACTAAAATTTTTCAAGATATAAAATGAATTATATATTTTTATTTCTTACGAAGATTGTAAAATTGTGTATTAAGGTCATTTATTATGGTACGCACTATTTTTATAATGAGAGTTCCTTCCTAAGTTTAAAATTGAATCGATTACACTCAGATTCACACTGTTTTTATTATGAAAGTTCCTTCTTAAGATTCATTGAGATTCTGTTGCAATATTTTTTTGAAGATAATCGCTCATTTCACTGTTTTTATGCAATTGATTAGTCTGAGCCAAGAATTTTTAAGTGGTGGAAAGAAAAATTCCTTTCAGTTTATTACGCGACACGTTAAGGTCATTTTTCCGTTCTTCCAAAGGAACAAACATGCATACAAATCTATACGTTCTTTCGACAAAAAATAAACTAAAAATATCATGTTGAAAAAAAAAAAAAAACCTGTGGAACAAAACAGATTCCTTCCAAAGTACCTATTTCTTTTGGAGAGCTGAAAAGTCACATGAATAATTCTCTTCTCTTAAATAAAAACGTTCACTACAAAAACAATGATTGATTATGAGATCGAAGGTTCGAAATCAAAGGAAAACTATACTTTAATTTGATCTTAAGAAATTTTAAGAACCGTTTTCATGACCCAGATAATTTAAAAATTAACGCATAACTTTCTCAATGTTAAAATATTTTTAATCGAAGCAAATTATTTAAAAAAAATGTTTTTACCTTCCAACATTTTGAAGTAAATAGATTTTCTTTTTATCCAAAACTAGGAAAAAATAATCATTTGTCTATCTTACTTATTATATACCTGTTTAAATAGTTTACATGTAGTATATATAATAGGCCTTTTAATTCTACTTTATTAAAATAAAGTGGTGGTCGAAATTGCGAACACTTTTGGAAATTTTAACTTTGCATGCTTCTAGAAAATGTTGCGTTTCAAAAAACGAAAACTCGTTAATATCGTTTAAAACAGAAGTTAATTCTTAATTCAATGCAATAAAAAAAGTGAAAATATTTTGTAAGCATACAGAGTTAGAAAAACATAAAAATTTCCAAAAGCATACATAATTTTGCCCTCCACTGTATGTTATACTCTTATTAAAAGTAATGAAATATTTTCTTGAGATGCGGAATCTCTTCCGTTGTTAGAGTGTAAAGTAAAAAAAAACATCTATCAAAATTTGTCACGGTTGAAAAATTCTTCAGCAGATCTAGCAATAAAACAAACAAAATTTAAAAATAATAATTATTATAGGAACTCTTACTAAAAACTCCAACAAAGATTCAATATCGAGAAGAAAAGAAGAAACATTTAAAAAAATCATAGAAGATAAGCAAAAATTGTCGTTGGTTTGAATCTTGACAGACGCAGTAAACTTCTTCCTCATTCAAATTTTATTCATTCTTTTATTCATTTTTACACACATTTTTGCAGAATAAATTAGAAACTTAATATTAAAAACCTATTCAAATCAGCATTAGGAAATTTATGTAAAAGTTTTGCTTGATATGAATGTTAGTATGAGTGCCAATTTTTGTAAGGCATGAATATTTTTTACTGTAAATATTTTGTGCCTTTCTGTGGTAGAGTCTTTTCAATCGTAGCGAAAACTTATGTTTTTTCCCATTCTCTATTGAAGACCCGTAAGACAATATTTTGAAGTGAAAGTAAATAAATTTTTATGAAAAAATGGTATTTTCTATTATTAGGTATCAACTTAAGTTTAAAAAAAATTGAAAGAGAATGATTTCAGATTGATATAAACAGAGGTGACAGGGTGTCCCGTAAATGTTGCTACAAACTTCTATGGGAGGTAAGGAACATCATAAGGGTTAAGAATCGTGTAGGAACCCATGACCGGAAATGTCAGCGGTAAGTGGTAGCAGAGGTAGACGATGGGAAAGGAAACATTTATTGGACATAACGAATACAAATGGTGCACGACAGCTTGAATGTTACAAAAGATGGTCGAAGGTTGCACCAACGGAACAGACTCTAAATATACCTGACACCGACGAAGAATTGATGTGCGGACATGTTCAAGCACATCAGGAGTTTCTTTGATGTTAGCAGGTGTGCAGACGAGCTTTGCCACGATATCCATTTCAGACTCAAAAGGATCGCGATTCACGACACTTTTGATGGCTTCCCACAAAAAGAAGTCAAGGCTCGATAAATCCGGTGAGCGTGGGGGCAAGGGAACTGGTTCGTCTATGAGGGAATGATCTGTTTAAAGGACAATGAGCGTTCTATCCAAAATGAGCTGGTTGGCACCCCATCATGTTGGAATTACATGCTGCGTCTCACATTTTGAGGAACATCGTAAATCAAATAGGAATGAACCTGCTCCAGAAAGATCAACTAATTCGCGGCATTCAACCGGGATGGTAGAAAAAACGCCCCGACTAAACAGTAGCCAAATAAACCCGCCCACACATTAACTTTGAAGCGTTGTTGTGCCTCGTGGTGCCGCACACCGTGGGGGTTTTGTTGAGACCACAAATGCTTATTGTGGTGATTAATGTGGCCTTCCCTATGTAGCTTCATCATTGAACAATGCATAAGCTAGGAAATTCACATCACGGGCACTTTCTTATAGTAACCACTGTGCGAAACGCAAACGTTCAGGATGGTCATTGGGAAGCAGTAACGGAACCCTTTGTAGACGAAAGGAGTGAATGAAATTGACATTCAAAACTCGCTAGAGGCTAGTACGAGACATTCTTAACTGAGAAGCAATAGCACGTATGCGGGTCCTTGGATTACTTCCAACACACTTTCTTCCCTCTCGATAGAGCAAGTTGATCGTAACCTGACTCCACTTGTTCTGCCACTTCCTATTAACCTGTACTCACAAAAATTTGATGCAGACGTGCAAACAAACTGTGGAGAGGCTGCTGTCTGTCTGGGAAGCGTTCTCGATATATGCGTGCAGTGCAGTGGCTCGTCCATTACCTTCAGCTATTCCATACATTAAGTGCATGTCTGCAAGCTCTCCGTCCGTATAGCGTTCCATATACTCTTCGTATGCTACCTACCGCTCGAATGAAGCAATCTTCACTTGCCTCTTCTGTAACCTCTTGTACAACACCACCTGGCGACGTAGGATGACGTTTCTAGGCATGGGTTTCTATGCAAGTTCTTAATCCTTTTGATGCGCCCTACATCCCCCAGAAATTTGACGCAACGTTTACGAGACATTCTGTATATAGGAGAAGAAACCAAGCTTCCAAAGGGTAGGTATGGTCACTATGTAAAAAGAAAAAAAAAAAAAAAAAAAAAAAAAAAAAACATTTACGGACCTTGCAGCAGAGGATCTTGAAACAGGTTTATACCCATAACTTCTCCTCTACTCCTACTGGGGTTGGAGAGAAAGGGAATATATATTTTAACCGAAATGAAAGTGTAAGTTTTCTCTTTTTTATGGTGGGATTGTTGTGGTATTCTTGCACTTTATAAATAATATTGTGATATTTATTAAGATATTTCTTTGAGAAATCATTTATATCATTGATCAAATTTGCTAACACATTTTAAAATTGAACGAAATAGTAAAGTGGCTGTAGGCAAGAGGCAGCGTATCAACCATAGGCTTGTCCAACAACCGGTTAATGTGATGTACCGCATGACTGTCCCTTGGCTACTTATGCGTATGCGCTGGATCTTAGTACATATGATACTCTTCTAAATCTGAGTATATTACTCTCCTTGTAAGTTGTTTTTCTGGTATAGCAACCTGTATTGAGCAGTTAGTTGCGTATTCGAAGGTCTTTGCTTAGTGCAGGCTAAGCGAAGAGATATATAATTTAGTCTTTTGTTGCTTAAGAAATAGGGGTTGCTAAAAAGTTAGTAGTTTACATTTTTAGTGGTTTGTTAAATTTTGGAAACCAGACTGGACATTCTACACCAGAAAGGGTAAAAAAATTCTAAAGATATGGGAAAAATATACAAAAAAGTGAAACTAACACTACGAGGCTTTCCTGATCAAATTATTGGAACCATATTTTCCATTTTATGGCTATTCCAATATTTTGACAGTCAAAAATTCGTCGAAGAAAAAAAAAAGTGTTTTTTATTCAAAGATTACTTTATTTGTGGTGGATTCTGTTAATATTTAGAGCTAAATATAAATAATAGTGCTAATTATAATAATAGCTCTAATTATATTTAGCGCTCTGTAAGTATTAGCATATTTGAGATCTAATTTTATACCATAAAGATTCGTGAAAAACTTATTATTTGAGAAAAATGATATTTAGAGTGATGTCTCTATTTTGTCTTGTTCACGGTACAAAGCCTCTTTGTTTAGATCAGGGATGGGCAAACTTTTTTGGTCGTGGGCCAAAAATCTAGAAAAAAAAAGTTCGGTGGGCCAAGTAAAAACTTCTAAAATAAAAATTCTATTTTCTGAAATAAAATAAAGTCAGTTCATCATTGAACGCATGGCACTCTACATAAACTTTGCGTTTTTTAGTTTTCATTTTGGGGTTAAAAAATTTTACAAATAACTCAAAAAAAGCAGTAGCCATTTTATACATTTAATAATTTCACCATTATTTACAATGACATTGTATGTGTGCAACCGTTCCATACGGAGTAAATAATGTTAGAACTCGCGCCGGCAGAAAAATCCGCTCGTTGGAACTTGCGTATTCTGACTCATGTGAAGTACAATTCACCTATATTAGATTCCATATGTCTGCTCCTCGAGAAAGACAAACACTAGTTGGAGCTAATTTACGGCTATTCTATAAAGAACTTCAGCTTTCCACATTTTACCAATTGAAGCTGTCTGTGCTAACTATTTCCATCAATTTATGTTTTGTAGAACAAAAATAGAGAAAGTAAAAAGGTCATCAGTACTTTGTTAAAAAAGAAAGAACAAAAATAGCTTTAAACAAAGTAGACAAGAAAATGAATGTATTATGTATATTGTTTATATTCGCCACAGATCGGCAAGTTAAAATTCTGTCCGCGGGCCGGATAAAACGTTCGGGTGGGCCACAGTTGGCCCGCGGGCCGTAGTTTGCCCATCCCTGGTTTAGATTGTCATAGATGTGATCCAAAAGTTCCTAAAATATTCCTATTGTTAGCGTAATAACGTTCAATATAGGCTTAATTTTTCCATTATTTAAAAATTTCACTGCATCTTTATCAGCTGTTATGTATTTGTTTAAATTGTTCATATATCATAGAGATCAAAAAAATTGCAAATCAAATAATAAAAATTATATTTGGAAAGCATAAAATTTACTCTCTATCACTTGAAATATTCAAATAAAATCTAGCATTATAACGTGAGATATGTATAGATTGTGCTTTTACAAAAATATAAGCTGCCTTTTGAATAATAATGTTGTGCAGTGTTTATTAATTAACAGTTAATTTTGTATGGTTTTCATATTTTGTGAAAATGTTTAGGTACAACATTCAAACTAACAAAAAAGAATGATGTGTAGTTTGAATATATAATTAAAAATAGCTTACTCTTTGTGACAGTCATTCTTGTATGACATTTTTAGACGAAAAATTTGGCAGGAACATTTAATTTTATACTTAAAAAAGAGCATGTTTTACCTATTATAATTTAAATAATAATTTTAGAAAATTCGTTTTTTTTAACCCACTGCAGCCTATGTTGATAAATTTTTGTATAAATAAGATTGAGTCTATCATTATTGTATTTTATATCTTTGTTAGTAAAAAGGTATATAAATATTAGGTAGCTTTTGACGATGAACGTTCCTATCAAATCAATAATTTAATGGTAGCCTGTCTGGATATCTAAGTAGCAATTAATCTGCCCAACTAATCAACTCTAATGTTTATACTATTGACGTCCACGAAATATTTTTGACGTTTTAATTTCTATTCTTCCATGTCACTCATAATTATATCTTTCTTTAATTTATTTATTTATTCAATGTTTTTTCAACAAAGTTGTGAAAAAAACATATTTTAGTTTGCAGCTACAAATATAAAAACTTATATACTATATAAAATTTAAAACTTTGCTATACTTTGCTATATGAGTACAACAAATTTTAGTTTCGGAATGCAAATGATCTGAACGTTAAAAACTAATTGAAATAAAACTGCTTGTGGGTCGCCAAGTTGAAAAATAACCTTTTAAGTCACGGCATAATTTTGTATGATAAAAGTTTTTTTTGTTTTGTTTTTAAATTTTTTTTTTTAAACAAAAATTTTAAGATTTGAACATTTTAAACAATAACTTTGGTTCTTTCCAAACTAATCATACTAAATAAATAAATAAAAACGGCATAATTTTGTAGCTTACTTTAATAAAAATAAAAACCTGATTTTTTGTGTGTTTTCAAATTTTCTTTAAATGGAAATTTTAAAAAATTGAAAATTGTCTTTACGAATTTTGCTGATTCCAAACTGACCTAGACATATAATTGATTTTATGAGAAACAAAGATAGTTTTTCTGCTCCTAAGATATTGAAGGCTGCATAAGAAAACACTTTTGCCAAGAATATTTTTATAAAATTTAACTGAATCGGAGAAAACCTTTTGCACTCGTATTTAATTATCTTGCAAATAGAATCCAAACAAAAAGAATTCAGTTGAAGTAATATTTACAAATGATGTTTTGATGCAAAGAGTGGTGAAGAATATATGAGTATTTTCTTTTATTTTATAACAGTCGTTGAACAGCCAACCCAATTTTTTGGGTTTACAGCTACTAATGTTCAACTCCGTAGCCTTGTAATTTTGAGCCCAATCCAGAAGACAAGGGAACTCCTGGACCAGGTATTGGGAGAAATTTGCCTTCGTGTAGGACTTTTTGATGGAATTAACCTGCATTTGCGTCACACGGAGAAGAAAACCACTAATACCTCCCACGCTTAGCCTGATGGCAAGGGGACTCTAACCCATGAGTCTACCACTGAGGATATTTAGCGTCAGCATTGTGGTCGGCTCAAGCCAGATGCGAATTCGTATCGACCAGTCATCGACGGGAATCGAACCCGGTTCACCTTATTGGAAGGTGAACGCTCTATCCCCTGATCCATCGCATATTTTCGCTATTAAAGCCTATCTAATACATAAAGAATTATAAACTTTTGTTACAGTTGAAAAATTTTGAATCATATGCAGCCATAATAATACAAACATTTGAACTATAATTTGCTTTCAACACTAAAATAGTAGCTTACAGAATAAAGTTTAACAGTTTCCTTTCAGATTGGCTCCTTTGTTATTTATGCTTAAACGAAATCATAACACAAAATTCATTGCAAAATCTTAATTTTATAAGATATTGCGAAATAGCACTTGTAAATACAAGGTATATACGAGTAATATATACCAGTACCTTGTATATATTACTGGTATATAATTGTGTCCTTTAAGTGTCGCCCTTTTGTCCATTTGAAATTATAATGAATAGCAGTTTAACTATTGTATTCTTAGCCTTTTTTTATTTTTTAAAATATCCATGTCCACCGTAATCTATTATTAATATAAAGTTCATTATATCGATCTAAAATTATAGGATTAAATTGTTTGTTTTTAAATCAAAATGGCACTTAACGATGGAAATAAACCACTTTGTTTAAGTACTAATGTCTTACTATTCTTTTTTATTTGTTTCCTTTTACCTGCAAAATATTGCATTTACGCACCCTCTGCCTTGAATGGATTGATATAGATTATACATGCTAACTTATACATAAAATTTTTCCGAATGGTAACAAGTTTTACTTAAATATTACGATTCTTATTTTTTATTTTTATTTTTTTTTTAATTGATTTAAAATTATTATATCACCATCACTAAATGAAAAATTAAAAACCCTGAAAATGAGGTCGTGGATATGTGAAGTGATCTTGATATACATAAAATTTATTTTTATTTCGCTTTTATACAACCACTGTGAGCCAAAAATTGCATAAGTTGGCAGCTATATAGATAGTAACAACCAAATTTAGAGTTCGTACGATCCTAGAAAAAAGTGATGAAATTGAAAAAATACATTTCATTATGCTACCAGACTATTATTATTGCTTTAAGCCAATGTATTGAGATTTTAATATGTAAGCGAAAGCTAACAAATTTTTTGTAGTTTTTAAAGGTTCTTCAGGTACCTACGAATATTCAAAGAGGCATATAAAATTACCAACGGTAAATACAAGGTTACCACAATCTGAAAAACTCTTTAAAGCCGCTGTAAAGTTTAAAAAAATATCAATGTTTCTAAGTTGCTGGTGGTAGCTAAGATATAGCATTAATGCTTAAATCAAATAGATTTACACCAGTTCCTATAAATTAAGTAGTTCAAAAAAATTAAGCTGTCGGTCAGATGGAAAAATGCTCATATTCATAAACTCTGATAAATGTTAAAAAAAGCAAGAAAAAAAAAACTCCATTTTTTTTAAAATTTCTTCTTTAGTTCACTATCACTAGAAAAAATAATTTTCCCAAACCTCAAATGTTGGAGAGTAACTATGTATGAATCATTTAGATGTCGCTTAAGTCAAGGTTAAAATGGTCTATAATTCAAAAAGAAAAAAGTACATCTTGGACACTTTAAAATCGTGCATTTGATACATGAGAGGCAGGTAAATGATAGGGTAGGAAAGAGCAAAAAAAGAAGACTATTTGAGTTGACTGACGGTTTGTCTTGCCTAGTTAATCATCCTTATTTCAGCCGATGCAATTTTTCTGCACATCTGTTGATTAGGATTTTTTTGTTTCATTAATCAAATTGTTCCTTTATTTGACATTTTGCTTCACGTAAATTTTAGCCACAGTTCACTCTAGACCGTCAAAGAAATATACAATATTCATAAAAAAAGGACATATAATTAACATTTGGTAATATGTGTAATAAATACATAATTGAAAATGACGCTATTTACTTTATTTTATTATACTTATCTGATTAAAGTATTTGAGACTAACATTATCCATACAGAAAAAATTAGTTTCCATAATTTGAAGATTAGGCATAAAATCGTTGCTATTCTTACACTTTTACACAGTGAAAAACTCGGTAAATCATCAACCAGTATTTGGTGCAAAGCTTCTTATTATCCCAAAATTGGGTTAAATGAAAGATCATTTTATTTTAGGTAAACCATAAATTGTAAAGTATGATCGAGAAATACGTCCATGGTGCAATTAACTGCAGCAAAATTTGGTAAAGGACGTAAAACTTTGACGGTGACTGTAAACTGAACGATATTTTTTACGATGTCAGTGTTTTCTTTACAATTCGGTCTCGGTGTATAGGGACGATTAATGCATATTGTTTGAAGTCTCAACTTAATTAAGTAGGTAAATTTTTTATTTGCAATAATTAAAGTTCATTTCTTTTATGTTGCCTTTTTGAATTTGGTTGGTGATATGAAATGGTTAGAGGTATGTTATAAAATAACCTACTTATGGTAAATAGTTTTGTTACGGTAAATGGCAACCTTAACCCGCATTTGAGCGCTTCAAACATACCGAATAATGGTGCAACTTTCCTCTGCTTTTATAAAAGAAAAAAAAGAATGAAAATAGGTGCTTTGTTTCTTCAAGACACCTACTTTTGGTGCTAGAGAAAATACCAAAATATGGTAAAATTGACCTCCATTTTATGTAGCCAGCAAAAGAATACCAATTTTTGGTGCAATGTGGCTCAGAAATTTTAACAGTGTAAAGTTATTGGGAAATAATAAATAAATATGCTTAAGTTTCTAGCGTCCCTGGAAAAAGCTCTTCTTCTTGAAGGGTTTTAAAAAAGTAAAAAGTGGTAATGCAAGTGTATAGCTGCTAATTTTACCAAATTTAACTAAGCTTTAACAAATCTTTTTATGTTATTTCTTTATCTAAATTCTCCTTCTTAATTTATTATTCCAAACTAAACGCTTTTTCACATTTTATCGTTCACATCCTGCTTTTTTTAAAATTCTGTATTTAGATTCAAGTAGGCACGATTTAACATTTTAAGATTTTCCCTTAAACCAAACTGTGTGAACCAACCATACTATTCTGTCGACCTATTTAATGGACAAATTGCAATTACTAATGTTTTCCTTTTTGTATGAGTTGTAACATATGATAACAAACTAGTGTAAATTTCTCTAAAGTAAAAACTCAAGTACACCGATTTCAGGGAGCGATATGAAGCTTTACCAATTTTGAAAAATGGGGTAATAGAGACATGATCCATTTGTTTTTCCTGCTTAGCTGTGTCAAGCTGGTAAGATTCTTGCAATAGTTCTAAAATGTGATTTAAAAAGTTAGAAAAAAAAAAGCTTAATTGTTTCCAAATTGTATTTATTTTAGATAGTATGCGATCTCGTACCTTTGCCAGAAAAAAAAATGACGATAAGAAAGCCTGGTACGTGTTCCTGATGCAGTGTAAAACAAAAATTATGTCAGCGATAAAACGAAGACGCCTTTCGTCGATAAATAATGTCCTTCTGCTTTTAAGAAGAGAGTTTTTAGTGCAAATATGAGAGAAAGAAAACGCCTTTCTCCGAGAAGTAATATCCTTTTTCTTTTAAGAAGATGTGTGTGTTTTTAGTGCAAATTTGAAAGAAGGAAAAAGATAAATATTGTTACATTTAGAATGCGATAGGTGTGATCACATTTTTTTTTATCTGTTATATCCTGAATGAAAACATATTGTCAAAGGACATTATTATTATTATTTTTTTTTTGTGTGTGTTTTTTACCATAGATTTTTATGATATATACTTTTGCTGTAATAACAATTTTTAAATCTATACAACATTTTACAATTTTGATTTTGATAAATGAATATTTTTAATTTTGATTGACGATAACATTTTGAGTTATTTGAAATAGAATAATACCGTCATTATCATGATGTTTTGTTTTAATCTGTTAATTTCTACTCTAGTGATATTTTTCGAAATATTTCATGGTTATGAAAGTAATTTGTAATTAAATAGAAAGTATATTTATTGATATTGATTATAAGTTAATTTATTTTCTTAATCTTTGATATTTCAATTTGAAATCATGTTAAAAAATTATTACAAACTGAAATTTGTTTCCTTCTCATGAAATTTTTTTTCGATTTAGAAAAACAATTATAATTAGCATAGAAAATATTTAAAGAACTTATTATCTATTTTATTGTTTTTCATGTTACAGTTTCTACTAAAGTGAACGCATCAAATAATTTAATAATTAGTACAAATAATTTGGAAAATGAATTAAATACTTGATTTCAAAATTTAAATTTTGAATCAAGACAACCGATATTGAATCGAGCAAAAAAAAACGGAGATATTAATGTTTGAGCCTGACATTGGTGTTTAGTTCAAAGACTAACTCAGATATTTTCAAAAACAAATTAGAGATTCTAAATTAAATGAAGAGTGGAAATTTAAAAATTTTCAAAAATTCATTTGGGGTTAAGCTTTGAAATTATTTATTAATAACTGTTTAAATTGTAATTCTTTTTTGGTAAAAGTCGAAATTTTCCAAGAATATTATTTTCCATTTCTATTTGGCTTTAATGATTTTCAAAATGTACTATTTTCTAGCATAGCTAAAGACCTAAACACATATTTTATCGAAAAGGTAGAGCTAGGTTAAAAAATAAATGTATGTAATGCACACATTATTGAGAGTTAGTCTATGGAATTTCTACCACAGATTAAAACTCTTTCGAAAAGAACGCAAATTCCCTATTATTAGCTAACAATTGTTTCAAAAATTATTCGTAATGTCTCCACTGTTTTACCTCAAAATGAAAATAAACAAAAAAGTGCCAATAAATGAAAATAAACAAAATTGTTGTGTATATCTACTAAATCAAAATTTAGTAGTTATAGACATCAATTTCAAGCACGGAAAACAAGACGGCCATTCATTAATAACTCAATTAGTCCTAATTAATAATAAATCCATGACAAAATCAAAACAGACCTAGATTTCATAAAGAAAGTGACAAATTTAATAAAAAATAAACACCTAACATGTAATTTGGCCTAGGCTTTCCAAGAGTTTCTTCCTAAACCATGCAAATATTGTTAGAAGTTACGATTATCGATGCTTATCATTGGGGCCAAAATTGTATAAACAAACCAAATTTCTTTATAACTGAGAATTAATCCCAGCATAAACACAAAAAAAATGACACAAAATTGTTAATTAATACTATCCGGATGTGTTCAAAATAAAAAGAAAAACTATAATAATACAAATTATCCGATTGTGACTAATAAAATTGTCTTTAATATTATCCCAACTAAAATTTTTGAAAAATTAAATGTCCAAAAAGAAAGAAAATTTTGTAAATGTAAAACAAACAAAAGGTAATATGCATTTCAACCAAACTTGCACTTTAAAATTGGAAAAATAACTACCTAGGTCATTTGAATTTTAGATTTTAAATACTAATTTATCTTATGCCATATTGGATTTAGAAGCTTGTATTGGATTTCAATTAGTGAGTGATTGATTGAGTGAAACAGGCTGTAATGCGAAATCGGAGAAAACTGATAACTTTTTCTGATTATTAAAAAAACTTCTACTCTCTTTCTTTTGTAAAGAAAATAAGTTTATAAATAGAAATAAAGAAAGCAAAAATAAAATAAAGAAAGGAAAGAATGTTAAATTAAAATCAAAACTAGTGTTAAGGAAAATGTTCAACATATTAGCTCATCAACATATTCATAACATTCGCGAAAATGTTAAACGAAATCAAGTTTTAGACATAAAAATAAACAAAAATAAAAATGTTAAAAATGCAAACAAAAGAAACATAAAGAAAAATAAAATAAAAGATGAAGATTTTAATAGAAAAACTGAAAATAATCTTCAATTTTCAAGTATTCTTGAAACAAAATATGATAATAAGAGCCCGCATTGTCTAAGTCATGTTAGGGGAATTTTACAAATCCAAGATGATAAAAATAAATTCCCAATTACAAGAATTTTTAAAAGATTTCTCAGATATATTTTTGCTAAAGATAAATACGATGTAGGGACAATAAGAGTTGAATCTTAAAGGGTAAGATTAACGTCAAACTTATCAATGTCCTTACGAGCATACAAAACTCCTCCAAAACTAAAGGAAATAGATAAAAAAAAAAAAAAAAGGAAAAATTATTAAAGCATAACGTAATTAAAGAAAGCTCTTCAGCTTCAGCGACTTTAGCTTTCAGAAAAGATGAAGATAAAAAAAATTTTGATTATGTATAGATTTTAGGAAATTAAATCCAATTTCTCAATCAGATGTAGAACCATTTCCTCTTATAGGAACTTTGATAGATAAATTAGACAATAGCGTTTTTTTAGTCGCCTGGATATGGTTAATGGTTTCTGCAATATTCAAATTTACCCTGATGACACTGAAAAACTTGCATTTGTCACCACCAATGGGTTATACGAATGCTTAAGATTTCCATTTGGGTGGAAGAACGGCTCAAGTATCTTTTAAAGAACAATACGCTGAATTCTCGCTAATCATTAAGTTTCATTTATATCGAATTATTTAGATGATATTATTTTTTTTACAGTTTAGAAAAACATTTAAATCACCTTAAAATTTTTTTGAAATATGTAGATACAAAAATTTAGAATTAAGAGTTTCTAAATGCTTTTTTTTAAAGGCAAAATTTCAATTTCTTAGGTTATGAAATATATAGTATAGTGACTCCTGATAACAATAACAACATTGAAGCAATTAAGATTTTAAAACTTCCAACTAATGTTAAATCTCCTCAAAGCTTCTTATTTTAAATAAATGAGTATAATAAATTTATAAGCAATGATGTTAAAATTCGAGCACCTTTAAATAATCTCTTGCAGAAAGATACAACTTGGTGTTGAGCTTCCATATGTCAAGAAGAGTTCGAAATTTTAAAAAATGCTTTAATTTGTAAACCTGCACTGTGGAGCAGAAGACCATGATCTTTGACCAAATGTCAAAAATTAAATTTTCAATTAAAATATGTGTAGGCAGTTTTAATATAGCCCAAATTAAGTATTCATAATCATTCCAAACGTTATAATTTACTTTTGGGATCGACGAGAGTACAATGAAATGAAAAATACGCTAATTTTTTTTTTATTTTTAAATGTAACTTTTAAATTTTTATTTCAGAAATATGTATAGGAATTTCACCTTACTGTTACATTTTTATCAGAGTAATAAGTCTGAAACTATAGTACAATTTTTCAATATGTTGGATTAGTTAATACTCTTGACAAACTTATAGTTTATATCTTTTCATTTGACATTTTACAATGTTTGAATGACTTTCAAAACTTAGTTCCAAAAAGTTCCATGAGGTAATTAGCTAAACTTTTTTTTGTTGTCTTCTTTGATGTTTCTTCTTTCGAAAAAAAACCTGCCCCATTTTGCCCGTATTGCAAAGGTGGGATAAATATACCGAAAAACAAAAATTATGTTTTCTTTTTCATGTTTTCGCGCGATTTAATAATTAATTTGCGTTATTTTGTAATATTACTTCGGAAATATAATTTTCTTTTCATTTTTAATATAAAATTACGAAAATTGTTATATTATCATTGCTATATTTAATTATTTAAACCAGTGGTTTTCAAACTTTTTTGACCCATGGACCCCTTTTTATAGTCAAAACTTGCCAACGGACCCCCAAGTGAAAAACTGCATATATGTGCGATATAAAAATTACAAATTAAAAAAAAAAAATTGTTGAAGAACTATTTTTTGAAATTATATCTTTTGTTTAAAATAAAATACAAAAGTGAATGACTTGGATGAACGTGATGAGATTTTAAGAGTGTATTTATGTCCAGCTCAATGTTTGTGAGCACTAATTTCTAATCATTTATTTATTATTATTAATTAATTTTTTTTGTGATGAGGTTCATTGAGGCTCTGAAACTGAGAGAACAATATCCTATTCCCAAGTTTTGTTTATACAGAAAAAGTTTTGCAACAGACGCAGTTTTACGATTTTAGTTTTGATTAAATTTAATTGTTCATCTTGTAGTTTCAAATTAGTTTCGTTAAGTTTGGCAAATGTACTGAAAATACATTCGCTGCAGCTTGTTTTAAGTTAGCCAGAAAACCTTGGTATCTTCCTACCGTTGCCGGAGCACCGTCAGTAGCTACAGAAATGATATTAGTCAAAGGTATAACTTTTAATTCAGTCAATAGTGTTTTACCTTTCGTATCGCTTTCCAAACATTTAGCAAAAAACAATTCTTGGTAAAACTTTTACTCTTTTACAAATCTTACATAAGCTGAAAGTAGAAGCTTCGTTTCCTGGATAAGTTGACTCGTCAAGCTGTATAGAAAATTCAGATATTTTTAAGTACTCACATAAAGAATTTTCTACGCACTGAGATATTTTGTCAATCCTTCTTTGTACATCATTATTACTCCTTGGAATTCTTTTTACAATGTTGAAAGCTGGTTTGTGCAACCCGATGAGTATTATCTCACTTACAGCAACACTGTAAAAAATTTCGAGCTATGTTGCACCAAACATTGGTATTCAATTGCTGGATACATAAAGTCGTGCTCAGTTTAACTATATATTGGTGCTTTCACTAGCTCCAAACAACGAGAGAAGACTGCACCAAAAATCGGAATTTTGAAAGAGCCTAAAAGCAGCGAAAGGTTGCGCCAAAAATAAGTGTTTTGAAGGGAATTAAAAATGGAGGAAGGTTGCACCATGAATTGGTATTTTTGAAGGGAACAAAAAGCGAGGAAGGTTGTACCATTATTAGATATTTTTAAAGTGCTCTAAAGCAGGGTAAGGTTGCACCAGTATTAAATATTTTTAAAGCGCCAAAAAACAGATAAAGATAAGCATTATTATTAAATATTTATTAAAAAAAGAGAAGATAATTTAAATCAAATTATATTTTAATTATTTAAATCTATAAAAATTAATAAAACTATTTTTATTTTAGATGTGTTATGTGATATATATATATATAAATATATATTACATAATACATATAAAATAAAAATAGCTTTTTTAATTTTTATAAATTTAAATAATTAAATTATAATTTGATTTATGTGAATTTGATTTAAATTACCTTCTCTTTTTTATAAATATTTTTTATAATATCTTGTTCTTGCCGGTGTTTTGTTCTAAATTTCTTGAAGATATTCTTGGCGAATTAAAAAAAATATCGCTTTGATTTCTTCAACGCCAGTATTACCCACTATGTTTTTCTTCTACCTCGTGCGCCCAACGAACTTAAAGAGAAACCTAGTTTCCATGACAACAGTTAGTATTAACTTGAGGTGAATAATTCGCATTGAAAATTTTACAACCATTACGCATTTTAGAATGTATAGACCAAAATTCGTGTAATTATGTGAACAAACGAAAGACAAACGAAAATGAGTAAAATAGAACATGAAAATAAACACAAAAGCATAGAGATTGATAAAAAGTTTTAATCCTAACAGAAAGCACATACGAATTTTTTTGTTCGGTAGGATGAAATAAAAACACGATCCTAGAAAATTTTCAAATTGGCGCAAAGCTATTCTACTTAAGATTGCCGTGTTTACATTTTATTTGTCACTGGTATTGCGTTTTCTGTGCACATAAAATCGTTGTATCTCCTTATTTACTGAAAAAGAGCTAATAAAGATTTAATAACAAATATTTAATTATTCATAGCATTGAAATTTGAAGCTAACACTTTCAGAACAGACAACAAAATTTATAAAGTTGATATGAAAGAAATGAACTGTAATTAATGCAAATAATTAAGAAAAATTTACTTACCTTCATAAGAAATTGACAATTTCAAGGATATCTTGCATGAGATGATAGGCATATCTTGCATTTGCTCCAACAACAAAATCGTCCATCTTGTCAACAGCTACAAAATAAGTTATCGGTCACGGTTAAAGCTCATGTCTGTCATAATACGAAAAATTGGTGCAATCGATTGCGCCATAAACGCATTTCTTGATCATATTTTCCAATTTATGGTGCAACCTAAATAAAATAATTTTTCAATAATCCAATTTATGGTGCAGTTAGGAACTTTGCACCAAGTATTGGATAAACATTAACCGAGATTTTTTACAGTGTAGTAAAATAGTGTGAGGCTTTCCGGACTTTGCAATCATGTAATATATAGAATCACGCGAAACTATGAGAAACATGCAATCCATCGTCACCTCGCTTTGATGTTGTCCCTTTAAGTTGTTGCAGTGACGGTGTTTTCAGATATTTTTCTTTGACTGTTTAAAAAATAGTTAAATCTTTATCTTTTTTGTCACTATGGATTTTTATCAATTGTTCGTTAAGCTTGGAATGTTTAATTGAATCACTTGTTATAGTTTTATTGCATAGAAGACACATAGGTAAAGTACTATTTCCTGGTGAAGAAAGACATACTTCAAATATTCAACACTGTATTTTCGGCGTTTTTTCTTCGACTCATTCATACTGTTATCTTTTAAAAAAGGGAACAAAAGATATAAGAAAATTTGTAAATCAGCTATTTAATTTGTAAAAGAAAGCACCATTAATAATTATAAGCACCCACCTTTATTCATAGTTTACTTAGGACGTAAAAATAGCTACTATTTTATTTATCTTAATTTCCATAATAATAAAAACCAATCACAATTTTATTATTTTATATTAAACTTCACGCGGACCCCCGGACGTTGTTCAGGGACCCCTAAATCAGTTTTTATTTTTCGCAGACCCCCTGAATGGTACCACGGACCCCTGGGGTTCCATATGGACCACTTTGGGAAACACTGATTTAAACGTACTATATTATTATTATTTATTTTTTTTGCTCGCCATATTTTAGCCGCCATTTTTTTTTTCTTTTTTTCTTGTTGGTATTTTTAGTGTATTTCAAAATTTCAACTATGAATTCAATTTACCTGCACATAAAAACCCTTAAATAAAAACCCCGAAATTTTGAAACAAATTTTATCGAAATACTAATTTTGGCCACAAAACCTTCGATGCTGGCCCACTGTGACCTGTTTTAAAAATATAAATAAAAATGTTATATTTTTGTTAACACTTTTTAAATTGGTGTTTGAAACAGTCAGATGTTTCATGTGTCTTACATCCAGTAGCATTCCTTTCTCGTTCTTTAAGAGACTAAAAAAAAAAAAAAAATTATGCAATCACTGAAATGGAATGGCAATCACCGAATAAGTATGTATGATTATAATATAAAATACACGAAAGTCACTTAATACTTTGAAGCTTTGTCTCTGGATATTCCTGACAATCAGGCAAGAGTAATAGCAGGGCTCTCTTTAGCCCCGAGTAATAGTAATAATAATGATATAAATAATGTAAACCACTTTTCGCATCTGTTGCACCATTCATTGCGAAACCCAAGGAAATGACAATTTAATAGGAAATTTTACTGAAATTGTTAACAAGGTTTTACTGAAATTGTTAACAGATTTTTCAACAAAAATTAAGTACCTTTTAAGCACTTTTTAAGCACTCAAAAATAGTTTTAGTCACTTTCCAAAAAAAAAGAAAAAGAATCCTAATTAGGATATGTGTGGTAATAAAAATTATTTCCTTCTATTTTTTAAAGTTATAATAAATAAAAAATCAGAAAAATGCAATAATGCGTGATAAAATAACTAGTTTCTAATAAATATTTCAGAGAAAATTATGCTTTTCATGCTTTTTTTTTTTTTTTTTTTTTTGTAATTTATGACGACAATCGATATTTCAAAGAAAAAATCCCCTTTTGAAAGATACAAGCTTTTTTACAGACCCCCCCCCCCAAAAAAAAAAACATCTTTAAGGGCTTTGAAAAAACGTAAATCAAAAATAAGCACGTTTTAAAAACACTACGGATAATGTTTCATGTTTACGTGAAAAGGGTTTAACGAAAACTGTTGTTCCATTTTTTTAAGGCATTAACTACTTGAAATTACTCATAAAAAATTCGGTCGTCATGGCATTCCAAAAACATTTAATTTACTTACTCCTATTTATTAATGGGAAATATTACTTTATATCATAATTTTAATAAACATTTTCATGCTTGTAAAATAAATAAAAAACCTAGATAAAAATGATTTGGCTTACTTCAGGCAATGCTCCTAGTTGACGAACCTTTTGAAATAATTGCAATAGGCAGTGTAGGTTGTTTTATTTATAATTTTACTAAAAATATTTAACTTCAATAACTGATCATCAAACTCGATATGTGTTGTCTTTCGCATCTAAATCTACAGTTCTGCATCTAACAAATAAAATTTAGTTCTAAAATTAAATAGTTTTAAAAAAGGGTATTGAAAATAAATGATTGAAATAAATATAAATAATATACCAATGAAAAGAAATCGTGCAACTAATTCAGGTTAAATTATAGTAAGAATAATGACGATAAATCTGTGCTAAGGGACAGTTATACCATGTTTTATTTGATATATCGTACTCGTACTCACATTGAACTAAAAACCACGAACTCTGAGAAACGTGATGTGCAAACGATACCGCGTAAATCACTTCGCATTCACAAACACGGAAAAATAATTTTGAATCAATATTTTTATGTTTTTCGCTACTCAAGTTGCATCTTCCTGATTAAACCGTGTTACACGCGCCCAAGTCAGATTAACTATGGGGAGGAGTTTGCCTTTCGGCAACATGGTGCAGCATAAAACTAATAGATTCATAATAGATTGCAAGATTGCTAAAGCTTACAATGAAGGAGTTTTATTGAAAATGCCAAGCACATCGTAATTAATCATTTCTTATCTTTTTAGCTTAGTATTTCATCTTCGTAGACAGGTTTCAAAGCATTAAGTCTTAAAGAAGGGCAACTTTAAGGCTTTTCCATTCCTTTGTAATACCTACGCCAACTTGCAATCGTGATGCCAAATAAAAAATAAAATCGGTCTAAAGTGGCATTGAATTTAGAAGCCATTTATAAATTGTTAATAGTGGAAACCCCATCAACACGCTGTTTGAGGTATCATATCTCTTTTAGATGTTGACAGGATTGTTTGAGAAATAGCTCAGCGAATATAAATAGCTTTTTCTTTTATGTAGAAAATTTTTCTTCTACTTTTATATTTATTGTTTTATAGAAATATCTAAAGATGTCGTTGTACTTTCACATCAAAATAGCTAGAAGTTCGTTTCCAATGTCGTTTCTTCATTTACCTGTAATAATTTCTTAAACTTTTTTGTTTCGTTCGAATAACAGTACTGTTTTGAAAAATTTGTCAGGGACTGGAAAGAGCGCTAAAATAAAATTTATAATTTATAATGTGACTGCTTTTTGGTTTTAAAATCGCACAATCCGTTTCTCGCTGACGTAGCATTTGCGCAACAATTGGTAGGGATATAAATAGTACTGTTTTGAAAAATATGGCAGGGATTGGAAGGAACGCTGAAATAAAATTTCTAATGTGACAGCTTTTTGGTTTGCGAAAGCATAATTTCGTAGATTATTTATATATTCTGCTTAACACAAATGATTTTGTTTCACAGAGAAAAAAAGAATTATCCAGTTTTTATTTACTTATTAAGTTATGGTAGGTTAATAGGCTAGCTTTTCAGTAAAGTAATTTTATTTTAAAAATTTAAATGTTTTATTATTTTACCACCTTTGAACGAATAGCGATGATTTTTTAGAAAGAAAATTTTGTTTCATTTTTTAATAATTTTTTTGCAAAAAATCTTTGAAACTTGCTTGCCATATTTATTCTTTAACGTCTGAAAGACTAAGTGGAACATGTTTTCTAGGTGTTGCCTCTTAGTTTGTGGCAGACTTGATGAAAAAACTTCCGATATGAAAAAAAGTCACCGAGTTGAGGAAGAAATTTCAGACCTAAAGAAAACATTTCAGACTAAAGAAAAAAAGAATTTTGCAGCGGAAAAAAATTTTCAGACTTGAAAAGTAGATCAAATTAAAGAAAAATCAGATACGAAGAAAGAATATCACAATTCTCACAATTAAAAGAATATTAGAAATCTCACAATTCTAAAGAAAAAATTTAAATTCGAAGAAAAATTTCGAACTTGAAGAAAATATTCAGATTTGAAGAAAAAATGTTACAATTATAAAAGAAATGTCACACTTGAAAAAATTTCACACTTGAAGAAAAATTTCAGTCTAGAAGAAAAAAAATTTCAGACTTAAAAATTTCACATTTGAGAAAAAATTTCAGATTTTCAGAAAACAATTTTAGTTTTTTTAAAAAAAAAAAAAAAAAAAAAAAAAAAAACAGACTTAAGGAAAAAATATCAGACTTCATTGAGAAAAAGGTTTTTTAAGTTGCTGAAGATACGATTAACGACGATTTGTCATTGAGAAAAGATTTTCTTTCTTCTCTTTAGAAGAGGTTTGATTACTATAAGTCACATATTTTAAGGACCGATAAACGTGCTATATAACACATTTAGTATTAACTCGAAAATTGATTGGTGATGCAACACTATGGAGAAAGTTATAACAAAAGAGCATTTAAATTCTGTACTCAAACCCGTTCTGCACCAACAACGGCAGTATTGGAACAGCAATCCAGCTACACTAGTAATTTTTTTAAATAACAGTCGTTGAACAGCCGGCCCAATTTTAGGTTTACGACTCAACTCCGAAGCCCTGTAATTTTGAACCGAAAACTTACCACGGTTAGCCTGATGGCAAGGGGACTCTAACCCATAATCTGTCTTCCGCAAATGATATTTTACGTTAGCACTGTGGTCGGAACGAGCCGGTAGAAAAATTCGTATCGACCAGCAGTCGCTGTGGTTTGAACCCGGCTCACCTCATTTAGAGGCAAGCTTTCAATCCCCTGAGCCACCACGGCGTCTAGATTATAGATTTTAAAATTTTAACATTTAAAATATCAGTACCATATTTTCATTTGGCAATAATAGAGCAGAAATTATTTCAAGTTGTGATCTTTTAAGCCAACTGCCATCGCCAAGGCGCCAAAAAGCTTTAAACTTGCACATTTTTCTTTTTTTATTTATTTTTCTTTTTGAAGCAGAGGTTTGCCCGAGGGTGAAACCATCGTGCACTGGGATCCTCTTTGGTGACTTGTCAGAGGAAAAACGAAAATGCTGTGACGGCATTTCGAACGCAGTGTACATACTTTCACGTTTTGGAAAACGTGGAAAAAAATGTTTTGCAAAAGAAAACTGAATCATATTTAACGCGTGTTCGTATATTTTCTATATAAATTCTGCTTTCAGGCTTTTGTGCAAGAACTTGTATTTTTGTTATATAAAGTAGAAGCATATATTTCTTCACTGTGTAAGCTTCTTACTCAGACAATTAATTTATTCTAAAATGCCTTACAAATAATTTATTTTACCTGAATATGTTTTTCAAAAATTAATTACATATTTTTCTTTCCAGCTTATATTCGAAATTTTACTTATACTGTTTGTATATTCCAATTTACGAGCATACTGATTGAATGATTCTTTTTTAAATCTAATATTGTAAGTATAGTTACGGAAAATTGATTTAAATTTTAAGTATATGTAATCAGTAAGACTTCTTATTGAAGTGCGATTGTTTATTAACCGAAATTAGATTTTTCACTTTTCTTGCCAAGATTATACCTATGTTTACAAGACAAAAAGTCAACATAAACTTAGATTTGTTTTTTCCGAGTACTAAAGTGAAGAAAAGAAATGGCAAAGAAGAAATGAAGATTAAAGAGCTCTCTCGATATTTCAATATCAGGTTTATGAGCATCTAGAATAACAGAGCGTAAAATAGTCAACTCACAGCTGTTATTAACCCTATTAACACGACGTGAATGCTACATTTAATTCGAACAAGATTAGGAATGACTGATAAATACTTGCATTTAAGTAAAAAACCTAAATGATTATGAAAGCGTAATTGTCGTTTAAAACGACCCTAGCATCAAAATAACTTGGACCAAAATTCAAGAATCTCAGCTCAATAAGAGTTTAAAAGGCCGTTATTTTCTGATATTGGCCTTCTATAGAATAGTTCTATTCACCCGATATTTTATAGTCACTTTACAACCAATATTTGCCCTATATAGAGTTTTCAAATTCACCCGATATTTTATAGCCATTATGCAGCCAATATAAGCCCTATATTGGTTGTTTGTTTGTTTGCTTGTTTAGAGTTATTGGCGCAAAATTATATTGGTTGTATATAGGTGGATATTGGCCCTATATAGGACCAATATTATCCCAATATTGGTCCCTCGGTGCATGTTCGTACAGGACTCAATATTGAGCCAATCTGGGTAAAATTGTTGCTAGGGGATTGATATTAGAACAATCCATAACTTAAAAGGTGGAAGAAAAAACAGAAGAACATCAAAAAGGAAAATGATATTAAAATGGAAACAAGTAAAAAGTTAGAAAACAGAAATCCGAGCCGATAAATAATTAAAAATGGAACGACTAACATGAGAATGACGGTGATAATCTTGACAGAAAACGTGAACGACGCAAAATATAAAATAAATAATCCTAAGAAACTGAAGCGGTAAGATATTACTTAATTTAAAACTTCATTCGTTTAAAGATATATAAATAGGAGATAACGGTTAACATGTTTCAAGCGCTCAAAAATAAGCGCCCATTGTCTAGACTTGCCAGAGGTGAAAGGGAAGAAACAGAGGTGAAAGTCTAAAAATGAGTTAAAAACCAAAGCAGAAGAGGATATTAGCAATTTCATACAAACAGGAGAAAAAAAAAAAAAAAACGGCAATCTTATAAATTCATTCAGTTTCGTTTTATTCATGGTAATATTGTCACAATTAAAAAAGAAAATTCTAAGTAAATTGTGTGATTTGTTAAATTTTAGACAGGCCCTCAGAACCATTTATAGTGAAATGTCTGATTCCAAGCGAGTGTTGGTATGGATGGTGTTTTCAATATAAATGTAAACAACAACTTCGAGCTCTTGACCTGCTCTACTTCCGGTTAGAAAGTATACAGCTGTTTACTACAGTTTATTCTACGAGGCGATATTTTCAACCAGATAACTTTGCTTTAAATTAAAGAAGTAAATTATATAATTTATGGGCTTAAATCTGCTATATTTCATAAGATAAGAATGATATGAAGTAATTCTGCTTAGTTTGAGGTGAAAATTTGTTTTTGTTGTTTATATAATTAAGTTGTATATATTGTTTATATAATTAATATTGTTTATATAATTATATTGTTTATATAATTAATAATATATATTATATTATTAATTATAATTATTAATTGTTTTGTTGTTTATTTGCCTAGTCTATAATGGCTGTTATCAGCCATTTTAAATTTTGACAGATTAAGAAAAAGCGATTTGCTTTATCCTAGTCTGTCAAAATTTAAAATGGCTGATTTAAAATCGCGTATAGTTAAATATTATAGCAATTTTAATGGATTACATTGTCAAAAATAAATGGGATAGTTTTTCAACCCACCGCACTTGAAAGGATTAAATTAGATTTGGTTTGTTATTGGTGTCATACACTTTTAAAACCACTATTGTAAATAAAGAATAAATTCAATGGCCTCGTTTGACGTCTCATAGTGCATTTATTTTGAATAAATAAAAAATGGTGGCATGTTGCTATCAGTCTATTTTAGAAAGAGATAATGTATTGATAACTACCACATCATATAAATGATAATGTAGTAGGTAACAAATATGATTTGGTAACTAATAGACTAAAAAAAAATTGACAATTTTTAATCAAGAACTTACGACCATTTATTTTAATTTGGCTGTTTTCTCTTAGCATTTAAATAAATTGTACATAGGTTGATCAATTTCATTATGAACTTTTATATTTCTGTCTTATAAAAATAAGTAAACCCACACTAAATACCACACGAGATAAATTTATGGTATTTCCGTGAATTAGAGAAATAATTAAAATGCGATAAATTATAAACATGTTTTCTCCGATTTTATCATAATAATCTATTTTAGAAAAATAGTTGTAAATAACAGAAACAAAATAAAAGTAACAAAATAATAAAATTATGCTTCAATTGTTAAAAAATTAATTCTTGGTAGTAATAATAGTTCTAAAAATGTTTTATGTCGAAGTTATTCCACATTCCATAACTAATATAAAATTGAATTTTTTTCAGGGGTAACCGAATGGAGATTAAGATATTACATTTTGAAAATAACTCCTTATTAAAATGATGAAAAAAATTAAAATATTTAAAAAAAATTAATTAAAGTTATATGATACATTCTTCGCGTAGAAGGTTATTGTTTAAAAATATTTATGTAATGAAGTTATGCATTTCTCAAATAAAACATACAATATACATCTACCAGAGTAAAAAAAAAAAAAAAGCTTTTTTCCGCATTCTGTTATGTTACAAACATCAAACAAGAAAAAAAATTTACAAATATAATTTAAAAAGTAATCTGCTATAATGGTAGCACTAAGGGAAATCTTAGAGCTTATTTCAGCAGGGTAATTTAAAAAAAAAAATCACATTCGAAGATTCGATTCGACTTTAAAATGTATATACTGTAATTAAGTAATTAGTAAATTTTAACTAATTGATTGTAGACATAATTTAGTTTACATTCGAAAGGGAGTAATTTAAAATTTAGATCTTAAAACTGCCATAATTAGCAATTATTATGGAAACAGTAACGATGCTACGAATGCTTCAAAATGAACAATTTTTCTTCATTATTTTCAAGTTATTTCCATCTCTTCGTAGAGAGTTAAGAAAATTCAGAAAATCTATTTTTAGCAATAAAAAAAAATTACGTCTTAGATTGGCTGACTGCTAACCACGTCTACAAAGTTCATTTAGTGACTGATACTCTTTAGAGCATCATCTGGATACAGCATCCGGATGGAATGAGCGGTGATGGTTCAAGAGATCTATAGTTCGCCCGACAATGAGGTGAACCGGTTTCGAATCCCAGCGATGGCTGGTTAATACGCTTTCCGCATTCGACTTGCACCAACCATAGTGCTGGCGTGAAATATCCTCAGTGGTAGACAGATCATGGGTTAGAGTCCGCTTGCCGTCAGGCTAACCGTGGAAGGTCTTCACGGTTTTCTCGCCACGTAACGCAAATGTGGTTTAGTTTCATAAAAAAGTCCTCCACGAAAACAACTTTCTCCCAATACTTGATGCAGGAGTTCCCTTGTCTTCTATATTGGGTCCAAAATTACAAGGCTTCGGAGTTGAACATTGGTAGTCGTAAAGGAATTTGATACCTTAAGTACTGTTGTGCCAGCTGTAATGTTATTCTGAGTTACAAGCATCTTATATTTAACCATGTGAAATTGTTTCCTTTTATATTAACTTTGCATCCCTATTGAATATGCGACATCAATATCTCTTCTGATTGACACTGTTTATTTTCTTTGTAATGTTTGTTTGTATTTAGTTCATTTCTAAGTAACGCTGTTTTATAATTTTATAACCGTCGTTGAACAGCCGACCCAATTTCATGGGTTTACGACTACTAATGTTCAACTCCGTAGCCTTGTAATTTTGAACCAATCCAGAAGACAAGGAAACTCCTGGATCAGTACCCCCAGAGGTATTGATTTGTTATGGGAACATGGAGGACTTTGAGACTCGACAGATTTAACGTGCATCAGTCACCATTTACTACACGGGGAGTCTTCGGCCGGCGAGGATCGGCGAGGAACCCACGACCTCTTGGATATGGGCCCAGCGCCCTACCGACCAGGCTATCCCGGCCCCAAGTAACGCTGTTTGCTGGATTTCATATTTAATATTCTACCTATTTGTTAAAACTCTAATTTTTGAATATGTTTGCTTATGTGATTGAACTGTGACGGGCACTTCGAACTTTCGATGTGTCCCCGGACGCCCTCTTGCGAGGGAGGGGTGGGGTTAAGCTAGTTATTGGTAGTCGTAAACCCAAAATTGTGTCGGCTGTTCAACAACTGTTATAAAATAAAAAAATCCAGAATGTGCCGTGATGGCTCAGAGGATAGAGCGTTCGCACGTCAATGAGTTGTAATTGGTTCGAATCCCAATGATGACTGGTCGCTACGAATTCCGCATCTGACTTGCACCGACCTCAGTGCTGATGTAAAATATCCTCAGTGGCAGACGAATCATGGGTTAGAGTCCCCTTGCTGTCAGGTTAACTGTGGGAAGTTTTCGTGGTTTTCTTCTCCATGTTACACTAATGTGGGTCAGTTCCATCAAGAAGTCCTTCACGAAGGCGAATTTCTCCCAATACTTGATCTAGAAGTTCCCTTGTCTTCTGTATTCTGGTAAGGCTACGGAGTTGAACATCAGTAGTCGTAAACCCAAAAAATTGGATCGGCTGTTCAACGACGATTAAGACCAGATGGAATTCTGCAAGGATGAATGCCATACTTGTACTAATTGTCTATCAGACATTTTATTGCTGGAAAGGAGGACTTATTACAAAACTCTTTTGAACAATAAGATGTGAAGAAAATTCTTGAAATATACCATTTTCTGCAGAGAGGCAAAAATGTTATTAAAAATTAAACCTTTTATATACTTTTTTATATTCACCAGTTATTTTTATGATAGTAGTTGTATTTATGTATTAATAGTTATGTTTTATTAATCTCACATTTATTTTGTACTTAGTTTGTTATTAAACGTTTTTTTTTTTTTTACATTTTTTGTGTTATTGCATTGTTATTAAACGTTTTTTTTTTTGTTTTGTTTTTGTTTTGTTTTTTTTTAAACATTTTTTGTGTTATTGCATGTAATATTAATGAGGATGTAACTTTCTTATACAGTATTATTATTATTATTATTTTGAGCAATAAGTACTTTAAATTGCCTGAAAAAAGCGTCTCTTGTTTGCTCTGTTACTGAAATCAGAAATTAAAATAAAATATTGGTCACTAATTGATACGTCAATTTCCATCTATGTGAAAACTAAGAATAAACCATTAAATTTTAATATCAATGTGAAAATAAAGCACTAAATAGGGTGGTACTAATGCTGGGTGGTTAGTTAATTCAATACTAAAATTAGAAATCCAATGTCATTCCTCTTACAATATGCAAAAAAAAAAAAGAAGAAAAAAAAAAGATTGTTATTATTATTTGCTTGTCTTAATGCTTAAAATGAGCAAAATTATAAAACTTGGTGCTCTCTGAAAGCAAAATTTGATGTTCTATTTATTTATTTATTTATTTATTTATTTATTATTTTTTTTTACCAAAATTTTTTTATTTGGAGTGGCATTTACGGTTCACGGGCGTTCGAAAGTGAGTGAACGTTTTTTTGAGGCATAGCGAAAAATTTTATTCACTTTCTTATATTGATTCTGACAAATTGAATGGTTTAGCATATCCATCAATGCAGAATTTATTGATCTTTAGTTTTGTTTTGCTAAATTGATCCCTTTTTTAGATTTTAAGAGACAAAAACTAAAAAAGAGCTGAAAATTTAGCAGTTCTTTGCCTCTAATAAGACACTTCACAAATCGTCGCAAACTCTTAGTTTTCTTATTTGGGTTGTCCGATGAGAAATAAAATCCTTTCCAGACGTCTGGGATCTAGTTGGAAACAAATGTTTAATTTAAATAGAATTTGAAACGAATACCGAAATTCAAAAAGTTAATTTTTATACAAAAAAAGCTTTACATTAAATAATTTTAATTTATTATGAAAAAGAAATCGTTTGTTGATTTATTAACAATATTATTTGCTGTTAGTTTATAATTTTTTTAAAGTTAAAATTGTTTTTTTTTCTTACATTTTTTTATTATTTAAAAACTAAGCTAAATTTTATTATTAAATTCCCTGAAAAAAATTAATGTAACGTAACTAAAAAAAAAATATATTTTTCAAATTTCATGCATTTATCACTTATAGTTCTTAAATAAATCGGTTTAAAGTTCATTATAAAATTTTTTTAAAAAAAATCTGAATAAATGTGGAGAAAAAAAAGTTATCGAAACTTAACATCACTTGCGCATAGAAACGAAAATGAAGTGTTTTCACGATTCGAAAAATAATTAATAACATTACTTTCTTTAAAATTATATATAAAAATATCAAAATTTGTAAAATTTGCAAGTATTTAATTTTTCAACCATTTCTTACTTTTAGACTGGGAAAATATTTATAGGAAGCAACAGTTTTACTATACATTTTTCAAGGACTGTTAATATTCTGAAGGAAAAAAGAAATTCATAATACGTTAAAAAATTCGATACACATTCACACAAATGATATTTTACTATAATAATTACATGGAAATCATTTATGTTACAAAAATGTCATTCAAGCACGTTCAAAGCAAACTGACAAAAAAAAAAAAAAAAAAAAAAAATCTTATACTTTTTTTAAACACAATGATGAAACAGTTACATAGTTTTTTCAGAAAGGCCTCGTCGGAATTTTCAAAAAGAAAAAAAGAAAAGAAACAAAATTTATTACACTCCTTGACAAAAGGTTGTGAAAAAACGAGTCGCGCGCCACTCCTTCTATTCCGACAATCTAAAGTCTAATTTTGAAATGAAGTTGAACATAATCGTATCACAAACCACCAACGCTCTGACTAAACATCATTTTCTCATCATCTACAAAACCAGTCTCTATTCTTTTTGAGTATCTTATTATCATATAAATAATCTTCATTGTCATCAGCTAGATTATGCGTGCTTGTCAAGAAATCACTCTAGTTGATACCCTAATTTAAAGTCTTTCGAATCGCCCCGAGCAGACCACCCAAAGTGCCTATTTATTTGAAAAAGCTTATTTAATTCTACAGAGTGGGATTGTTTATGTATATATTTATTGCTGTTTACATTATTGCTGACCACGTGTGGTGGATAATTTGGGGTCAGAGGTGATGATAATCATTTTTTGAAGCCCATTTTTCTCTCATCTTGGTATCTCGCTGCATATTTACTTCTTGAGCCTAATTTTTTTTGTTGTAACTTTTAAAACAAGAATAAATTAAAATTCACATTCTATCATTCATTTTTTGAAGTGTCAAACAGATGATTCGAGAAAAAATAATGGATGTTAGGATAGTTAACTGTTGCCGAACCAAAAATGCAATAACGTAATAAAATGATTTAAAAGAAAAAAAAGTAGTTACTTGTATTAAAAGTGCTTTAATAAATATTTTTAATATTAATGTGTTGTAGTGTATAAGACTATTTTATTACTGCAAAATAAAATTCAGTTAGGAAATACTTGTAAAACTATAATCAAAGAAATTTTATTTTAAGCTTTTACAAAAATGGGTTAACTAAACTGTTGCAAGGTTGTATGTGTGCTTATTTAATTCTGAAAATAAATAATTGTTGCGATTGTTAATGCATATATTTATTATGTATATTTGTGAAAAATTTTGGATGATGATAACCAACTCTATATGTCCATTTTATTTTTACTTATTTATTTTGCTTTTTACTGTTGGATGCTTTCTTGAATGATTAAAAGGCCTAATGGATTATGCTTTGTTGAAACAAGAAGGAATTAATGTTTCGTTAATTTTTAATTATATCAAACATTTGGGAACAATTATTTTGTGTTTCGCATCGCTTATTTCATATCAGCTATCGATGTCTCTCTATAAACTTGTTTTATGCAATTTAATAATATAATCAGTACCAGGATTTATTAATTTTTTTAAAAAAAATTTATTCGAGTAATTACTAAATGTCCTCACTTATCTGACACATAGGGCGAGGAAGGAAGAATACGAAATACATTTCAGTTTATGATGCTAAGATCATATGTTGTTTTGACTTTAGAGTTATTTTCAAAGGAGCACACATGACGATGATGGCTCAAGGGATAGAGTGCTATCCTCCCAATAAGGTGACCCAAGCTCGAATTCTAGCGATGGCCGGTCGATACGAATTCGGCACCCGGCTTGCACCAACCAATGCACTGATGTAAAATATCCTTAGTGTGTGATAGATCATGGGATAGAGTCTCTTTGCCGTTAAGCTAGTCATGGGAGGTTTTCCTATCCATGCAAAGCAAATGTGGTTAGTTTCATCAAAAAGTTCTCCACGAGGACTAGTTTCTCCTAATGCTTGATCCAGGAGTACCCTTGTCTTCTGTGTCGGGATCAAACCTAAACCTACGAAGAAGCCCGTTTATAGGAAACGATCTATGACCAATAAATTATTTTTACTATTATAACATGTATATCTCAATCAAGAAAAAGTGATGAAGAATAGCAAGAGCTTATTTTCTTACCCAACAGACTTCATATAGTCCTAAAAAGTTATAGAAAAATTTGTCAATATTGTACCAAAAAATTCCTACATTTCTTTTTATCACCTTAATTTAGAACGATGTGATTTTGAGCACAATAAAAAAGTTTTTTTTTTTGAGCGGCATGCAACTGCTTGTCGGAAACAACATATGATTCTTAGTTTGATTTAAAACTATTTTCCCCACCCTGCTGACATCTGGAAATACTTTCCACCAGTTTTTGGTAAGAGGCCAGGCTTCCATCACAGTTAAAGTGAGTGCTTACAGTGAGGATGGACGATTTGACTGGCTACGTCATCTGCGCTCTAATTCGTCCCAAAGGTATTCTATGGGATCGGGGCTCTGAGAAGGCAGTTTTTGAACAACTATTTCGTCAAACCACGTCTGTGCAAGACTTGATGTGGGAATGGAGCAGTTATCCTGCTGGCAGAGAAATGGGCCGAAATATCGCCATAGCATTGTCCAAATACATCTCAGAGTTCATGTTTCTAACCACAGGAATCAAACCACGAGAAACATCATAACAGGGTGTCCAAATACTTTTGGCTAGATGGTGTATACCATAGAATGATAAAAATAAGTCGCAAATATCGTATCCTTATAAAATTTACTTTAAATATTTGAGTCTCTGGTTAAACATGGGAGAAGTTAACAAGTCTAGTATGTTTATAATCAAGGTTTCCACTAGTCTTTCAAATTTTTAGAAGTGGTGACGAAGATGAAAACAAACATCGATATTTTAATAATTTGGTCTGTTGAAGTAGTTTGATGTAGTTGGGAGACAGCAGTATTAGTAGAATATTTATCTAGATGATGATGATTAACACAAGTTGAAGAAGATGTTGGATTGATGAATCTCCAATTGTCCGTAGCTTATTCCAGATTCAAAAGTGGTGTATAGATTAAGCTTCACAGACTGATTAAATGAAGAATGAATTACGATAATTAATGAAAATGTTTTATTCTATTTTTAATATATAGATTATTTTATTTTTAATATATAGAGCTCGAAAGTAAGAAAAATTTTTCATTTTTATGCACATATGAATTATTAAACATAAAATTTTTTAAAAATGGCCCGGAGGGAGCCAATAAAATTCTAAAATTTAATATATTTATCTTTAATACTTTTAAGAAATTGTTCATGAAAACATTTATCCAAGACAAGTTTCAGATTTTAATAAAATTATATTTTCAAAAGATAAATATAATAAAATAAAGCGCATGATGACACTAGCTAGAGGTCACCACAAGAAAATTATGATGGAAAGTATATTTTCATTTGTTACAAAAGAAAATTACATGAATCAAAGTTATACAGGATCTAGTTCATTAATAGAGTTTTGTACATTACATATCAAGGAAACAAAATTAGTATAGCTTTTTCTTTCAAAGTTTTAAAAAACAAAAATAAAATTTTCTTATTACAAAAAAAAAAAAAAAAAAAAAAAAAATAAATAAATAAATAAATAAATAAATAAAAAAAAAAACATTTTCGAAATCAAATTGAACAATTTCAAGTTTTACTTACCTTTCGTCAAAATTGGGAAGAGGAATGTAAATTGAAGAAATGCCGCATTCTCCAGAGATGAAAAATTTCAAAATCGTAATCCACTAGTGCTGTAAAAAACGTCCGCTTTCAACAATACTGCAAACCATAGAAAGTCAGAGTACGAGACTACGACTGAAACACTAGTCTTAACAAGTTTAGCAATGCAAGCTCGTTATCCATCATCAAAATTTATCTGGGCGCCTTTTTTCCCATCCGTTTTGTAATGTTGTCTTTAAGGTGGCTCTTTCTGGTAATTGGAATGCAAATTAGAGTGAAAAGAAAATGAAATATTTTGTATTTTGGATAAAGTGACGTCACTACAAAAGTAAGCTGCCATCGGCCTGAGATTTATGTCTTCTTTTAAGTTTTCAAAATTAAAAATTTCATTGAATCCTGGGGTGTCACAATTTATGGGTTTTTTTTCAAAAAATTTGTTATTTAGCTTTGCAATATGATGATCCGAAAAATCTATGTTAAGATCGAGATGTATGTTCGGATAAACCATCTTGCCTGTGTTATCTTTCTGAGCATTTTGTTCTGGAATCTTTTGAGTTTTTCAAGGAGTGATGTGGAGATGTATAAGTTAGGATAGGACGGATCATTGAGATGTAAAGTATGCGTTTAAGTCTGAGTTCCATTTTAGGGTTCTGAAGAAGGATTTGTAGTTTGTGGCAGGCTGCTTGTGCTTTGTTAGTAACTGTTTTGACTTGATCTTTCCAATTAAATTTACTGTTTATGACCAAATCAAAGGAATTTTGCGCTTTTGACAATGGGGATAGTTTCGTTAAATGCTGTTGTTGTTGTAGTTCATTTACGTCGCACTAGAGCTGCACAATGGGCTATTGGCGGCGGTCTGGGAAGCATCCCTGAGGATGATCCGAAGACATGCCATCACAATTTTGATCATCTGCAGAGGGAATGGCACCGACGACCTGCACGCGAAGTCGAGCACTTTACGGCAGAACAGTTTAACGAGGACCAATACCGCACACCCTCGGTCCCTACACAGATTGATCCAAGTGGTCACCCACCCGCACACTGACCGCAGCCAGTGATGCTTGACTTCGGTGATCTGCTGGGAACCGTGTCTTAACGATCAGTCCACTGCGGGACATAGTTTCGTTAAAGAGAACAACTTGATTTTTTTTAAGCTCGTTATCCATTTTAACTTCCGTATTATTATACTTTTAAAATATACCGTGAGTGATTATTTTATGGTACAAATTCATTTATTTTATGTTTAGAAAATTTGATTCTCCGTTCTGAGAGGTATTAATCTTCTGCCAAACTCCTAGAAAAGTGGAGGCTTTGGGTGGTAGCAGTTTCGAATCTCGGTGCTTGTAACTTTGGGCTTTCTTTCAATAATTTATGCTATCTGTTAGATTTACAAACCGTTCTTTCTAATGAGCACATAAACCTGCATATTTATGCGTAACACTAACCAAACATGCGTAGCCGTGGTGTATTGTTCATCTTCTAAATATTCTAAAGTATGGAGGGCGAAAGTTCGATTTCCACCCTAACCATACTTACTTAAAATGAACGAGTGAAAATCACTCAACTTGAGTGCTATTTCACTCTTTCATCTAGAAAAAAGGCACCTTATCTTCTTGAGTGAAAATCATTCAAGTGAAAGAGTGATGTGGAAATCATTCAAGTTTGAATGAAAAAAATTTCACTCAAACTTGACTCGTGTTTGAGTGATTTTCAATATTACTTGAGTGGATCGTTTTCACTCAAACTTGAGTGAATTTCAATCGAGTTTGAGTGATTTTCAGTACCACTTGAGTGGATTCTTTGTCACTCAAACTAGAGTGATTTTCAATCGAGTTTGAGTGATTATATGTATCACTTGATTGGGTCCTTTTAATTTGAATTGTGTGAATTTCAATAATTTTTTTTATTCATAATTAGCATCATTTAAGTGAAAATATTTTAATCATACTATCATTATTTATTTTTTTTACTTGAATGTCATTTAAATCATATTTGAATTAAATTAATCCTTTTCCGACTATTCACTGAATCTTTTAATGCCTATCATAAATAAGATGAAAAGAAAAATATTCCTAGCATATGTAATAGAAATAATTTATCAGCATTCATTTCTTTTAAATTTCATCAATGGTTTGTTCGGTAATTAATAAGGTTTTTTTTTATTTTTAAAACTAAACAGTGATAGTTGATAAAAAAGTGAAAGCTTAGTAATCCATCTGTATTTAACAATATGCTGAATATAATTGCAAGATAATACTCTTTAGAGATCGAAAGCTTTGTGACCGACGTAGGTACAAAATTTTAAGGAATTTTAAATTTTTGTAATGAAACAAATTTTTTATTAACAGTTTACACAATTTTTCATTTTATTTAGGTATTCAAATAGTAATTAAAAGGACTTCATTAGTACGTTAAATCGTATTTAACCATTATCATTCTAGTTCTTGGGAACATAACTTTGATAATTCTTCTACATTCCATTTTATTTGGATGCTAACTTTTCTAGTTATTTCTTTATTTATAAAAGGTTCGCTAAAATATACTTAGAAAAATATTTTTAGATATTGGTGAAAGGCAAGAGCATAACGTCTTTTTAACAGGGTAACCACTCAATTTCAGAAAAAAATTTCTTAACTTTTCCAGGTAAATTACAACTAAAATCAATACTATATTTTGTCTATATCATTAAATTTTTCATCAGAAAAATTTGATTATATATTAGATTATATATTAGAATTATATATTAGAATTATTTGATATTAGAATTTCTGTGTTAAAAAAATACATCATTAAATGAGGATGGGAACATTTCAGTTTGTTTAAAATGTAAAATGTTTGCAAATTTTGCAATTGTAATAGATTTAGACTCTAAAGACTTAACACAACTCTAAAAATCACATAAAGTCATCAATGATAATTATTAAAAATATGTAACTTTCATGTCAGCAAAATTATGCAGGTCTTAGTTTTTATTCTTTACCACTTTATAACATGTCTTCTCGAAGTGTAACAGTCAGCATCCTTGCAAAAAGAATTGGTGCCTGAAAGCTATTATACAACTTTTTAACATAAAATGTGAGAATCATGGGTGAAAGCCCTTATATAGCAAGACGGAAAAGAGAAAAACCTGGTGCGTAAGACATTTCATTCCAGCATTTTTTACGAAAAAAATAAAAAATCTGTAACTATCAAGATTTCTTTTAAAATTTTAGCATATATATAAAACTGCTTCTTTTCGAAGATAAAGTAGATATTGCTGAATAATTTAAAAAAAGAATAAGTAAACTCCTCCCCAAAACTAACTATAACTGAAAAAGTTTCACTACCAGCCTTTCCTATTTTCCGTCTCGCTTTCCCCCCTGGTGAGAATGCATTAGTGAATAACACAACTTAATTACAGAAAAAAGATATTTTATTGTATATGTTTTCTTATACATATATTCTTCATGTGTTTACACTAGATAGTAGAATATTTAAGTTTTCTATAGTGCTTTTAGAAGCACCTTTTTCAGCTCATATAAACTGAAGAAACGAGAAGAATGAGCTTGATTTATTGTACATTACATTGAAAACAAAGTGACGACTCTTCAACAAAAAGTCAATTGCTCTTATGGAGCAATTGCTACATCTACAATCATCTTATCCAATATAAGAAAAAACTTCAAATCCTCTGTTTTCTTTTCCATTTCACAGATGAACTCGCCAGTCAATTTTATTTAGCTCCTCATCAAAATTCACATTTTCCAGAAGAAAATAAAATATTTATACATTATGTAGACAATTTTTAAAACATAAATACTAATTTTGGTACATTCTTTTTCTTACAAACTGACAAATTAATGTTTTTCCCACTTTTCGCACAGGTAAAATACGAACTGTTTAAGTTAAAAATTCGAAATACTTTAAAAATCTTAAACATTTTTGTAAACTGGAAAGAGACTTTTATAGTATATCTTTTATTCAAAAAATAAATTATAAAATAAAATTTATATCATTATTAAAATTCAACAACCGAACAAGACAATAAGTCAGAAAAATGCATTTTATATACATCACATTATTTACTCCTTTCACTTTAGTATATAAAACACACTATTATTTATTTATTTATTTCTGTTTAACTCACTGAGTTCCTTCCCCCCCCCCGTCACTGAGAGGGGAAAAAAGATTATAATATGCTATTGAAATACACACATTTCAAAAAACTTGACTCAGTAGTAAAAAATGAAAAAATGTTTTACTTTATTTAGCTATAACTTTTAAAATATTCAATAAAATTTGAAAAAGAAATTGTTTAAAACTGTGCAAGCTATAAGTAATTGAAGCTGTTCTTTTATACAGGGCATGCGCGGAAAAAAAATTTAAAACAATTTTCATAATTTTAGAGGGAATTGTCTAAAAGTTTCAATTTAATGAGAAAGAGAGTAGGGGTGAGTGGGGTCAATTGTAACAGGGTACGATTGTAACAGAGCAAAAATTTCGAGTGTCGGGTTCTAGATTTGGCTCCTAGGTGGCGCACAAGGTGTATTTAATAAATCTACATGTACACCCCTGCTGGCAACCATTTTTATGTACTTTTGAAAGAGTTACATCACAAAAGATATTTTCACGCTACGTAAGTACTTTTTTTGGTATTAGAGTATTATATTGTAACAAAGTAATTTTGTTTAAACAAATAAAAACTATTAACCGAATATGTAAGTGGACACCTTAATTAACATTTCAAAAAAAAGAGGATTAGTTTTGTTAATTAACTAGCATTGTTTTTAACAAATGAAGCTGAAATGGCGTCTTGGGGACGATTGTAACAATAAGTAAAGGGACGAATGTAACAGCTGAAAATAAATAATCTTATGTTTACAAACCATCACGCAACTCTTTAAGAACCACCAATAGTTTCCTATATCATTTATATTATGTTGCATGTGCATTGTTTTATTTGTCACCTTTCACAGCATAAATTAAAATTTTTAACCCCTTAAAGTTAAAAGTTTAACCCTTTACGTCTCTGCTCATTATTATTTTTACTCCTAAAATATCATTACTATATATACTCCTAAAATATCACCGGATATTATGAGGTAAGTTTGTGTAAACTCTTTCAAAATGTTAGTGGTTGCGTCCATTTTCTATACTGTTAAAAGGACTTCGAGTACAAAGGGTTAAAAACCTAGAGAAGTGGCACATTTACAGTTTCGCTCCTTCACTTTTATATAATTAATAGGAAAATCTATTAAATATGCTTACACCAAGAAATCTTACTACACATTCTGAAGAGAACTTGTTCTGAATCTGAATACTATGTGAGAACTGGAATATAAAAACAAAATTATTTTTAATAAATGGTATAAAATACAGGGAATCTATAAATAGAGTTTACCGGCCTGGTGGCGTAGCGGTCAGCGTGCCTGACTGTGAACCAGTTGCCGCGAATCCTGCTCAGGGCATGGTTTATTCCTCTCTGTTTGTGCTGTTCTCTGTTGTGTGAATGTGGCTCACCCTATGAACGGGTATCTATGACAGTGTGGCATGGGTAATGTTGCTTGCCTCCGGTTCAGCTCTTTCTGCTGGTAAAGGGGGAAAAAATGGAGTTATTTCGCACGTGGTTAAAGAGCGTGGTGAAAAATAGCGTTAAAATAGCTTACAGGCATCATGGATTAATTCATATCAAATTTTATAATAAAGCTAAAAACAGGATAAAAACCGAAAAATTCAAAATACTATTTAATTTTTTTTAATATAATATTTTCCACTTTTTTTGAATAATATATTTATAATAAAATGCATAGAACATCTGAAAATACAGATTTTAATGAATGGATCTTGCAAATGTAAACTTTTATAAATTATAGACAGTCAACTTTATTAATAGAAAGCAATTTAAATAACAGCAATTATAGGTTGTTTGAACAATAAATTATTTCGTAAATATCTTTTATAAAAGAAGTATAGAATGATATGAAATTAATTATCCACAAATGTTTTGCACCAAAATTATACATCAAAAAAACTGAAACATGGATACAAATTTATCATATTAAAATAAAATGTTAAAACTTTAATATGAGATCTGAAAAAATTCTAAAACTCTTTACAGAAATAATATATCACCACATGCTTTGACAAAGATTCTAGCATAGAATCAGATTTTTTTAATATTCCATAATCATCCAAATTTAACACTTTCAATTTTAATAAATTTTTTGTGACAAATAATTTAAAGGAATAGTATTTTATTTAAAAACGTTGAAAAACAGTGAATTTAAATGGAATGCGCATATAACACATTCTAAATAAAAGTATTTAAAAAAAAGTATTTTAGAAGGAAAAACAACAAAATATCAACTTACCAAAAAGTAGAACAGCGTCTTCTTCAAAAATACCACTCTTAACTTGTTCATTTTAAGAGAGTAGATGCATCGTCTCTTCTGTATCTATGTTTCCGCAGTGGACTGATCGTTTCCCAGTAGAACACCGAAGTCAAGCATCACTGGCTGCGATATCAGTAAGCGGGTGGGTGACCACTTTGATCAGCCTGCGTCGGGACCGACGGTGCGCCGTTTCGTCCCTCGTTTAACTGTTCAACCGTAAAAAGCTTGGCTTTGCGCTCAGATCGTCTGGCTACGAAAGCAGGGTCCCCTCTGCAGAGGATCAAAATTACGATGGCATGTCTTTAGATCATCCTAAGGTATTTTAGGCTGGCCGTCACCAATATCCCATTGTGCAGCTCTAGTGAGACATAAATACCTTCTCTATCTATGATATCTTTCTGTAATAATTACTTTCGTGAATAGGTAAGACTTCACTTCATAAGAGTTTACTGGTGGTTTGACAAAAGAAACCATCAGATTTAGATATAAATAAATAAAAAACGAAGAAATGCTGAAGAAAAATACTTAATTTTTGGATAATTTTTTTTTTCAATTCAAAGAGCAAGTGCCATATAAGCAACCGATTGAATTATCTAACATAGCTAGAATGCGCTTTATGGAGGGCATTGTCATATAACTTTTATTCAAAGGATCACACAGTTCATTTTATATCTTCCGTGGTAAGTTGTCTCTAACTTACCTTTGCAATGTTCGCTTTGTCTTGATAGCAACTAGTAAAGGTAGCCCGTTTTGAGTCAGGGGTGTCATGGAGGTTATGGCACCCTAATTTCGTGACGAGTGGCCTGAGTGTAGCAATATGGTCAGAATTACGCTCAATATCACATTCACTTCCCTTGGCTAAGCGGTATCGCCTACGAAACGCTATGTAGCGGGTTCGAATCCAGCTGAAAGCTTGGATGTATTTTCTTGCTGTTTTACTCTGAATTGTGCTATCTGTTCTTTAAAATAACAGAGGCTTACAGATCGTACTTATTTAATTGAATACACAAGCCTTCATATGTATGAGTGCCAATAAAAAAAATTTACTTCCCAGAGAGCCCCGCAGTTGACTGATAGTAAAGTCACGATTTCCAGTAGAGCACCGATGTCAAGCATCACTGGTTGCATTCAGTAAGCGGGTGAGTGACCACTTTGATCAGTCTGCGTAGGGACCGAGGGTGAGTGGTATCTATGATCGATAAACTGTTCTACCATAAAGTGCATGACTTTTGGTCGTCGGGCTACCAAAACAAAGAAACCATCCCCTCTTCAGAGGTTCAAAATTTGTTTCTTTGCTGCCTCCTTGACCGACAGGATTTTTCAATCTCTGACGGGTCCCGCAGTGGCTTGATCTTTAAGACACGGTTCCCAGCAGATCACCGAAATCAAGCATCACTGGCTGCGGTCAGTGTGCAGGTGGGTGACCTCTTGGATCAGTCTGCGCCAGGTCCGAAAGCGTGCGATATTGGTCAGCATTAAACTATTCTGCCTTAAAATGCTCGACTTCACGCGCAGATTATCGGGCTATCGAAACTGTAGAGGATCAAAATTGTGATGGCATGCCTTAGAATCATACTCGTGGGTGTTTTCCAAACCATTGCCAATAGCCGATTGCGGAGCTCTAGTGAGACGTAAATAAGTACCTACTATCCAGACTATCTGGTAATCTTGGACCTGAATCTGGTTGGAATTTAAATCGGCATAGAGAATCAAGCCCAGTCTTCAAGCAACCGTATCTAAAAAGCAAAATATTTAATTTTCTTTTCACTCCCATTTGCATTGCAATTACCAGAAAGAGCCACATTAAGGATAAAATTTCAAGATGGATGGGAAAAGGACCATACACACTCTCAGGTGCCCTGAGAAATTTCGACGATGATGACGAGCCTAGCCCTTTGTTATGACAGCTCGCTGATACCAGTTAGACTCGTTTAATTTACTAAAAATTTAAAATGTGGTGCAGTATTCGAATCTCAGGCCTAGGTATCTGAACATAACTCTTTTTAAAGTGGGGTGGTTTTTACATGTGTTACATACCGGGTATATTCTTTTGCCTTTTAAGTTAAACCAACGAAATAACAGCCTAAATTGCGGATATAGATTTCTAAAGTGTGTCACCCCGAGATAAACTTTTTCAAACATCTCGAATTTATTGAGAGAAACTTAAATCTAGCCAAATCATTATGAGAATAATCTAGCTAAGTGATGCATTGTTTTCTATGCATTTTTACTCTGAATCGAATGACATTAAAATCAAATCAATAAGACAAACAGCACAAAAGTTATAAGGAATTTGATATGTATAAAAAAGTACATTTTCTTTTTATTTTATCTTTTAACATGTCTGAAATACCTTTTTAGAAAAAATAATAAGCATTATTGTCAATGTATTTATTTACGCTAAACCAAATGACACCAATACAAAAGTCGAGAAGGCATATAGATTTAAAAAATAAAATTTTATGATACATAAATCAGTGTCCAATATTGCTGTATACGCATATATCATAAATATACAGATAAAAGAAAAATTTGCAAAAATTCATAGAGTTTTTGAAATATTGTTTTCTTCATATTTTCGGCAATAAATAAAAAGTAACTTTTTTCTAAAATCCTCCAAATTCTCTACAGATTTTTTTTCTGTAGTAAAAAAAAAAAAAACAAAAAAAAAAAAAAAACAATACAGATTGTCACAGCCAAGTCATAAAAAAGTCATAAATGGTCACAGCAGTCACAGCCTCAGATGTGATCTCGTTTTCATTTGTCCCAAGGAGGTCATAATGTGACTTTGATGTTACTCTTTCTTGTGAAATCACATAAAAGTCTCCATGACTATTTATTGCGACTTTGTAGTCATCTTGTCTCTTGATAGTCACCTTAATTGAATCTCTTGAAAGTCACATAAGACCATTTTACGACTTGTCTTTCTAAAGTTATTAGGGTATTTCTTATGTCTCTCTAAAGTCAGACCAGTTACTTAAAGATTTCATCAGCAGTTTTTTTGCAATCTCTTAAAATTAAATATGCGAATCACAATAGAGTCCTGAATAGTAAAAACAATTACATGCACGTGTGATATTTTTTAAATGGCTCCAAATGCCTCTCAGTATGATTTCGAAAAAAAAATATTTATGTAAACGTGTTTGTTAAAAAAATTTTTCGTACATGCTCTATTTTGATTCCTTGCCTAAATTACGGAATAATATTTAAGTAAATCTATTTTAATATTATCTTTTCCTTCTGTTTTAAAAATTTCTGTTTACAATTGCATTTTCTATAAGATTCATGCAAAAAATTTCAAATTTTACACAAATGTTATAGCCACAAACCATCTTGATAAGATTTATTTTATTCAGAAATATTATTGCTGAGGTAGAAAAATAAAGTTTTTGAGCTAACAAAACCATAAACAAAACTTTTTTTTGATACATTTGAATAAAATGCTTTATTGTATTTAGCGTAGAGTGCGTAAGAAAAAAAAAAAAAGAAAAAAAAAAAATCCGTATCATCCTGCAAAACTTCATGTTTTAGGACTCAATCTTAATGGCTTGACTGAGTGACCTCAAATGTGCTAATTAATAAGTGCAGACGATATTTATTAAAGTTACGAAATCAGACACAAAAACGTACTTTTTCTAAATAAACATATCTTTTTTTTCAATGAATTTGGAGTTTTGACCACCAAAACATAGGGGGTAGCCGCAATCTGGGAAATATGGTCCAAATAGTTTGGTCAGGAGAGAGTTCTAAAGTTTGGATCCTTTAATGTCATTTTTATTTTTTTATTTATTGCGTATTTCGCTATATCTCCGATCTTTTAAAGCGAATAGAAAATTTTTACACATTTACAATTATTACAATTTAGAAATCGAATTTTGTCTGACAAATGTCGAATGAGTCTGACATTTTTGAAATTTGATTTCTCTGGAACTATTCGACCGATTTCACTTAAATTTCGTATTTTGCTATATAAAATTTCATTCCTTAAAATGATTCAAAAATTTCAATATTTTTTTTAATTCGCTCAAGTTCTAGAGATATAGAGAAAAAATATTAAAAGTTTCAAACTTAGGAGCACTCTCCTGACCAAACTATTGGGATCATTTTTCCCAGATTGCGGTTACTCCCTATATTTAATTTGGAGTTCAGAAGTCCGAATCCGTCGAAAAAAAAGTATGTTCATTCAGAGGAAAAAACTTTTTGTGTCTGATTTCGTAACTTAAGATATCGCTTGCACTTTAGCAAACATTAATTAGTTTTTCGCGCATTTATTTGCGTGTTTGAGGTCATCCCCTCGAGTCATTAAGATTGAGTCCTAGAACATGAAAATCCTATAATTAGATCAAAAGTAATTCAGTGTGGTCCGTTTCTTTTTATTTGCGCACTGTAAATTTCGACTAATATTGATAATGTTTACACTTCAAAGATTTATTTTCAGGAAAAAACGAAGACAAATCTTATATTGAACTTGAAGCGCTTTGCATTGAAGCATATATTGTGTTGGAATGCCTTTCTTTAATCATTAATTTATAATCCAACTAATAATTTGTTTATAATTTTAAACCTAATTTTACAACGAATAAAAATTTAAATGGAGAGATATTCAATAGGGTAAAATCATTCAAAAGAATTAAAATCAAATTGATATTTGTTCGAAAATAGCAATTAGATGTTTTAAACGATTTTAATCGATGAGTAAAATGACTCGATGAATTAAACGATTAAGATGAATAAAACGGTTAGATTAATAAAACTATTTTAAAGCAAACGTGAACCACAGCTGTAGTCATTTTTTAATCGTCAGCAAGTTTTGTTTCTTCAAAGAGTGGCTCAAACTAAGGAATTTGATGTTTTCATTAAAAAATGAACCCATAAGAAAAGAAATTTGAATGTTGAATCCGTTGAAAAGATCTTATAGGCTTTTAATTATAATAACTTTATTCTGCTTACTGTGTTATTTAATTGCTGTTGATTTTTTATGATGTTTAGTTATATAGTTGTGATGTATTATTCGGTGAAAAAGGGCGAACAACTGGATACACTATGTATATTTAAAAATGGTAGCTTTTTGTCATTGTTGGTTGAAATATATAAACTCATATGATAATTACAGCAACTACGATGTCACCAAAAATTAAATATTTCAAAAAAGTGATCACATTTTGTTAAATGTTTTATTTAAATTCTAAAAAGTTTCGATCCTTTTATGGTTTAGCTAAAAGCCATTGTATTCTTGCGATCTTAAGAAGATTTGAACTTTCATAGTGGTTATTTAAAAAACAGATAGTGATTTCTAAAGTTTTTTTTTTTTTTTTTTTCATGACGCAACAAATAGAGAAAAATCACATGGAAAGGGTCAGTTAACTTATTTTGTTTTCTTACACATAGGCTCTTATATTAAATAGTAACTTAAAAATTTGTGATTTAAGGTTAATTAGAAGTTAAGGTTAGATAGTGGATTAACAAAATTAATATGTTTTGAGTATATCTTAGTTGTTCACTTTGTATTTTTTAGGTCTATTTAATTTCTTTGATTTAGGGTTCTTTCGTTTTCTGATATTTTTTCGGTGTTTGTTTTCGATTGCTATGTCATTGTTATTTCATCTTGATTGAACAGCAAATAACTTAGTTAAATCAGACAATTTCTCATTCGTTCTAGGTAAATCTCCAACAGACTTTCGAATCTTAGTAACCAGGTATAGCATAGTACCGTTGCGTTTTTCTCTGTTTCACAATTTTACTTTACAATAACTGATGTTGTTGTTGTTGCTAATCTCGGAATCGTCTAGCAGCGCTAGACGACTCCCATGAATCCGAACACCTCCAAAAAGTCCATAAAAGGAAAGGAGTGTCGCAGGACCTCATCTTTACCGAATCCCAACAAGTCAGAATATGCGCAAAGAAACCCATGTCTGTCGAACACCAATGGCATTCAGGATAAGTTTTTTGGCCCTGGTTGAAAGTAAGGGATCTCTCTGTCTAAGATTGAAAGATTCTCCCGGGTTTTTTTTTTTTTGCAAAATACCAAGAGTGGTTGGGAGGAGTTCTTACGGTCTTGTTTAATTTCATTTTTGCCAGGGAAGAAATTTCACCAAAGGTAAACTTCCCACAATGATCAGTGTCTTCTTCGGCAGCGTATTTGGCCAGGAAATCAGCCCTCTCATTCCCATCAACCCCAACATGTGAGGGAATCCACTGGAAGTGTATAGAATGGTTGGAATGGATTACAATAACTGATAAAATTATTATAAAAATATTTTTATTTTGTTACTCATATAGAATTTTATTTTTCACTTGTTAATAGATGGATTTACCTACAAGATAGTATAGTATTCTTGAAAGAACGGTACTACGAAATATCTGTGATGGAACTCTTGGCTTGAAACGGCTCTTGGAAAAAAAAATAACTAACTTAGAGCTGTATAAATTTTTAAGGGAGCTTTATGTTGTCTAGTTCATAAAAATACAAAGATTGAAAAGGTATGGACATTTAATGAGAATGATGGTAGACCAAAACTGTAGGAAAATATTTTCGTCAAATTCTATAGGAGCGAGATGAAAAGGAAAACCACTGGTCTTAGGTGGATCGACAGTGTTCAGAAAGACATCAACTCTTTGAAAATATTTAATAGAAAATCTCTTTAAAATTAGAAAGCGGTAGCAAATATATGTCTAGAAATTTGCTTATGAATATGATTGGATGAATATGAATACGATTGGTTTGTCCTTTTCATTTGTAAACCACTATTTAAAACAGAATTTGGGTTCGTGCGCACAATTGGCTCATTTTTTTAACTAGTCTGCTCAGACAACTTATAAAAAATTTTGTGGAGGCTTTTTCATATAGGAGGTGATGTCTCAACCCCTTCTACATAAGAACTAATTAAAAAAGGAAATATAATTAACATATTTTTTTATAGAAAAATAATACATTTAAATAAACATCCCTGTTGAAAAAAAAAAATACCTCTTCACCCCTTACCTGAATTAGCGAATATAAACATTAACTATTAAAATAACGAAAAGTACATTCGTGACGTTAACAATCGTTTCAGACCCTTCTATAAAAATTTAAATGAAAAATTATAAAAAAACATATCTAAAAATTCTTATAAAAAACTAAAAAAATAAAAAAATATGTACCCCTCTAAAGTTTTCTTCACTTACCTCAGTTAGTAAATTAAAATTATTAAAATAGTGAGGAAAACATTCATGATACAGATAATCGTTTCAGATACTTCTCTAAAAAATTGGTTAAGAATAGAATAACGAATCTTTTATAACAAAAAACATGTACGCCTCACTCAAAAGTCCCCTCCCTTTTCTTCAATTATCGAATTTAAATATCCACTTGTAAAAAAGCGGGAATAATTTCTATGATGGTGAGAATCGTTGATACTCTTTCTAAAAAACAAAAAATTTGAGCATTAAAATATAAAGCACCTTTTAATAAAAATTTAAACAATTCCCCCTTCTTAAAGAAAAAAGAAAAGAAATATATTGTACTCAAAAGTCTTCCTTCCCTTATTTCAATTAGCGAATCTGAAAAATAACTGTTAAAATAGCAAGAAAAACAGTCACAATGTAAGAATTTATTTCAGTCCCCTGTACATGACAATAAATAAATAAATGAATAAGTAAATAAATAGACAGATATAGATATCTTTTATAATAAAATAAAACGTTTTATACTAATCTCCATTTAGAAAGAAAAGAAAAAACGTCCCACTCAAAAGTTCCCTCCCCTTCAACTAACGAATCATCATAATTGTTAAAAGAGTAAGCAAAAATTTTCGTTGCAGAGAGTCGTTTCAGCCTCTTCCATAAAAAATTAGTTAAAAAAATGAAGAACAACATATCTTTTATTGCAAAAATAAATAAATATCTTTTATAGTAAAATAAAACTCCCTAAACTTTTATAGTAAACTAAAAGTAAAACAAATTCTCCCTTCAAAAGGAAAAAAAAAAAAAAAAAAAAAGGCCAATTCAAAAGTTCCCCTCTCTTTACCTCAATCAACAAATTTGAATCCTAACTGTTAAAACCGCGAAAAAAGCATTCAGGATGTAGGTATCTACCTCATATGAAATTTCCCAATAGATTTTCTCTGATGATGAGGTACCTTTTTTATCGGGCCTTTTTTGACCGGAGCTTTTTTTTTCTGGACTCTTTTAAGTGTCTAACGCTTAGAATGATTTCATTATAGCCTGTCTTTTGTTGTAATTGAACACTTTTGCTGAAATAAACGGGAAAAAAAATCAGAAAAAAAAATAGCAATAAAAAGCATCGCCGTCCATCCAATTAAGCAGTGATAGATGACTCAACGACAAAAACACCATTTGTGAAGATGAGAATTTGCATCGGTATATAATGATTATCATAAATTTATAAAATGGCTTAGAGAGTTCTCATTGAACTATTTCTAATAAAGATGGCAATTTTGTCGTATTTATGTCTCTCGCTTATCGTTTCTATTTAAGTAGATCATTTTTTGTAAAGTTTAAACAAAAATTTATGAAGTGTTTCAACAGAGACTGCATTGTCTTTTCTTAATTGATGGGAAATATCTGACTTTAATAAACAATTCTTTTACGATGGAATGTATATATATATATAACTACACAAATCCATGGACAGGTACAAATATAAGTACTTTGTTAATTTAATGTCTAAAATATTTTATTCAAAAATTTTCTTGAAAATAGTTTTTTTAAAAATAAAGTAAACTCTCCTTTTAAGAAAATGACTCTTTCTTAGTGAACTCATACAGTTTGTTTTAGATTTTTGAATTTCAGCTTTAAGAAGGTATGTTCTATTACTCAACCTTACTTTTGTAAATTTTAGACCAGTCTGGGTACTACTATAATTTTTATCACGTGCCATAATTTTTTTTTTTAAAAAATTTAATTTTTTTAGTCCTTCACATGATTTAAACTCTTTTTTATTTTAGTACATTTTCAATACCCAACCTAAACAGCACAACCGTAATACACTAATCTGTAATAGAAGGCGATCCCGAAATCGAAGTCATTATTTGCAAGTTTGTTGATAATAGAATTTAAAAAATTATTTAGGAATTTTTCTTCAAATGTTTAGCGAGTTTTGTTTCTGAAATATTTACCAATATTCTGGAGAGTTTTTTCAAGTTCTTCGACCTTTTCTTTGGGGAAATTTTGCTTCTTATTTGCAGCTAAAAAATGGCACCTGATTCTGACAATGATTTTGATGGAACTAAATGAAAAGCTAATAAGTGCTATTAATGCTTGATATTTTCAGGCTCCCGCTAGAGGGCGTACCCCAGTGTTGCGATCGCGATTAGTAAATTTAAAAAATAATAAAAACTGATTTTGCTCACCACTACTTATAAATAATTTAAACTTTCATATGAAATTCCTTTGTAGTCCTTGGCGTGGTCATTTAAATGTTAACAAAATTCAACAAAACTCGGAAAATTTCGAAATTTTATGAAGTTGTCACTTTTCAAACTATTTTTGCCGAAAATGTAGCAGTCTGCCTGTTTGAAATCGCATACCTGCCTACTTTTGATCCGTCTCATTATGTTTTTTCCCAGTGGTAGTAAAATAGAATTAAAATTTCAATTGTAAGCAAAAAAATGCGTTATATTTTAAAAGGCTTTAGCTGACAGCCATGATAGTAACACATATTAAGATATATGCTTAATTTTTTTAAGACTAGTGGTGATCAAAATCATTTTTAAAATAAGTTTATAAAAGAAAAAAAAAGTATATATTTACTACCACTTTAAATATAAAAATAAAATTTTACGCCAAATGCGTAAAAGTTGGCAGGTATGAAATCGTCATTCCTGACGGTGGTTCTCTTTACTGTCAACAGATAGCAGCACAATAAGAGGAGTTTACGGGATTGCCACGGGCGACTAAAAATGCAAAATTTTACTACTAATAGAGATTAAAATAAGCAACTTTTTATAGTATATTTTTTCAGTTTACTTTTGAAAGCAAATGCAAAAAATTGTTGCTTCCTTTTAGTATGAATAATTTGAAATGTAAGTGATAGTAATAGTTATGACTGTATAATTAAAGAGATATTAAATAAATAAATTTGAATTGATTTTCTACCACTTTTTACATTTTTAGTCACATTTGGCATCCCTGTGTTCATAACTTTCTCTGGTGGATATGAACGCATTAATTTATACTTATTTGAGATATGAAGTTAATATTTTTATTGAAAGTTTAAAAAAATTCGAACAAATAATTTAAGTTACAGACGATATGCTATGAAGAGAAAAAAACTGATTAAAAAATGAGGATTCATGATGAGAGTGATGTTAACATAATCCTCTTGATCGTTGTGTACGATAACAAAAGTATTTCTAAATGAACTTTAGTAAAATTTTCACCTTTGTGTGAGACTTTGAAAGTTTAATATAAATATTAATTTCATGAGTTATTATTATAATTACATATTTCAGAGAAAGTCATAAAGAGAAACTCAGATTCTTTTAGCTTATCAATACAAGTCAGTTTCAAAAAAGAAAGTAAATTTGTAAATTTGATTTAAAGTTATTTTCTGCACCAAATGATTGAAAGTTTCATATAAAACACCAATTCATTCTCTCTTGGCGAGCTTATCGTTATTAATTATTAAAAAAAAAATCTTGGCAAAAGTTCTGAAAGCTTTAGTTTTAATTGTCCACCACTCTATGAAATATTTTTCAAAAAGCGTTGTAGTTAGCAGCTCTGTTAGCATTTAAAAGAACAAAATTGTAACTTAATTATTATTTTTTTTATCTCAGTGTAACAAAGACATCCGTGTTTACCAAAATATAATAATAGAACAATTCTTTGATTAAGAATTATTTTTTAGCGAACATTCGAGAAATTAGAAATATCGAATATGTGATAGTATCAATGGAACTTTTTCTTCATAGCACTACAAAATATTTTTACAACAGTAATTCGGAATGGGTTAAAATGGGCTTCATTCCCATTAAATGTTTTTCAAAATAATAAAGATAATTCTCAAAGTGGCTTCATTTTAAAATTAATATTAAAGAGAAATAATTTTGATTACCATCATGATGCAGAAATAAATAAATATCTGATTTGTAAATCTGATAAATAAATTTTGATCTAAAATTAGAAGAAATTTTAATATTTAAGTCTTTGCCTTCGTTAGAAATATTAAATAAGTCTAACTATAAATGTCTTACCTTATTTTTCCTAAAGGTATTCTTTGCATCATTACACGAAGGTCTCGCAGTGCTACAAGAAAAAGAAAAAAAAAAAAGAACTCTTCCCCTACCTTATTTTTTGATTTGATTAAACCACGTCCCCTCCCCTCCACGTGCAAAATAATCGCTCTGCAGGGACTCGTGTCATCTTCGAATTAGGCCTTGATCCCGAGTTAATATCGAAGGATCCAACTTTCCCAAGTAGAATTTGCTCGTTGTATAAACATGAATAGAAAAGGTGGAAGCGTTATCGTCCAGCCAACAAAAGAAGCCACAAAATTTTGATTACATACTTGCTCACTAATTCGGGGTGAAAAAAACAAACAGACATAATAATTACTTTACATTTATGATTAAATCTGTCACTTATTTTTCAAGGCATCAAGTATCCATCTTTTCATTACTAGACACTTTTTCACTGAATTATGAATGTTTCTCCGGTGATTAAGAGCCATTATTTTGAACTTCAGACAATGTGTGATAGTTGTATTTTTTGATTAGCTTGTTTTATCTTTAATATTAAAGTAGGTTATGCAAAATGAATATTGTGGAAGTTTGAGTTCCTGAAAAAAATTCCCTTTCCTGTAGAAAATTTCAAAGTTTAAGGTCATTTCTTTAAAAATGAAATACAAGTATTTTTAAGGAGCTTATCTAAAGAAAACAACAACACCCCCAAGTTTTGCTTTACTATCCTATATTATTAGTCCATCGCTGCCTAGTTATGGGCATGTACTCGTTTCTATGGAGCATTGTTGCTTTTCAGAGTTATGCTATGTCAAAGTTAGCAAAAATTCCATTTTTGGCATTTTTCTGCCCTTGATTAAATCTTAGTCAAACAACAGCACCTCAATAATTCCTTGACTGAATATCTGAATATTAAAGTTCACTATTGTAAAAAACTCTGTGATCCAGAACTTTCCTGAATTATCGAAGCTTTTAGTAGATATTACCATTATAGATGTAGCTGATTTAACATTTTTATTCTTAATTAGTTATACTAACAAAAAAACCGCTATGACTAAGAAACTGAACTGCCACTGTAAGGAATTGATGCCTTAGTGACAGCTTGAAGCCCACAACCTGCACTCAACGGTGACCACCACACTGTCACAATTTGGCAGTTAGGCAGTTGGTCATAAAAATGCGGAACCTCGAAGAGCCACCTGGCTCACAATTAGCGGTTGGAGAAAACGTTTTCCTTTCATTCAAAGTCAATTAGATAAATAATGAATATTTGATAAATTAATATAAAAAAAGAAATTAATTCGCAGCTAAAATGAAGAAATTATTTTTTACTATCCTATGAATCGAAGAATAAATAATTAGATAATCGAATTCTGCATAGAAATAAAATATCCTGAAAATGGTTCACTTACTGTATCAGCTATAAATCAAAAGAATGAAAATTCAAATCCTAAAAGCTTAAATTGACTCTTATTTTGGACACGGTGATAAATACGCTATATTAATTAAATTAATTAATTAAATCTTATATATGTTTAGAAATTTGAATTAAGTAAATTTAAATTGCAAAATAATTCCTTTAAAATGAATAAAAACTTTACAAGTAGGAGGGAAAAAAGGTAGATTGACGTTACACATGACGAGTCATATGATCGATAAAGGCACAAGAGTTGAAGGCAAAGAATGAATTGAAGAATTCTCGATATTAAGGTAAATAGTTAATAAATAGTAAATTGTTCCCTAATTAAAACATTTCCTTTCTTTCAAATGAAAGAAGAAAAATTTTTTTCTGTTCTGTACAAAAGACGTAAAATATACTTATTTTTTGTCAATCTTTTGAGTTACATTAGAAATAATCAAAAATTTAAAATTTAATAACTCCGAAACAAATTGAAAATTTGAAAAAGAGATCAAAAATGTTTTCAATTTTTTTTAATTTTTATCTTAAGAGTATCATGGTAGCAAGAAAAAAACAACAACATTATTTTACTGCGATTAAATTTTCTAAAAATTCCAAAAAATCGTCATTACAACTGATTTAATTATTTCAAAACTAATTTTAAATTTAACAATATTAAGACAAAATACTTATATTTACAGTCATAAAGATACGGGGCTTCCAAAAAATCACAATTCTCTTGCTAATTAATATTTTTCGCTAAACTTAATTACGCGGTAAAAAAATAAATCTTCATATTTGACGTAAAATAATTTACGAAACAATAACTGCATCAAAAACATTTTAATATATAAATAATCTTCAATCAATTCTCTAACAATGTGCAAATTCTTATATCGTTTCATGCAATAGTTTTCAAGTTATTGCAAGCTCATATAAGCATGCTCGCTGATAATTTTCTAAAACGCTGGTATCGGCAGCAATAACTATTTTTTTTTTTTTTTTAAACATAGAAAGATAACTAAATGTGCTTATAAGCATTAAAAGTAGGTTAAACATTTAATTTTGCATTTTTTTTTTTTTGTAGTCTCTCAATCTTAGAAGTGCTCGACTTCGCGTGCAGGTCGTCGGGCTACCGAAGCGGGGGTGCCATCCCCTCTGCAGAGGATCAAAATTGTGATGGCATGTCTTCGGATCATCCTCAGGGATGCTTCCCAGATCGTCGCCAATAGCCCATTGTGCAGCTCTAGTGCGACGTAAATGAACTACAACTACAACAACAACAACAACTCAATCTTAGAAAACTTTTATATATTTAAAATTTCTTTTTTTTATATTTTTTATTTTATTTCCAATGGCAGATCAAAGGACAACTGTAGTTAAAAAAAAAAAAAACAGACAATAACATGAGAAACAGAAGGAAAGATGAACAATACAACAAAAACAAAACTACAGTGAGTCTATAGATCGTTCATTTTGTGACGGGCTCTCCAGTACTTCTCCCACAAGTATCCCGAGTTTAGTGCGGGGCAGTGCCTAATGTGGTTTATGTCCATTTCTTCTTGGATATTACACAGTGTGCAAATAGGGCTTGGTAATATATTTATACGGAATACATGTTTGGAAAGGCAGTCGTGGCCAGTAGCGGGGCGAAAGGTGGCCACAGACTTGTCCCTATTATATTTAAAAATTAAAACAATTTTTTTTAGTTTGCTATTAAATTGATAATTATTTCTAAAATTCATGCAACATTTACTTATATTACAAACCAAACTGTATTTAACTATTCTTTTTTAAATTTTTCTAAAAGAAATGCGAGAAGGTTTTTGAAGATGAGCTAATTGACGTCTCAATTTCTGATGAAACTGGCTCGTTAGCATTAGGAAATGGGAGCTCCTACGACGAGTGATTAACAAATTGGCTTTTCAAAGGCAAGTAGGATTTAAAAAAGAAATAAATAAGAATTGAGATATCTGATACTATACTTATACATACTTTTGCTCATCAAAAAAGTTTAATAAAGTGTAATACTCAATAATTTAATTTTGTTCCCTAAATAAAAAGTGATGACTTAAAATTTCGTAAATATGCCAAAATGTGCCGAATAAGGAAAATCTTTGGGAGGCCTGCATGCAAATCCCGACGCCTGCATGCAACTTGAAAAGGAACCCCTTTAACAGAGTTATTGTGGTTGAAATGCAAACGCTCTTGATAACAATCTTTGAAATGACGTCTGCAGCTCCTCGGCTTTCTCCTGAATTTGAGTACGCATCCATCTCATCCACAGCTGGAAGGCACCCTTTGGCGCCCTACGTTCGGACTACGGATTGAAGGGTGATGCGTGCTTGTTTAGTTGTGCTCTATCACAACCTAACGAATGCACTATAAATTTTGAGAGTTTGTACCCACGCGCACAAACACCCATATATATACGGGCACAAAATACGAAGTATATTCTTGTATTTAATTGAATTTCTTTTTTCCTTTTACTACCACTGGGGAAAATGATACCCGAATTTTTTTTAAAACTAAAACCTTTCATTTAACAGCAGTCTAGTGCTGCTAATTTTTTTAGAACAGAAATATATATATATATATATATATATATATATATATATATATATATATATATATATATATATATATATATATATATATATATATATATATATAGATAGATAGATATATATATATATAATTTCAACATTGAGTTCCTGTGGAAAATGCTCTCATTTAAAAAGTGACTATAAATTTACATTTAAACTAAGGGTAAGTAACCACTTTATGTTAAAAAGAAAGAACATCCACATAATTTCAATTCCATATAAAATATTGTGATAGAAACATTTTATTGAACATACAAATGTTTCGAATGAAATTTCGGCAAGTCACGCTTGCCAGTTCTTGCCCTTGCTAATAAAGAATGCCTTTTATTTCACAAGAGGGTTAAAATTTACTGATGACTTAGCTTAGAACCTTCCCGGGTCGATAGCAGCACCACTTATTCATGAGGCCACTTTCACAATTTAGACATAGATCTAAAAGGGAGGGAAATTTTCTCCAGATCCATAGTGCTTAACCAATGATGTGTTTAATCAAGAATTATTAAATGGTATTGTTGAAAAGTTCGCCTGCCCTGAAAGGTGAACTAGACTATGACGATTCGATAAAACTCTGGAAATAACACTTTCTTGTCATTAAAGCCAAGTTTTCAGATTTCAGTGATGCAGAAAGTACTATTATGAAAGGAATGATGACAGTAAATTTATGTGTATGTTAACTAAACCTTTATTATGTTAACTATCACTAAGTAATTAAAAATTTCTATTTCGATGAACCCAAGTAAGGGGCTTTAAATCGTGGTGGTCACTCCCCTTTTGTTTCGATGAGATAAAAGCGAATTCTAAAAATATGTGCTACCATTTTTTTTTAATGAAAGAGCTAAATCGTATCTATTACGGTAACAACCGTGTTAATTTAATTTTTGTCTTTAAAAGCATATTTCTTTCAAGCCATACCAAACTCTACAATCTTCTTAATACGTACAGGTTAAATTAAAAGATAAAAAAATATAAGTTTCAGGAATAACACATTTGATACGGCGAAACAACTTCAATTACTGAACGCAATTTAGCCAGAAAAGAATGTAATTCCTTTCCTAGTTTTTGAGGTAGGAAAAACTTACTACTACTTTCTATTTACTTTATTAATTTGAGGTCATATTTATTTCACCGCGCCTATTCATAGGTTTACGCAACGAATAACTTAAAAAACTTGTACAACTTTTTTTTTATTTCATTAATCTGGGGTCAGATTGATTTATCCTCAGTTTAATAAGTTTACGCAATGAATAACTTAGAAAATCATTCTAACACTTTTTATTATTTTTTTTAAAATTTGGGGTCACATTTACTTCATGGTACGAAACAGTAACTTAACGCAATGAAGTACTTAAAGACAGCACGATATCTGAGTGATGAGTTACGTAAATCTGTTTCTACCAATGCCAAAACATTTTTTATTTTATAACCGGCGTTGAACAGTCGACCCAATTTTGGGTTTACGACTACCAATGTTCAACTACGTAGCCTCGCAATTTTTAAACCAATCCAGAAGACAAGGGAATTCCTGGATCACGTATTGGGAGAAATTTGCCTTCGTGGAGGACTTTTTGATGGAACTAACCCACATTTGCTTTACACGGAGAGGAAAAACACGAAAATCTCTCATGGTTAAGCCTGACTGCAAGGGGACCCATGATCAGTCTACCATTGAGAATATTTTATGTTAGCACTGTGGTTGGTGTAAGCCGGATGCGGAATTCATATCGACCTACCATCACTGGGATTCGAACCACGGCTCTAATACCAAAACTTGCATTTTTTAAGACAATTCTTTATCTGTGTTGATTATAATAGGTTATGTGATCATGCTAAATCAGATACATTCAAAAAATCGATATGCTTTTTCAAAAGAGATCTTTTTTTTTTGTGGTCAAAATAAGCTTATTCCTCCACGATTACAGTTAACTGTTATAGAGATTTTAAAAGATTTTTTTCAGATATTTTGAAAATTTTTACGGCATGAAAAACCGACCAACCGTTCAAAAATTATAAGAGTGATCGTTTTTCCTTTTGTTGACTGTAAACAATGAGTCTCTTGGTGAAATTTGACAGGTCCAGCAATCCTTCGAATCCTAGCTTCCCGGCATTACCCCAACTTCCTCAATATTCTTATGAATTCTCAGCTATGATTTTATATTCTTATATAAATAATTGCATCAACAGAGTGTGGTAGATAAGACAACCTTGTTTCTGTAAATTAAATGCTGATTAAGAAATATTTTCGTCACAACTGCTAACTCTTTTTTTTAATAGCAGATCTTGATAACAGATTTTTTCAATAACAAATCTTTTTCTATTAACAATAGAAAAGAGACTTGGTCTAAATTGCTTCAAGAAATAATTTGGTTAACGAAAAGTTAAAACCAGATTAATCACGGAGAAATTAATGTGGTTAGGTTAAACAAGCGTTTGATATTTCAAAAATGAGTGTAAAATCGATCAATTGATAAATTTTGCCCTCTAATGGCATAAAAAACAACCTTCTTTTTTTTTTTTATCATTCATAGAGGGCCTAAGGCGGAAAATATAAAGGCGGCACCTAAAAGCTTTTAGAACCCTCCTTTGCAAACTAAAATAATCCAATAATCGAGAAGCGTCGCTTTCTATTTACCTACAATAGATTCAAAGCCTTTCCCATCACCTCCAATAAAGATAGAAATGCGATGAGTTTGCTTTTAGCGGCACTTAAGAGATCATTAAATCCTGTTCACTTAAACTCGTTTAGAAGAAGAAATTTTTTTTTAATGAATAAATATTTTTTTTTAAGTAAAAATACACAAAAAAGTATTTGGTCTGAGTTTGTATGAATACTTTTTAGTTTAATAAACCTTTTTGTTTTAAAGATACGTTTTTTTTCCCTACGTTTTTTTCGGTTTTATTTTAAAAAAATACAAAATGAATTTATGATTTATTTTGTTTATAAAAATATTTTTAAAGACAATATAAGAAATAATTTTATTTTTTAAAGTAAAGTATTTTATTTTTTCTCTTTATTATAAATATCAAATGATAATGAAAAACTTTCTTTTTTCCTACAACAGATTTAAAACCTTTCCCATCATCACTAATAAAGACAGAAATTCGACAAGTTAGCTTTCAGTGGTTCTTAAGAGATCATTAAATCCTCTTCACTTAAACTCATTTAGAAGAAGAAAATTTTTTTTAATGAATGAATATTTTTTTTAAATTATTCATTCAACACAAAAAAGCATTTCTTCTGAATTTTGTCTTGTTTTAAGGGGTCACAGTACCCAAAAAATGACCAAACTATCGAAATTTTTTTTATTGCTTATAATAAAACTTCAAACTATTTCGAATGCACTGAAAAAAACATCATCTCTCTATCTACATTTTTAAAAAAGTTATGAATGATTTTAGATAGTCCTAATGCAGAAACTTGTTTAGCAGACAGACTTTAAAGTGCCTTTTCTCATAGATGATAATTTTGTGTTTTAATCTTAGTTAAATCCCTAAGGAATTTTTTCTATTTAAGATAAAACTTTGAAGTAAACTTTTTTATCTTAAGTATAATACACTTATTTAAACTGTGCATGGAATAAGCATTTTAGGAGGTATTACAGTTTTTACAGCATGTTATATGTACCTAACAGGAATTTTTAACCTTTTTTTTCTACTTTTTTACAAAATAATCTATAAAAAATATTCTAATTGATGTATCAACAAATGAATGCACAAAATTATTAAGATGTATATTCTAAGCAAGAAGAAAGAAAAACTTTTTGAAAATATGTTAAAATAAAATTTTAAAAAAGTTAAACAGTTTAATTATGTTTTGAAGATAAATTATTGATTATAAGTTAAATGAGCATGTAAAGCATCCACAAAATGAATGATTATACCTTTATTTAAAAAAATTGTTGCAAAGGTACTGTGACCCCTTAAATATAAATATGAATACTTTTTAGTTTTATAAACCTTTTTGTTTTAATGTAAATAAAAAGTTGTTTTTTTTTTCTGTTTTTTTTCTTGGTTTTATTAAAAGAAATGCAAAATACATTTATGCTGTATTTTGTTTATAAAAATATTTTTAAAGTCAATATAAGAAAAAGTTTACTTTTTTAAAGTTTTTTTTTTTTTTAAATGCCCACCTGGAAAATTACCTAGGTCATACAAACATCTGAAGAGCAGAATTTTTGACCACTTTTTCAGGGGTACCATTTAAGGTGGGCCAACGTTAACCTCACAGTGGCGACGGATAGTACAGAAAATAAAAACACATCCATGTCTTTCCCGGGATTCGAACCCAAAACCTTTCTGATGGAAGGCCAGTTCCCTGTCCCCAACACGGGCCGGTCGCCTCTTTTTTTAGAGTAAAATATTTTTTTTTCCTTATTATAAATATCAAATTATAATGAAAAACTTTTTGTTATGTTTTAAAGAAACGTATATAAATATTTTTTTCTGTAATTATAAGACAAAAATTGTTTTTATCATGATTTGAAGATAATTATTTGAATATTTATTTTAAATAAGTGTAAAAGAAAAGTTTAGGTTTGTTTTACTTCAAAAGAACGAAAAGTAGGCTATAAATAAATAAAACCTTCATCTAAATAACGTTTGATCTATTGTTTGAGTTTTTACGCACTAATACGGATAGTACAGAAAATAAAAACACATCCATGTCTTTCCCGGGATTCGAACCCAAAACCTTTCTGATGGAAGGCCAGTTCCCTGTCCCCAACACGGGCCGGTCGCCTCTTTTTTTAGAGTAAAATATTTTTTTTTCCTTATTATAAATATCAAATTATAATGAAAAACTTTTTGTTATGTTTTAAAGAAACGTATATAAATATTTTTTTCTGTAATTATAAGACAAAAATTGTTTTTATCGTGATTTGAAGATAATTATTTGAATATTTATTTTAAATAAGTGTAAAAGAAAAGTTTAGGTTTGTTTTACTTCAAAAGAACGAAAAGTAGGCTATAAATAAATAAAACCTTCATCTAAATAACCTTTGATCTATTGTTTGAGTTTTTACGCACTAATACGGATAGTACAGAAAATAAAAACACATCCATGTCTTTCCCGGGATTCGAACCCAAAACCTTTCTGATGGAAGGCCAGTTCCCTGTCCCCAACACGGGCCGGTCGCCTCTTTTTTTAGAGTAAAATATTTTTTTTTCCTTATTATAAATATAAAATTATAATGAAAAACTTTTTGTTATGTTTTAAAGAAACGTATATAAATATTTTTTTCTGTAATTATAAGACAAAAATTGTTTTTATCGTGATTTGAAGATAATTATTTGAATATTTATTTTAAATAAGTGTAAAAGAAAAGTTTAGGTTTGTTTTACTTCAAAAGAACGAAAAGTAGGCTATAAATAAATAAAACCTTCATCTAAATAACCTTTGATCTATTGTTTGAGTTTTTACGCACTAATACGGATAGTACAGAAAATAAAAACACATCCATGTCTTTCCTGGGATTCGAACCCAAAACCTTTCTGATGGAAGGCCAGTCCCCTGTCCCCAACACGGGCCGGTCGCCTCTTTTTTTAGAGCAAAATATTTTTTTTTCCTTATTATAAATATCAAATTATAATGAAAAACTTTTTGTTATGTTTTAAAGAAACGTATATAAATATTTTTTTCTGTAATTATAAGACAAAAATTGTTTTTATCGTGATTTGAAGATAATTATTTGAATATTTATTTTAAATAAGTGTAAAAGAAAAGTTTAGGTTTGTTTTACTTCAAAAGAACGAAAAGTAGGCTATAAATAAATAAAACCTTCCTCTAAATAACCTTTGATCTATTGTTTGAGTTTTTACGCACTAATATATAGACTTAAACAGTGTTACTAATGGAAATACCGCGTGGATAAATGAAAGTTGGGAATAAATTGTTCCTCTATGCACCGATATCATTTATATCTGGTTTTCGAAAGGTGTAAAATAAGCTCTAAAGTATTTATACCTATCTTCTTTTTTTCTGGTGAAAAAAAATAATTTCTTTATTGCAGTGATTGGCTCACCGCTAGAGGGCGAGTTAATCACGAACCCAATTAAAGAATTAAGAGTAGAGGAGATGAAGAGGAGCCGGCGCGTTAGACTGGTCTTTCCTCTATTAGAGTATCTTTTTACATTTCTATTTTGGCCGCTGAGGGCATTTAATATTTTCATAATTGTTTTTTTTTTATTGTTTTAAATACTAATAAATATATTTTTGTTGCTGTTACATTAGTGAAAATCTTTCAAAAGCAATAATCCTCATTACATTTATAATTGTAATAAATGTCAAAAAATTCTTGGTAATCATGAAGATTTTAATCGTCACAGAAACAAAGCTGTGATAAAATGAATTTTCACCAGTTTTTGCTCTTTTAAGGTTTGGTATATATGTTACCGGCAAAGTATTAAACGCCGGCATTCTATAAAATGCCTGGGCATTGTATATAATGCATTCTATAAAATGGCAAATGCTATTTGCCTTGTTAATACCTTGCCACGTAATACTATTGCCACGTAATTATTGCCACGAAAAGAATCGGATATGTATTTTATACTTTGCCAGTTTCTCATTTGGCATTCTATAGAATGCCTAGGAAATGTGTGAAATATAAATCGTTTCATACATTGCCGTCTAGTTAAAGGCATTATATACAATTCCTAGACATTCTACAGAATACCGGATTTCAAACTTTGCCAGTAACGTAAGTGTTCAGCTTCCTCTCTGACACTTGCGGGAATTTTTTACTTCGTAACATATTAATTTCACTCTAAATTTTATTGGTCAGAAGGGTTGAGCTAGATCAGTGCGGTCTTTTTACGAAACGCACTTTCTCTGAATGAACTAGTGTCTGATTTATCATAAGGCCCGAGAGGCACCAGCCTATGATCCCCCTGTTTCTGGGGGCCCCTAGGCCTATTTATGTGTTTTTTCTTAGGAATTCTCCATTAAAATTAACAGAAATTTAAATAAATATAAGCTCAAATTTACTAATTATATCGTAATTTAATATGTTGTAAATAATTAAAAAAAACTCTACATAATTAAACAACATGCAAATTCGGTTTAAAGTAACGACCAGGGGTCTCCTGACAGTTCTGTGCCGAGGGGACCCCCATTACTAGATCAGGCCTTGGAATGAACAAACTCTATTTCAGCCTTCGAAATTGACCCCTTGACTATCAAAATATGAGGGCAGGGGGCTGAAGCCTCAATATTACCAGAGAAAAAATATCAAAAGAAAATATACCTAGAAAATATGACTCAAGTATGCTTTTCAAGAGATTGCGCATTTCTTGAATTATTAGTGATGCGAAAATTTTTTGCTCTTGTTAATCTAGAAACTTCTCCATAAGAATAAGGTTTTAAAATTATATGATGTTTCCTGAATATTTAATTTATTGATGGTCAAAACATTCTTGATTTGCAATGCATAAAAATGTTCACATCATTTTAAAGCATATAATCTTATATGACAAAATCCAATATTTGAGTAAAAACGATTGAATCCGATTAGAGCCGTGACTGCGCAGGGGATAGAAACGTTGACCTTCCAACGAGGGTAACCGGGTTTGAATCACAGCGATGGCTGGTAATACAAGTTATAGACCACTAAATTCTACTGAATTAGTATTGTGCAGCTTGTAAAAAAAATAACCACAATAAAATACATCCTATACGAATTCCGCACCCGGCTTGCACCGACCACAATGCTGACGTAAAATATCCTCAGTGATAGACGGATCGTGGTTTAGAGTCCCCTTACCGCCAGGTTAACCTTGCGAGGTTTTCCTCAGCATGTAACGCAAATGTGGGTTAGTTCCATCAAAAAGTCCTCCACGAAGGCATATTTCTCTCAATACTTAATTCCAGGAGTTCCCTTGTTTTGGATTCTTGTGCTCTGGAAAATTGCAAGGTTACGGAGTTGAACATCAGTAGTCGTATACCCGAAATGGGGTCGCCTGTTCAACGACGGTTATAAAATAAAATAAAACAATAATTCGATTAGTTGTTATGTTATATTAGACATATTAGTAATGCAGGGCCAGTAATACAGGGTAATCAAAAAAATATTTTTTTTTTTCCTATTTTAATTTTCTTAACGCGAGTCTCTTAAATGAAATTGTTATTGCACTGAAAAATGTGGAGCAAATGCACTTTCTTCCTTTCATACAAGTTAGAAAACAATTGGTATTAACTACTGAATTGGTATTAAAAAATAACCACCAAACAATACGTCCTATATTCTATGTATAAAAGACATGGGAACAGTTTTAAATATAATAATATATAATAATAAAAAAATTCAGATTTTTCTTAAAATAGATTAATTAAAAAAACGCTTAAAACAAAATAGTAAACAATTTATATAAAAGTAATGTATAAAGAAGAGCAAAAGAACGTTCGTCTCCCCTCTCTAGAATAAATAAAGCAGGGTTCATAAAGGTGTCTCAAATCAGTGAAAGTTTTCTATTTCAACAGCTCCATAATAGACCAACAAGGACATATCTTCACTATGATAAAGCAATCAAATGTGGCCTCTTAATGCATAAGGGTATTGGGCGGGACCAGACCATAGGACAATGAGTCAACATAGAGATGGAGATTTGATATAGTCATCATCCAAGGGTCCCCTGGGGCACCACCCCTTCTTCATCTACCAAATGGAATTCACGCACTACTGCTCAACTATAGGGCCTATGGGACAGGTGATCCCGGTATTAATTCTATACGTGCTTTACCTAAGTCCAAGGAAAACCATTATTATAAAGGAGCGCACAATCATGAAAATTGTCCCACTTTGGAAACGTGCGCTTTAAAAGGAATTATCGATATTTTTCCATGAATATCTTTTAGTTATTTTGGAATATTTGGTTATGTTTTTTTATTTTAAATTAATGAAGAGAATGGTCATTCTTCAGTGCCATTTAAATCATTTGCGAAATTCTCTGTAGGCAACGTGAATCTATTTATGATTAATTGACTGTGTTGGAAATTGTATGGTGCAACATATATTAAATTTTTGTCTTTATTGAGTCATTGAGGCTGTTTTTTATGTATTGTTTAATTATATATATATTTAGTTTTTTATTGTTTTAATTTTTTATCTTAAGGAATAACATTTAATTATTGTTATTTTACAAGAAAAGAAAAAACCATAAAACGATTAAATTTACACATAGAAATGAAAACTTAATGTATAAAGTATACTGAGAAAGTGTCGTTCAATATAAGTAAAAATTTGTAGCCATTTTATTTTGAGAAAAAAGGTTCTCGTTAATTGTAAATAACTTTTACACATATAACACAGATTGTCACAGTAACGTCATACTTAAGTCGAAAACGGTTAAAGCGGTCACAATGTGACCGTTTTGAATTATCTCAAGAAGGTCATAATGTGACTTTAATGTTATTCTGTCTTGTGATATCACATAAAAGTCTTCCTAAGCCATGATGGTTCAGGGTACAGAGCGTTAGCCTTCCAATGAGGTGAACCGTGTACGAATCCCAGTGATGGCTGGTCGATACGAACTCCGCATCCGGTTTGCACCAATTATAATGCTGTCGTAAAACATCCTCAGTAGAAGACGGATCGTGGGTTAGAGTCTACTTGCCGTCAGGCTAACTGTGGAAGGTTTTCGTAGTTTCCTCTCCATGTAACGCAAATGCGGGTTAGTTCCATCAAAAATTCCTTCACTGAACCAAATTTCTCCTACTACTTGATCCAGGAATTCCCTTGTCTTTTAAATTGGGTTCAAAATACTAGGCAACGGTGTTGAACATTAGCAGTCGTAATCCCAAAAAATTGGTTCGGCTGTTCAACGACTGCTATTAAATATAAATAAAAGTCTCTTTGACTATTATTGTGACTTTTGTTACTTGGTAGTCGCAAGTATACTTTACTGGGTCTTTCGAAAACTTTTTTGCCACTTTGTTACAACTTTGATTCCTTAAAGGTCACGTGGACACCATTTTCTGATTTGTCTTACTAAATTGCAGGAGTATTTTTTGATATTTATCTCATTTTATTTTTATTAAATTTGTTCCCTTGAAGTCACGTGTATAATTTTTTGCTATTTGTCTCACTAAAGTTATGATTCCACTTTATATAGAACAGGCGCACTTTTTTGCGATTAATCTGTTACAATTAAATGTGTGCATCCCGATAGAGTCGTAAAAGGTCATAATGATTACATTCAGAAGTGTGACCTGTTTAAATATTTCCAGAATTCTTCATGCATGACTTTGGAAAAGAATTTGTTTCCGTAAACGTGTTTGTTTAAAAAAGAAGATCACGTTTCAGTTGAGATCATGTTTCATCCAACTCAAAACTGTTCTAGAATCTGTCCATCAATAAATATCGACATTATTATCTTTAATTATATTCATTAACAATCTTCAACCAATGCGACAAGCAATAAGAAGCTTTAGCCTAGGTATTGACAATGGTTTCAGTGGAGTAACTTTACTTTCAGCTAACAGTAGATTAACCAAATCTTTTATTATTTTTCCGTTACATAAACACAAGATTCTATAGGCAAGCTTGCTTCCTTCACAAAACAAATGGCTTATCAACGTATTTTACAGAGATTAAACCATCGTGGAATAACGGAACGATCATACCAAGATTTAAATTATCCGGTAGTTTTTTCATCTGACTTAAGCTTTAAATGCCATGTCTCTTGCAAAATTAGTTTAGGCAGTGACATTACCGAAACACAAACAGAATGAAATACCTGATAACTAACACTAGTTTTTACGTAATTACCTCATCAACTTGTTTAACATTACGTGACAAATTATCCTCTTCAGTATCCCAAATAAGATTTAAAACTGGCATGTCTTTCTTAATAAAAGAGTCCTTAATATGTAAATTAGATAAAGTTTTTTCTCCAACCTCGTAAGTTAAAATGTGACATCATAAATTGTGATTCTAAAATGGAACTCAGAACCCAAACTAATCATACGTAATTACGCTTTATTATCTGGCAAAATTGAGTACCCAAGGTATTTCGTATCTATTCTCTGAATCAACGTATTCTCAAAATGATTTCTTCCTGCAACTAAATTTTTGATATTTCTGGATCCAATACTCTAATAAATCAGAAATATTTCTTTCCTTTACCAGGATATGCCTATGAGCGTGCTTCCGTGAATTACCGTATTTTACCCGTCAATCAATTTCTTTATCAGGTTTCCAAATCGCTTGTCTTATTATGAAGCCTTTGTATATATCTTTGACCCGTGAAACCTGTTTACTATCAGAACAAATTTGTTTTTGACCTTTAAATTTGCATCGATAGCTTTAATCAATACTACTTAATTTTACAGTATAGGGGAGAGTGGGGTCAATTGTAACAGGGTACAATTGTAACAGAGCAAAAATTTCGAGTATCGGGTTCTAGATTTGGTTTCTAGGTGGCGCACAAGGTGTATTTAATAAATCTACATGCATACCCCTGCTGGCAACCATTTTTATGTACTTTTGAAAGAGTTACACCACAAAAGATATTTTCACGCTACGTAGTACTTTTTTTGGTATTATAACACTATATTGTAACAAAGTAATTTTGTTTAAACAAATAAAAATTATTAACCGAATACGTAAGTGGACACCTTAATTAACATTTCAAAAAAAAAAAAAAAAGATTAATTTTGTTAATAAACTAGCATTGTTTTTAACAAATGAAGCTGAAATTGCGTCTTGGGGACGATTATAACAATAAGTAAAGGGACAAATGTAACAGCTGAAAATAAATAATCTTATGCTTACAAACCATTACTTAACTCTTTAAGAACCACCAATAGTTTCCTATATCATTTATATTATGTTGCATGTGCATTATTTTATTTGTCACCTTTCACAGCATAAATTAAAATTTTTAACCCCTTAAAGTTAAAAGTTTAACCCTTTAGGTCTCTGTTCATTATTATTTTTACTCCTAAAATATCACTACTATTTTGATCAATAAAAAAATATATCACAACTATGATAATATGTATAATTAACTATGTTTTAGTTGAATTTATGAACTGTTACAATTGACCCCGTAAGTGGGGACAATTGTAACAAGTGCACGACTGTCTAAAATTGTTAATAACTAATATAATAACATTTAAAATAAGGCATTTATTTTTTTTTTCTAGCAGAGGATAGTCTACTTTACTCGTCTGTCAATTAATACTAATAATATATTGGATTTTTTGTTAGTTAAAAATAGTTAAGTAAAAAATGTTACAATTGACCCCACTCTCTCCTACATATTGCGCATATTTTTTCCGCTAAAAAATGATTGCTCAATCTCGATTTATCTCTGTGGTAAATAATTTATAAATCAAACAAAATCTTCACAAATATAAGAGCGCTTACTTCTATAAAAAATCTAAACAGATCTATAACATATCTAATTAACATTTCTTTTTAACCATTAATTATTCCAACAATCAGAGTTTAAGGCATCACATTCGAGAAATGCATTCGATTATTTAACGTAGATATTTTATATTCCTCATACGATTATATTTTTAGTATCATCAAGACAAAAAAAATAACAAAATGTCTATTATTACAAATTTAACATCTTGCATGTTTCAATTAGCATTGGTTAGCTCGATGACTCTTTTTCAAACAAACAAAACGTATATTTTTAGTTTTGATAATCATTTCTAAGGTCATGGTTCTCTACATACAACTCCTTAATGTCTGTGGTTTATCAAAAGAAAAAAGAACAAACAATTAATTAAATTTTTTAAACTTATTTAAATTATCTATATCAATATTTTTACTGAAAGTGAATAATTAAAATGAAGAATGAATCAGTAATTCAAATTTATTTAAATATATTTCTTATTACAAACACATATATCAAATGAAAATTATTCTCGACTAAGTTTTAATCTATAAACGCGTACAGCAAACCTAGTCGCAGAAATGTAACAAATACATAACAGTTAGGGAGAAACGTAACAAAATTCTGAAAGTGATAATAAGCATGGTTCTGCAACATCACAATAGAAATGTTATAAAAAAGTACTTACAGAAACATTCCTGTAATTTTTCTTTTGAACTATTTCAAAAATAGAAGAAAAAAAAAAAAAAAAAACAATTCCGCAAGCACTTATACTTTTTAATACTTTACAAATACTAATACGCAAATACTAATATATTTTTAAATACTTTTACCTTAATAAGCTTCCTCTACGTGCATGTGCAACACGTGACATTGGCATACTGTGTTAATATTTACAAAATTTTGTGCATATTATATATATATGCAATTTGAAACTGTATATTGCTAAGACTTATGGAAGATAAAAAATAAAAAAATAAAAAAAAAAACAATTTAGTATGCAGAGACTGAAGTTTACCTTACTGGAACTTTTAAACATACTGGCTATTTCTTATTTTCTTTCATAATCTTCAGCAATATTACCTTAGTTAGTTAAACGACAATATTATCTAATTGATCCAAAAATATTCAAACAATCTTTAAATATTGCAGCGCACAACAAATATTTAAAAAAAAAAATTTTGCAGTTATGTTTAGAGAAGTTTCTGTCTTACATTTAAGAGGTTTTTCAGAGTTAGAGACAGCCCAGAAAAAATAGCAACTAGGAAACAAAACACATGCTATGGATTATGCTCCAAATTTAAATTTTAGGACATTTGAGAGCAGAATATTAGTATAGATAAAATTTGTACTTATTTTAATAAATGACAAATAATATGAAGTAGTTTAAATTACTCATTTTCAATATTTATTTTTACAAAAATGTGGGATAACACATTATTGTTACTTCTCTCCTTTTTTTAGCAAATTAATACGATTTCATTAGCTTTCTTTAAGCGTTTCACGGCTCCTTAGGTTTTTTCTCATAATTTCATATAGTAATAGTCCCGCAGTGAACTGATCGTTAAGACACGGTTCCCAGCAGATAATCGAAGTCAAGTATCACTGACTGCGGTCAGTGTGCGGGTGGGTGACCACTTGATCAGTCTGCGTAAGGACGGAGGGTGTGCGGTATTTGTCTTCGTTAAACTGTTCTACCGTAAAGTGCTCGACTTCGCGTGCAGGTCGTTGGGTTACCGAAGCGGGGATGTCATTCCCTCTGCAGAGGATCAAAATTGTGATGGCATGTCTTCAGATTATCCTCAAGGGTGCTTCCCAGACCGTCGCCAATAGCCCATTGTGCAGCTCTAGTGCGACGTAAATAAACTACTACTACTACTACTACTCATAAGCTTGACACCTGGGGGTGATTGGTACACGTTAAATCAGCGGGTCACCAAGTACTCCATGTTCTCATAACAAATTATGCCTCTGTGGGTACTGAATTGGAGATTGATCGTTATCTGGTTCATATCAAAATTACGTGATGAGTGAATGAATAAAATCTGTGGATGAGTGAATGAATAAAATGTATGAATTTGTGTGCCCTATGAACGGGTGTGACGTAAAGGCGTGGCAGAAGTAGAATTCTCGGCAATAGATGGCTCTACTGGAAAACAAAAACCGACGACAACAACAACAGCAACATAAAACCCTTGGATTCCTATTTTATACCGGGAATTCCCTTTTCATCTGTCGTTCATTTTTTACCAGATGAATTTCGATGCGTGCTCGTAAGTGTTAGCGACTGTACACTAAATAAAAAACAGACCTCCTTGGATATCGTTTCTTCTAATAATCAAATCTTAACGCTCTATGACTCAATGTTAATGGTTTGGGGGGGGGTGACCTCTAATATTCTTATTAATTAATACAGAAGATATTTTAAATCTCGAACTCAGACACAAAACTTATTTTCTCTGAATTCGGATTTTTGATCCCCAAGATATACGGGGTCGTCACAATCTGGGAAATATGATCAGGAGAACGACCCAAAGTTTGGATCCCTTAATGTTGATTTTACTTTTTACGTAATTCGCTATATCTCGAGAATTAAAAAAATTTTGCACACATTTCTGAAATTCGTCCATCTAAAGAAAATTCCATCCAAAATGTAACTTTTAGTATATATATATATATATATATATATATATATATATATATATATATATATATATATATATATATATATATATATATATATTATTATTATTTCGTTTAATAATAGTCGAAAAACTTTTGAATTGTAAGGTATACAATTTTTATCATTATTTTAAAGAATGCAATTTTAAATGGCAAGATCGGAAATATGATCGAAGTCAATCGAATAGCTTCTGAGAAATCGAACTTTTAAAAACTCATATTTTTGAAATTCAATTGCTCAGGAAAAATTCGGCCGATTTTGTTCAAATTTTGCATTTTTGTAAAATACGTTCTTTAAAATGATGTAAAAAAATTGCATACCTTACATTTCAAATTTTTTTCGACCATTATAAAATAAAATAATCAAAAATGGTAAATACTCACCAGAAATTATTCTTGAATGGAATTATCTTTGACAAAATGAATTTTATAATTGTATTCAAATTTTTTTTTTAATTTGCTTAAAAATTTCTCGAGACATAGCGAAATACGAAAAAAAAAATTATATTAAGGGGTCTAAACTTTGGAATACTTTTCTGACCAAACTATAGGGACCATATTTTCTAGATTGCGGGGTACCCCCTATTATATTTTGGAGGTTAGAAATTGGAATACGTTGAAAAAAAAAGGTATGTTTATTCAGAAAAAGTAAATTTTTGTGTCTGATTTCGTAACTTAAAATATCGGCTGCATTTATTAATTAGCATATTTAAGATCACCTTCAAGAATCTTTAAGAATGAGACTTAAAACTTTAAGACTCGATGAATCAGATTTCGTCTATAGTGATGCTAGGGGTAGAAGGAAATGCAACGAATGTATAAATTATTTGTACATGCATACAAAATTTGTGTGTTATGTTTGTATGTACTGAAATACGTATTTGTACGTTTGCTTTTTCATACGTACATATGCAAATGCGAACACAGGTACATACAAATGCGCACGTATATGTGTTCGTACAAAGTACGTATGAATGTATGCATACAGTTTATGCATACATTCTACTTATTTGCATGAACGCAAGTACATGTAATGTACCTGCGTATGTATGTACATACGTATTTAAGTACGTACAGTGATCAAAAATATGCTAATTAATAGTTGCAGACGATATCTTAAGATACAAAATTTCAGGCACAAAAATTTACTTTCTCTGAAAAAATATACATATTTTCGACTTATTAATATAGAATCAATTGAAAGTACACATTTTGGACCAGGGAAAAAATTCGTTTTTCAAAAAAGCGCCAAAATTCGCAAATATGGGATTATCAAAAATGATTTTAAAATTTCGTTAAAATCTTTAATATCCTTGTTTTTTAAATCGACAATAAAAAATAATTACCAAAAAAGAAAAATATTTTTTTCTTCTGGACCATGTATAAATTTAAACTAAAAACAAAACAAATAAATAAAAATAACTGTGTCTCGTATAAATTATTGTTATTCCTCTGTCAGATATTTATCTAAGAAGGTAGGAAAATCTGGCACGCAATCTGGCATTAATAGCTATTAAATAAAGCAAGCGACGTTAATTACTAATTTAGAATGCTCTTAAATATTTTAGCGAATAACACTGATTAAAAATTAAGCTTACTCTTCAATTCGTTTTAGCTTGAAAACTTAACTTGAGGGAGAAAAGCACGTATGAAAATATGTTTATGGTATTATTAATGGTTTTGAGAGCCATACGTGCTCGCTTCATGTTTTTCTCTAACCGTCATTGGAATGAAGATTTATTACGCTTTAGGGAAGTGGCAACGACTTTGAATTGAGCGCAACTATCTTCCTTCACTCACTCTCGACGAACCCGTTTTCACTTTCTTCGCCATTTTTCTTCTTTCACATTAAAAATAAACAATGTAAAACTTCCGTTTTTAGATGAAACGTCTTTGCGCGCAGATTGTCTGAGGGTTGGGAAAAAAAAAAAAAAAAAAAAAAAAAAAACGACGAAGATTATGGTTATAGGAGACAGGTGTTTTGTCACATCCATTCGTCAACTCGTTTTTTTGTTTTTGTTTCTTTTTCTTTCCCCTGTGCATTGGGATTATGTTTGGTGGTTGGTTGTTAGAAAGTGATGCCATTTTGTGATAGAGAAATTGTTACCTGTAAATAATATATCTTATGATTTATCGTTTTAGAGATCAATTTGAACTGTTTTGTTACCCTTTGTTTGTAAAAGATTTGGATATAATATAAAGGTAAGCATTTGGCGCATTTTTTTTTCCAAAATATTGAGTCTTTAAAACCTTTAATATATTTGGTTAAAACTTTTTAAAAACTAATTTTTTAAAAAAAGGAATGTGACGGAAAATAATGATAGTTTAACGCATTAATACCTGGATTCTGATATTTCAATGCTGTAAAAAGTGCCTTAAAGTTAAAAATGAAAGTGCCTATTTATTTAAATCAAGTGGATATTTTCTTCTCTTGCCTATCCCTTTAGCTTTGAACAGGTTCTGTGTTTGTCATATAAATATTTAAATTTTATGTATTAACGATCGGGTAGACAAAACTATTCTTTTCTGAAAAAAAAAGAAAGAAAAAAAAAAAACAATAATAAAATGAAAACAAGTAATGATATAAACAGCTATCAATTTTTCATTTTTTGTAATTTTTTCTCCTCGTTAAGAAAAATAGAACCATCCTCATAACTAGGCATAATTGGGTTAAATTAATAAATGACAATACCATGCCAAATTCGTGAAAATTAGAGAAATTGCTAGGCTCATTGAGTCACAGTTTGCGAATGTCACAGTTTGCGAATGAAGCTTGTGAAATAAAAAAGTGGTGGCGCAATTTCGCCTTTCTTAAGCATTTTCTAGGCGTATGCGTATTCCCATCACCAAAGATATTCTATTTAGATTTGAAATTCTCATGATACGCATTTCAATCCATTTGTGCCAGCTTCCTTTAAAAGAGACGGTTTCTTTTTCTTTTTTTTTTTTTTTTTCTAAAAAAAAAAAAAAGTAGAAGTAGAACAAGTTTAAAATAGAAATTTATGCGCAGAAACAAGATAGTTCAGTCTACAAAAATTTTGCATAAAATTAATTATATATTTTGCATATTTCAACCTATCTTGAGAACTTTTTAAGCGAATTGAAAAAAAAACTTTTTACCCAATTATAAAAATCGTTTATCCAAAGATAATTCCATGCAATAAATACATTTTAGTTTATATTTAGTCTTTTACTTAATAAAAGTCAGAAAAATTTTAATTATCAAGTATACAATTTTTTACATCACTTTAAAGCATGCAATTTTACATGGCAAAATACAAAATTTTGAGCGAAATCGGTTGCCGAGAAAATGAACTTTAAAAAGTCGTATATTTAAAATTTGATTTCTCAGGAACTATTCAATCAATTTCGTTCAAACTTTGTATTTTGCCATGTAAAATTACTATCCTTAAAATGTTATAAAAATTTTATATCTTAAAATTCAAAATTTTTTCGACTATTAATGAATAAAATGATAAAAAATAATAATATATAGATACTAAAAAATTTTTTTTGCGTGGAATTATCTTTGGATAAACAAATTTTATAATTGTATGCAAAAAGTTTTCATTTCACTTAAAAATAAAATTAGCATTATGAGGTCCAAACTTTAGATTGCTCTCCTGACCAAACTATAGGGACCATATTTCCCAAGATTGCAGCTACCCCTATGTTTTGGGGGTTTGGAATCCAAATCCATTGGAAAAAAGGTATGTTTATTCAGAATAAGTAAGTTTGTGCATCTGATTTCGTAACTTAAAAAATCATCTGCACAAATAATTAACATATTTGAAATCAACCGCTCGAACTATTAAGATTCAGTCCTAGAACTTGAAGATCCAATCATTTGATCATAAGTCATATAAGTCATAATGACATGGAAAATTAGATTAAGGTTTAAAAAAAACTGAAAATACTGATATTTTGGTTCGTTATTTTAGTGCACTGTACTACCACCTTTTTCATAATAAATTTGTTTTTGTGGCATTATTAGGGTAAAATTAATATGGCAGTAAATGGTTGGCTGACGGAATATTCGCTATCTTAAAACTTTTTCCAACTGAATTGTTATTTCACTAAAACAATTACACATCGTGTAATGTTAATCTTTTTTTATTAATTATTTTAAACCTTAACAATAAATGTTTTCTCTTAATTAAGTGAATTGCCGGATTAGTACCACAGAAAGGGTGCTTAGTATTTAAGACGGTATTTTAAAACTAAATTAAATAGGAAAGAATATAGTGTTTGTATTTAAAATAGGAGTGTTTCTTAAAGTGAATCTCTTTCATTACACAAATGATGTAGAATTTGGTGACAAACGCTTTCGTAATCATACAATTATTAATTTTTAGCATATTTTTAAATCAAATGACATGGAAAATTAGATTAAGGTTTAAAAAAAACTGAAAATACTGAATATATTAACATTTTTATACCTTACAATTAAAAACGTTTTTTCATCATTAAAAATTTAAAGAATAAATAAAAAAAAATAATCTTTATTCTTCATTATTTGACCTATTTGTTTTTAGACCAAAGCTTTTTAACTTTTCGTGAAAGAAATATTTTCATGTATTGAAACTTTCAAAAGATATGAAGAGAAATAGGACACATTAAAATAATATTAGAGTATCAAATTTTGAACCGCTGTAGTTGTTAATCTATAAAATCCAGCTTTTCAAACCTTTATCTAACCCAATTTGAAAGGGAAAAAACTGAATTAGATTTGAAAAAAGGTATGTTCCTTCAGAAAATGAGCGTTTTCTGGTCCCAAAAAAAAAAAAAAAAAAAAAAAAAAAATTATATTATCAGTCATACATAATTTAAGAGATTTCTATGATTTAACAGAATAGGTAATCCTTTTTGTTCTTTTTTTTTTTCGTCTTCTGTATTTTTCCTTACTTTTAATCATTTTTCTTATGATAATAACTGGTAAATTAATTCTTCTAAAAGCGAAGTGAATAGAAAAGAGTTTTTATTCCACTATTTACTTTTTATTAAGGGACACATAAACTAATATTTATGCAAACTAAATGCTATATCAGTCAAACTGAGCAACACATTATTAGTCCAAATGCACAATTATACCTACCAATTATACCACAAACCAACCTAGTCATTATTGCTATCCACAAAATTTAAAATAGTAAGCATTTTTTAAAAAAAAAAATTAAAAAAATTAAAAAAAAAAAAACATTTGTAAAATATTTATTGAAATAGCAATTTAAATATCCTATTTTAAAGACCATATTTCATTTTCAGTAATATATCATTTTAAGACGAATTACAGTGGTTAATTAAGTTTAAAAAGTAAGCATTTTTTAAAAAAAATATTTAAAAAAAACATTTGTAAAATAATCATTAAAATAGCAAGTTAAATATCTCATTTTGAAGACCATATTTCATTCTGAGAAATCTATCATTTTAAGTCGAATTACAAGGGCTAATTAAATTTAAAATAGTAAGCATTTTAAAAAAAAAAAATAATTGAAAAAATACATAAGTAAAATATTTATTGAAATAGCAATTTAAATATCCTATTTTAAAGACCATATTTCATTTTCAGTAATATATCATTTTAAGACGAATTACAGTGGTTAATTAAGTTTAGAAAGTAAGCATTTTTTAAAAAAAATATTAAAAAAAAACATTTGTAAAATAATCATTAAAATAGCAAGTTAAATATCCCATTTTGAAGACCATATTTTATTCTAAGAAATCTATCATTTTAAGTCGAATTACAAGGGCTAATTAAATTTAAAATAGTAAGCATTTTTTTTAAAAAAAATAATAGAAAAAATACATTAGTAAAATATTTATTGAAATAGCAATTTAAATATCCTATTTTAAAGACCATATTTCATTTTAAGAAATATATTATTTTAAGACGAATTACAGTGGTTAATTAAATTTTCTCACTTATGAAATCAAATTCTTCTGCACTTGAAGAACAAAAAAGTTTGATAAATGTATCCCATGGTGTTGCTCCTGTTACTATAAATAATGATAAAGAAAATTACTTTTGACGGTATCATGACAAATGTCCTTTTATCGATGATGTAAAAATCCGACATTCTTTGATGTAATTTGTCAGCCTCGCCTGCGTCTAACTTGGCGTTCCATAATCTTAATGGCTAAAGACAAAAATCGAAATTAACGCTATTTACATTCTTGCTGCATAAATATTACTGTTGTGATTTTCTTTGCGTTTATTCTTTTTATTTAGAAAATTCTAGCATGAGAATTATTGATCATCAAAATTTATCTCAGCGCCTGAGGCCATCCATCTTGAAGTTTTAATTTTAAGATGATGGTCATATTGATCATGATGAGTTGTTTAGATAATATTTTAAAATATTGCTAAACAATAATATTTTAAAATATTGTTAAAGTTTCAATAAAAAAATCGTAATATTGTGTAAAGTAGAAAAAAAATTTTGCTGCATTTAAAATCATTTTGGCAGGGAATATTTTTCTCAAAAAAATCACGATTTAACTCGTTAATTGCATAACTATTCTGAAATGCAATTTAAAAAAATATTTTTCTTACTGGTATCAAAAGCAATGTTTAATATAATGAAAAATCTATAATAAATTCGAAGTTTCCACGGGCGATTAAAATTTCAAAAAGTGCTAACTAATAAAATTCTAATTACATTAAAAGAAATTAAAATCAACAATTATTTAAGGCATATTTTTTCAGTTTATTATTGAAAGAGAGATTCGTTCGTTGTTGTGGAACTGGGCGTCTGAAGCCTTCCCTTATATTCCCTTTAGCCTTACGCATTAAGGAAAATCATTTAATGCTTCCTAATATGGAAGTGACAGAGGGACTAATATTAGAAGATTCTAAAAATAACTCCTCCTTTGAAATATAAATCTAATTACAATTCAATGGTATGTTTTCAGTCTTGAAGTCCCAAAATAGAATTTCTACACCTATTCTTTACCAAAGACATTTTATGAAAACGAAAGAGTTTTAATGTTGTGCTGTTATTAATACAAAAGTATTTATAATTTTTGTATTACACACACACACACATATATATATATATATATATATATATATATATAAAGTGGCTATCCAAATAATTATATGGAAAATATTAAAGCGATATGTATTGTATAACTCTTAGCTCAAAGCATTAACTCTTAGTCATAAATTGTTATATCTGCGCATTAATAAGGGTTATTGAAAAAAAACTGATGATTGGAAAAGTGGAAACAAGACAAGGATAAGCCAAAAGATGTAACTAATGGTAGATGCTTAATTCATTTATCTTATTTTATCTAATTAATCAATAGTAACCTTCACCATGACTTTCATTGCAAATAACTATTCCTTGTATCTTTTTAAATAGTAAGCTGAACGAAATATGCTAATTTCATTCACTTTTAATTGAATTTTGCATTTTATTAGTCGCTAATTAGGCGCATCCCCCTAACAAGAGGATGCTTTTGTTTATTTTTTACCTACCACTATAGCTTAAGAAAAGTACAATTTATTGATCCAAATATATTATTAATATATATTTATAACTATCTTGTTTCTGTAAAACAAAGCCCGATAGTAAAATATTTGTGTAACATTTTTTTAAAAATTAAAATGAAAAAAAAAAAAAAAAAAAAGAACAATAGGCGTTAACACAAATGGGTTAAGTATTTCGTAGCTGCAGAGTAACCTGATTTTCGCTGTGTATATATGCTTTAACGATATTCATAAAGGGTAATAACCAGTACAATAGTCCTAGTGTTTTAATTTTTCGTCCCCTATCCCATTCATCGTGGAACTTAAGCACTATTTTGGTTGGAAGTTAAGGTAAGCAGGCAGTGAGATTGCTTTTATGAATGCTTCAAGTACTTTGGTTGAATAACTAAAGAAGAATCAAAAATAAAGTGAGCCGCTTGCTCTAAACTACGTTTGTTTGAAGCTGGAGTTGTATCAGCATGAGGAAACGTAAAGGTTGATATAATTATTTCTTTTGATAGTTATGATATGAGGCTTCGGAGGTGAAATGTGCAGATATTGGTCTGTAGTTTTAATCTTTGCTATAATTTTCACATTTAAAGATTTAAGTAAAATTTGCTGTTTTACATTCTATGGCTTTATCGAAAAAATCTGCGTTTAGCTTGTGTATATGCTGTGATAGAGTTGGTATTTTGAGGTCTGCATGCATATTAGTATTCCTGATGAACCATCTGGTACAGGTTATTTTTCTAGGGATCTTGTTTTTGCATTGGTTTAATTTCTTCAGTAGATATCGAGGTATTGTTGTCCAGGCAGGTGAGGCATAGGTGAGTATTGGGCGTATCATTGCTGTTTATAGTAATTTCTTTAGTTTAAGTGACATATTCTGATTATATATTAATGTTCGTATGGCTATTATTGCTGCATTTGCTTTATCTATTGTGCTTTTGATATGATCATTCCAGGTGAGTTTGCTATTGATTATAAGGTCAAGATAATTTGCTTTTTTTTAACTATTGGTATTGGTATATTGAACATTTTGGTTGAAGTTGTGTACTATTTTTCTTCTTCCTTGTATAATTAATATTTGTGATTTTCCATCGTTGACTGCAATTTTCCATTTTAAGCAGCAGTCTTCTATTTCGTATATATGATCATGATTTAGGTTTCTCGGTTTAATAATAATACGGGTGTCATCTGCGTAATAGGCTGTAATGCTGTTATAATCGGCTTTGTTTATAGGAAAATCAAAAGTATATAATATGTATAAAATCGGTCCCAGAATGCTGCCCCGAGGTACTCCTCCGGTTGTGATGTTTTTTTTTTTTTTTTCTTCTCTTTCTTTTTTTTTTTTTTTTTTTTTTTTTTTGGTAGATTTTTTGTTTTTGATGGTGACTTGAAATGCTCTGTTAGAAAGGTAGCAGGATAAGAGTTTGATTATGCCGAGTGGAAAGTTTAACTGAATGAGTTTATATATTGTGCCATACTTTATCAAATGCTTTGGATATGTCGATCATCAGGAAAGCTATTGTTTCTTTATTTATGATTGTTCTGCTAATATAGTCTATTATTCGGAGTAACTGTTTAGTGGTATCTAGTTTTCGTCGAATTCCATACGTCAATCTCGTCGGGAAGGGATGTAAGTAGTGGTTTTATTTTGTTGTAGATGATCGAAAATTTTCCCAAGTATGTTAATAGACTGATTGGGCGATCATTCTCAGGGCATCTTGGGTTCTTGTTTTTCTTGAAAAATAGAATGACTGATGTGTTTTTCCTGATTTGTTGGTAGTAATTATGAGCAAGGCAGGTATTAAAAATATGTGTGATTTTGCAGATGTAGTTGTTTGGTAATGGTTTAATCATTTTATCTCATCCTCATCTGGAGCTTTATTGTTTTTCAGTTTTTGTATGGTGCTGCTAACTTCTTGATTATTGGTTGAATTTATTGTTTCTGGGATGTTCAGTTTGAAAATTATTAACATCTTCTGTGATGACTTTGTGATGATTTTAATAACCAGTACAACGAATCTTGACCAGAATGAGAAGAAAACATTTTTATGGGAGTAGTGGTAGTTAAATTTCACTGAATTATTCCTTCTTTCAATTTAGCCTTAAAAAACCTGTCGATTTTAAATATTTTAATTATTAGTATATTGTTTATGAAAAATAAATATCTTGCAACTTTTTCGGAAAAAAAGGAAATTATCCTTTCAACATCAAATAAATCGTAGAGATCTACCTCAGAAATTTGTAGAATTTGTATTTTGTTGTTTCTTGTGTCATTTGCTAATACTAACAAAACTGTCTCAATAAACCGAGCGAATTTAAGTCAGAGGGCGAGTTTTTTGTTTTTCAGTGGCGTCATCAATAGCCAAGAAAACGAATTTAGCCACCCACACACGTCACACCCTTTTTAAATGGTGGACTCATTCATTTATTCAAGCATCGCAATTTTGACCTGAATCAGAGAATGTATTGATTTGTTATGGGTACTTAGAGGACTTTGGAACCCGACAGATTTAACGTGCACCAGTCACAATTTACTGCGTGGGGAGGATCTGCAAGGATCGTATTCCCGACCTCTTGGACATAGCCCCAACGCCCTACCAATCAGGTTATCCCGACCCTAGAATGACTTTATCAGTTTTTCATCTATTACCAAATCTATCTATCAGTTATCTATCTACAAAATTTTTAAAATATGGACGTTTCTTAATTTCACTGATATAAATGATTAAAGATGGAATTAACACTTTCATTTATAAGTTAATTCGAGAGTCGTATAATATGAAGTACTGTAATGGAATTTCAAAATGGGTTGTCATTTTAATACCATTCTAAAATTTATTTTTTAAATTAGTTTTTAAGCACTTTTTTATTAATCAGATGGTAGGAAAATCTAGATTTAGATTAAAGAATATCCGAAAAATTGGAATACATAAAAAAAATTTACCGTACAATTCAAAAATTTTTTCATCACTAATAAATGAACTAATAAAAACTATTTCATTTATCTAAATTCCCTTTACATATTTGATTTTGACTTGAAGTTTTTTATTATTAAAGAATTATTGTAGTTTGACAAATCATTCAAATGACAAGAAGAACACATATTTTTTTAACAGTTATAACTCTAAGAGTTTCAAAACTTTGTACTTGGTGAGAATTTGTCCTATTTTGGTCGAACTCGATGGGGAAAAAACTATTTTTCTTCAGAAAAAGTGCGTTTTTTCGTGAAAATGAGCATGAGTTACGGTTATAGTTAACTATTATACATATTTTTATTATTTATTTATTTATTTATTAATATTTTTTTTTTTTTAATTATTGCCAAAGCATTTTACAGAATGAAAATTCAACCAACTGTTCAAATGAGATAAGTGTGATCCTTTTGATGGTACATAGTTGTATTTTGACATAAAATTGCAAGGTTTTCTTTTTTAATTTTAAAGTTTATTAAAAATAATTAATGTACTTAAGCACTATTCTCAATATTATATGATTACAAAAGTGTCATCCGTAGGAAAAGACTTATTTAAAATGTACTAAGCCATGCATGTAAATATCCTATCATAAATGTTATTTCACACTTCCCGAAAACAAAGTAGAAATATAATGATACCGGATTAGTTACAGTCCTGCTTAATATAACTGAACGTTGTTAGTGTTTAATAGATTTATTAACTAAGAAGTTGTTGTTCAGTATCAAGAAACTATAATAGGTTATGTTTTTATTTTTAAAAAATTTAATAATAATAAATAAATAATAAAGTTGATGATAGTAATTATGTAATAATAATAAATAAATAATAAATAAATAATAAAGTTAATAATAGTAGTTAAATAATAATATTAAGTTAATATAAGATCGCTATAATATTAAGTTAATATATATATGAAACAACTGTTGAACAAAGTCGTTTTAAAATGATTTGTTCAGACAATGAATTAGGGATATCAAAGAAAAAGCCTTGATCAATAATTTCTAACTATAGATTAAGGAGATACAAATGATGGAAGCTCTTTCAACATTGTTATGAAGGCTAAATTGAAAACAAATTACATTTATTACGCTAATTTTCCACTTTTTTACTTCAATCACCATTAGGAAGCTAATAAGGAAAATGTCCTTCCAACATAAAATTCGCCAAATAAAGAAGCCTTTTGAGTTACATTTCTTCCTTTTCTTCTTAAAAGGCCTTTCCATCATTTTTTAATGCCATCGCTTTCAAAAAGTAAACCAATTAATGGAATCCCGATTTAATTTGCTTTTAAAACTATTACCTTCTACACGGGTACTTGACCTTTTCAACAAGAACTGTATCTCAGTCAGAAAAATCCCCCATATTCAGAACATACTTTTCGCATATCTTTTACAAGATTTCTTTCTACTTTAACCGGTCTTAGTCAATTACTTTTTATTATAAATAGACAATTGTTTGAATTGTTTGCTGATTTACGAAAGCGTATCGAAACATTTTTGTTTTCTAGTGATTAATTATTGCATTGATAATTTTAAGCAGATTTATTTTTCTTTCTTTTTTACATAATTTCGTCAGCACCTAAAGTGACAATCAGATCTAGGTATAAAAGGTAATGAAATGTATTCTTAAAAACTCGAGGTTCTTTTTCTGATTGAAATAAACGAATACAAAATTTTACAAAACCGGAGGTCTGCGCAATTACCATATAACACATTAAATAAAAACATTAAATACCAGACCATTAAATAAAGTAATTACTAAGCATTAAAGTTCAGATTAATTTATGGAGAGGCCCCCTCGAGTTTAAAGAATATGTGTAAATAAGTGAAACAAACAAATGTTCTCTGATAAAAGTAACTACCACATTGCGATATATTAAGATATTCCTTGTATCAATTGTAAACAGAAAGAAATATGCTAGAAAAATACTTAGATGTGTATAATAGATGCTGATTAAAATTTACAGCATATAACAGCATTATAACCCGTAAAAAGAAAAAACCTGTAGAAAACCAATTTATAACTATTTGTTTTCATTAAAAGTTAAGAACGATCAAGAAATTATTCAAGATTATAACTTTTATACAAGATTATTTCCTATTTTGGAGAATAACTGTTGGTAATATAATGAATAACCATTCAAAAAGAGGGGGGCAGATTCACATAATGGATAGGTAGGTACTTTATTAACGTCACACTCGAGCTGCACAATGGGCAATGAGCTATCCGAAAACATGCCATCACAATTTTGATTCTCTGGAGAGGGGATAGCTCCCTGCTTTGGTAGCCCAACGACCTGCGCGCAAAGTCGAGCACTTTATGGTACAACAGTTTAACGAGGACCGATACCACGCACCCTTGGTCCCTACGCTACGCAGGCTGATCTAAGTAGTCATCCACCCGCATACTGATCGCAGCCAGTGATGCTTGACTTCGGTGCCGCGTCTCTACGATCAGTCCACTGCGGGAACATTTACATAATAGAGGACAAATACTCACAGAGAGATCCATGTTCCGAGTGGTGTTCAGACCCTCAACCATTGACTTCGCAGTCAGGCACCCTGACTGTGGCCTTGGAGAAACATTAAACTAATAACAAGTTAATAAACTTTTGAGCATACAGGGTGTCCAAAACTGTCCTTCTAATAGCAACAGAACTTATCTATCGAATTTATAGAGCACACCAAAGTTAAAATTTTTTGCACGTTGCGTTTTAATTGTTAAAAGCGGTTTTTTTTTCGTCTTCTGTTTAAATTATAAACCATTTCAATTCAGTACTACTGACTCTCTGTATTAAATTAAAAATAATTATTACAAATAATATTTCCTCAATCACATTTATGGCTAAAAAAAAAGGACTGTTTAACATCTGCCACTTCATACGAACAATAACCTATTTTAAAATATCATTTTTATGGAGTATAAAATCTTAATCTTATGGAGAATGAATCTTAATTTAAATATACTTAGAAAAAACTTGTATATGACATTCGCAGCATGATTCAACTTACTACTCATATTATTTTCACAAACACTCCAAAGTTGTCAAAAGCAGATCGGCCTAAATATGTATTGCATTCATTAAAAAAGGTTAATATATAAATAGTTGAAAGGTTAAGCAAACAGTATGTTAATAATTATTAGTATCGTAAAGTAAACCAAATTTAGAAAAGCGAATTTATCTGTAACATACAAATACTAAGTGTTAACTCCGTAAATTTAGAAAATGCAAGGAAGTGAGGAGATTTCTATTTTATTTCACCCGTAAATTCAAAAAATTCAACGTTGAGTGGAAATTTTTGTTTTAATTCACCCGTAAATTTAGAAAATAATGTGGAAATTTTTATTCATCCGTTAATTCAGAAAACGCAACACAATTATCAGATTTTATTTCAATTCACGTCATTCATTAAAAGCAAAATGGCCTAATTCACATCGTGATGGAAGATCCGCCACAAATCTATTTTGTTTTTTTCATTTCCACTAGTTTCGCTCTCTAACTGATGAAGACTAATGTGTCTGGTGAAATTATAGGCCTCTCCAATCGGCCGTACAAAATAATTCGCCAATTCATTAGTTTATTTATAGTCACAGCGTGACAACGAAATTCGCTAAATGCGCGGATTTGATCTGATAAAAGTGAAACCAGCAGGTAAGACTGAAGTCGTGTGCTAGGGGTGGTCCAGTCTCGTGGAGTGACTGAATGCTTGTACTTCGCCATCCCAAACAACATCATTATTCACTTTAATATCCTGAAACTAACCTGGGTGGGCCCAACGATTAACCCTATGCTCTCATCTCTTTGAGGGTTAATGAAAGCTACCCAATTAGGTTGGATAAGAATTCATTTTGCTTTCAATTACAGGATTTGCCTTTAGGATGGGTGATGGTAAAGAAAGTTCCTCTTAGGTTAAGATTATTTATCGAATTTTAAATCTGAATTTATTTTTTTTCGCTGGGTTTCTATTTGCATACGTACAAATATAGTAGCCCCCTAGTTAAAAAAATTTTTTCGTGAAAAATATTTCCCAGTAATGTAACTAGAATATTTTTTTAATAAAAATTTGCTTTCAATTACAGGATTTGCCTTTAGAAGGGGGTGATGAAAAAAAAGTTCACCTAAAGTTATTATGATTATTTATCGAATTTTAATCTGATTATTATTTTTTTTTTTTTTTTGCATACGTACAATACCTATTAATTGTGACGGGGATATCAAAAGGACTTCCGGGTTATATCAAAAGGTGTTTTATTCTTGCACACTTTACATAGGTTTTATTATCTTTAGCATTTTGAAAAGGATCCAAACATGCATACTTCAATATTTAATGTAACCATTTTTTAAAAAGAGATTTTTACTACCGTTTGAAATCCGTGCACAATATTTATTCTCCTTTCATCCATTAAATAAACTAGACAGGTTCATGAACTAAAGCCATTATGACAGATGTTAATCCCCTCTTCAATACTTTGTAGGGACCCCGGGTCCCTTGAGAGGAGGTGGGACAACAGAAGGTTGTTATGCGGCCAACCTTACAATAATGTTTCTTTTATGCTACGTTGATAGTGTTGACACATCCCCCATGCTTTGGAAGTGATATAATTGAGTATAGAATTACAACCCTCAGATCCCCAAAATTTAAAAAGTTTTAGTATCCCTGGTTGTAATATTATTTGTTTAATGTTCTCAGTTGTAAAAATGAATGGCTTATAGTAAATCATCTGAAGTACTGTTTTTTATGTTTTTTTTAATAGATTTCTATTACTGTCAACTTGTGTAGATGTTGACGAAATTCTTCTAGGTGGGTCATAGTTATCCTGCGATTTTTTTTTAAAGTAAAATTTTTTCATGATTTGGCTGCTGTTGAGAGTATCATTGATTACCACAGCTTTTAAAACATAAAAGAGCCTTTTTCAAGTACAGAAGAAAAGCCTGTTATAAAAGAATTGAAATGAGGTTCATTAATGCTCATTAAAACAAGTTTCAAAGCAGTAATATCTTCATTTAACTGTAAGTTTGCTACTGATGGATGGTAAAGATGAATATGAGCAATACTAAGAGATTAAAGTCCATGTTCTTCTTGCCTGGATTTGTTGCGCTCTAAGGTCTTAGTCGCATTGCCGTGCATGATCGACATCTAGCTGTAACTTATATTTTCTATTGGATTGGAAAAAGTGTATGCAGTAGGCACGTTCATTACAGTTACTAGATCTTGGTAATTTTTCCTAAAAGCAAGGCAGATATGAATTTTGTTTAATACCAGTTTTCTCTTTATTTATTTATTTTTTTTCTTCACGCAAGTCTGATAAATGTATTTAACATTTGTCTGAAAATTTGATCTTCAAAAAAATCTTCCAAAAACCCACAACTTTTTTTTTTTTTTTTTTTTTTTTTGTTTTTTTTTTTTTGTACTTAGATACAAAATGGTGCATTGAACATTAGCCGAAATGCCAACTTGCTCCGGTCAGCGAATAAATATTTTTGAGTGGTAGTCTTTTTATGTATGGTTCTTGGTTTAGTACATTCGATTTATAGGGCTTTTTAGCCACCACTACGTCTAAATAATTTAAAAGCTAATGTGAAATGCCACCTTATTAGAGCTAAGTCTCGAATTTAAACATCCTATCAGACACTACTCCAATCTATCACTCAGAAATAAAAGACTAATTTATTTAATGTGTATTCACCTAGGTATGACCTACGGGGCAATTACTTGTTGAACTGAACATAAAACCTTCATTAAAAAATTATAAATTTGTAAATACAAATTCTTAAGAAATATAATTGCTGCACCCTGGTGCATCCGAAAAAATAATTCCCCTAACCATATATATATATATATATATATATATATATATACGGTCCCGGGCCAGATTATTTAGACGCCCTGTAAGATTCTATGTAAATTCTTAGTTATCAGGTGATACTCTACAGTTTTAGTGTTTTTTGCACGACTGAAACCGGTTTGCACTTGTTTATGTTCGTGTATTAAGTGGTTAATATTGCAATGCAATGGTAAAAATTATATAAAAAATATATATTATGTGCATAAATTGTAAAAATTATGCACATGGTATATATTATATAAATTAACAAAGAAATTTCTTAGTTAATTTATTTACAATAATGTACAATTAATTCAATGATTTTATATAGAATTTAATCACTTTAGTTGGGTAACCATTGTTTTTCTATCAAATTTTGAAAGAGTTTGTCTATTTGTTTTTTGGATAAAAAAATATTACTACATATTCTTTTAATTCTATTCATTTCATTAAAAATGGTATTTAAATAGATGTTCCTAGAAACATCAGAATTCCAAGTAATTAGTTTATTTATATTAGAATTAAAATAATTTCTTTTATCGTATAAATCAACACAGCAGATATTTTCGTCTTTTATAATACCCAAATCCAAAAAACTAAACTAATAATAAATAAATAAATAATAAATAAATAAAAAAACTAACTAAAAAATTGAAACTAATATTATCATCATGATTACGAAGCAAGATTAATTCCTCGGGGTAAATATTACTTAATAAAATAGTATAATCTTGAAAATTAAAGATAATTAAATCATCAATAAATCTAAAAACAAATTTAATATTAAGAGTATAATTTTTTTCATAATTATGCAAAAATAAGTAAGCTAAGAGAATAATTAGATTCTTGTGGTATTCCATCAATTTGAAGAAAAATATATTTTCCATTGTAAAGATAATTATTAAAAAGACAAATATTTACTGGAATCTCCCTATAATCAAAATCGCAATTCAGAATATTTTTAAAATCATAGTAATAATTCTAAAGGACATCTTTTAGTTTAGAAAGGGGAATGCTATTGAAAAGATCCTGGTAATAAAAAAGTCGCAATAGAATAAATTTTATTATGTTTAATGAATTCCAAAAACCGGTTGATTATTAGTGATAATCCAAGAAAAATCTTCTTTAATGATATTGTTAATAATTTTATTTAAGTAGTTAGAGAAAATGGTGCCAAGTTTAGTTAGGTAAGTAATAGATCCACATGTGATTGTTCTAAATTTTATAAGAATTTTTAATGACAATGTTATTATTTAAATTACTAAGTTAAAATTTTTTACTCTATATAAATCAGTCAACCCCGCTTAAAGGAATACCATCGGTTCCAGCCAAATCTATGCTATTAAGCGGGTTATTCGATTAAAAGGGAATGTGATATATTCAATCTTAAATTCTGAATATTTGCTAAATTTTACTTTTTAATGGTATTTAATGCATAGTATAGCGTTTCGATTAAATAAACTCAGTTTTATGATCAATAAATAATTAAAATTAAAACTTTCTGCCTTAGTATAATAAAAAAATGTCATTTAAAGTTACATAAAACAAATCAATGTTAGTGAAAAGTATCATGTAGGAACTAAAATATTATTTGATTCCATCCGAAAAATTCTATAATTGAAGACTGTTTTTTATACTCGTTTAATTCGTCAATTTATCAAAATTAGATATTCCCTTTTAGTTTCTACTAAAATTCTCATGACTTGTCCGTATTCCTTTCAAACACATTCAGAATTTTTTTGTTTTTTTTTTTATCTTCGAAACTTGGGAAATTCCTAAGTAATGCGCTATTTTAGTTGGGGATTTTTTTTGAAATTTATTGTTTCTAAGATTCTTTTTTTTTTTTTTTTCAGTTAATTTAAATAATTTTTTTCTCGCTCAACTTACAACCAACTCAAAATTATTCAAAGAGAAAGACACACTTTACACTAGTGTATTCTGTTTTTAAAACTTTTTCTTATCAAAGCTAATAGTGCATCAAGAGGGTACCACAAGTCTTGACCTAAAAACAAATCACTCTATCCCTTTTTTACATACTCAATGATGAGTGAGTGAAGTAAGTCAAAGAGGTTACTTCAATGTATAACTGGCAGCAAGATTTGATTAATTTTTCAACTTCATCCCAAAAATCTACAAATGAATAAGAAGTCCCTATTGAAATGACCATCTTGTATCCTTACCTTAACTGTAAAAGGGAAATTCCATTTTAGCTGGTGAAACATTTCTCAAAAATAAACAAATTTTTTTCATTTCAGTATTACTTCTTTGTGCAATTAAGCGGGGTCAAAAAGTAACAAATAACCGTTTAAACGGGGAAGTTTAACATTAGTTTAATATAAAATGATTTGGTTCCATTAAATTTTATTCGTATAAGCGGTTTATTCGATTATCCGAGGGGCGATTAAGTGGGGACGACACTTATATATATATATATATATATATATATATATATATATATATATATATATATATATATATATATATATATATATATATATATATATATATATATATATATATATATATATATATATATATATATATATATATATATATATATATATATATATATATATATACACAGTCGGACTTCTATTTAACGAACTTCCATTTTACGAATTTCTCTAGTTTGCGAATTTTTTCGTGGAACCAAGAACATTGTGGAAATTTCTTCGCAAAATAACTTCCAAATAGCCAAGTGAATTTTCTATTTAACGAATTTTTTTAAAAATCTTCTTTCCCTATTTCCCAAAATATTTGAGAAAATTATGAAATTTTTGACGCATTTTACGGGGGAAATGACCTTGAATTGATTTTCGTATCCACTTTTAGAGAAATCAGTAAAATTCATTTCCCTTTTTGTTTGCATTTCATACAGGAAATGCAACACCTCTAGAAAAGGGGGAGGGGGGAAGGGTCAATTTCCTTGAGTAGGAAATGAGCAGGGAAGATAGAGGGAATCTTTGGAGGTTGATTATGACGTCAACAAAAAATCTTGGATGACGTCAGAAATTTGTGAAAAATGGATTCAAAAGTTGGATAAACTTATGATTACAGAGCATAGAAAAATTGCTCTAATTTCCGACAATTGCCCTGCCCATTCAAAGGAAATCAACAAAAAACAGAAAAACATTACAGTTTTTTACTTGCCTCCAAACACAACAATTTACAGCCAATGAATCAAGGGTTGATTCAAAACTTTGAACTGCACTACCACAAAAGAAGTGTACGAAACGTTATCACTGCGCTTGAAAATAAGCAATCTATGCAAACTATCAATTTGCGAGAAATCACAACAGAAATTTCTAAAGCATGGAACTAAGATGTTACAGATCGTACCATTCGTAACAGTTTTGCTAAAGCTGGATTCTTTGTCACCGTTGAGAATTTGGAAAGTGCGGAGGATGACATCCCTTTAGAAGAACTTAACAGCTACAGCTAAGAGAGACCCACGAAATTAGTGATGTACTGATCTTTTTATTGATTCTGAAGCTGATAGCACCGAAACATTAACTGAACCAGATATTTTGGACGGTGTGAAAAATAAAAACAATGCAGCCATAAATTGTGAGGAAAACGAAGGAGATGAAGAAATTAGCAAACCTTTATATGATGAAATGTTAAAATCATTTAAAAAAATTCGACGTGGATTGCAGTTTGAGGAGGAGTTTTTGGTGCATTACAAAAATGCGAGACCTCTATTATGAGAAAAAAGCACTTTTTCAATCGAAAAACTCACACAAAATTAACGAACTTTATCAGTAACAATTAAAATTAAGAACGCATGTGATAATGTATGCTTAATATTACTTCTATAATAAATGCAGTAATAATTTTAATATATAAAAATTTAGCTTTTTTATTCAGTGGAAAATATATGTAGCATGATAGTGTAACACTGGGTAATGTTTTGTTCTATTCTTGCTTTCTTTGCAGATTTCTTTTAAGGTTAAGATTTATAAAATAAATATTAGATAATAATTTACAAAATAAAGATGTATCAACTGCAATTTTAATTATTTCTAGTTTTTTGAATTTAATACCGGTTTTGTGTTGTGTAAGTATTTCAAATGGGGAATTTCTATTTAACGAATTTTCTATATAGCGAACTTTTTTGCGGGATTTAGCGACTTCGTTAAATAGAGGTCCGACTGTATATATATATATATATATATATATATATATATATATATATATATATATATATATATATATATATATATATATATATATTAAAGAAAGGATTAACGGATGTTAACTATGTTTAAACTACAACAGAATTTCCAAAGAGCCATGAAAAATACAACCTATCGTATTTATTTCACATTTAATGTCAATAATAAGAAGAAATCGAATAAACCCCTGCTTCCCCATTATGTCCTCCATCAATGTTTTCCGCCGCATTGATGCTACATTTGCGCATGTGCATTGAATCAAGTGATGCTACAGGAGCAGGTGGTTTCGGATAGGAGGAGAGAAAAGGGCGGATCCACGCAGCCCCAGCGATCTGAGAAAATCACAGGGGCTTAAAACGTTCGCTTTGAGAGTATTATTATTCACCGTTATGCAATCTCCCCCCCCCCCACCATATCGATTTTTTGATTCTGACACTTAGAGTTAATAAGACTGTTTTAGAGGTAATCGCTTCCGTGCACGAATGCGTTAACGAGGTAGTTTTTGCATGAAAAAATGTGAATAAATATGATAAAAATAGCTAATGATGTAAAATACTCGGTCTAACACGCTGGTGAATTTTTTATTTAGGGTTTAACTTAGAAAAATAGGCGTTTGAAATAAAGTTCAAACTGTGCGTTTGCGAAAATGGATGCGCGTTTCAGAGACACTGTTTAAAATTTTGCTGAACTTAGCAGTTTATGGAAGTTATCTTCCAGTGGTAGTAAAATAAAGTTTACAAACATTTTTTTAACTATTTTAAGTTTACAAACATTTTTTGTTAAATAGAAATTAGTAAGATCAATAAATTTTTTAATTTTTTGTTATTCCTCACTGGTGGACACATTTCTGCAGTGGTTCCCCAGGTGGTAGCAAAAGTTTTAATTCTTATCACTCTAACCGAAAGCAATTCTGCCTTAGTTACAGGTCTACTACTTATCTTAAAAATGTAGCCCATCACTGCTCTAGTGGCTACTGCACTGGACTACGGGACGAGTGGTTGCGGGTTCGAATCCCACCGTAGGCACGGATATAACGTTCTCTCTCTTTGTGTTCTATGTCATTTCTTTTTTGTGAATGTAACCCTCCTTATAAATGGGACAAAGGCGACGCTACTCCACAGGTGCCCACTGGGTAATGATAGAAAGTTTGGCATTTCTAAAACCAATGGGAAGTAGACCCAAGTGTTCGCCATTAAAAAAAAATACCTTAATTATCACTTTTTTTTTTATTAGCATAATTTTTGTGTGAAATGTTTAATGTTTATAAGTAATAATGTTATAAATGATAATAAGTGGGGATGGATAGACAACAATTTCTCACTCTCCAAAAAGTTGGATGGAAATCTTTTGGAGTTCATATTTTTATTGTCTGTCAGTTTAATAAACCAAAATTTAATAGAATTTTAATAGAACCACCACAGCGTATAATTAATTACAGTGTTTAACGAAATTATAAATGCACAGATATGAATTGATGAAATTTCAGTTAAAACTTGCAAAAAAAATGTTTTATTTTTGTTTTGTTCAGTTTAAAAAGTGCTTAAATTGTAATCATTATTTTTCCAGGAAAATAACTTTATTTGTAAAAAGAAAAACACTAATTTTGCAAATTTTCTCACGACACTATTCTAAAAAATTTTTTATAAAATATAACTAAGAAGAAGAGCACTCAGTAATAGTTACATGAAAATTTTTCTTACATCACTAACATCTGGAGTGAAAAGCAAGAATCAAACATTCAGCTATGGATGGTTGACCGTGAAAAGCTAAGCGCAGATGGCGCTAGGGGTTAAAATTCGTCGTAAGACTTCTACGTTTCTACTTCCGACTAATTTTTACGCCTAAGCTTGAAAAAACGCACCATCCAATATTATAAATAGTGTAGTGTTTTCAATATAACACGTTCTTTCAATCTAACTTTCAATGAAACAAACAACAAATGAATTCGGAAGACTTCGTAAACTTCCTATGATGCTACCCAAAAAATAACAAACGGTGCTATTTTACACAAATATAGCCAAAAAAGGGATAACATTCAAAACATGGCTGACCTTACACTTTATTTAAGCTGTGATATTCATTTTGTTAAACTTGCTTTAGGCTCACGGCCTGTTAAATTTATAAATTACAGAAAACTCTTATGAAAGGTAAAATTACGCCTAAATTTAAACACAAATCAAATTAATAAAACTTCCTAGAATATTAAGCCAGTGTACACTTCACCTCGTAAGCATATAACATAAGCGGAGGGATACACTGGAAGTTTTCTAAATTTCTTCCTGTTTTAGGAAGCTTGTTATTGGGAACGCTGAGTTAAAAATACGGAGGAAGACATTATAAAGAAGCGGTTAATAATTTATTTTTTCTTGATCAAAAGAAATCCCATGGAACTATTGCTAATGTAATTGGTAGATCTGTCGGTGCTATGCAAAATATAGTAAAAAAAAAAACTATTTAATTTCTGTAAGATTGAAAGAACTGGCTATAAATCAGCACTAACTCATGGACAAAAAGAATTGCTTTTCACTTAGCTGTTGGTTGTAAAACTGAAGACAAATTTCTCGAACAATGCATATTAATGTATCCCTATACAACAGTTGCCAAAACTCTGAGGCAAAATAAGAATGCTAAATATGTGAAATTAAAGGCGAAACCATTGTTAATTCAAAATCATAAAATTCTCTTTATCTTGGGACAAAATAGTGAAATCACTTGAGCGAACAATTCTGAAATTGTTGTTTTCTCTGACTGGAAAAAAAATTTGGATAGCCTTGATGGTAATAAATGCTATTGGGAAGATCTGTATCACAAAATGTTTTTTAGTAGACAAGCAGGTGGATTGATGATATGGTCATTAATTGATGAAAAATCTAATTTAGCCATAATGAATCAACATATGAATCCAAAAACTTATTAATCTATGTTATATGGTAATTTAATACCGTTAGGATCTTTATTAGGAGGACATAATTAGATATTTAAAAAAAAAAATAATGCTTCTTGCCACACTGCAACATTAACAAAAATGTGGTTTGAGAGAGAAAAAATTGATGTCATGGGCTTGCCGTCATGAAGCCCAGACCTCAATTCAATTGAAAACTTCTGGGGTCAACTTGCAAATATTGTTTCATGCTAATAATAAACAATATTCTTCGTTTTATGAATTGCAAGTAACAATGTGTGACTTTTGGAACAAAAATGATAAAGTATACATTCAACCTTTAATTAACAGTATACCAAATAGAATATTTTCAATTATTAAAGCAAATGGAGGTTCCAATAAATATTAATTACAAAATGTTTTTAATGTTTAAATGCAAAGGTATATTTATAATTTCTTTACATGTGTATAATTAGATCATATGCCTTTACGTATATTTGTTATAAAAAATTGTTTGAATTGCAATCATTTTCAAAAAATGATGCTTAAATTGACATTTAAAATGTAAATATAAAATGTAAATAAAAAAATACTTATTTCCACTTACTTTTATTTTAAATTTTTTAGTAATAAATGGGATTGTATTTCTAATTTCTTTGCAGACTGTATAAAGGTATATGTGACCATTAAAAAGTAAATATTGGGTAAAATAGATTTAAATAAACATTTATATTTCTTTCAATACATTTTTGAAAGCTAGGAAATATCATTGCATATGTGCCCACTCCGGAAAATTATCCTTTAAGGGCATATTATGTCAGCTCAGGGAGTGATTTTCATATATATATATAGAAGGAAGGCCGAGAGAGCCTGGTTGGTAGGGCACTGGGCCCATGACCAAGAGTTCGTGGGTTCGATCTCAGCCGGTCGAAGACTCCTCGTGTTGTAAATAGTGACTGATGCACGTTAAATCTGTCGAGTGTCAAAATCCACCATGCTCCCATTACAAATCAATACCTCTGGGGGTACTGTTCCAGGAGTTTCTTTGTCTTCCGGATTGGTTCAAAATTACAAGGCTACGGAGTTGAACATTAGTAGTCATACACCCAAAATTGGGTCGGCTGTTCAACGACCGATAGAAATATAAATAAATATATAGATGGAGGTAGTTATGGGTCAAGAATATTATGCTAGATCTTAAACGCACTGTGTATTAATATCTATACTTGATCAATTTTTATGAAATGGTGGTCAAAATTGTTTAAATTAAATTTATAAAATCAATAATAAATTGAGAAACATAAATTTTTCTAAATCTTTATAAATAAAATAAAATAAAACCTTCCGGGAAATCTTAAATAGTTGGCATGTCACTTAAACACCCTGATCTACAATCAACAATTAAAAATTTTGAGCAAGCTGCTTCTTTTTATTTCAACTTATATTATTACTTCGAGCAAAGAGCTTTAAATGTTAAATTAACAACGAAAAGGTCAGCTATGGCTGACCACAATGTGTCACTTCTTATTGCTAAAGGTACATGATGGATGATGAGTTTTAAAACTTTTAATTACATATATTTTCCTCACTTCATTTTGTCTCCTTGCAGAATTCATTTATTATTTTTCGTCAAGATATTTTAGAATTACTTTTAACTGCAAGTAGAGTGGAAAAAAACACAAGTTGGCAAAATTAAAAAAAAAAATTAGGTAAAAAAATGGATATCTTAGTCAAAAAGAAGTGACAAAATATTTACTCTCGGGCATTTAAAACGCATTTTCCCTAACGCTAAGTGAAAGCCATCTCAAAATCAATTCTCCGTAAGTCTGTGTAATTGCAAAATAAATGATTCCTCTATTGTCTTTTCCTATTCAGTGACAAGCATTTTATTACAAGCCTAAAAATACTTATGTTAATTAATACGTATATTTATCGATCTCCTCAATTAGGAAAATGGGAGGTTAAATCAACGCCATTAATAATTTTACTCGCGCATCGAGAGTAATTCATCACGAAAGAAACAGACGTGCGGGAAATGGGAGATTTTTTAAAACCATGCGGCGAATAAGTAATGTCCAAATTTGTTTTTGACCACTACAATAAAGTCGATAATAAAGAGAACTTAATCTTTTAAAATATTTAGACAAAGAAGGGATTTTTGTGGATTTTTTATGCACTTTGAAAATTCAAATGAGCCAAAACATGTATTAAAGTATGTTTATTGTTTGTTTGATTGCTATTTACATTAGGGGTATATATATTAGCAAATTTATTTCATAATCAGCGTTGAGCAGCGGACCTATATTTGAGTTTACAACGAAAAAAGTTCAACTTCATATTCTTGTAATTTTGAACCCAACCCAGAAGACGATGGAGCTTCTGGATTAAGCATTGGGAATAACTAGACATCGGAGAAGACTTTTAGATGGAACTACCCCCCCCCCCCCACATTTATTTTACATGGAGAGGAAAACCACGGAAACTTCCCAGGGTTAGACCGACGGCAAGGATATTCTAATCCGTGAGCCGTCTACCGTTGAGGATAGCATATCGGCATAGTATTCAGTGCCAGTCGGGAGTAGAGTTAGTTACGAGTAGCCATCGCTGGGATTAAAACCTGGGTCACTTCATTGGAAGGTAAGTGCTCTATCCTTTGAGCTGCCACGACTCCTGTTATTAATTTTGCTTGATAATTTTGAATGTATTTATAGATTTTTTGAAATTTCTTAAGCAGCTTTTATGACACTGTGGCACAGGGGTCTAGAAATCCCGATCACCGTGACATCTAAAAAACATTAACTGGGGCCAAATATTTTCTTAAAATTTTACGTTTATTTAAACCTAAAAATCTGAATAGAAAAGATTTTTCTAAAAAATAACATCCAATGAGGATAGTTTTAAATGGAGTTAAAGATATGAGAAATTTGATCAGCGTTGATATTTATCAACTATAACTAAACGGTATATTATGCAACTGATTTTAACTAGCATAATTGTTAGTGCATCAAAATTGAATAAGTAATTTAATTTTATAGATATTTCAAAATCTTGTTTTCATAAAGTTATTCTCTCATATTATGATAGCTTCTAAAAGCTTAAGTTGACCCCTGATGATCCATTTTTTGGACCAATTAGGTATTTCGTTTCTCATTCTGATAATTGCTTGCTAAATTATGAAAGTTTACAATCAATGCGCACATTTTAGAGTGTTAATATTATGATCAATTAAAACTATAATTGAAGAAAAGAATTTTTTGAAAATATAATCAGAATTGCAGATTCTCACTGCTAACTACCCAAAAAAAGATGAAAAACTCTAGAGTTCAGTTTGTTCGGGATCGCAGGCAGAATGAACAATTACAGTCAAAAATTTTTTTTAAATCTTAACGCATTCAAAATTCTCAAAAACTCCCAGAAAGCATTTTATTTCATTTCTAATAGCACTAATTATTTAGTTATTTTTAAGCAAAAACGCTTACTTTCGTTTTCGTCTGAAACGGGGAGTCACGTGATTATTCATGAATTGACGTTACCTGTGCCATCACCTCCTACATCACAAAGCCTCCACGCGGTTTTTCATAAGTAGTCAGTTTGAGCGCATAAAGCCAAATTCTATTGTAAAAGTCTTCTTTTCTTTACGAGGTTACGACTTGGGCCGCGCAGAAAGCCCATATCCCATACATCATGAAGTAAAATAAACAAATAAAATACTATTGTAAAAGTGGCTGAGAGGAGCTTATCATATTTATTTGAGAATTGAATCTGTATAGTGGTATGATACAAACTTATTATATTCATAAATTAAAAAAAATTTTAGACATATATTTGCAACCACTTTCTTTATTTTACTAGATTTTCTATTAAAGGCTCTTTCGTAAACTGCTTTACCTACATAGTGGTCTGATCGGACTACCTATAAAAAAAACCGTGTGGAGGCCTTCAGTTGTAGGAGGCGTTGCCTGGGCCCAACTGACGTCGGTTTGCAATCACTTATAAAAAATGATGCGATATAAATGAAAAATAATTGTTCGTTCTTTTTTTTCCGCCATGTTAATCATAATCTTAAAGTTAATTTCAAATTTATTTTGATCATGTTAAGTGAAAAAAAATATTGAATAAATTTTTTATATAAAGAATAATTTTAGATTTTAAAATGTATAAAAGCATAAGTTATTTTTTTATTTACCTATACTAGTTTGAATTTAATGCAGGGAATTATCTTCAGCAACCTCTTCTCATTTTTTAAAGTTAAATTAAATACTAACTTAAACAAAACACGTAATTGTTTATTTATTTAAAATAGTTCTATAATTCATTATAGGTAATGTTTTTTTCCACATAATTATATCAGTAGGGATCATTTCTATTGACGCTAAATTATATTCATCGATCCGGTCTTCATGACGCAAACACAAGTGGCGATTTCTCACCAAAAAAATGACGCTGAGTAAAATTAAAACCGTTTGCGAAAAATCGTGCACCTTCGATAACATTTTGAAGTCAATGGTGGTCACCTTAAAGAAAGACCCACCTACATTAACAATCATTTTACTGTGGAACAGAGAGTGGTCTCTCCTGAGAGTTTTCACTGTATTCCAATCAAAATAGCAAGAAATTGCTAATGACAAATTATGCTAGCGACGAATTGCGCTCGCAACCAATTGTGCTCCCAACGAATTGTCCACGACGAAATGTGCTTGCTACGAATTGTACCCACGACAAATTGTGCTTACAATGAATTGTCGCCTCGACAAATTATGCTGATGACTAATTGTTTCCGCAACGAAATGCGTCAACGATGAACTGTCGCCCGACAAATTGTAACACGATGAACTGTCGCCCGACAAATTGTAACACGATGGGCACGACGCGACGAATTGACACGACACTGTGACACGACGAATTGACTCACGAGCCTTTTAAAGTTGGCAAACCTTGATAAAAAGTAATCATTATAAATGAAACAATTCAACGAAATTTCAAGTTTGCGTGGGCGAAAATCTCTCAATGTCTTTCCGAAAATAATTCTTATAAGTACAAGTGAATAATTTTCGAAAAGGAATGATTAAAAAGGCCGCCAACTATTTATTATTATTTTTTTTACCTACTCTTATATCTTAAGTAATTTTATGTGAAACTTGATAGACAATAATTCTTCAGCTCTTGCCTGGAACTGTAGATCGAATTTCTGAAACTTGACTTTCTAACACTTTTAAAGTGTTTTATGGTATCGTCCTAATGCACTCAAAAGATTAATACTATCTAAACTTCTCTGTTGATGTAACTTATTTTCTTTCAGGCTTGTTAGGCTGTTGATGTTAAAAGGAAAGAACTCATAAGGAAGTTATGCTTAGGGGTCATTCACAAAATATGTATTATTGTTAGCAGAAATAAGTTTATCACAAACTATGCAAACTAACATTTACTGTCTAATTTTAGGATTAAATTAAAAACAAAATTTATATAATTTTATAAAATTTTGGGGAATCTTTTGCATTCAAAACTCTTGAAATTTAAAACGAAGAAATTTTTTCCACCTTTCGACTTTTATTCCAAATTTGAAATTTTTCACGTAACTTTTCTTATTACATTTTTGTTTTTTAAGAAAAGCTTTAAAATAAGGAGATGTCTTAGATAAACTCATACCCTTCCTCCTCCATTGTCAGAAGTAATATTTGAACAGCCCTTTATTATGTATTCTTGATCTAAAAAATAACAGAAAAAATATCTACGATTAAGTAACTGATTCTCTAAAACTCTTTTATTTTTGAATTGTTGGCTAGAAGACTTTTGTGGAAAATATTTTTAATTCAATATATTCTGAAATAATATGCATATTTTATCCTGATGTAATGTAATGTTTAGTAATTGAATAGGCACCGTCGAATGCATATAAAATTTCAAGTGTTATAAAGATAACTGTTTCATATTATTTTGAAAGAGAAACATTTAAAAATAAAAATCATTTTCGGTGTAAATTATTTTACGCGTTTTCTATCACGTCATATAAATTAACATATTTATAATATTTTATTTTATTTTATAACCGTCGTTGAAAAGCAGACCAAATTTTTTGGGGTTTACGACTACTAATGTTCAACTCCGTAGCCTTTTAGTTTTGAACCCAATCCGGAAGACAAGGGAACTGCTGGATCAAGTAGTGGAAGGAATTTGTTTTCGTGGAGGACTTTTTGGTGGAACTAACACGCATTTGTGTTACATGAAGAAGAAAGCCACAAAACCTCCCATGGTTAGCCTGATGTCAAGGGGACTATAGCCCATGATCCACTGAGGATATTTTACGTCAGCACTGTGGTCGGTTCAAGCCGGACGCGGAATTCGTATCGACCAGCCATCACTGGGATTTAAATAATTTTCCAGATCGTAGCAGCGAAGATGAGCGGATCGTTCGAGTCGCTTTTAACCTCGTCTAGCGCTTTTGCACTAAATCATGTAACCGGACCGTCTGTAACGCTATAACGGTTAAGTGCTGGCAAAATTTTAAAACATTAACATTGTTACTTCACTACCACTAAAAATATTGGGAAACTTAGTGGTTCACAGCTCAAAAAAGGTTTTTCTACAAAAAATTGAAGTCGGGTCGAGTGATTGGGGCCTGATAAGTAAAAAGTGGTATTATTAATCCCATATTATAAATATGAATCCGCGATGGCTCAGGGGATAAAACGTTCGCCTTCCAATGAGGTGAACCGGGTTTAATGCGTAGTAACAAAAAAAAAAAAAAAAAAAAAAGAAGAAGAAAAATATAGCTGTTTTAATTTATTCGTATCAACTTTTATCAGGTTGTCCACGATCGAATGTCTCTTCCGACGATTGGAAATAGATTAGAATTAGAAAAATCAATTTATTTCTTCAATCGTTACCTAAATTTTTGCCGGTTGCGACTGCCCTATAAAATTGAAAATATATAGTTCACATTTTACTACCGCTTTAAATAAAAAATAATGACTCGAAACATTTGGTGTAGAATTGATGTTTATGTAATGGTTATTATTAATACTACCACTTTAAAAGATAAATGAATGATTTAATATTTGCACTCATCTATTAAAACATAATTCTATATATCTATTATATCCTTATTTATAACGCTGCAACTAGTACAAATTATTTTTGCTTCAAGATCATATCTTTTTTTTCCCCATTTAATTTTTCTTCAAAAATCATGATGAAAAGGTCCTCCTTGAGAAATCTTCAGACTATGACTTCAACGCTTACTCACGGATCATCATTTCACCGTTCATCAACCTTCTATGCTGCATTTGGACATTATAGAACAAGAGTGCTTTTTCATTCACTTTCTACAAAGCAAGGTGCTCGCTTTTCATATTCAGCTACATCAATGTCTGCTAACCCGATAGTTTTCACTTCAGAACATCATAAATTCATGATAAATGGGATGAAGTCCTCGGTACCCAGTTTTATATTCATCCTGGGGCTAAGCCTGAGAATAATATTTCAAACTCGAGTCTCTTTGATTGGGATATTTCTCCCTTCTTCTAAATAACATTTGCATTCCTTCTATATATCGTAACAACACAAAGATCACAAATTCAAGATGGATGCAAAAAGAGCCGGCACGTAGAGCATAGTTATTAGAGTCAGTTCAGAGTGTTTGCCAACTACTACACTTTCTGTAAAATATTTTATAGACAGTAAAAAAATAAAACCTATTAAGCTTATAAAGTTATTTATCCTGTACGTTCACGCGTGGATAATATGCGCAGAGCAGTTACTACAAAATAACCTCTATAGAGTTTTGGCAAGACTTTCGTACGGAATGTTAGGAGAGAGTGCTCAAACAGAACCTTTTTAAAAATTCTCTAGAGATGCCAACTTACCGCTTTTTAGAATTTTTTTTTCTACTGGTATCCAAATTTATAGGTAATGGTTCTTGATTTTCACACAAAAGTTGCTTCTCACTTATTTCAAAATTTCATACAAAACTTGCCTCTGAAAACCACTTCTTTTGAGGCTCCGCAAGACTTCATAAGATATTTTAAGACTTCCAATTTTGTTTTAACTCTAGAAACACAATGCATAGGAAACTTTGTTTGAAGAACCAAGCTGGATTGCATATGAATGGAGCTGAACCTGTGAAGTACTAAATATAGTTTTTTAATCAAAAGTTGCTTCTCACTTAACTCAAAATTTCATACAAAACTTGCCTCTGAAAACCACTTCTTCTGAGGCTCCGCAAGATTTCATAAGATATTCTAAGAATTCCAATTTTGTTTTAACTCTAGAAACACAATGCATAGGAAACTTTGTTTGAAGAATCACACAGTCGGGATCTTATATGAATAGAGCTTAACTCGTGAAATACTAAAGATAGTTTTTTAATCAAAAGTTGCTTCTCCCTTAAAACAAAATTTCATGTAAAACTTGCCTCTGAAAACCACTTCTCTTGAAGGTTACTATAGATAACTATGTATGTATTATATATAATAGCGTTAAAATGAGGAAATTCGAAATCAATATTCTGTATTATAACATGGCCCTATATCTCTCCTTAGTATTGACACATAATATTCGAACTTGACCACGTATTATATTACCGAGTATTAATGTACGCTACCAGAGGAAATATTTATAGGCTTAATAGGGGGCCCACAATGTGGCCCTATAGGTTACTATGTACGTATATATATATATATATAATAGTTATATCTTGGACACAAGACTTCAATATCAGAATCGTAGAATATGAAAACTTCCTAAGATATTCTAGGATTTCCAATTTTGTTTCAACTCTAGAAACACAATGCATAGTAATAGAAAACTTTGTTTGAGGATCGCATATGAATGGAGCTTAACTCATGAAGTACTGAAGATAGTTTTTTAATCAAAAGTAAAAACAATAAAAATAAACATCATTTGAGAATTCAGAATACAAAAAAAGGCTATCGATAGCTATTTTTCTTTGAACCTTAGGAGGCCAAATTGGAAACTAATTTTTCTAAGTGTTAACAAAATCGTTATTTTTCTTTACATTAAAAATTTGCACCATTTTCTTTAATAGCTTAGAGTATGTTGGCTAGAGTGAGACGAAACTTCACCCAACAGCCGTGAATAACTATTAATAACTATTACAAAGCATTATTTAATACGAAAAAACCCTTCGAAGAGCAACTTAATATTGAACTCTATTTTCCCCCTTCTGTCTGGAACGTGATATTTGCATTCAATTCAAACAACTAAAGAAGGTTATCGATACTAACTTATTTTCTTATTAATAGAACCGAAATAGTTGCTAAAACTCTGTGATTACCGTACTCAACCAGGTTGAAAGTGAAACATAACCTCCCCTTTTTGACTTTGTACACCTTATAAGGCCAAAGGAGAACCCAATTTCGTTAAGTGCCAACCAAATCCTATTTTTTTTTCCTTCTTTTTTTTATTTTGTACACTTTTATCGAAGTTTTAGGGAATGTGCGTGAATACACAATAATTCCCTAAGCTATTTATCTTTAGAGTGATGGCTGTTCGGTATACGGCTTCACTCCATCAAGGCGTTTCCCTCACTTATCAATTATTTATCGGCCTTTGGTCGTTAGATGAAATTAGAGCGAAGATGGGACCCGCTTAAAAGGTCGTTCATCATTGCCACCGACTCACGCATATACATTATTTACCGATAATTCGTGAGCAAGAGTGCTTTAATAAACGGTATATTAACTATAAAACCTTCATATATAAAATATCAGAACATCTCAATATTTCATGTCTTTGAAATTTAGTTTTTTGAAATTTAGTTTTTTGAAATTTAATTCTTTTAAATGCGTTATTTTTTTAACTCTTCCTCTTTTAGAGCACACTCGTTTATTCTTTTCAAAAAAATATCACTACGTCATATTATCTTACCCCGAAAAAAATAAAATAAAAACTCTTTGACTTCTATTTTATTTTCTGATAGGGTAAAATATCCATGGCTACCATGACTTATTAACAATTATAACACGTACACAGGACTCTTTTATATGCGGAAAAAAGAACAGAATCTTAAAAATTCTACAACTTTAGGTAGAAATTTACTTTTAAAAATTACTGTCACACAGTTAATTTGTAATTGCTGTTATCTATGTTGTAATAGTTATTAAGTTTTGGTAGTCATAAATGTTTTATTCTTTGGAAAACTATCTAGAATATATTGTTTTAGCACCAGTTTTTCCATTTACAGCAAAGCCATATTACACAAGCTCCTAAAGAGGGTTCGTTGCTTTCTTATTTTTGTTGAAAAGTGGTGAGAGGTATAAACAATGCTCACGCAATTTATTATAATTTCTACACTATTAATTTTTTTAATACAAAGGTTTTAAAAAAAATTGAAAAAAAATTACATTTAATTAAATGTTAATTTTGGAAAACAAGTTAGAATTTGGGGAAAAAGTTGGAAGTAATTTTTTTTAAGGTTTTTTAAAATTTTATAAAAAAAAAATTAAAACGTAAATTTTGTTTTAATGTTAAATCTCTTATGTGAGTTTAATCCTAAAATTTTTCAAGTTAGTTTAGAGCAGTAAAAGTTAAAGAAAAACACCTGAGGGGTATTGCGATTTTCCTACGAAAGCATGAGATGGATTTGTAATTTTCCAATTTTCACTGACAAGTACGAATGGGAAGACTAAAAATTCCAAAAACATGTTTACATGTATTCTTGAACGGTCTTTAGCTGCCATTTTTTCTAGACCTCCTAAAGATTTTACCATATACTAGAAGTCCGATAGTATTTGGTTTTTGGTGATGACAAAATTTAAAAATTATTACTTTGCAGATATACTCTTCAACTATTCAGGAATTTTCGCATTTTCTGACAAATTTTCCAATTGGTTGAAGTTATTCATTAATATTTCATTAATTTAAAAATAAAAGAATTTTGTCCATTACCACCTATAAACAGTTAAAACATATAAAGTTCTAATTAAATTCAATTTGTTTTAAAAATGTCTGAACCTTATGTATTTAATGTAAGCACACAACATGACAATATTAACTTGCCTTCACAGGAAAAAAATCGTAGTGAGTCTTTCTTGGAAATAAATACAAATTATTTCCTACAATTAAATTACAGCTGATCTTTAAATGTAAATTTATATCTTCATCTTTCCAACATTTGAGGTATTTGCAAAATATTTTATCCAACTGTAAAGACCAAAAATAAGTATTTTTAAATTAAATTGAGTTTTCATAAACTTGATATAAAAATATAAAAATTTAAACTAAACTGTATTAGAATATCTTCGGTGCTTGAGGCCGCCCTCTACCCATTCATCTTGATCTTGATCGATGTGGTGGATCCATGAGGTGGATCTATGAGGTGTTGGGAATGCAAATGGGGAGTATTCTTGATGACAAATGAGCGTTAAATTATGACTATGTAGTTATATACAATGTAGTGATAAAACCATAGAGTAATAAATCATATAAAATTAAAGTTCTACTTCAATATATTTTTCAAATTGAATGAAACTACAGCTTGTATGAAGAAGATGAGATTATGTACACGCTATTGATGCTTAGAATATGATGTGTCACTGCATTAGTATGCTGCAATTGACCTAATGTTTTTGTATTCTATTAGTTTTTCAAATGAGAAGTTTTCGTTGAAGTTGACTGCAGAGCAATAGCTGGTATTTTGGCTATGTGTTTATCTATTGCTTCTATTTTGATACGTAATGGTGCAAAGTATCATTTCTGATGAACCATCTAGCTTTTGTTATTCATAATAGTATTTTATTTTGACCGATCAACTGAGTTTGGGTTATATTTGCCTAGAGACATGTGTAAGGATTGGGCAAATAGATCTTTTGAGTTTTAATGCTATATTTGATTGATTGAGTACCTGGTACCTGGAGTTTACTGCTTGGTTATGCTTTGGATGGAATCATACCAATTGAGTTTGCTACTAAAGATGAGGCCTTATCAACTATTGGTATTATTTCATTGAAGCTGGTTTTGTATTTTTATTATGGATGATTAGAAATTGCAATTATTGGCCGTTTACTTTCCAGACACCACTCTTCTTTTTCTTGTAATTTACTGAGGGCTATGTTCGGGTTTTATTATTTCGGTATCATTAGCATAAAGAGTAGTTATACTATTGTTGTCATGTCTATCTATTGGAAAATCATATGTGTAGAAAATATATGAGGTAGAACACTTGATTTAATACTTGATTTAGATAATGTTGAATGATTTTTAATGAAGTTTTGAAATTTAGTCGGAGAAGTTTGCTCTTATTGGCTCTTTTCCAATAATTTAGGAAGTAGTTGAATGCGTCTAAGTATGAAGTTTCCAGTGTCTCCAGTGTATATTCCAGTTATCTTGAGTGTACTATTGTCATAATTGAGGATGATGGAGATTTGCTCATAGTTTGCTGTATTTGAAGAGTTGTATTCTATAGTATGTAAGCTGTTTTTCGCAAAGTGAACAATCTCCTCTTCGGTAGTTTCTGCCATTTCAATTGGTTGTATAATTGGCTATTTTCAAGTTGTCTGTCTCCAAGTAGTTCTTAAATGTTTAAGTAATTTAATTTTTAGAAAATATTTCCAACTTTAATTGTTGTTTTACTACCACTTTTTAAAATCATTTTCAGCAACTGTACAAGTTGGCAGTTTTGGAAGAAGTTACGAAGTTTCATTAGAAGCTGTAATAGAACTGAGGTCTACTAGATCTCTAAACAATAAAGTGCTATCTTAAAAAAGTAAATTCCTTGAAATTTACTACCACTTAAAAGAGCTCTTGACACCATTGTGATTTTAAGCTCATTATCTGTTAATATTAAAAGTGACTCTGAAAATATTAATTTACAACATAAATCCTATTTAAATGCAAGTACTTTATTTATGTCGATGGGCTATTGGTTTGGGAAACATCTCTGAGGATGATCCGAAGACATGCCATTGCAATTTTGATTCTCTGCAGAGGGAATGGCTCCTCTGCTGGAGAGTCGAAGCTTAGCATTTTGCAAGCCTGCTGCGAAATCGACCATTTTACGGTAGAACAGTTTAACGAGGACCGATACCGAGCACCCTCCATCCTTACTCCTTACGCAGGCGGAACAAAGTGTTCGCCCACCCGCTTACTGACAACAACCAGTTGTTGTTGTTGTAGTTAATTTACGTCGCACTAGAGCTGCACAATAGGCTAATGGCGACGATCTGGGAAACATCCCTGAGGATGATACGAAGACTTGCCATCCCAATTTTGATCCCCTGCAGAGGGGATGGCACCCCCGCTTAGGTAGCCCGACGACCTGCACGCGAAGTCGCGCACTTTACGGCAGAACAGTTTAACGAGGACCACTATCACACACCCTTGGTCCCTACGCGGTCTGACCCATCCGCACACTGACCGCAGCCAGTGATAAATAGTGGCAATTAAAACAAAAATTAAGATGTTATTTTTCCTTTTTAAAATTTATTTGCTACATAATTATTTAGTACTTTGATATAAAAGTGTAACATAGTTTTGCCATAATTTTCTGAGATTTTTTGAGCATTCTATTTGTTTACTCTAGCCACATGTTCACACTGGTGTCGCTTTCCCCTACATACCGGTCTTATCTGTGATTGAAAATAGCTTGAAATAACTTTTGGTAATCACGCGAAAACAAGGTTTTACTACAGTTCCTCTTTTTCGGAATATTAACAGTCCTGAGAAATTGTCAATAAACATCAAAAAAGGAAAAAAAAAAAAGAAATTTGTACGACACATTTATCAAAATTTGAATACCCGTGCGAATCCTTATTTTAATACAGTGAGTTAATGCTTTTGCCACAAACATATCAATTTTTCAAGTGATAATAAAACTTAAGTTTCAAATGTAGGAGGTTATGATTTCCTCCATCGATTATGAAAGTTTTAGAACTTGAGAAGAATTATGAAAATTTCTCACAATTTTTTTAGATTTACCAGAATATTTTAACTATCACTTTAAATCAAAATATCTAGTTCTGAAACTTGGAATGGACAGTAATTTTAAACAAAAGTGAAATTAAATTGTTTGCTTTAAATAAAATCTACCGTGATCATTTTTTTTTTCTTTACAGGTACAAGAAAATAATTTATCTTATTGAAAAAATTTAGATAACAGTAAGTTTAAAAAAAAGAAAAAAAAAAAAAAACGAATTATGTATTGATAAAAAGTGCACGCAGTCAAGTATAATTAAAACACGTTTTGTCCTATCATAATTAATTCAATGAACTAGTGACGTGACTAATGGTACTCACATTCTTTAAGGGAAGATCAATTTAATGTGTACTCGAGCAGGTGTTCTCTCAATTTGCTTGCATGGCTTAAAACTTCATAATTTATGCATAGTGTTTTTAGCTAAACCCTATATCAAAACCATAAAAATGGAAGACATTGAACAATACTGGATGATGTATTTTATCTAAACAGGGTTTCTGCGGCCTGGAAAAAATTAATTAGCGGTAGCTAAGATTTTTTAAAACTTCTGGGAAATGTGTAAATTTAGTTATCATTTGAGAAATACGAAATATTTTTCCCGAGACATTTTTTGCACCCTAAAATATTTCCCTTATATAAAAATTTTATTTGTTGCTTAAAACCTCTAGATTTATCTTACTTATGCTACCACTTTAAAAAGTTTCAAGACCGTAAGAACTAGGTTAAACTAATATTTTTTGTGCACTATTCAACCTATTGGAATCAAATTTATTTAGATAAGAAACAGACAAAAACTGGTAGTAAATTTTTTAATAAATATGATTTTTTAAATTAAAAATTTATTGTAAAAACTTAAATGGTTTCTAAAATAAGAAAATCAAACTTTTATATTTATAGATAACCATTCTTTAGTGATAGCTAATCACTTGCTGGAAAATTATAAAAATGTTAAGTGATAGGTAAGATTTTATTTACACTTTCAAAATTTTAAAACAAGAAATAGTAGTACTTAATACACAGAATCATTTATATTTATGGTAATAATTTATTTCTAAGTTTTTCTACTACTTTTGTACGATTACAAAAGTGCCAAAACGTATTTTTACACAAGGTCAAAAATCAAAGTTTATCCCAGCGTGTAAGTAGTTCCATAAGCTCGTTAGAACAGCGTCCTTAAATTGAAGACTGATTAAAAAAAAAAACTTTTAATATAAATGTATTTAAAACTTGTATATCGTCAAATCCAAGAATAAATTATAAAAAGTTATGCTCCCTGTTTTAAATCAACAAATAAAATTTCCCGGAAAATGGGCAGAAGTTACTCACGCAAAAATCATAGCTGCTAATATTTTTACAAAATTATAGACTACATATTGTAGAAAAAATGATTAAATTTTGAAAATAATTTATTATATTACTTTATACAAGTCTGTGTTCTTGAAGTATTTAATTTCTCAAGTTTTTTTTGCAGTTAAATTAACATAACTTACTTGACGTTTTCCCGTTAAAGTAGATTTTTAAGATTTTTACACCTACAAAAGAGAAATCCTGCAAAAGAGAAATCATTCGAAATTTTTAAATTTTCCTAATTCTTCTGCTAAATAAATCAAAAAATTCTATTATAGGACATTAAGAGATTCTTATACTGATAATGCTGTGGGGTATGTCTAAGTGAAACGAGAGTACTGCAAAAGGTACATAAACATCCTTTAAGATGAAAATACTGTTTCATTGCAACGTGCTGCTTGTACGAGGGTTGCTATTTATATTTCTGGTCTAATAATGAAAAAACAAATATGTAGGATCGAAATTGGTTTTATTGTTTTTCAAAATATTCTCCATGATGATCAATACACTTTTGTATGCGTTTGAACCAATTTTCAAAGCACTTTTTCCAGTCCGATTGAGGTAACTCCAAAACATGCGTTTTGAATGTATTAACCGCTTCTTCGGGGGTCGAAAATCGTTGTCCACGTAATTTATTTTTGATGTGTGGAAATAAGAAGGAGTTATTGGGTGCCAAATCAGGGCTGTACGGAGGATGACCCATCAGTTCGATCTTTCGCTCCGTCAGAAATGCCTTTGTTTGAGTCGATGTGTGAGAGCTCGCATTGTCATGATGAAGAATGATTCGCCTGTTCTTCTGCTTTTTTCGAATTTCTCCGATGACTTTTGGCAAACAAATGGTCGTGTACCAATTAGAATTGACCGTCCTGTGTTGCTCTAACGCCACTGTTGCCACATGACCGTTAATGCCGAAGAAACAGGCAATCATTTGTTTCGATGTGCTTCTTCCTCGAACAACTTTTGTTGGTTTTGCCTCGTCTTGAAAGACCCATACAGTTGATTGCTGTTTTGTTTCCGGCTCATATGCATAGATCCATGATTCGTCACCTGTGTAGATGTTATACACAGCCTTTGATGTACATTGAACGTATTTTTCCAACATTTCCTTGCACCAATCGACACGAGCCTTTTTTTGAGCGTTTGTCAGATTATGCGGGATCCAACGCGTCCCGCAGTGGACTGATCGTTAAGACACGGTTCCCAGCAGATCACCGAAGTCAAGCATCACTGGCTGCGGTCAGTGTGCGGGTGGGTGACCACTTGGATCAGTCTGCGTAGGGACCGAGGGTGTGCGGTATTGGTCCTCGTTAAACTGTTCTACCGTAAAGTGCTCGACTTCGCGTGCAGGTCGTTGGGCTACCGAAGCAGGGGTGCCATCCCCTCTGCAGAGGATCAAAATTGTGATGGCATGTCTTCGGATCATCCTCAGGGATGTTTCCCAGACCGTCGCCAATAGCCCATTGTGCAGCTCTAGTGCGACGTAAATTAACTACATCCACATCCGCGGGATCCAACGCTAAAAAAAAAATTTTACGCTCAAATGTTCATGCAATATTTTATTGATGCTAGTCATACTAATGTCCAAAGACGCCTCTATCTCACGGTATGTCACATGACGATCTTGCTTTATCAGTTCACGCACAGCATCGATCTTTTCTGGCACAACAACGGATTTTGGACGACCTGCACGGGATTCGTCCTGGATCGAACATCGACCACGATTAAATTCGTTATACCAATTTTTTACAGTGCTGTAGGATGGCGCTTTATCGCTGAATAAAGAATTAAGTTCATCGAAGCACTCTTGTCTTGACAATCCACGTCAAAAGTTATGAAAAATAATGGCACGAAAATGTTCACGATTCAATTCCATTTTTTGAAAGAGAAGAACTTTTCAATTTACTGTCAACAACACAAATGAAGCTATAATGGTAAATCGTCTGCTGAATTTATGTTTAAAAATATCAAACTTTCGATTAAAATCGTCTGCGGTCGCCTAGCAACACTTACTGTTGCCAAGGCCAGAAATATAAATAGCAACCCTCGTAATGGTGGGCAGTGTCTCTTTTGGATCCATGTTCAAAGATTGAATGTCATTGGAACAAATCGAAAGATCAAGCATATAATTTGTGTTTGCTTCAGAATTAAGAAAGAGACATAAGAACACCTCAGTAAAAAAAAAAAAAAAAAAAAAAAAAAATGTGTTGAACTGGTAATTTGCAACTATTTCTGTAAACGATTCGGACACATAAGAAAACGGATGATATTTTTTAAATTATGTAAAAAGTAAGTTATCTAACAATATTATAAAGTAAAATCAGAACATGGTCTCTAAACCAACCTTTGATACAAGCTTCCATTCTTTGTTTCAAAACTGATCCATTCTTGGTGTTAATCCACTCAAGGCATCAAAAAGGAACTCAAAATTGATGACAGCTTCTAAATGAAAATTACCGGAGGTGTTTCAGCTGATTTTATAATAGAGGTCAGAAGAAATATTTTATTTTATAACCGTCGTTGAACAGCCGATCCAATTTTGGGTTTACGCCTGCTAATTTTCGACTCCGTAGCTAATTTTCAACTGTAATTTTTAACCAATCCAGAAGACAAGGAAACTCCTGGATCAGTACCCCTAGAGGTATGATTTGTTATGGGATCATGGAGGACTTTGTTACTCGACAGATTTAACGTGCATCAGTTACCATTTCTACACGGGGAGTCTTCGGCCGACGGAACCCACGCTTTCTTGGTCATGGGCCTAGTGCCCTACCAACCAGGCTATCCCGGCCCTAGAAGAAATATTTTGTAAAAAACTGAAAAGCATTTTGCACAAATGCAGATTCAAGTGCTCTTTGTCACGCACAAAAAAGTCACGTTTTCGTAGTACATAGACTTCGGAAAAAAAAAATGGTGAAACAAATTTATATTACATTTCATAATAGTTATTGCCAAATTTCTCTTCAGTTTTTGTAGGAATCCATTTTTCCTGCAATATGTGAAACTTATCAATGTATTAACGCTATAATTTATATAGGCAATGCAACATTTTGTGAAATAAAATATAAGTTCTATTTCAAAAATGTGTAAATTTTTTTAATAATTTTGCTTTGTTAATAATATCGTTGTAGTAAAATTTTTTTACAATTGTTAAGTCTTTTAAAAACAAAATTTTATTCTAGTTTCGTAAAATATATTTAAATAGAGGTTTACTGTTTCAAAATTGTTAACATGATTAGTTTATTAGACTTTTGGATATAATTTTTTACAACAGTAAGCAAATAAGGTCTGGGCATATATAAAGTGCATAATAATTATGTATTCAAGATTTCTCAAGATATTATGTTATATTTTATTTTTTTTAAAAATGTTTCATTTTTAAAATTACTTTAATGAATGTTTTTAGAATAAACAATTATGAAATGACACACAAACACTTACATTTTTTAAAATTATTACTTTTATTTAAATGCATTATTATTATGCATAATATTATTTGCATAAACAAAATCAAAGTTATTTAACAAGATATATTTTGCTTTCTTGTCATTTAGTTTTAATTTCATAATTAGTTTTAAAAATTAAGCTGAAGTTATCTAAATAAAGTACAGTTTATACAAGGCTAAAAATATTAAATTACACAGCATAACTTATTGTTCGGGAAATGTGTAAAATAATTCCTATCTCAAACAATAAGTTCCACTTATTTTAGTAAAAAACAGGATGCCAAGCTCACAGCACGAACCAACAACGTTGCCAACTCTTGAGACTACGATGCACAACCTTTTGTTCGCTTGCTTTCTTCAATCGCGTGAAATTATGAAAACAAAAATTATTGAATAATCAACTCTGACAAGCAATAATAGTTAATAAAAATATCGTAATAAATATACGCCTTTCTGTTCGCATTTAAAGAAACTGTTGAAAGAATAATAAATATTGTTTCTGCCAGACAATTTTCTTCAACAGCGAAACAAAAGTAAAAATTCTTTATCTCGCATTTGACGTGTTAAGAGCATGTCAGCAGATGATGCGACCTTTTTAGTGGTCCAATCATATCCAATACTCTTGTAACGTCATAGTGTTTCTTTTTCAAAAACTAATGTTTGCGACGTATTTTGAGAAATAAGTCTAGGAATCCAGCAGGACTACTAAACTATAACTTTTATTTTTAATAATTCTTGGATATATATCGTAAAAGATAGCACGAACTAAATTTCTGCCAAACTTGTTCCTTTAAGAAGCTTTTACATTGTTTTGGACAGCATATTTGTATAATTTGATTACGAAATATTCAATGCAAAAAAATAGCTTTAAAGATTTATTATTTCATAATAGTCGAAAAAGTTTCGAATTGTAAATTATGAAATTCTTCGCATCCTTTAAAGAATATAATTTTACATTACAAAATACAAAATTTGAGTGAATTCTGTAGATTTTGCTGAAAGTTTGTATTCTGCCATGTAAAATTACATTCTTAAAAAATTATGTATAAATTTGCATTTCTTACAACTCAAAATTTTTTATACTATTAGTACATAAAATAAAAAAATATTTACTAAAAGTTACTTTTTGCATTGTTATCTTTGGGTAAACTAACTTCATAATTGAGTGCAAAAAGTTTTAAATTCGCTTAAAAAGTTAGATATGGTGAAATACGCACACTGTAAAAATTAGCATTAAGGGATCCGAACTTTTGACCCTTCTTCCGACCAAACTATTAGGACCATATTACCCAGATTGCGGCTAACCAATATATTTTGTGGATCAGAAATCTAAATCCATCGAATAAATATATGTTTACTCAGAAAAGTAAGTTTTTGTGTCTGATTTCGTAAATTAAAATTCGTCTGCACAAATGTGCATATTTGAGTTCACCCACTTGAACTATAGAGATTGAGTCCCTGAACGAGTACATCCGATCATTAAATCAAAAGTTATTCTGGATTAACAGTTTTTATTCTGCGCACTGTACATAATTTTATAAACTTATTTTAAAAATTAGTTCGAACATCATAAATAACCGAAATAATCTCTACAAACATGTGCTGCAGTTTTTGAGAAAATCATCTAGTTTCTTAGCAGATCTTTTCCTTACGACAGCATATCTTTGAGTAAAAAATAAAATACTTACCTGGAGTTTTGTTATATTAATGCACCCCTGAATATTTATAACTTGGCATTATAAAGTTTATAGACTTCTTAAAATATAGATTAAAAAGAGCTTTCCTAGACAACTAAAGGACACTAACACAAGACTAATGAAAGGCAAACTAATCTTTGACTTCGCAACTTCCAGTTTATAAAGACTGTTTTATAAGAATCAACGACAGAGAACAATTAGGAGGAAAGTAACTAAAATTAGTGTGGAAGTTTAGTGTGCCAATATGATCTTCTAACCCTAGATTACTAAGCATTACAGAGTTATTCCAATTGCACTCACAGAAACCTTAAAAATTAGTTAGCAATAAAAAAAGCTTCTGTAAAGATTTTCTGTAATCGTCGTATAAATAGTACAGTAGCAAATGCCACGCTAATTTTACATGGCTTGCCCGTCTGGCCAAAATGATTTTCTCAGTATGCGTTGCATATTTTGATGAATTATTTACAACAAGACAGTTAATTTTTGTAATCATTCGTGACGCCTTTAATACACTGTGATCACCGGTGACCCCCATGGTATTCAACTTGTTAAGGTTACATGTTATATATGTAACCTAACACGACTAAACTGTAAAACTATTTTTGTGCGTTCTATATGGCATCAATTTCTTCAAACCATTTTAGTTTCGATAATATAAAAAATTAAAAGCATTAAAAATTTACTCGAATTATGTGTTTCTAATAATCTTGTCTTCGCCGGTCATCGATGACCCCCGTGCGGCTAAGGGCCATTTTATAACCGTGGTTGAACAGCCGACCCAAATTTTGGGTTTACGACTACTAATGTTCTACTCCGTATCCTTGTAATTTTGAACCCAATCCAGAAGACAAGGAAACTCCTGGAGCAAGTATTGGGAGATATTTGCTTACGTGGAGGATTTTTGCTGGAACTAGCCTACGTTACATAGAGGAAAACCACGAAAACCTCCCACGGTTAGCCTGACGGAAAGGGACTAACCCACGATCCGTCTACCATTGAAGATATTTTACGTCATATATTGTTTGATATTGTATTGTTTGTATTGTATCTATATTGTTTGATAGGTGGAATGGAGAACAAAAAGCTAGATAGGATTAAAATTAGCATTTTATGAAAAGCGCCCAGTTTTAAATTAAAACTGTTGACTTATCACTCCGTACACAAATACAGTTTGATCCACTCAACCGTGACAAATATGAAATGCCCTAACTGAATTTCATCATAATCTGAGTTCGTATTTAGTTTATCATTTAAGTTTTTCGAAAATTTATCACAAGCTAGAGGGTAAAAATTTAAAAATTTGTAATTTTGTAGTTCAATGCCGTAAACTTTTGTAAGTTACTGTTTAAATATTAAAACATTTTATGCATGCCAGACTCAATTTTCAAGATGAGTGGGATTTTTGTAACATTGCCTTTATTGGCGATAGAATAGGCCAGTTAAAAAACTCCCAGTACAGAAAAATAGAAATTTATTAATCATCTGAATGTACAATTAGCATTGACAAAAATAAATAGAAATTATAGATTTGAATAAACAGTCATTATTTATCACCAGTTGAATTTGTGTATTTTGTGACAGCTTTTGTGCCTTCACTAATGGCATGACGAGCAAGCTCTCCGGGTAAAAGCAATCTTACAGCAGTCTGAATTTCTCTACTAGTGATTGTGCTGCGTTGATTATAATTAGTCAAGCGACTTGCTTCAGCTGCTAATCGTTCAAAAATGTCATTTACAAAACTGTTCATAATAGACATGGCCTTACTAGATATCCCAGTATCTGGATGAACTTGTTTCAGCACTTTGTAGATGTAAGAACTTTAAAAGGAAATGTTACAATTAGTAAAACAAGAAAAATTAGAATCCGATAAAACTAAAAGTATTTTTGCATTTATAGTTTGTCTAAAGTAATTACTCCCCTAGCCATTTGTCTGGACCCATGGCGGTGACTATGGTAACGAGATATAACTATTTCAAGTAGGGGTGTGGGACAGGTTTTGGCTCTGGTCAGTGAGAGAAAGGGTATCTTTTTTTCGGTCTATTGTGTTAGCTATTGAATGAAGAGATGCTACCCTCCCTGAAATACAATATTCTTATTTCCATAGCAACACGGCGGCTAGACTTTGTGGTGGGGAGAGTTCTTACCGTAGACAAACTTTATTCTTGAAACTCTTAGCATATTTTATATTGATGCGTAAATAGATAATCTCCTCAGATCCAATATATTCGACAAAATTTGGTACAATTTTCTCACTTAAAATATTTTAAGATTTTTGTCTTAAAAAGCCAATTAAATATATAATTAGTTTTTATTCTTGATGGTCAGTTTTTAATTAATTAGAAATTCGTTTCATGTCATCTTTTTAGACAGGGCAATTGCAAGTCTAATTTAGATAAATTGATTTAGTTTCATAATGAAAATTTAAAGAAATACACTATAAAAATAACATTCAAATATGGACAAAATTTTTAATTATGCTTTATGAATTTTTATAACTTAAAGATAAGTTTTTTCATAAATATCTTATCGTATTTGTGAGCTAAGTGAGTTTGATTTTCTCTATAAAGAGGATATGGGTGGATAAAACAAGGTGTACAAAACCAAATTTAGACTAAACAAATCAAACTTAATGTGCTACTTCGAAATACGGTAGAGAGAAAAGTAGGGAAACCAGTTTGATTGCGGGAATCTGGATTTACTGAAAATACCTTAAAGTTTCATCCTGAAATCAAACATGTTTTGTGCACCTTACCTTCCATAATTACGATTTATGAAATATCCTGCACAAATCAGTGTTCTCTGGTTTTTTAACTCACATTGCAGCTATAAACTGTTTTCAAAAATACTTCAAAATTGAATTTTAAGTTTTCGTATTTCGATTAAGGAATTTCATTTTAATCTGATTATCTTGCTACAGCCAGTAAACCTAATAGGATTATTCTAAATGCATAAAAATACTTTCCCCCTTTACAGTAGCAATAAACAGATTCGTGAAAATTAAGAGTGATTTCTTCAAAACATTTTATAAAGTTTTAAAAAGTTATTATTGCAGATTAAAGAGGTGATTGGGACAAAGTGTTTTAGATAGACGTTAGAATTATTTGCGTAGCAGCCACATAAAATTGAGTTTACCACATAAAACAGAGTCATTAGTTGCTACTATAATTTTACCATAATTTTTGTGATAAAAGAAATAATTTTATGAATTGGATGTTTTTTGCTCTTTGATCAAGAAAAAGCTTAAGAAGTTCCCCTACGTGGAAGGTTGAATGCCCCTGTTTTAATGCATCAAACTTTTTTTATTAAAAAAACAAAAAACTAGTTTGAAATATTTTTAGTGAAAATCTTGAAAAGAAAAACTTGAAAAATTTGCTTTCGTAGAAATGATTGCAAATTCCCAATCTGGCTATCTGAAATTAAGCTATAAAAATCTGAAATGATTAAAATATGTTTCAAGTAAAAACAAATCTTAGAATTTGTTAGAATACAGCTTATGTAAAATATCGGGTTGAGTAAAAAGTTTTCCGCCAAGGGGAGATACCTCCGTGCCATCAGCAGCCATTCCCGTGGTAGTTAACCTTTTTTGAAGCGGGTTTTTGCATTTTAAAGCTGAAAGTTGGAGCTACACAACTGTGTAATTGGTTTGTCAAAATTTTATCATCTTGTGCACCAAAAAATTGTTTAAAATGGAGCTATCACGTAAACAGATCAGAACGATTATGTACTATGAGTTCCGAAATAAACTCAGTGCAACTGAATGCCACAAGAAAATGTGTGAAAGTTTAGGTTTCAATACTGTTTCTCATGACACAGTAAAATTTTGGTTTCGGAAGTTTAATAGTGGAAATTTCAACATTGAAGATGAACCACGTTCTGGCCACCCTATTGAGGTTGATTGTGACCAATTAAAGCAAATTATTGATCAAGACGGAAATGTTTCAACACGAACCATTGTGTTAGAGCTTGACGTTTGCCAAAAAGTTAACCGCTGGGTGCCTCACGAATTGACTGCTGAAGACAGGAGCAAAAGAGAAGCGGTTTGTTTGGTTCTGCTCAGAGATCAAGGAAAAGAGAACATTCTGGACAGAATTGTGACCTGTGATGAAAAATGGGTATACTACAACAATACTAGCCGTAAAGGAGGGTGGTCAGCACCCGGGGAAGCAGCAGGTTCGGTTGCAAGACGAACGCTAACTAACAAGAAGGTCCTTCTCTATATCTGATGGGATTGTCGTGGAATTATATACAAGGAGTACCTGAAAAGCGGGCAGGCTATCAACAGTACAATATACAGCAATATGCTAATCAAAGTTAGCGATGCCATTCGCTAAAAACGAAAAAATGAGTTCAGAAGGAAGGTGGTTCTCTTTCATCAAGATAATGTCCGGCCACATGTCAGTGCAATGACCGGCTGGACCCTCTATACGCTGGAGTGGGATTTGATGCAACATCCACCATACAGACCAGACATGGCTCCTTCGGATTACTATCTGTTTTCACATCTGCAGCTGCATCTTGATGGCACAATCTTCCGTTCAAATGAGGAGGTCATAAATGAGGTCGATCGCTTTCTGGACTCGCGCACCCTCCAGTTCTTCGCAGAAGGGATTGAAAAGTTGCCAAAACGTTGGCAGACTATTGTTGATTTGAATTGAGATTACTATCCTCAATAGCTTTGATGATTTTCTATGTGTTTATCTTTTTACAGGATTGTTTTATTTTGGCGGAAAACTTTTTACTCAACCCGATATAAGAAAACTCGTGGTATTTTTTTTATTGGTTCTTTATATATTTTAGTATGAGTCAAAAATAAAGCAAAAAGGATACACAAACTTACAAAAATGTAGGCAAATGGAAAAAAAAGTCAAAATATGCCAAATCATTGAGGAAAGTAAGAAACTTCTAAACCTGTTAGATTGCTAGAAGGAATAGAAAATAGGTGGAAGGAGATTTCTTTAAACACAAATTTTTAATCGGCATATAAACAAGTTTTGATGGTTCATACATTTTCTTTTTTTTTTATTGTTATCTGTTTCTCTTCACTGTAATGCTTGATGACCCTCCAAATGTGTAGACTGTCTTAATTATTTTTAAAGGGACTTTAAAAAAATATATTAAAAATGTATCTCGTGCTGAATAAGCTGGACAAAAGTTTATTAACTCGCACTGAAAGATATGAAAAATTTCAGCTTATATTTCTAGAAAACCCAACAGTTTATTTTATTTCAGAAAATTCAATGCCGGTTATATGTAATACATATAATACAATTAAAAACTAGAAATATTGATGTGTATATGTTTAGCTGCCAAATTAAGAACATCTTACCTGTTGAACTAAAAATTAGTTTTTGATTGAGTTCTCAAAAACTCAAAAATTATAAATTGGATTTTTAACAAAAAGAAAATATTTTTCAAATACGAGAAGTAAGATGATCTTAATCGTTTATAAAGTTATTCAAAAATTTATTTCAATGCTTTGGTTTTCACTAATAAAATCTTATATCTTGATTGCACCCTCTAGCTAATGTGGAATTTCCGCAGAAAATATTTTGATGCGGAAATAGAGAAAAATTAGAATCATAAAAGTGCCAGTTAAACAGTAATCTTGATAAGTTTTATAAAATTATATTGCTTCAAAAATTAATATAATTTGAAAAATTATTTCGAAAGTGTTTAATATTCACAATTGGAAAAATGTAGTTTCAATTTAAAGGACGCCATACCATGGAAGAAAATTTTCGTTGCAAATTATTTCTATCCTTCCTTACTAATTTAAAATTTAAAAAGAAAAAGTTGAGGCAAACCTAGAACAAGTCATGAAGTTTAAATTGCTGGAAAAAACTTAAAATATTAAAATGCAATCAAATTATTAGGAGAGAACTTTTCCGTTGCGAAATCTTAAGTTATCCATCTCAGGATTTATTTTCATTTGTATGTTTTAAAATTTTATTTTCAGTGTTTGAAACTTTATGGTTTACTCTAGGTTCGCCTGAACTCACTTTTTCTATACTTTAAATGTTAAATTAGTAATGAAGGATTTTGCGAAGAAAATTTCTTCAGCTGTATGGAGTCCTCTTACGTGAGCCTGAAACATCAGTGGGAGTGATAATTGAGAATAGTAATGGTGGCGGTTTTTATACTATTGCGAAGTCTTAAAATCTAAAATATAAGTAAAACAGTCGATTTGGAGTAAAAATTAAATAATGCATTCGTAAACAGTTTTTATTTATAATCTGCATTTGAAAAGTTAAGAGAAAAATTATAATATTAACGATGTATATTTAAAAAAGAAACGGCAACTATATTTATGAAACACATAAATACAACTTTATGAAACACGCATATTTCATTTTTATTTATTATGTAAAAAAGCCTATTTAATTTTCACTCATGTAGTTGAATTTTAGTAATTGAAGGAGAAACTAAGCAATAACATTCATTTATGCACTATTGAAAACAACTATACTCTAACTTAAACATTAAAAGGACAAAATTCATACCTGAATGATTCTTTTCTTTTGCTACGTCTTTTGTTTTTGTCCAGACTTCTACCTTTTATTTTGCTTCCAGTTTTAGAAGAGACAGATTTTTTCGTCGTTCCTTTACCAGACATGTTGGAATTCTCTAAATGAGCTGGATACTATACTTAACTTGACAGAATGCCTACTAGTAAAAGGAGTTAAAGTCGTACTACTGAAAGCCAATGTAATTACGCAACGTCAAAACCCTGTGATTAGAAACTTTTTTTTTAATAATTTTTGGTTTACGGTCATGGTAGTTATTTTAAATACGCTGTGAGTCCCGCAGTGGACTGATTGTTAAGACACGGTTCCCAGCAGATCACCGACGTCAAGCATCACTGGCTGTGGTCAGTGTGCGGGTGGGTGACCACTTGGATCAGTCTGCATAGGGACCGAGGGTGTGCGGTATGGGTCCTCGTTAAACTGTTCTACCGTAAAGTGCTCGACTTCGCGTGCAGGTCGTTGGGCTGCCGAAGAGGGGTTGCCATCCCCTCAGCAGAGGATCAAAATTGTGATGGCATGTCTTCGGACCATCCTCAGGGATGTTACCCAGACCGTCGCCAATAGTCCATTGTGCAGCTCTAGTGCGACGTAAATGAACTACAACTACACAAATACGCTACACGGGTGATGATCAAGGGATCATCTCTGAGGGTGACGCCGTCACGGATGGGGCCTCTCTGGCCAAGCGTATCCCCCACGAAATGCTGTGCAAAGCGTGAAGATAGCGGGTTCAAATCCTGCTGTTTCCCTGCATGAATCTACTTCTTGTCGTTGTCTTTATTGTGATATCTGTCCTTCTATTTGAAAAACGATTATAAGCCTAAATTGAGCAGACGAGCCTGCTTTATTGCTTTATTGAAATTACATACATTTACAGGCTTGTTTGCTCAATTTAGGATTATAAACCTTTGTAAAGTAGAAGGACATCACGAAGAATACATTCAGTTACGGCGCTTCACACTGCGTTTGTCGGGGTCAGGGAGACCCCTACAAACCTGCAAATGTATGTTATCCCAATAAACCAATAATAAAACCATCACGGTTTTTCCTCTGCAGTAGTGATCTCATTTGTGAGGTCAATTCTCAATTTAGACACAGATCTGAAGGGGAAAGAAATTTTCGCCGGATCCCTGTATCCATAGCACTCCTCAGTGACCGAACACAGGACTTTATCGCACGTATATCTCATGTACTCGGTTGATTTTAGTGGAGTCAAGGATCGAACCCCGTCCTTCCACACCTGATTCTCTAACCATTGGGCTACCACAACACGCATTGTGGTCATAAAAACTAGGGTGTTTCGGAGCCTCCCTGGCCAAGTGGTCTTGTCCCTTGTTCTGACACTTGCAATGAGCACACAAGACTGAATATGTATGTGATGCAATAAATAAATAAATGGTCCTGGCTGGCTGAGAGACTAATGTGCGGTGAAAATTTTCACTGGTTCGTGCACACTAAGTTGGAGAGTAAAATGGTTGCTTGTTTTTATTGCTTCTGTGCTTGGTTGGTTGTGTGTTAAGCGGGACACAGACATGAAAATTGTATGTGTCCCGCAATGGGCTGATCGTAAAGATACGGTTCCCAGTAGAACACCAAAACCAAGCGTCACTGGCTGCGGTCAGTAAGCGGATGGGTGACTACTCAGCTGACGTAGGGACCGAGGGTGTGCGGTATGGGTCCTCGTTAAACTGCTTTACCGTGAAGTGCTCGACTTCACGCTCAGGTCATCGGGCAAACAAAGCAGGGGAGCCATCCTCTCTGCAAAGTATGTTTTCTGTTGCTTAAGATTTTTTAACAGATCATCGATATTTTCGCATCTTTATTTCAAGTCTGCGTCCCGCAGTGGACTGATCATTAGGACACGGTTCACAGCAGATCACCGAAGTCAAGCATCACTGGCTGCGGTCAGTGTGCGGGTGGGTGAGCACTTGGATCAGTCTGCGTAGGGACCGAGGGTCTGCGGTATTGGTCCTCATTAAACTGCTTTATCGTAAAGTGCTCGACTGCGCGTGCAGGTTGTCGGGCTACCGAAGCGGGGATGCCATCTCTTCTGCAAAAGACCAAAGATCATTCTCAGGGATGTTTCCCAGACCGTCGCCTTATAGCCCATTGTGCAGCTCTAGTGCGACGTAAATGAACTACAACTACAACAACAACTATTTCAAGTCTGCAATCGGTTTATCGTCTCACAGTGGACTAATCGTTACGACACGGTTCCCAGCAGATCACCGAAGTTAAGCATCGCTGGCTGCGGTCAGTGGCGGGTGGGTTACCACTTGGATGAGTCTGCATAGAGACCGAGGGTGTGCGGTATTGGTCCTCGTTAAACTGTTCTACCGTAAAGAGCTTGGCTGGCGGTCTGGCTACCAAATCAGGGGATTTGACGGTAGTTCGTATTATAAGATTTGTCCCAAAATAAGAAGAAAATATTGAAAGCAGGATTTTTAAAGAACAAAAACTAGAAGAGTCAGTGACAACAAAAGATTGCTTATTATCGGAGAAAAAGTAAATAGCGGTGGATAGTTTATAAACGTAAATAGTACTACCGAAGGGTCTTACTTTCATCCCTATATACAAGAAACATATTGAATAAATAACATTTCAAGAGCCTTGAAGTAGGCGGTCCATTTTAATCCCTCGAAGCTTTGTAATGATGTACATTTTTGGAAAAAGAGAATGAGGTAATGTGATTATCACGTTAGTTTCAAAAATTAGTTGTTGTTTAAAAAATTTATTGTCGTAGGCCATTAGGACAAGGGGTGCGATTGCTCTTGTTTTCCAGAGCGCCATCTATAGCATCGACTTTTTCCGCACCCATATGTCACACCCCCTTACAGAGCAGACCCATTTATATATCTATTCATTCATCCATAGATCGTAATTTTGACCTAAACTAGAGAACGATCAATCGCCAGTTCAGTACCCCCAAAGGTATAATATGTTACGGGAACATGGTGGATTTTGTGACCCGACTGATGTAACGTGCACCAGTCACCATTTACTACACGGGGAGTCTTCGATCATCTGGATTAGAGCTTCCGTTCCCACGAACGGGAGTCCAGCGCCCTGCCAACTTGGCTATCCCAGCCAAAAAATTAATTTCGGATCAAAATATAATTAGTGAACATGGCTATCTTTGTTAAACCAATGTTACCATTTTTTATCTTTTAAAGTTACCATTTCTATTAAGAAGCATAATTCTTTGCAGTGGTTATTTAACAACTCGTTTTACAAATCGGAGATATTTTTACTCCACAAACGAGTCCTATTTTTAAGAATTGTTAAACATAGAAATGCGGGTTCATTACAAAATATGACTCTCAACAAGTTGCAGAATACAACACCTAGGATAACGATGAGATTCGAACCTGCTACCACCACCCTACAAATGTTGAGCGAACGGTGAGACCGTACAGGCAAGACCTAGATTCAAAGGAACTTGTTAGGACCTTCTAGTATTTATTTATACAAAATCATTATGAATCAACTTTGTGAAACAAAGAAAATACATCTTTGGTTAAACCCAAGAGATTGACAGCTTTTTAAAAACTCTGAGGGAATCATAGAGTTAAAGAAATGTAACGATTTTTTTAAAAAAATAATACTATTTTTATTCACAATTAGCGGTATTTTATAATACAAACAGAAGTAACGAATTTATCATCAAGCATGGTTTTGTTACATTAATGCTACTAAAATTAACTATGAGCTTTTATATCTCTTTAACGATGTTTTGACTGGGTGTTAACAAACTACTGTAAGATTCCTTGACTCCGTTAATTAAAATATTAGCAAAGGTAGATGATTAGTGAGCATTTTAAATTGCTTTTCCACAGAATCAAATCAAATTCTTTAATGAGCTCTCGCGTCACACGTGACAGGAAAACCTAAATGTTTGAATAGAAACCAAATTTTTAGAGACTCCATTACAAGTTTGAAAAATAGCTTTTACTTCATCATGATAAATTAAACAAGAATTTTTAAGAGACACTTATTTTTGTATAATAAAAATAAAACCCTCTGAGTTGAAGTACATTATTGAGACCATGATTTGTCTACTGCTTAAGGAATTGATATACATGGCCAACACAAATTATAAAAATTTGAAAGGTATATTTATAGAAGAAAAACAACATCTATTTTACGAAAAAGTTGATATCTGATAAGATAAATCTTCTCAAATTCTTGCCATCATTTCTTGTTTTAAAATCTCTGTATTGAATTTTCATCACGTTTTCGTTTAAGAAAATATTTTCGTCGACCTAGACGGCAGAGTTTGTTCCTCGAAAAAACATTTTATTTCTAAATTTCTTAAAGTAATAGCTTTTACTATTTCTAATTATGAACAGTTGTTCATTGTTTAATTTTTCCATTATAAGATTCAAATTATATGTCGTACTTGTAATAAGTTTTGGTATATTCAATGATATTTTATTCTTCAGAAAACTGGGTAGTTATAAACTGGTTTTATTACAGGTTCTTCTTCTCTTCTTCAATTTGCCAACAGTTTTTTTTTTTTTTGGGGGGGGGGGGGGAATGAACTATTATTATCAATATATTATGATAGACATTTTTTCAACAAAAGAAATCCCAATGATAAATCATTCGGGCTATAGTCTGTCAATAGAAAAAACTTCTATTGACATAAATTTTATCGCCGTCTGCTGCTATGGATCCACATGAATGATTCCTTTTGCCGATCGCAGTCATATCTTGTCTTACATATTGACCCAGCAACCCTATTTTAGATAATTAAACCTCGTAACCATAGTCACCACTCCTTCTCTAGATGAGTGGCGAGGGGAGTTTTTTATATAGACAGACCATACCCATTTTTTCCTATTTGAAAAGATTGCTAAACACAATTAGGTTGAAGACTTTAAATTGTTAGTAAATTTTATAATTTCCCTCCTCATTTTTGATTTAATACATCAGATTTTTATTTATTTTCGCTAAATATAAACAATTTAAACAAGTATATGAGACCAGATAAACGTCAATTGAAAATTTTTAAATGCAAGCAAAATCAATCATAACCGCAATTGTTACTTCGCTAGCACTGAGGAGCCAAGACTTTAGGGTTGGTATATGGTTAAATTGATATTCTACCCATATCAACTTTCCTATTAACGCTATTGTAAGTCAGATAGAGTGGACTGATACTGAGTTAAGAAAGATTATCTATATCGTTGCAACAAATTGATAAAATATTTTTCAGATACTAATACTTGAAAATCTGTACAGTTTTACAAAATTTAGCTACCCTTACGAAAATTTAAGGTATATTTAAGGTTGATTTGAGGTATATTTAACAAGGTATTTGAGGTATATTAAGGTATTTGAGGTTGCACAGAAAACAGCAATAAAAACTATACCTCGTAAAGGTTGTAATTAAGGTGTACGAGGTTGTTTTATATACACTTCAGCTTGTTTTGAGGTTGTTTAAAATTCACTTCAAATCAACCAGACTGATAAAGTGATTTTTGAGGTATACCAAGTTGATTTTCTTACACTTGTAACAACAGAGGTATTTTTGAGGTATAAAATTTTTTACCTTGTTTCAACTAAAAGTGAGGTATTTATTGAGGTATATGGAGTCATTTTATTTACACCTAAGCTTATTTTGAGGTAGTGTTGAATCCACTTCAAATCAACCAGACTGATGAGGTGATTTTTAAGGTATACGAGGTTGTTTTTCTTACACTTGTATCAAAAGAGGTATTTATGAGGTATAAAAAAATCAACCTTATTTCAACTAACGAGAATAAGGTATTTACGAGGTATAAAAAAATATATCTTTTTTCAATTAAAGAGAGTGAGGTATTTATTGAGGTATATGAAGTCATTTTATTTATACCTAAGCTTATTTTGAGGTAGTTTTAAAATCACTTCATACCAACCAGACTGATGAGGTGATTTTTAAGGTATACGTATACGAGGTTGTTTTTCTTACACTTGTATCAAAAGAGGTATTTATGAGGTATAAAAAAATCAACCTTATTTCAACTAACGAGAATAAGGTATTTACGAGGTATAAAAAAATATATCTTTTTTCAATTAAAATAGAGTGAGGTATTTATTGAGGTATATGAAGTCATTTTATTTATACCTAAGCTTATTTTGAGGTAGTTTTAAAATCACTTCATACCAACCAGACTGATAAGGTGATTTTTAAGGTATACGAGGTTGTTTTTCTTACACTTGTAACAAAAGAGGTATTTATGAGGTATAAAAAAATCAACCTTATTTCAACTAGCGAGAGTGAGGTATTTTCGAGGTATAAAAAAATATACCTTATTTCAACTAAAGAGAGTGAGGTATTTATTGAGGTGTATGAAGTCATTTTATTTATACCTAAGCTTGTTTTAAGGTTGTTTAAAGTACACTTCATATTAACTAGCTCAATTCCCAGAGTTCCGTGCGAGCCGGCAAATGGCGTGTGTGTTGACAATTGAAAGTGTATTCGAAATTCGGTAAGTGTGCTTGACATTTATTAATTTAGTTTTATCACTTTTAATCAAATATGCTTTAATTTTCAAACTTAAATTTTATTATTTTTGTTTTAAAGATGCCTCCTGATCTTAAATAATTTAAGTTGGAGGATATTCTTAGAAGCTATTAGTGTAGGCTTAGCAATAAGAGAGAACAATCGAAATATTTCTCGCCGCTGTTTAGGGTAATGTTACTGGTGAATCGTTACAGCAGGTTATGCACAGTATATTTTATTGTTTGTAATTTATTCAAATATAACTATTCTTTTATTTTGCTTAAATGTATATGTTTCAACGTTGCAGTATGCAAGCTGATTAGTTGAGTAAAATGTTCATTATTTCTCTTATAAATAAATCCTTGAAAATTGAAAGATCTTTAAAACAGCAATTTTGCTTTGAAATTCTACTATAGCTGTAAGCTTATCGTTTGCTTGGATATCTGTTGCAAAGTTTATATTGTTGTTTATGAGTCAAAATATGTATAATAGCACTGCATTTTAAATCTGATTTTTTTTAAAAATCTGATTAACGTGCAATTTCTTTTTCTTACATATATGTATATATATATATATTTACAGAGCTTATCCACTGTTCCCTGATATTGCTGAGATGACCTAGGCTGTAAATAGTACATGTGCAGCAGCGATGAAGAAGTGACTAGCAAGTTACTGCTCAGCCTTCCCCTAAGAAATAGTTCTGAGTTTATACCATAAAGAAAAAGTAATCTCTCCTAATAAACTACAGCATTTATTCAATTGTTGATTACAATAGTTTGTTAGATATTTGATAATTGAAAACTAGTAACTGTACTAGCTCACTTTTTTATGTTTGATCACACTGCTATTTTCACTACGTGTTATTTTTTCTCAATTTACCCACGTTAATTATTTACTAAGCAGATTGTTATTACTTATTAAAATATTGAATAGAATTAAATTTAACCCGATTTCAAGTTTATATGACAATTTGTTTCAAGGTTATGAGCATTTTTATGCAGCTGTTTATAGTTCACTACTTCAAAAATTAGCGACTTTCGGAAATCTTAAATGTTTTAGAAATAAGCCAGTATAGTTTCTTATGCAATTTTAATGCTGAATTGAATAAAATCAATTGCAAATAAAGACATTTATTGTTAAAAGTAATATGCAATTTTTTGAATTTCATCTTATGGGATGTGTTTTTATATTTAAACAAATGTTTGTAACAACTAACTATTAGTTTTATTCTGCTTGGTATTATAAATTATATAGGAGATATTGTACTCAACTTATTTTAAAAGTATTATTTCAAATCATTCTCTCATAGACATTTTCCTGACATAAAATTACTCACAACTTTAAAATAAATGCTCCTTATCAACTTGTAATTTGTTCTATTCGATTGAGTGTAAAAAAAGAATAAAAATTGGTACATAACTTTAAAATTTAATTTATTAGACGATTGTTGATTTTTGATTACATTTATTAAAAAATATCAAAATAACTATTTTTTAAGAAACTCTTATGTGATTGACAATAACGGAAGTCCTTTTCAGAATCAGCGTCTAAAATTTATAAAAAAGCTATTAGTTTCATAAAGTCTGACAAAAAGTTTAAAAATATATAGACTAGGTTTATTGAGTTTAAATATTTCTAAGAAAAAAAGGAAAGAAAATATAATTATAAAATGATACCAAATGTATAGAAAAATACAAATTGTTAAAATTACATATTAAGATTGGAATTATATCTTTGAATTTCTGTAAACGTTGTTAATGGTAGTACTGACTTCAGTGTACTTTATTTTGTGGCTGTGGTACCTGTCATGCTTTTTAGCTATGAGGATTGAATAGAAATGGCAGAAGAGTACTACTATTTATCTGAAAAAGAAAATTAACTTCATCCAGTTAATATAATCATAGAAAAAATAATTACTAATATTTTAATAGTTTAAAACCTACCACTTTTATTGTAAATATGACTTACTTACTAATTCTTTTTTTTTCTTTTAGGTTCCAATAATTACAAGTTTCAACAGGTAGACGGAAACAGTATTTAAAATAATTTTGTTGATTTGTAAAAAAATTAAATTTTAGTTTTAAATAAAAGTATTTGAATTTCAGCTGACTAAATATTTAAATTTGTAGTTTTATAGATTAAGAAATTCAAGCACATTAGACAACTATTTTCTAAAAATATGAGTTCCCATAAATAGTTTTTACTAATTGTAGAATTTGGATAAGTGTTATTTTGAGATGATTTATTTCAATCTATTAAAATTACAGAAGAATTATGCATTTGAAACCTTCTTTTATAACTTAACAAAAGAAGCAATTACTGCCGAAGGTTTAATATTAAAAACTTCAGATTGATAAATGAAGATCTCTACTAGTGAAAAAATGTAATTACATACATTATTCTTCATATAATATAGATAATATCTTTATATATATATATTATATTTTTTATATAGTGAGGTTAAAAATTAATCAACTAGGTGAACACCTCACATTCGTAAGTACTGAAAAAACAGCTTTAGGTTAAGCTACATCAGCCTGAAGTGTAAAATGTCGCATCTTTGGTTGATAAATTAATACTACTTCTAAAAATACAAAAATATATACTTCAGGTTACGAAATAATAACTTAAGGTAGAACATGGAACACATGACGTTAATAAAAAAATAACCTTTCCAAGTGTTGAAAATACACGTTAGGTTGATTTATAACAACCACGAGTGTAAAACGACGCACCACAGGTTGATAAATATATACCTCTACAAACATGAAATTATATACCTGAGGTTGAAAAATAATTACCTGAGGTAGAACAAAATACACACAAGGTTGATTTATAACAACCAGAAGTGTAAAACGACACACCATTGGTTGATAAATATATACCTCTACAAGCATGAGGTTGAAAAATAATCACCTGAAGTAGAACAAAATACACCTGAGGTTGATTTATAACAACCAGAAGTGTAAAACGACACACCACTGGTTGATAAATATATACCTCTACAAGCATAAAATTATATACCTGAGGTAGAACAAAATACACCTGAGGTTGATTTATAATAACCTGAAGTGTAAAATGACACACCTTAGGTTGTTGAAAAAATACTTCAACAAGTGTAAAAAAATATACCTCAGGCTGATAAGTAATAACCTAAGGTTGAAAATAAAACACTTGAAAGTAGTAAATATCTACCTCTCCACAGATGTAAAATTAAACACCTCAGGTTGAAACATATATACCTCTGGAGGTATATTTAAGGTATATTTGAGGTTGATTTTGAGGTATTCATTTGCACCCTTTTCAACCTTAACGACGTATTTAAGTAAAAACCTCCTTTATACCTTTCAAATATACCTCGTTTATACCTCATTTATACCTCGATTTTTTCATAAGGTTACTGTTTTAATAAGTTTGTTTAATATTTATCAGATCTGAAAGATAAATGAAAGCTAGTTGAAAATGAGTTTTGAAGAACCGTGTCTGCAAAAATCTTCTACAAAAAGCGTATATGTTAGCATCTATGGTTATATTTTTACAGAAATACGATTCGCAGAAACACTAAGAGTAGAAGAAAGAAAGAAATCAATGACGTAAGAGATCTTTTTTCCCCTTCTTCTTAGAACCGAAAGGTGCGTTTCCAAGGTATCAGGGATGACTGGGATTATCACCATAGCAACAAGAACATAGCATTATCTCTGAACTTACAATATTTAACCTTCTTTTCGTGGGAGATATTTTACAGTTTTGTCTTTTCCAGCAACTTAAGTATCATTAAAATTTATCTGGGTGCCTGAGGTCAGATCCATCTTGAAAATAATGTCTTTAAGGGGGTACTTTTTGGAATGCAACTTGGAGTCAAAAGAAAAATTAAATATTTTAGATAAAGATGTATCAGTACAAAATAAATCAGCCATCGACTTCAGCTTTTCATCCTCTTTCAACTTTTGAAATGCAAAAAATTTCCTGAAACCTTTGGGCAACAATAAATTGAATTTAACCTTTGCAATATGAAAAATCAATATTGAGAATCGTCTTAGTTTTGAAGATTTTTATTCTGATGGGAAAAAACTCCAACTAATGTGAATTCATTTTTTCAATGGTAATAAACTTAAGCAGAATTTTTTTTTTTTTTAAATATTCGTCTATATGACCTTATATGCATGTGTTTAAATTACTTGTGCTTAGTGAGGAACAAAATTCGAATTTATTAAAATATAAATTCAATTCACGGCTCTAAATGAACCTATTGAGCGACCTATTTTTTAGAGATTACGAGTGATAACTCAATTATTTCTTTCCTATTTTGCAAGATTAACACATTGCAAATTTTTCCAAAACATATAATTCGGCTGTTACGGATAAAAATTTAATTTATCTATTAGTCACTTGTTCAATTTTAAAAAACTTTTACGGTTTTAGTACATATCTACTGAATTGTTTAGAATTACAGTAATGATTTGTGAAATAATTTATCTACCATTTTCAAGGTGACTTTTTTTAAACAGTTACTTTACTATTCTTTAATAAACTCATGTCCAATAAAAACTATTAATAATATAAATATATGATACCCTAACGGAGCGTGTGCTACATGTGTATTTGCCAATACATTAACTTTGCTCATTATTACAGGGTGAGAGACTTAAAAATTTTTTTTACATGGATCGGAATTTATTCGACTGCGAATTTTTCTAAATATTGATGCTGTAACTTTTTAAACGAAAGGTAGCAATAAAAAGTATTCTGTGAGCACAAATGTTTTTCATAAAGTCAGTTTACTCAACAATTCAAAATGTTGCATCCCCACATTAGGGAAAAAGTTATCACTCAAATTGAGAAATTGATTTTTCAAAAAAGAAATATTTTATATCCATAAATGCTAAACCAGGAATCATTTACGAAGAACGTAGTAGTACACATATATTTAAACCAAGTGGACATTTATTTCCACTTCGAAAACGCATTGTGCGTCGATATGAGATCCAAATATAAATATTAGGGAGACCGGAAAGTAATGTCGTTTCGGCGCATTAAATATTCGTTAATCTTAAAAACCAATTCATTTTTTTCGTTTCATTTTCGATCTGGCATTGAAAGGTTGTTGCTAACAAAGGTGAATATATTATTGATTAAAAATAAAATCTTGATAAAAAATATCAAATGCACCGAAACGACATTACATTCTGTTCCACCTAATATTATATAGTATAAAAGAGCTATCGTGTTTCTGAAAAATAAATGATAATGAAAAAATTTAAAGAGTGACGTCTAATAAAAAGTAAACTTAACAAAAATTTGGTTTCGCAATTATTAAACGTAGTAGTGAATCTATTGAATCTACGTTAGGGCAAGCTCTCTTTTCACATCTCGCAGATAGTTTGAAATTGGTAAAATCATTTTTTGACTGTTGAAAAGCTTTCAATCAAACTATTATAGCAATCTTACTTAATACGCTGGAAACAATAGCGCCTTGGAAAAAACTGTTGGCTTATTTAAAGCTTTTAACAATGCGATTGACTAAAATGAGCATAATGACTTCTTTTAACCAGCAATTTTGAAATCATTCGATAACTAAAGCAATAAAGATCTAAGAATGTTTTTTTAATTACAGTGGTGTTGAAAAATAAAATCAGCTTTTAACGCTCATTTTATCCGATGCATGGTTAAAAAGGACACTATTTCTTAAAGCATGATCTTTCAAATTGTTTTGCCAAGTAGAATCTTCCAAAACATTTACCGCTAAAACAAAATTGTTTCCATTATTTCGTATTATTGAGAGATTCTTTACTGTTTAGATTCTTAAAATAAACACTTTTTATTTAATCTAATCAAATGCATAATAATTTATTCTGAATAGAGAAAGGTGCCATCAGTCAACTACACATTTTATTTATGCAGTAAAAGTTTCATTATTATGTAAATATCGCGTGTCTACAGAAACATAAGAATTCAGCACGCAAAACAACCGGGTGTAGGGGTACATATAGAAAGTGAGCTGAAGCGATAAAATATTATTACTCTTTGTTGATGTAAACATTGTATTTAGTTCTTTTCTCTTAGAGTGAGTAATAAATATTCGAAAGCTTATGAGTTTCTGATTTTAGGTAAAAAGAAAAAATAGGTGTGGTCAAGACTGTATTTTAAGATAAATCCCCAGAGAAACTTAATCGAGCAACATTTGCGTGTTTAATAATTTGCTTAGTACAGTTGAAAAGAGTGATTTTTTATAACCGAGTTAAAAATAAAGAGCGGGAAAAGCTTGCTTTCGAATCTCTCACTCACAAAACTTTTTAACATTTATTACAAACCTTCCAACTTTCAATCTTTCCTAGAAGGGATTTCCCAAGTGGTAGTAAAACAATGACCGAAAAGCAAATATTACTCAAAAATATACTAATATTTTGACCAGGCTGATATTCGCTATCGTAAAGACTATTAAGCTTTTATATACTTAATGGAATTATTTATATTTTGAGTTAGTCAAACTCATTTATAATTATTATTATAATTCAAAAATTTAAATGGAATAACACGAGTTTCACTAAAACTTAAAAAGTATGAAAATAAAATCGTCCGGAAAAACCGGAAGTGTTAAAAGCTATCAATACCTGTTACTAATCCGAGCAAATAGTAGTAGAAAATTAGGAAAAGCTTTATAATTACTGCCTATCTCTAAAATAAATCAAAGATAATCTATTCTACCTGCAATTTCATAACCTATAATTGTTAACCTAGCAAGCTCACATTGAGAAAAGCGCCTTTATAAAGCGTTTGTGTTTTAATTAAGTGGTTGTTTTATTTAATTCTAAGCTGTTCCACGATAAATGTTAACAATAAAATAAAATAATTCTTCATTTTTATATTTTTGAATAAGGAATATGTCTAAATTTAGAACACTGGTGTTTAAATGTTTAATGAATCTTTTAGTAGTTTTAGTTTCTGAAAATAGGCTAAAATTGGGATGTGTTTAAAAAAAAATTTTTTTTTTTTTTCAGATCACAAGCAGCTTTTATTGAACTTTGGTGACAGCATTTTAACTTTGGTGACAGCATTTTTTTTTTCAAATATATATCTAAAATTACAAAATTTTGGTGAGGACAAAAATTTTTTATAAAATTCATACAAGAAATAAATTTTTTCATTTACAAAACTATTTTTCATTTACATATTTTTTTCATTTTTCAAAACTATGCCTAATTCGGCTCTTACATATTAGAGTCATAACAAGTGGAAGGCTAACTTGTGGCTATAGCTGAAGCTTCAATTTTATTTTAATTTAAATTTTTTTTTAAATTTTATTTTTTACTTTTATTTTATTTTATATATTTTTTGTTTTATTTTATTTAGCTTTTATTTTTCATTTTATTTTATTTACAGCAATGCCACCGTGCTCCTTGCAGTGAATAAATACTTTCGACTTTTAATGTATATTTCTGAGTTTAGTAAATTCAATTTATAGGGTTTTTACTCACTATTATCTCTCACATTTATTTCTAAATAATTCAGATTTATGTAATACGCCACTTTGTTGCAGTAAAGTCGTGTTGAGCTTTTAAAATAAAGAAAATTAACCAAAAATCTGCGTTTTTTAAAAAAACATTTTGTCGAATCTGGAGCAGTTGGCATCTCTGGATTTAATTTTATTTATTTTTAAATTTTTATTTATTTATTTATTTTATTTATATTTATTTTTATTTATTTATTTACTTATTTTTGAAAAATCATTGATTTGAATCCAGATCTTCTAAATTATTTATATTTTTACCAAAAATGAATAGTAAAATACATAGTTTTCATACCAATTTTAAAAAAATTTTTCTATGATCAATGAAAATTAGTGCAAATTTCTCCGGAAAACGAGAATTATCGCTCATCGACTTAAATATGTCAATATTCTGTCACGAATACTAAAAAAGTGCTGCATATATGTAATTAAAGTTATTATTAAATTATAATTAAAGTTACGATTTTCAAAAATCGATCATTTTAAAACTACTCGTTAGAATGACCTGATATTTCCGTTCAATTTTCAGGCAATGGGATTTTGCTGGGCAAAGGAAAAAATAGTTACAAAATCTGCCGATAGATGTCGGGTTTTATATTGTCTGGGAGATATGCTAATTACTCTTCCATGAAAATGCAGAGCACCAGCTCTTTGTCTGAATGCTTCATCATGATGAAGAGCGACGAGTGTGCACTTACAGCTATTAGGAAGTTTCAGACATTAAAATCCTTAAAATTGGGTTCAATAACTAAAAATGATCCGTTAAAAATTATTGCTAAATTTGATGTGAAATGGGGTGGAGGAAGGAAACCAGTTTCGGCTGCTGCAGTGGAAGATGTGATTACAACATTAGAAGAACAGACGAGCAGTGATGCTGATATCAACAGTGCCCGGGGAATTGGCGGAATGCTGGATATGCCGATCATCACGGTTTATAAAGTCCAACGGAACATCTTGAGCTGTAGCACGTACAAGATAACTCATATGTTGCAGTTGCTACCTGCTGACTTGGAAGCACGAGAATCTTTTGCACTACGATTGCTTACCCGGATGGAAGTTGACAAAGGATGTCCATGGAACATTATGTGATCTGACGAAGCTCACTTCCATTTGCAAGGTTCTGTAATTAAGCAAAATTGCAGGATATGGGCTGCTGATAGTCCATTCCAGCTACAGCCATTATGCATTAACTCTGAAAAGGTCACTGTGTGGTACGTTTATCGTCAGTCTGTTTTTCTTCGAGGAGATTACACTTTCGGGTCATGTTACCTGCACCGTTACTGGCAAGCGGCCAGAAGCACTTTTGAGTAGCCATGTTCTTACGGTAAGTCAGCGTCAGTGTGTTAATCACACAATATTCATACAATATGGCGCTCCTACGCACATTGCTACTAATGTGAAGCAGCTGCTGAGTGCTCATTTCGGAGATGATAGGATCATAAGCCGCTATTTTCCAACATGGCCACCACGTTCCCCCGACTTAAACGCATGTGATTTTTTACTTTGGAGGTACCTGAAGAATGTTGTTTACAGCGGACGGATTGAGAATCTAGCCGACTTGAAGACAAGCATCACACATCACATCCATTGCATCAGTGCAGATACTCTCCAATCTGTTGTGGAGCATGCTGTTTTGCGCTTCCAAATGGTAGTGGAACAAGACGGGGAACAACCTATGCCTCAGTCATGAGTCAAATGTTTGTTCCATCGAGCACTTTTTTTTCCTTTTGTTTTTGGCATTATCACTGTAAACACGTATTCTTGTCTTTTCACTATTAAATTTTTAGTATACCCCTGAGCTCTATTGTTTCCTGTAGGCTGGCAACATTTCTGTGTGTAACGAATCCATTTTTGGTCTTTCTCCTGACGTCGCCATCTATCGGCATATTTTGCAACTATTTTTTTCCTTTGCCAAATAAAATTCCATTACCTCACGATTGCTCTGCTAAAATATCAGGTCATTTTGATAAGTATTATTAAAACTATCGATTTTTGAAATCGTAACTTTAATTATAATAATCCTGTATAAGTGTAAACCAAGCGGATATCACAAAATTACCCGCCACTTCCGATTAGATCCAAACATAAATTTTCTGTAACTACTGAGAAAAAAAAAAAAGTTCTCAGTAGTTACAGAAATGTAATTTTTCTCGAAAAAAAAAATGCTAGAATGAAATCTATTTCATATCTGTTTTAGCTCTTTTCCATCTTGGTATATAAAGGCTTTCAGCCCTGGGACGGGCTGAAAATGTCCATTCACGATTTAATAAGGTATATTGAAAATTATTTCTACAATTATAGTATTAAAACATACACATAGAAGGCTTGGTTATCATTTGGCGTGCATCCACTGTTGTTGATATATAAAAGAAATCTACTAGCTATTATAATAGTAATCGTTATTTCACTGCCATTATTAAAGAGGCTTCTCGAGAAGTTAAAATAAATGTTGGCAGTTATTGCTACGATATTCCGTTTTTTTTTTTTTTTTTTTTTTTTTTTTTTTTTTTTTTTTTTCAAATTTTATCCCTAATAAACATGTAAATTCATTGAGAAAATATTTTTTTCTTCTAAGAAATAGTAAATAACTTCAAAATTTATTTTTTAAAAAATTTAAATGAGAAATTTCATATCTTGAGGTTTTAAATCTAAAGTGCTTAAAGGCTTATTAAAAATAGAGCAAACCACTTAAGACAATTGCGGACGATTGTTGCGAAAATGCAATATTTTGTAAAGGCGTAAACAGGAAAAAAGTGATAGGCCTGCACAACTTTGCTATTTCGTAGTATTTCCTACTAATTAAGTTTTGAAGTATATTTATTTTATTTATTTACACTAATATATATATAATATACAAAATATACTTATTTATATTAAGGACATATTCGTGACATGGTGACACTAATGTCTGCTTGTTCAGTTATTATTTTGAAAATAAAAAATAAAATAAATTAATTAATTAAAAAAAAAACGTTTTATCCTTGAGCTTATAGTATTCAAAAGCATAAAACAACGGAAAACGACGATATTTATTTGCGAAGGTTTTTCATAACATAAATATATTACAAGTTTCGCCCATGGTTTCACCATAACTCAAATATTTACAGTAGGGGTGGATTTTTAAACTATCTACCCAACCATCTCTCAAAGTCACGCTAAACACGGAAACCATCAAAGTCTTTTTTTTTTTTTTTTTTCCTTCTATAGAAAAAAAAAAAAAAAAAAAAAAAAAAACAATATTTCATTTTTCAAAGCTTAAGCTTTAAAGAAGAAAACTAAACAAATAAGTTAGTCTTAAAAGGAAAAGTATAGACTTCTCGACCACCTAGGTTGGTATCTGAAAGAGGTCATGACAGGCGCTGACCCCTAATAAGCTTCAGAAGGTGAAGTTTCTGCAATTCTTAGTGGATTATTCCCAGGCGGTACCTGACGACGTTTTATAATGGCACTCGATCTTCCTCGTTACACTAGTTGATGATATAAGACAAAAAAAGAAAAACTATCCTAATGTGATAAATTTCTATTTGATTCATAGCTCTATTAATACGGGGATGGGCTTTTACGAGTTTCATCGGGGAACGTGCAAGGAGCCTGTTACATGAATTATTGCTTGTTTTACGGACTACAGAAGAATTTTCCATGCTATCGTTTCAACTTCTAGCTTAATCGAAAAATCGTATTGTTAAATGAGGCAATTAGGGCTTTTTATCGTACAGAACGAAATTAATTTTTCACGTTTCTTTTTATGGAATATTTTCCAATTACTTTACCAATAATTATTTTTTGCTTTTATTGAGCTCTCTATGAGTTAAGTATCGAGTTACATTTAAATTATAGGAAACAATAATGGCCACATAATTAAATGGTTTTACTTTTTCTATTGATTGCCACCTCATTTATTGCTGATATAAGTCGATAGAAGAAAATTTATGTCCACTATATATATAACTGATAAATATATGAAGATTGTTTTTATTATTTAAAGGTAAATAAAGTAAAGTTAAGTACCGAGTTACATTTAAATTATAGGAAACAATAATGGCCACATAATTAAATGGTATTACTTCAGATTCTGCTTTTTACTCTTGATCCCCATCCCATTTACTGTTGATGTAAGTTGATAGAAGAAAATTTATGTCCACTCTATATATATAACTGACAAATGTATTAAGATTGTTTTTATCATTTAAAGGTAAATAAATCGAATCCTTTATAAAATAATTTATTAGATATTGATTAAAGAAAGGATTATACTCTGGAAACAATTATTTTTATTTAGTAGCAATTAAAAGGACATGTCATTTTTTTCATGAAGATAAAAATTAGTTGCACAGTCTCTCTTTCTCTCTCACTTGGTTATTAATCTATTATCTAATTCTTAGTTTAGACTTTATAATTTAAAAAGAATTGTTTGTTTAGTAAAATAACAAATGATTTTACAATTGCAAGTTGGAATTGTTTTAATTAAGACATTTAATAGTTTTAAAGATTTTTAAATAGATATACAGGCTCGTGTGCTCATAACAAAAAGAAATCAAATTTATAAACTAATATTTACGGTTCGATGCACTCAGCCTTGAAAAGAGAATAAATTAGGGATAAAATCAGTTCGTATATTCCAATACTGTATAACAGAACTGTTTCTTATCTGAGAAAAAGTAGTGGATGTTTCGTAATTGATATAGCTTTCATTTTCATTATTTTATTTTATTAATTTTAGTTTTAAACCAATATAATTTTTTCGGAGGAGTTGGTAGCTTCTTCCAATATGTATCCTTTAAAATGCAATATTCATTTGAATTAGGGATATCTGTAATTTTCTGTAACAAATAACTACAGAGTCCCATAAAAAACTACAGAGTCCCATAATTTATGAAGCTCATTAATAAAGAATTACCGTTATTTTTCCCTTTGTGGTGCTTTTTAATAGACAGTCTAATAACAGTAAGACCAAAGTTATGACTATAAAATAATCTTTTATCGAATTTATATGCTTTGAAAAACGCATCAGAAGCAAATCAATGAAATAAATAACATTTAGAGTCAAAAATACTATCTCAATTTTTTTGATGTAGGAAATAAAGTGGTGTAAAGTTAAATGTATTATGAGGAAAATGCTTTTTGAAATACATGATTATTAAAAAACAAAAACAAAAAATATAGTTTTTAGATCTTAATTAATTTCCTGAGAATGTGTGGATGGCCCATTGAAATATAACAAGTCACTATCAGTATAAAACGACTCGAAATTTACCTTTTTTAACAGACAGCAAAACAGATTTTGAGTAATTCTGTTTACAGTAAGACTATAAATGTCTAGGTAAAATAAATTTAAGTAATGAGCATATAATTGAGGGTTAGTCTATAGGACTGCCCCCACAAATGAAGACACTTTTGGTCCTAAAAGAATCTAAAACCCCGATTGAATGGCTCACAATTGTTTCTAAAATAATTCATGATGCCCCCACTGTTTTATCCCAAAATGAAAATAAACAAAATATGCCGGAATCAAAATTTAGTGGATATGGACAACCATTTCAAGGCTGGACACCAAAAAAGCCGTTCAGTAATAATTCAGCTAGTTCATTCAGCTATTACTATAATAATCCACGACAAAATCAAAACTTTTCCCGGCCAAGTCAAAATTTCAACCAACAATCCCAATTTAGACCAAGATTTCAAAAAAAAAAAGGTTAAATTTAATAAAAATAAACTACAAACAAATCATTTCACCCAGATTTCCCAGGAATTACCTCCGGATGCGTTCAAAATAAAAATAGCAAACAGCCAATTTCAACTAATAAAACTATCTTGTTAACTATTGACACGAGTAGTACTTTAAACATAATCCCAACTAAAATTTTTTAAAAATTAAATGTCCAAAAAGAAAGAAAAACTTTGTAAAAGTAAAAGAAAACAAAAGGTAATTTGCAACTTAACCAAACTTGTACTTAAAATTTAAAAATTGGAATTACAGCTAGGTCTGTTGAATTTTATGTTTTAGATACTGATTTACCTTTTTCCATTTTGCGTTTAAAAGCTTGTATAGGATTTCAAATAATGATTGATTGTGTTAAACAGGTTGTAATGAAAAATTGGAAAAACTGGTTACTTTTTTTCATCACAAAAACAACTTGAACCTTACTCATTTCTTCTGAAATCCAGGTTAAAGGTTGCAATACTAGTAAAGATAAACAAAATAAAGTTATAAATAAAGTATGTAAACGTCAAAAAAAAAAAAAAAAAAAAAAACAGAAAGATTGTTAAATCAAATACAAATATACAAAATAATAAAAATATTTGTGAAAATATTGAAGACAATAAAATTCTGGACACAAAAATAAATAATAAGAATATCAAAATTGTAAACAAGTAAACTTCAAGAAAAATAAAGCAAAAAGTGGACTTAAAAATAAGGATTTAAATAGCAAAACAGAAAATAACCAATTATAATATATATATATATATATATATATATATATATAATATATATATATATATATATATATATATATATATATATATATATATATATATATATATATATATATATATATATATATATATATATATGTATATATATATATATATATATATATATATATATATATTCAAAATGTAGAGAAAACATGGAAAAAACTACAGAACAGTGAAAAAAGGTAAAAATAAAAATAAGAATAAGAAAAATCCGAGGGGGAAAAAATAATAATTCCGAAAAAAAGTTAATAAAAATTCGGAAAATAAAAGATATAATCTTTTCATCAGCTCACACGATTATATCCGCAAAAATGAGTGCTTTCTAATATTATAATCAATATGGACAAAACAATATATATAAATACAATAGTGTGAGGAGCACTCTCTCTCTCTCTTTATATATATATATATATATATATATATATATATATATATATATATATATATATATATATATATATATATATATATACAGCAATCTTGGAATTATCCAATCATTTAAAGAACGTTACACTAAACAACTCGTTAAGTAATAATTTCTTTTTTTCTCATTTATTCATTATTATTCCGATGAACTGCACGATGCTTCTAAAGCAAAACTAAATGTTCTAGTCATATTTCTTTCCCAACAAAAATTCATGAAAATCATAGAAATGGCAGAAAAAGAGATTAAATTGTAGATGAAATGAGAAATATTTAACCCCTTAATGGGCCCTTTATTTCTAGTAAAGGTAAATTAATGTATTTTTGGAATTGAAATTGATATAAGAATAGTAATTGATACAAGAAGAAAAGAACTCATTTAGCTTATAAAAAAATTAATCTAAATTTTAATTCCATTTTTTTTTTTTTTTTTTTTTGTGGTAAGTATATTTGCCACGACCTATTAGGAACTTATTGACTTTTATTTTTCGTTATTTATAATAGAAATTTTAGAAATGCTACAAACTTCAAAAGGAATTGTGTATTTCATAACTTTTATAAGTTTTCTTAAACTATCAAATGGCTACCAATTTTATTCAAACGCACTTCAAGAAAGCTGAAGTTATTAACGAAAAGAAACTTAAATTAAAAGTGGTAAAAAAAGTTCTTAATGGACTTTATTTATTTTAGTATTTTTCGTTCTATGTCATTTTTTCACCATCATAAAGTATCATATGCACAAATGCCAAATATGTCATTTTTCACCATCATAAAGTATCATATGCACAAAATGCCAAATATGTCATTTTTCACCATCATAAAGTATCATATGCACAAATGCCAAATTGCTCCGCTTTGTAAAAAAATATTTTTTAGTAGTAACAAAATTATTTTTAGTTTAGTATATTTCATTCTAAATGATTTTTCCACTACTACACATCGAAAATTCAAAGTATAATATGAAAGACAACTTTATTGTCTCCTGGTAGCGCTATTAAAGAGTAATTATCCTTATTGCATAAGTTTTATTATTTAAATTGCTACCAATTTATTAAAATTTTTGCAGAAAGTGGACATCCCTGCATATGGAATGCTACTCAATTTTGTCGTGATGGCACTTTCAAAGAGTGAGGTAGTTATCCATATTCTGCAAAAATTTAATTCGCCGCCAATTTATTTTATAACCATCGTTGAACAGCCGACCCAATTTTATGGGTTTACGACTACTAATGTTCAACTCCGTAGCCTTGTAATTTTGAACCCAATCCAAAAGACAAGGAAACTCCTGGATCAAATATTGGGAGAAATTTGCCTTCGTGGAGGACATTTTGATGGAGCCAACCCGCATTTGTGTTACAAGGAGAGGACGACCACGAGAATCTCCTGCAGTTAGCCTGACGGCAAGGGGACTATAACCCATGATCCGTCTACCACTGAGGATACTTTATATCAGCACTGTGGTCGGTGCAAGCTGCATGCTGTATTCGTATCGAACAAGCCGATGCTAGGATTCGAAGCGGGTTCACCTCATTGGAAGGGGAACGCTCTATCCCCTGAGCCATCACGGCTCTAAATAAATTATAGATTGTATCTTAATATATAAAAGTATATATAAAAACAAAATGAGATAAATATCAAAAAATACACCTGCAATTTAATAAGACAATTCAGAAAATGGATTCCATGTGACCTTTAAGGAATCAAAGTTGTAACAAAGTGGCAAAAAAGTTTTCAAAAGACCCAGTAAAGTATATTTTTGCGACTACCAAGTAACAAATGTCACAATAAATAGTCAAAGAGACTTTTATTTATATTTAATAACAGTCGTTGAACAGCCGAACCAAATGTTTTGGGATTACGATTGCTAATGTTCAACACCGTTGCCTAGTATTTTGAACCCAATTTAAAAGACAAGGGAATTCCTGGATCAAGTAGCGGGAGAAATTTGGCTCAGTGAAGGAATTTTTGATGGAACTAACCCGCATTTGCGTTACATGGAGAGAACTACGAAAACCTTCCACGGTTAGCCTGACGGCAAGTAGACTCTAACCCACGATCCGTCTTCTACTGAGAATATTTCACGTCAGCACTGCGGTCGGCACAAGCCGGATGCGGAATTCGTACCGACTGGGATTTGAACCTGTTCGCCTTTTCGTTCTATGTCATTTTCCTGAACCATCTCGCCAATTTATTTAAACTTTTGCAAGAAGCGGAATAAGTAATGCAACTCAGTTATCTCAGTTGAAGAAGAAAAAAAAAGTAGACGTAGCTAGCAATATTCTACAACATTTCAATTCGCTGATAATTTATTAAAACGTTTGCAGAAAGCTTACCTGTATTATTATTTTTTTTTTTTTCTTTAATGGCGGGCACTTGGAACTATTGTCCATTGGCCACAGAAAGTGCCAGAACTGCTAACTCTCTTTTCGTTACCCAGTGTAGCAAAGCTACGGCGGTGAAGCAGCGTCGCCCACGTCACACTACCACAACCCGTTTATAGGGCGGGTCACATTCACACAGAAAGGAGAAAGGACATAGAACACAGATAGAGAGAAAGAAACATCCATGCCTTGTCCGGGATTCGAACCCAGAACCTTTCTGGTGCAAGGACAGCGGTATTTTCTTAGGTCTTAATTGTTAAAAGAATAATTGTTGCTGAATATTTGAAAGCAATTAGTTATACATTTCTAGAGGTATGTTTTTGAATTCACAAACTGACTTCACTTAAAGGATTTTTAACATAAATGTTCCACTAATATATTTTCTCAAAGAGTTGCTCCGGATACGACAAAATATTTGATAAAAGAATTACTAACTAAAAGTTTCAAATTTTTCAGTTAATTTTGCCAAAGGCTTAACTGTAAGAAAGTGGCGTATCACATGAGCCTTTGAATTATTTAGAAGAAGGGGTGAGCGAAAACCCTATAAATCAAGTTTATTAAACCAAGATACATTAAATACCATACATTAAAAGACTCGAAAAAACTTTTCCGTTGTCCGGAATGATCATAGAAGTCATGCTAATGAAAAAGCTCTGCAAACTCTTTTCTTGTTTTTCAGGCATTCTAATGTACGTATATTGAACTGAACTGTATAAAACATCTGGGCATCTGAGGCCGCTTGCTGCCCTTTTCCCATTCATCTTTAGCTTGATCTTTGTGGTGCTTCGATGAGGTTGTGGAATGCAAATGATGTAAAGGAGTATTAATGCGGATCATTGAGGTTCTGACTGTGTAATTATATGCAGTAGGGTGATAAGACTATTGTAAGAGTATGAACTTTAACTGATAGCTGATATGATGGTTATGTCTATGCTATTGATGTCGGGAATATGATGCATCACTGCTATAGTATGCTGTTATTGGTCTGATAGTCTTGTCTTCAGTTAAATTTTCAAATAGAAATATTTCATTGAAATTTGCTGTAGAGCAAGAGGTGGCTTTTTCCTAGAATTTGTTATTTAATTTAGCTATATGTTTGTCTAATGTATATTTTTAACGCTGTCAGTAACAAGGACTTTAAATATCTTTTTAAAAAGTGGTGGTCAAGTTGAGAATTTAAAGCATTGGTATTTACTAAAGTATGATTCGACAAATTATATTTAACATATTTAAGATGTAAAAACTGCTATTATAAATCTGAAGTTCAAAATAAAAAGAAAATTTTTTAAAAAATTTATGATGAAAACTACAACTAGCCCTTAAAAGCATTTTATTGGTCCTAGAGTGTCGGGAAAATATTTAGACAGAAAAAAAATATAAAAAAAATAAAATAAAAATAAAATAAAATAAAATAAATATAATGCCTTAGTAAGTTTTATTTAGCATTTAATAAAAAATTTTCATATTTTGGAATTACTTAATCTATGGGTGTAGAGCCGTGGTGATTCATGGGATAGAACTTCCAATAAGGTGAACTGGTTTCGAATGAATGGTCGATTCGAATTTCGCACCCGGCTTTGCACCGACCTAACGTAAAATATCCTTTGAGGTAGACGGATCAAGGATCCCCTTGTCGCCAAGGTAACCATGGAAGGTGTTCATTGTTTTCCTCTCCATGTAATTCAAATGCTGGTTAGTTCTATCAAAAAGTTCTCCACAAAGCACATTTTTCCCAATACTTGATCAGAGAGTTCGTTTGTCTTCTGGAATGGGTTCAAAATTACTAGATTCTAGAGTTAAACATTAGTAGTCCTAAGATCAAAATTGGGTCTGCTGTATACACAACGACGGTTATAAAATAAAATAAAATCTATGGAAATAAAAATGAAACTTCTTCTCTCAATTGTCAGTTCTAAAAGCGTATATTAATTGTGAAATATATATAAAAATTGTAACAACTTACAGTTATAAAAACTTACTTTCCACTTTCCTCAGTCGGTCCCGGAAACAGCTAAGTAGTTTAAAAAAACATTTGAAAAAAATCAGTTATAAAATTGAAGCGATAAACTTGATATTTTGCTTTGCTATAACTGTTCTTTAACTGCTATTTAAAAAAAAATAGTATTTGTAATAATAACTTCTATTTACCATCAATTTATTTCTCTAATTTCAGAACTTTTCTAATCTATATTTTCATCTTTTTTCGTCGTAATAGCATAAAAAAAAACTGAGTTTTAATCTATTTATAAATAGATTTAAAATTAATAAAATTTCCAAAACTGCTTATTGCTCTTTTTTCTATAAATCTAAAATGAACAAAATTGTTAGTTTAACCTCTTCATTACCTCAATCCACACATGCGGACCTTCCCTTCTAAGCTTCTAAAAACGCGCTATAAGAAAATCTATAGTTTTACCTTCACTGAAACATTCGTGGATGTTTAAGCTTTCAGGGGATTCCAATAGAAGCAAAACATGTAAGTTATTTGGGTAGAAATCCACATAAACAGAAGTGATTTTCGAAAAATGACGCTAAATCCACATGCTCGAAAATGGAACTAATTTGAAATATTATATAATTTAGTTATTCTGAAAAAAAAAAAATTTCTTTTGACTGTGGCTCTGTAATATGAATGAAGCTTCTAAATTTGTATTTACTATTTAAAAGTAACCAAGTTGTATTTACTATTTGTATTAATATTTAAAAGTAACTGAGTCAATAACATGCAGATCCACCATGGTACATAATGACAATTTATGACAGCGTAGTAGTAAAGTGAAATCTCGAACTATTATAAGTATTCAATTTATATCTATTTAGTAATATTTTGATATATATTTTAATTAATTGATTGTTTTACATTAATGTACAGTGCGCAAAAAATGCTAACCATCCTGAATAACTTTTGATCTAATGATCGGATCTTCACGTTCTCTATCTCAATGGTTCGAAGGGATGACTTCAAATATGCTAATTAATTAATGCTGACGATATTTTAAGATACGAAATCAGACACAAAAATGCACTTTTTCTGAATAAAAATACCTTTTTGTCGACGGCTGATCCCCCAAATATAGGGGGTTGCCTCAATCTGGAAAATATGGTCCCAATAGTTTGGTCAGGAGACAGCTCCAAAGTTTGGACCCCTTAATGTGAATTTTCTTTTTTGCGTAATTCGCTACATCTCGGAAACTTTTTAAGCGAATTGAAAAAAAAATTTGCAAATAATTATAAAATTCGTTTATCGAAAGATAATTTCATGCAAAAAAAATAACTTTTATTAAACATTTATTATTTTTTGTTTTATTTAAGAATGGTCGAAGAATTTTTGAATTGTAAGGTTTGCAATATTTTGCATTATTTTTTTGAATAAGAGAATTTTATTATTGTGTTAAAATTTTTTTTAATTTGCTTAAAAAGCTTTTGAGATATAGTGAAATACGTAAAAAGTAAAATTAACATAAAAGGGTCTAAACTTAGGAGCATTCTCCAGACCAAACTATTGGCACTATATCTCTCAGATTGCGACTATCCCCTATATTTTGGGAGTTAGAAATCCGAATCCATGGAAAACAGTTATGCTTATTCAGAGAAAGTACGTTTTTGTGTCTGATTTCGCAACTTCAAATATCGTCTGCACTAATTAATTAGCACATTTGAAGTTACTCCCTCAAATCATTAAAATTTAATCGAAAAAATGTTGAATTTTAAGGTATAAAATTTTTTGCATCATTTTAAAGATTGTAATTATGTTTAGCAAAATACGAAATTTCAGCAAATTCGGTCCAATAGATCCTGAGAAATCGAATTTTAAGCATTTGACTTTTTTGAAATTAAATTTCTAAGAAACCTTTCGATCGATGTTGCTCAAATTTTATATTTTTCTATATAAAATTACATTATTTAAAATGACGCAAGAAATTTTATACCTTACAATTCAAGATTTTTTTGACTATTATTTTATATTTAAAATAATAAAAAATGATAAATATTTACTGAAATTTATTTTTTGCATGGAATTTTCTTTGGATAAAAATATTTCATAATTCACTTAAAAATTACTCGAGATATGGCGAAATACGCAAAAAGTAAAATTATCATTAAGGGGCCAAATTTTGGATCACTCTCCCGACCAAGCTATGGGGGCAAAATTTCCCAGATTGCAGTTACTCCCTATATTTTAGGTGTCAGAAATCCGAATTCATCGAAAAGGGTATATTTTTTCAGAGAAAATACGTTTTTGTGCCTGGTTTTGTAACTTAAAATATCGTCTAAACTAATTAATTAGCATATTTGAAGTCACCCCTTTAAACCATTAAGATTGAGTCCTAGAACGTGAAGATCCTATCATTAGATCAAAAGTTATTCAGTGGGGTCCGTTTTTCTTCTTTTTTTTTTTGGCGTATTGCACATACATACATTTAATAAAAGCCGACCGGATTGCATAGTCAGAGAACTGACCTGATCGAGTGCAATCAGGTGGGCATTGGAAGGAAAAAAAACCTTAAATAACTTTTGTATATTTTTCACTTAATTTTGAAATTCCAAGGAATAAATATTTTTTTTTTACAGTTAATGTTAGACTCCTTTCAATAATTATTTATTTAGCATATTTTGCATAATTAAAATAGCTTTGAAAGTGAGATATCATGCAGTAATGATTTGGTAAGCATTGGTATTGCATTTAGTATTGCATATCATATGTTGCAGATCAAAACTTCGTATTTTTAAATATTTCCTCTGAATAAATTATAAAGTTATTCATGATTGTATTTAAATAGACAATAATGCATCATTATGTATGTTTTCTCCCACCTTAGTGTGCAATGTAACACTTAAAATATTTATATTATTTTACTTAGTTAAAACCTTAGGTCCGTGTATGAGGGCTTAAAATTAATAGTAGTGAAGAGGATATACAGAAATCATCAGTATTAAAAAACAACAATATGTAAAAATATAAGCTTTCAAATTAACGCTTTTTATTACATTAAAAATAATTACCAAAAAAGAGAAGCATATTGAAAATCCAGGCTGACTAAGATGACATGTTAGTCAACATAAGAAATGACTTTTAAAAAAATGTAGGTACCTTTGCAATTCGAGTACTTTTAGAAGCTGTTTGATCTAATATTAGCACTATAGCATTGAAAATACACAATTTAGTATTATTATACAATTTTAAAATTCTTAAAATAATGTGGTTACTAATTATTAAGCTATAAAATTTCTTAATTTTAAAGTGGTGAATGTTGATATTGCCGCCGTTGGAACATCGCAGTGCAAAGAGTTAATCGATGTAGGAAATATTTCTCTCTACCTACTTTATCACTTATTTATAACAATTTTGACAACTTTTTCAAGAATCTATTCGGCCTAATCAAGGCTCTCAATAATCGTCAAAATAATTTAAATGGTCACATGCAATGCGCTTCTAGTTTTGATAAACTTTTCGAAAAACATTTCTGATTACCACAATAATTTACCACCGAAATCCGACAGGATAAAAAGTATTTTATCTCAAGTAGTTAATAATTAAGAAAAATTTTCATTTGCTTTCATGACTTACATTTTTGGTTGACAACTCTGCTGCCTTATCCTCCTGTTTTTTTTTTTTTTTTTGTTTTTTTTTTTCCAAATAAAATAAAATTTCACTTTTGGAATTTATCTTTGTGAAACCAAGATATTCGTATACATTCATATTTGTGAAACTAAGATAAATTTCAGAAAAAAATTGGCTGGTTCGTTGAAATTCATTGGTTCGTTTGTTGAAAAAGTTTGGTTCGTAAAAAAATTTGGTTCTCAAACTATGCCATTGTTATTCAATGATTAATCTAACCTTTGCGTTAAAAAAAGGTTTATACTTATTATTTCATTACAAAATTTTGCGTGTTTACCCCCTACTTTGCAGAGAATTTGTTAAACAGCAAGAAACTTCCATTTACCTACGATACTTTTACCTATTATAGTCGTTTTGAAAAAAAGAATAGTATTTTAATTGAAAATCATTAAATTAGTATTACATAAAAATTATTATAAATACTTTATATGAAGACCACTGAGAAAGAACGGTTCATGTCCATGAAATCTGATTCAGAGAAAAAATAATTTTGCAAATAAAGGATCATTTCGTAATAACTCTCAAGGAGAACCCAGTTTTTACGTTATTAATTTGTTAATACTTGGGGCAACAGATGGCGATCCAATCGTTAGTTTTGTGAAAACCGTTAGTTTTGTCCCTCTTCATTCATAACTAACTAAATTGGTCCTCACTAAATTTCAAGAAACATCGAAAAGTGGACAAAATCCTGTTTTCGCAATAAATATTTGAACCTGTAATCCGCTGACTTTGTAAAACTCAATTAATACTTGAAGTATTTGAACTTAAGTTAGGTGGATAATTTTTAGTTTAACTACCACTTCAGTCTTATTCCAGTTTAAAATATTATTAATATTTCTTGATAGCGACGAATGTCACAAAATAAATTCCATTGCAGGTCTGACAATTCTTGCCAACTTTTTCGCTTTTCAAAAATATGTTTTCTCAATGGTAGGGCAAAGCCAATGAAATTGAATGTTGAAATTTAGCCAAATCATTAAAATCCCTCTCCCAGAGCCTCGCCTTTGATACCTATCTCGATTATAATATATATGTTTAAATTATCCAAATGTAATGGTAGTCAAAATCAGTTTAAACCGAATATGAATAAAATGTGATTCTATAAATTTTGACACCACATTAAGCATAAAAATAAAATCTTCCGAGAAAACCGAAAGAATTGGCAAGTATGTAAATTACCATTCTTTCAACGAAGAGGAATAAAGGCGCTGAAATTAACTATTAAGAATGAAATTGTAAAAATAATTTATAACAGCGGTTTGAAAAAAAAAAAAAAAAAAGAAGAAGAAAATCGCTTAGTCAAATTACGAAAAAATTTCCTTTTTTAGTGCTTAGTTGCCAACCTCTCCCAATATTAACGGAAGTTTTTTCACAAGGTTTCTAAGTAATCCAGTGACCATAATACTGTGAAATATTTCAAAGTGGTAGTTAAATTATAAGAAATAACAGCTTAAACGATAGATTCTCAGATAAAAAAATAGAATGAAACATATATTTTCTCAATATCAAAACTACCAACTTGTAGAATCATTGAAAAATTGACGCATTTTTATATTTATTAGAAATTATTATATTTTGATTATTTATTATCTTTTATAATAATTATTAAAAATAAATCAAGATGTAAACATTTTTATACTGACTAATTTCAAACTCTTTATGATTTATTGAAAAAGTTACCAATTTTAAAAACGCCTTTAGGGTCGTTAAAGGAAAATTTAAATCATAATTCTCAAACCCTTTTTTGGAACAGCAGCCACTTTGCTAGACTAAAAATTGTTAATACCTGAGGAATAATTGAGGAATATGCATTGCTGTCACAGCTCGTGCAGTTTTGTACAAAGACCGAGTACGAAATGAAAAGTGTAACAATACTTACATTTATCATAGCAGCCAAGTTTTTTGAGAAGATTTTTTACTTGTGGTAATGAATCACTTTGCCTAATTCTTTAACTGTTTAAATATGTCAGTACTTAAAAAAGAAAAATAAATTTTATCAGCTCGTGCAGTATTGTACAAAGACCGAAAAACAAAATGGAAAGTGTACAATACTTACATTGATCATAGCATCCTAGACTTTTAGGAAGATTTTTTTTTTTCTAATGGCAATCAATTACTTAGCGTAATTCATTACCTGTTTAATTGTGTCAGTACTTAAAAAAGAAATAAATTTTATCAGCTCGTGCAGTATGGTACAAAAACCAGCGAACAAAATGAAAAGTGTAACAATACTTACATTGATCATAGCAGCCAAGATTTTTTGAGAAGATTTTTTTTCCAGTGTTAATGAATTACTTTACGTAATTCATTACCTGTTTAATTATGTCAGTACTTAAAAAAGAAAAAATCCCAATTTTATCGGGTACTTCATCGGTGCATTTAAATAGTTTTTTGCATTGAGATGTTGAAAATCACTTTAAATCGAACAATAAAATATCAATAGAAAAAAACCATACGTTAAAAGCGTGTACAGAAGTTGGCTGCTATGCATTAATAATATATCAAGTGTTTTTTAACAATGCTTACACTAAATAAAGCTAATCTTATATGAAAACAGGGAAATTGTTATTAAAAACATAATTAATCTAAAAAAAAACATTTGACGTTTTTTAAATGAGTGAAGACTATCATAGATCCAATAAGTAATGTATTAGTAATTATTTAATAATAATAGTTTTGTCATGCGGTTTTCTTAATCTTAAAAATTGATTTAGTACAATATTGCGACTAATCAATACAACGTCTACTTCTAATACGCAAAAAGAAATATATTTATGCATGCAAAATACATTCTGACAAATCTCAAATATAGCGAAAACCATCGTTAACTATGTAAAATAATCTAGAAAATCTCTAATCATTAATACTCTAATTCAAGCTTAAACAACAATGTTTTATTTTACAACAAATATTTTTACATTTATATAAATACATTTTTTTTTCAATTACCTATGTAATTCGATGCCAATGTTTAGATTTTTTTTTAATTAAACAACATAAGGTTTTGATAATAATTTCGAGTTTTCGTCTGAAAAAAAGACTAGAAGTTTCACAAGTAAATAAAAGTATCTTATTAAAATAAAATTGCGTAGATAAATTTTATATAACAAAATCTATACGATACCTTCTTCCAAAATTGATTCTAAACAATTTAGCAAAAAAGTAGATAAATCTACATGAAGGAAATATGAGTTTTTATGAAGAGGTTCACACTACCGGGAAGCTTTTCTAATAAAGTCAAAGTTTCTCAAGGGATCTGGGATTTGTAAGCAACTCTCTCGTCAATCTCCATGCATGCTTAGCAGCATTTTCTAAAGAACTCGCGGATTTTCCTTTAAACAAGTCTAACTGAGGAAGAAAATAGTGGGGACATCTACGACATTGAAGACACGATATAAGTTGAAGAAGAATACCATTAATTCTATCACCTAAGCAGGTTTCATCCCACTCAAGTTCCCTGGGATGTTTTTCACACTCATACAATAACAGGGTCTTCAAGTGATAAGCCGTAACAGGATTACCCGGAAGATCAAGATGCTTGTCTTTAAGAGTCTTTAAGATGCTTAAGCATTTCTTTCGACATCCTCCTTGAAGAAGCCTATTTTCCGCTTCACAGAAATTTAGTACCCATGCATCACCTTCCATCGATGATTGTTTTCCTTGTAGAGTAACACTTTCTTTAGATAGTAAGTCAAATCCTTCAGCTTTAACTTCTGCTACGAGATTCGGATTTGGCCACGGTATGTGAGGAATAGGCCAATGAGCAGCAGATCTTGGCCATAAACCACTACAACGGAAAGCTGGCGTTATTTGCACAACAAATCTTTCTTTAATTCGCAACTTCACCTCCGTGGTATCGGCTACCATTTTTACCATCTCCCGATAACTGCACTTGTCGCAAGCCTGTGCTACGAGAGTCTGAAAACGAGATCGAATCTTTCTTGCTGAAAGATAACCCGATGCTGTAATGAATTCAACCCACAAGGACATTGATCTCTTGCGGCCGTCACTAAGTTTCAATACGGCACATCCTGGTAAAGAACCATCATCGACAAAGTTAAAGACACCCATTTGGTTAAGGTAAAGCACAACTTCAAATTCCCACGGAGATATAACTTCGAAGCCGTCAAAATGCCCATTGCAATCATTTAAAGACGATATAAATCGTGGTTCCTGGACCTCGACTTCTTTTAAAACATCTTGAACCACCTTGCAAACCTCTCGCACCGTATTTGCAACTTTTCCTTTACGAGTTTGAACTCTTTCCCCATAAAACTTATTCAACTGATACAAGAGTTTCGATTGTGCAGTCATCATATCAGGGGGAACCAGCATGATCGCCGGTTGTCCCTCTTGTAAGAATCACGCTAGGAATGAAGTCCATCTGACCACCCTACTTGAAGGGGAGGCAACTGATGTAACTCCACCTCTAACGGCGCCACTCAGGTGGTAGTACCTGTTAGCCACTCCCTTGCGGGGCGGAGTCTTATTGACGTCTCTCAGAATTCCCTTTAGGAAGAGATGAGAAAAGGAAAAGACGATTGGAAGTTCTTTTGGTGAGTGATTTTGTTTCTTTGAATCGATAGTTTTTGTACATATTCATGTGCTCACTTACGAAATAATCAATTTGCTTATTATCCTAGATTTAAAATGATTTTTTTATATAAAAAATGTTAAAATTATTTATAAAAAATTGAAATAATTACCTTAGATACAGAGATTATCTCCATCACTTTTGAAAAATATTGCATGTTCACCGAATAAAATTGAGTACTTCAGTATAAAGGAATGAATTAGCTTTGTAATAAAATTTCAAATACATTGTGGAAAAGAATCTGCATTTTTTCCCTTTTTATTCTTTTAGTAAAAAATAAATATAATACCGGTCAAAAAGTGATCGCAACAAATTCAAAGTTTCATATCTTCTTCGTTTTTTTTTCTTTTTCTTTTCTTTTCTTTTTTTTTTTTTTTTTTCGTTGCCTAATGAGTAAATTCACATTAGGATTTTTTTTTAAAAAATTATACTCATTTGCAATCTTTTTAATGGCTAATTGCCTAAAAACTTATTCACCGGGGATTTTAATTTGTCACCTTTTATTTTACTTATTTCAAGACTGTTTTGTGTTTATAAGAAGGTCATCAGCTCTTTAGAAAAATGATTTCTCAATGATTTTTTAATATTGCAAAACTAAGACAGCCAACAAAATATAATAGAATTTCATATCTAACTAACAAATTTGTGATTTTTTAAAGTGTTAGCTAATTATATAAAATGCCCACTTTGCCTATAGATAAATATCTTACTGTTTTTTTTTTCTTTGAATAAAGGCAGTATTCAAGTAACTACAAAATGTTGTATTTACGCTCACTCGGCAGGGAATGCATATCTGCCATATTTTACGAATGTTTCTTAAGATTTTATCTTAAATTTATAGATTAAATCAGACCTGAAAGTAAGACGAGAAGAGAAGAGACTGGTAGTAAAAGCATTTCGACAATCGAGGGTTTTCGAAAGGAGCACAATAAGCTCTTAATTATAAATACACATTTTCACCTCATCAACTTTTTCTCCAAGGAGAAGTAAAAAAAAATTTTAAAACACAAAATTATTACACAAAAAAAGGTAGAATGTATATATGTGCACCCTGAATTTAATTTAACCTTTTCTGGATCCAGTCAAGCAGCACCAATTCAATAAATGTTACCAACTACTAGGAATATGAAACTAATAGCTTTTAAATGTTTGACGAGCAATATTCTTTAAACAACAAAGATCTAAAGTATGTCGCTTCATTTAGAATGAACTGTCTAAGGTCGCACTTACTAATGTTCTGCCAGGCTAAAAATTTCAATAGCTGTTTCGGAAAGGGTTAAAATCATTTTGACCATCACTCGCTATAAATTTGTGAAACGTATATATATAAATACACGATTATCGGATAGCTAAGTTCTGGAAAAATAATTCTTTCGTATTAACCATATTTAAATGTCTTTTTAGCTACCTATCGGGGAAAATCATCATTAGAAAAACTTAAAGTTGGAAATGGGTTGTTAAGAGCTTTTTTTTTTAATAAAAAAAAAAAGAAAAACGAATGAAACAGATTTATTTAATAAAAAAATTGTTTTTATTATTATTACATTTAGTGTCAAAATATTTCACGATTTGTACTGTGTTTCAAAACTTTATTTTTTCATCCAATGCCCTCTCGATTGACAGTCAAGTATCAGTAGGGCAGATTTGATAGCCACTCTTTTGGAAGCACCTCATTTAGGTGGGCCAAAGTTGCTCCGAAAGTTGCTAATCCTTGTATGCGTTTCAAAAATTTTTAATCGCAAATATGGAGAGTCACTTTTCGGAATCACATTGTTCATGAAGAGGTTGCTCTTACACTTCTTTTCCATAAACATTACTTATTCAGTCAACCAAATCTGGTAATTTCTGGCAATGGTGATGTGCCTAAAAAAGAAAGGTTCATATTACATGATTTCTTCATATAACTATTCTCTCATAACTACATCATAAATGACGTGTCTCCTATGCATTCAATTATACTGAAAAAAATATATTTTGTAGCTCTCTTTTAAAAAATTATTTTTTTCATGCCACATTTTATGCAACTTCTTTATATTTTTAGACATCACTATTACATGATTGACTTGTATGCAAGGATGCACTGCTTCTTCAAGACTTTAATTTACATTTCTCTCTCTGTGTGTATATATATATATATATATATATATATATATATATCTTTTTTTATCACCTTCTAAATCATAACGAACCTAACACATGATTTGGCAAATCATTATCAGAAGGACCTAAATACCTAACAACGGGCTACGTATACGCAGTGATGCAAACTGCGTCGACGCATGTAAAAAGTGGCAACTATTTTATCGTATAATGTTATGAATAATGAAATTTCAGTTAACAGTTTAATTTTAAAACCATAGGCATCGGATATACAACTATTCTAGATATGTTTTGATAAGTTTAACTGGTGAAGAAAATAAAAGTAATTTTAAAAGCTCACTTTACGAAAGCAACACTGATTTAAAGTTTTACTTTATTAAAATAAATCATTTTTTCTACCGAAATATATTTTCCGAAACTACGGAGATTCCGTAGATATAGGGAAATTCTACATGAAACATAAATTACACCTAAGTAATGAAAATAAATTCAATCACTCAGTTTATTTATAATTTAGTTACTGCCTTAAGACATATTCTCTAGATCAAAATTCCTTAGTAATCAAGTGAGAGAAAAAAAATGGAGCTATTTTTTTTTATTGATTACTGATGTTCATCATTTTACATCTCAGTTAAACGCATTCATACTTGCAAAAAATATTATTTCATTTTCATTAGCATAAGAAATTCTCAATCAATTCTATAAAACTAAAGTGCAAGCTAACATAATTTACCTTTCAGAAGTTTAAAAAGACTCCATTATACTTTTTTTAGATCGTAGACACGTAATATTTTGCGAGAGAGTTAGAAACACACGAAGTAACAACAAATGGTGAAATGAATATATATTTACCAAAATTATTATCGTAGTATCTTCAAAGCAGTGGCAGTATAGCTGGCAACACTTAAAAGCTGTAAATTTTCACCTATTAGATAATATAACTCTATTTATAAGTGATCAAATTACTTTGGTTGTCGTTTATGACTTTTTCAAAACATGAAATACATTTTATGTCTAAAATTTATTTACCGTTGTACTTTTTTTACTGTTTACTGTTTATACTGTTGCAAATTTATTTACCGATATTATGTGGTGTAATGTTAAGATAAATTTAAGCTATCGAAAAAAGGCCTTCAAAAATAGGAAAAACAAAATGAAGAGCGGGTGAACAAATATGTACGGAAAAAGGGGACAAATAAAATATTTCTATTCATCACTCGAAATTTCGATAGATTAGCGAAACTGTGTTACACTGCCATATATAAGGGTTAGACAAAAATATGAAAACACTTCTATACTATATTTCTTTTAGTAGCAAATATCTTCAAAGCAGTGGCGATATAGTTGGTTGCACTTAAACGCTGTAAATTTTCACCTATTAGATAACATAACTCTATTTATAAGTTATTAAATTACTTTGGTGACCGTTTTATGATAACTTTTTAAAAGCATGAAATACATTTTATGTCCAAAATATATTTACCTTTATACTAATTTTGAAAGCAATTAGTTATCGATATTATGTGGAGTAATGTTAAGATAAATTTGCGCTATCGAAAAAAGGCCTTCAAATGTAGGAAAAACAAAAAGAACAGTTGAACAAATATGTAGGAAAGAGGGGGGCAAATGAAATATTTCTATTCATCGCTCAAAATTTCGATAGATTAGTGAAACTGTGTCACACTGCCATATATAAGGGTAAGATAAAAATTTGGAAACACTGCTATACTATCTTTCTTTAAATAGCCAATATTTTGATAGATTCTGCATTGCGAAACTGTTGGTACAATTTAGAAGCTTTTAGATACGGTGTCAATTGTACCCATGAAAAATTCGGATCAACCAAAATGAGGAAAATAATTTCTTTCTAGTTTTAATACCAGATATTTTGAAATTATTTCGTAGGATTCCAAAATTCACATTAGAATGTTCTTTTAATTATAGTGGTAGTAAAAAAGGAATAAATGTTTTAACTTCTTATTTTGATCGATGAAAATCTTGCATTGGTAAAAAGGACATTTCTAAAAGCTTCAAGCATGATTTTTCATATTGTTCTAATAGTTTTGCCATGTAACATTTTCTAAAACATTTACTGATAAAAGAAAAATTGTGCTTAAGCTGAGTTAATATAAAAGTGTTTCCATGCTTTTCTCCTGTAGTTATATGTAGGAGTTATGATGAATGAACATGCTTATTACATATGTTATAAGTCCCATTTAATTTGACTTTTCTAATTAACCAATAGTGAGTATAAACGAGCTAATGACTTCATGGGGCTACTGTGGATATTAACAGAATCTTTTAGTGATAGTAAATTTACGTTAATAGTTTTAAGATACCATACATTTAAGATACCACTTAAACATTTAGAGATCTCTTAGGGTCACTTATGTTTTCTTTACAAAATAACATGTTGTGAAAGTCACAAATTTATTGAATGATCAAACTTTATCTTAGTTTCGTTATCAATATTCAGAGATGGAACTAAACCAATTCTTTTTTTTTTTTATTTTTTTTATTTATTTAATCTATGTAATTATTCAATCGTAACCATGACTTATATTGCAAATTATTTATATTTAAAGCGAAGACATTTTGTTTTTACGCTTTAACTGAACGATTTAGGCTGGAAAAAGCTGCGTATCTCTATTAATAGATTATTGCTATTAATTAGGTACCACTTTTTATTGCTTGTGGCATATCTCAATTTTTTAAGTTTTCTGAGAACTGTAGGAACTATTTTCCAATGTTGTAAATTCCCATAATATTTGAAATGCTAGTTCAGTGCTTCCGATTAAAATTAAAAAAGTGGAAAGAGAATTATGACATTTTTTATTTGGATGAAACGCGATACTTCCGCGTTGTGTTAATAATATTTTGCAAGCTGTGATGGCTCAGGGGATAGAGCGTCCACCTTCCGTTGAGGTGAACTGGTTTCGAATCTCAGCAATGGCTGATTGATACGAATTCCACATCCGGCTTGTAACGACTACAGTGCTGAAGTAAAATATCCTCAGTGGTAGACGGATCATGGGCTAGAGTCCTCTTGCCGTCAGGCTGACCGTGGAGGATTTTCGTGGTGTTCCTCTTCATGTAACGCAAATGCGAGTTAGTTCCATCAAGAAGTCCTCCACAAAGGCAAATTTCTCCCAATACTTGACCCGGGATTTCCCTTGTCTTCTGGATTGAGTTTAAAATTATAAGGCTACGGAGTTGAACATAAGTAGTCGAAAGCCCAAAAAATCGTGTCTGCTGTTCAACGACAGTTATAAAATAAAAATAAAATAATATTTTGTGTCCAAGAATATGGTTTAATCTTTAGGAAAGAGCCAACCGAAACATTGCGGGATAATCAGCAATTCGATTCGCCACGTTTTTTTTTTTTTTTTTTTTTTTTTTTGTTTTTTTTTTTTTTGTTTGTTTGTTTGTTTGTTTGTTTAAATGCAGTCAATTAAAAGATAAATCACCACGTTTAGAAGCATTACTCCTAATCAATCCGATATAAAATAAAGAGGAAAGTAAGGTATTTTTTAAGCTTTAGTTTAAATTAAAACTTTTGTTTTATAGTATTTTTTTTTTTTAAAGACTTCTATCCCTACTAGTATAATAACAATTAAGATTAGCAAAGATCGCTTAATTTCGCCATCACTTAAAAACTCCTTCGCACTATTTGTCTTAAATTTTCATATAATCTTGGTTACTAAATCATTATAAATCAACTTTACTGTATCAAAAATGAAATAACATAATGTAGTATTTGTTTCAAGAAAAATCTCTGGCTTTATTTATTAGGGTTTAACATTATTATAAAGATTACTAACTCAAGACTAAAATTAATTCTATTTTCATTTTACTTGGTGTCTTTCAAAAGTAACAATAGGTAAAATTAAAAAATTTCAGACATGTCCCCACTTGCCCAATAATAGGAGGTAGTGTGGACAAAAACAACTTTTAAAAAAAGTATTAAAAAAGCATTTATCAAAAGTGACGTATGTACCATTCAAAATGAAGATAAAAGTTCAAATTTAACTGGAAAAAAAATACTAGATGCGTTCGAAATAATGATTAGTAAGGTTATTTGCTAAATTTACAAAAACTATCCACATTATCCGCCTCTCTGCTATATATACAATCGAACCCCGATTTTTCGTACTTTGATTTAACGAATTCTTCGATTTAACGAATATTTTATCTGTCTCGACAAAAAGGGTGCTCAAATGCTTTTTTTTAACTAATTTTTAGCTTTGATTTAACGAACAACAATCACTGGAAAAAAAATTCACACATAATACTAAAAATTTGAATTTTCCGCACTTAAAATTTTAAATATTTCACACCATAATCCAAGTGTGTAATTGTATGTATGTATTAAGTTTTAAAAGCAAGGAACGTTACAGAATTAAGATCATTTTAAAGCTGATTTCCTAACGTATAACTTAAAATTTTTAAGATCGTAGTGAACAATAATCACTTTTTTTATTATCTGTATATCGATCTGTATATTTTGTATCGATATTTTTTATACCATACTGTTTACAAAAAAAAAAAAATATATTCGATTTAACGAACGGATTTGTCAGTCCCAATCAATTCGTTAAATCGCGGTCCAACTGTAGATTTAATATATTAAAGAATATCTAACACTGCTGCAAATAGTCATCTCAAATCATCTTTCTTTTCTTTCTTCCCCAATAAGAAAAGTGCGCCGGATTTTCTGTCGGCATCTCTCCCACATTTTACCGTGGAGTCACGGCACATTCTCGTATATTCGCTTTTATTGGAGCTAAAAATAAAAGATTCAAAACGAAAAAATTTTGTTACAGCAAATCTTAAACTTGATAATAATTTTTCGATGCGGGAAACTTTAGTGTTAAGTTAATGTTTGATACGTGAATTCATGTACTATTGTAATTTTAATGTAACTTTAGCGTTAAGTTAATGTAATTTCGATACGTGAAACTTTAGCGTTGAGTAATAATAATGTTTGATATATGGATACTAAATTCAGCACTGTAAAATATTAAAAAATGCATCACGTCAGTACTTCAAATATATCTTTGACTGAAACCTTATTCTCATAGTACTGCTGTGTATCTACTATGAGAACTCGGTTTAATTCATTATGCAATCATTAAAAATATGACGGGCTGGGAATAAGTACAGAAATTAAACTGCAATTATTACTCTCATGTTTTAGTAATGTTGTTTTAATATTGTTTTCTTTTAAACGTAATTTCTTGAACCAAAGATAAAAGATTAAAACGTGACTTTTGCTACCACTGAACAACCATGCCATATTCTTTTTAAGCTCTAATTTTTACATTACTACAAAATGTTGTGCAACATCAGCGGGAAATGGGTTCATAAAATAGTTAATTTTTTTTTTTTCAAAAAAGAAAAAGTGTTCGACTTTAATTATTAGAATTTATTTTGCGAAGACAAGATAATTCTGTTTACCCTAATATATTAATAATATAAATATTTAAACTTGAATGTAAAGTCAACAAATAGTTTTTTTTTTTTTTTTTTTTTTTTTAAATAAATATAAAATTCTCGAGTGGTATGTTCAAAAAAAAAAAAATAATTCCATTTTCAAGGCTGCCAACTTTGGGGGTAAATTTCTTCTACTTGTAACAAATTATATGTATGAATGATTCGATTTGATTTAAAGTTGCTCTCCACACCACTACATGGGAATGATTCAAAATTCAAATAAAAAGCTACTTTTTTCTTCACAAAATAATATGCATACTTATCGAAAATTTACTAAATGATCTAGGTTTTACGAGCCATTATTTTGAAAATCAGGCAATGTGAGATCGTTCTATTTATTTATTTAGCTTTCTCTCGAAACAGCATCGTAGTTGGAAAAAAAAATTAACTATACCATCTTGTAGGTAAATGTATCTTCTAACACATGGGAAAGAAAAATCAATGAGGACTTCGCCCCATTTTCAAGAAAAAAATTACCGAAGTTGCACATAAATGCTCTGTTAAAAATCACATATTTCCTCCTTTTTAAGAAAGTAATGATGGATCTTCCTCTTTAAAATAAGCCAAAATAAAGAGATTTTTGAAAGAACTTCATCTGTAAATAGAGGATATAATTATGGAGAGATAAAAAAGCACCAAGGAGTTATGCCATAAAAAAAACTAAAAAAGTATGGTTTTCTTAGTATAAAGTACTGCTACTGTTAATTATCGCTTATTACTTACTCATTTATTTGTCTAACTTAAATATAGTTTTAAAGTAAAATTTAGAAAGTCTAAAAAACCGACATTTAATGGAGCTAAGGCAATTTTTTCACAAGATGGCAATCTGATTTAATTGAACTGAAATCACATATATTACTGATTCTCTTATATTACTGATATTGATATCATAACTTTAAGAACATTTACTTCTGTTTTGTCTTCAACTATCAAAATGAGTACTTTCCTGATGAACTTCTGTATTTTACCTAGTTGAAATATCTTTTTTTTTTTTTCCACTTTTCAAATTTAACCATGCAATTCTGAATTTTATTTGTCGCTATTTAGGACAAAATCTTTTCACCTCTTTCTGTATATCCGCTTCGATTGCTTGTAGAATTCTGGATCTTGCTGCTGCCTTGCTGTTTTTCAAAAGTTTAATATGTCCAGCAAAAATTCATTTTGTTATCTTGGATATCGAAATATCTTCTTGAAAGAAAAGCTTAACCTTTTAAAAATATTCCCATAAAATTTGCTTATTGAATCTTTCAGAAGTTACATATATTATCATTATGTAAATACATGTCATTTTATATTTATCACATTTTTTAATCAATTATGTAATTAATCAAGTAATTTAATTAAATAATTTGTAATTTTATCAAGCAATTTATTCAAGTAAATCTCTGAAGTTGCATCTCTGAGATTTACGATTTACTTGAAAGAAGTTTACTTGAATCTTTACACTCAAGCTACAATGATTGTGTAATTCAGAAAAGATTATATACCGTTTTCAAATATTTATGGTAATATGTGATAATTTTTTCATAGGCCTTGAACTATCATTTAATAACATACGGTGTTTTGGAGAATTGACAAAAACGGTGACTAGGATATTAAATGAATGAGCAAACGGATACCTCATTGTTTTCCTTCCATATATATTTTCTTTTTTAATTACAGATAAGAGAGTCATTTTATTTTAGCTTATTTTTAGGATAGATTTTAAGATATATGGTTACTGTATCAAAAAGGAAGAAACTTATATTTCACTCTTAAAGAAATAACCAAATTCTTTGTAAAACTTTAAAAACAACTAGAAATGTTAACTCTAATATTTCAATACTTTTGCATAGGTGCCAATTCTTCCAGATTTTATTTTTACATTTAAAATTTTGAGTCTATTTTAATCTATTAAAAAATTTCCTTAATCTACCACCCCAAATGAATGAATAAATTAAAAATCAATGCATGATTTTAATACGTGTGTGGGATTAAGCTCCGGTAAAATATAAATAAATATTTGTCCATTATTGATTTTTCCATTTACATTTTCTACCATTTTTTAAAAAAATCATTTTTGGAAGGAGCAAAAGTTTGCAGGGTTTTTTTTTTTTTTTTTGCAATATTCTTTTGTTATATTTCCCTCCCCTTACTTCTGCGGAATTATTCTTTCTTACAAGAAGGGAGATATTAGCAAACCATTTGATCCATATCCTTCCAATTATACTCACATTTGGAAGTGTTTAAGTTAGAGGTAATCTTGCAGAAAATCTGTTAGTCATGATTTCTTTTTGAGGTAGGCACATCAGTGAGAAAGTCTGCACCTCGTTGGAAAGGAAATTCGAAAGTCAAAGGTCAAGTTTTGTGTAATCTTGTAATTAGCTTGCTGAAAAGCAAAGCATTAACTTGCGCAAACGGAGATATAAAAAAAAATGAAAACAAATACTAATGACTTAGTCAAGTCTCGAAAAGAAAAATATTTTGAGAACCTGTATTTTCACATGGTTTCAATAGGAAACCAGCCCGTAATGGTATTAAAAGAAATTAATAAATTTCTACAAGATTTAGAAATCCTTAATTTAATTTGGATTCGCACGAATAGATTTTTAATCGCATTGGCGCACATAGTCTAAATAAGAAGGAAATGGTTTCGGCTAGACCTGAAATTTAAATTTTTAGTTAGTAGCCAGTGGCTGGTAGACTCTAACTACTTAGTGACTTAAGAAAAATTCATATTAGAAATAATCTACGTCTATAAAAATATTTATTCCGCAATAAGAGTAATATGAATGTGTGGCAAAATTTAGTTAAACATACTGACTTTAAATAACTTTATTTAAAAATATTTGGCGAGGCAAAATACATTCATTTAATGTACTTTGAAATATGTGAAATGTTAAAGAACTCCCCTTCTACATTAAACTTTCTATCACAAATTAATGGATTCTAAAGAATCAAAACTTTGAATTAATACATTATTGGACATTTTAATCAAAATTCTGTTATACAGAGTCTCTTTCTACACTAATTTCTTCTTGTTTGGACTTGTCTAATGTAAGACACTTCAGCTTTAGTGGCATTTTATGGCAAATGTTTTTAACCCTAGTTGCATTTTTGTGGGTCGTCTACTTTGTTTATAATGTCTGGCTGTCCCCTAAAAGAGCTGAGGTGTTGCTCTTTGGGATGAAGAGAGCAAATCGTGTAAGGCAGGCATCGCACTCGTATAAAATATTATACGTTGATTCCACAAATCCTTGTAGCATTTCCTGGACATTGGTTCCTGTTGAAAAAGTCTCATCCTATAAAAGTATTTTCTGAAATCATAATGCCCAGTAATGAAGTCCACAATTGTTAGTATCTTCAATCTTGGGAGCTTAAGGATTTCAGAAGCGATTTTTGCAGATGAACTGATAATCATACTTATTGTTTGTTTTTATCCAAAAGAAACTTTGTTCGTCTCCTGTTTTTCCCATTTAAGGGTGACTTCTCTTGCATTCTTCATGTTGATGCCACTGAAGGGTTTCATTCCTATTGGATTGGAAAAGGATCCCTGTTTTGCAAGTGCATCAGCGCTTTCCTTACCTTCAATTCCAATGTGTCCTGGCACCCATATAAAAATAATCTTTATCCTAGTTGCCTGTTCTCTTGAAAGATTTCTACATTACATAAGAATTTTTGATTTAATTTGGAATGAATTCAGAGCCGTTAAGGCCGCTTAACTATCGATGAAAATAAGAATCCGCTCACCGTAGTAGCATTTTCTTATATTTACTTGTAGACAATTGGTGATGGCAAGAACTTCTGCCTGAAAGACTTTCCCAGACCATCAAAGAGATTGACTCTTGGTGATACGGCATATACTCCCAGTCTAGAGAAATTACCCCTCTTTGATCCATTCGTAAACCAGATTAGACCAGGAACCTACCTGGAACCTAACTCAAATGACCTGTCGAACACGCATGTTCTCTCCTTATAGTCAGAAACCATTTGGAGGGTGGGATGATTGATTTTCTTAGTAATACTGGTATGACCTATAGCGGTAGGCTTGTCATACCATTTAGCAACTTCATTCTGTATGCAGTTATTCTGGCATCGCTGCATACGAAGATGTCCAATGGAGTCAGGTGCAAAATAGTTTCTAGTGCTCTGGTGGGCGCTGTGAACATTGCACCTGTGATACACAGGAAGGCCGGTCTTTGTAGACTTTCTAGCTTGTCCTTCACAGTTTTCTGTTCCACTTCGCATCACCAAATCAAAGAAGCTTAAGTGATAGCAGGCCTGACAATTGCCGTGTACATCCAAAACATCATTTTAGGTAGTAAGGCCCAGTTTTTATCAATTACGCGTCTGAACATCATGATGCATTTTTTTGCTTGATTAATTTTGTGATTAACATGCTTGCTCCAGGTGAATTTTTGGTCAAGGATTGGACCTAAAAATTTCATCTCAGATGCAATGATGATTTGAACATTGAAAAATTTTGGGATGAAAAAAAACATCCCTTTTTATTTTGCGAGTGAATGGTACGAGACTGGTCTTGTATGGATTTTCATCCAGATTCCTTTCTATGCATCATTTGCTTGCATAGCTTAGAGCAATTTGCATGAATTGACATGATATGCGATAATTTTTACGGAGGATGAGTATTACAATGTCATCATCATATCCCTGAGTGTAGTAGCCTAAATCATTTACGGGGTTTTATTAGACTATTTGCTACCAGATTCCAAAGTAATGGTGATAAAACACCTCCTTGTGGATAGCCCCTCTTTTTATAAGGCCAATGAAATGCTGCCTTTCTTTGTTATTTATTTCTCTGACTCCTGAATATCGTTTCGAATCACTTCATTCGGATCTCTGATTCAATTAAGTGATTAACTTGATTCAATTAAGTGATTCTGATCAGGTATACGAATGCATGATTCCAATTACAATTTATAGCAATGTTTTGAATAAGATATTCGAATTAAGCAATTCAAATCACTAGTCAAATCAAGTGATTCAGATCTCTGATTCGAATTATCAAATTCAGGTCAGGTATTCGAATCAAGTGATTCAGATCAATAATTTGAAGCAAGTTATTCGGATCACTGATTCATAAAAACGCACTCGGATCACTGATTCGAAATAAGATATTAAAATCATTGATTTGTATCAAGTGATTCAAATTGCTATTTGAATCATGTCATTCCAATCACCGAATCGAATAAAGTGATTCGAATCAAATCTTAATACCAGTGATATAAATCAAGCTATTCCAATCACTATTTGGTTTAAAGATTTGAATCAAGTGTTTCAAATCCGTATTCGAAACAAGTAACTCGAATCACTGATTCGAATCAAGTGATTCAGATCACTGATTTAAAACATGTGATTCGAATAAAGTGAGTCAAATCAGTCAGTGTTTTGAATCACAAAAATTCAGATCAGTGATTCATATCAAGAGATTCAAATCACTGATTCGAATCAAGTTATTCAAATTTCTATTCGGATTATATGATTCAGATAATAGATTAAAATTAGTGATTCAGATAAAGTATTCAAATTAGTGATTCGGATCAGTGATTTGAATCAAGTGATTCCATCTCAATTCGAGCGTAGTAATTCGAGTTACTCATTCAAATAATATGACTTAACGAATTAATTGCGAATTACGTGATTCGAATCAAATGATTCATAGCATTATTCAACTTAGATTTTAAATACAGTTCACTTACCTAATATTCTTTTTCGCTTAAACAAATTTCGATAGAATAAAGTTTTAAAACGTAAGAATTCTTTCAAGTAAATAAATATACATATCATATCTTTCGCTGGAATATATTAACCATATAAATTGCTTAATGCTCCTTTAATTGTGGTAATTTTTTTAAAAATATAACTACAAAGAAAATACATTAATATTTTTTTTATTACTATTATACGCAAATTTATCAAATTCTTCGAATGGGAAATGTTAATTCCTTAATAATGAATGTGTAAGAATCTTTAATGTTTTACAAGAATTTTTTAACTCTATATGGCATGGAATCTCTGTGGAAAAAGTTATTCAAATTTAAGAAACAATAATGCATTATAATTTAAATTTATTCCGATAAATTCAATTCATTGGAATCACTGATTAGAACCTTGATTCGAATTAGTAATTGCAAATTGATAATTCGAATGACTGAAATCAATGCTTTGATTCGAATTACCTACTCTACTAAAACTGTATGAAATCTCTTTAAATGAGCGTTTGAAGAAAACAGCTAAAAATGTGCCGTAATGAAATTGACCAATGAAAAATGAAAAACCAATGAAAAATTTTCATATAAATAAAATTTTAAAATGGTGCATCACAAATCAATATGAAATTTTTTTAAACGCAAGGACTAATCATTATTCACTAAGTATTTTTTTTTTCAAATAATAATAATAACAGCCGTTTAAAAAGTATGGAAATCAAATGTTCATTTTCTTAAAAGCGCTATTTGAACTATATCACAATTCAAAGCTATGTCCAATTTCTTTAAAAAAGCAATAAGAGATTTATTAAATCTATCAAATACTGAGAAATATTTATAAAAAAAAAAAAGATGCTTTCATATGGTTAAAAAAAAATTAAAAAAAAGATTATTACTATTTTTTTTTTCTTAATTGCAAATCTCTATTTATTACTTTTTTCCCTTTTTTCTTTTTTACGTTGATGCAAATAAAATTAGAAATAGATTTGGAAAGCAAAGTTTAAAATTTTTATCGAAACATAAAATAAAAAATATTATTTCCATAATTTTACTGTTTTATCCATTTGTAAAGAAAAAAAAATATCAAACTGAATCTAAAGAAAATAGTTTTTCAATTATTTTACTTAAATTGCTCTTTCAAACATAGAATTAAAGTACTACCATTTTGTTTTTAATTACCTCTTTAAATTTTAAAGAAAATATATTGATTTTTCATTAACGCATAGACATTACAACATTCTATTTGTTTATCTTTTCCGTATTTGAAACATTATGAAAACGTCATAAATAAATAATTTGATTCCGTATAAAATAGAAAAAAAGCATTTGACAACCTTTTTTCAAAGGTAGAGAAATAAAAATTAATGTTGTTTTCCCAGTCGGGTTTTTTACATCTATGCCTTATTTACCAGCATTTTATAAACTCTTCGATTGATGCAAAATACATGCTACTGACACTTCCCGCAAAGGAGGCAGTTAAGTTCAATTCTTGGTTTAATAAATTTTATTTTAAATGATCCATAAGTCATTTTTTAAATGTTTTGAAATCGCGTATTTCAATATTTAAAAGCATACACTCAATAACCATCTTTTAAATGTACAATTAAAACAACTTTGAGCGAAAAATGTGATACTTTAATTCGTTATTTTAGATGCTTTTATGCCTTCACCGGAAACAAGGTCTGGATAGAAATTGTGCATAACAGATAGATAAAACTTCTGGCAGCTGACGAGACAGGAATTCTATGGATGGTGTCCAATTTCGGGGGCACACCCCTCAGTAATGTTATCGAAAAAAATATCGCTTGTCATTTTCTTTCATTTATTTATTTACTTTTTAGTAGATATGCTTAAAATGAGGCATCTGTTTCGCGTAACGGCAGTGCGTCAAAGCAGACGCCATTAGCGCTAGAAGAGATCTCTATCGCTTCGTAATTTCAAGGGGAGGAACAAGAGATTTAAAGGCTGACGAACTGGAAACGAAATGATTAGTTTCACCAACCGCAATTCAGATTCTAAAGATAGCACTTCTTTTTAAGGAAATTTCACAGTATTCATTTTAATATAGGAAATGGAAGGATTTTTTAGGTTATTTAAAAAGAAAGTCGTGACTCTTTGATTGAATCTCTGTCATTGCTTTTATCAAATTAAAAGTTGAATAAATAAAATTCTAAAAGAATTATTCAATGGAGAAAGGAATGCTTTTTTTTCAGCTTATAATGATTTGAAATTAAGTTACTGTCTTATTAAAAATTATAAACTTACTGAATTTCGAAAATTAATATTCATAATTTTGAAGTTAGAACAGAAGTTTTAAAGACTGACGAACTGGATACGAAATCATTAGTTTCTGTAACAGCCAGTGAGATTCTAAAGGGAGATTTTTGGAGGACCTCTGCTTTTCATTTTTTCAAATTAAAAATTTAAAGGCTATCAAATTAAGAGTTTGTAACGTAAATACGGGTTAGTTCCATCAAAAAGTCCTTCACGAAGACTTTTTCCCCAATACTTCGTCCATTAGTTTCCTAGTCTTCTGGATTGGGCTCGAAATTTCAAGATTACGGAGTTGAACATTTGTAACTCCAAATTAGGGTCGGCTGATCAACGACCGTTATAAAATAAAATCTGAAGATATTTTTTTTTAAATTTATTTTTACGTGAGCCAAATAATTTATCTGTCTGTCATTTGAAGGAGTGGAGATTACATTGTGGTAACATTGATGGAATTGCCAGATTAGCATCGTACACTGCTGTATGTCTTCATAAAGTGTTCATCACACATTTATTAAGAAAAAAAAAATTCTTACTTTTATCAGAAGATTTTTTTTACTTTATAAGATCATTTAAAATCAAGAAAACTAATCAGAATTAAATTAAGATTTCTTCAGAATAAATGCTCTAATTTTCTATAAAGTTGAACTTTAAAAGCGTTTCAAATGCCTTCTTATCATTTTCAGATTTCATTTACTTCTAAAAATCTTCTGAATGAATTATTAAAATTTTCTGGATAATATAGGTTTAAAAAGTAAGATAAAAAGAATGAAAAGTAGTACCTACTGAATATTATTTTCTTTAAGAAGACTTGAGGCATACTTACAAAGTTTCATTATTTTTTCTTGAGAAACGTGTGCATAGGTTCAAATATCGATTGAATTTTATATTGAAATATCTAGTTTCTTTTTACGTTAATTTTTGTGATTTTTTTTCTTTATGTTGAATAATAATGTAATATAGAAAGTTTAATTTTTTTACTCACGATAATTGCATTTTTGTTCCGCGAAATCAAATAAAAGAAAATTAACATATATACCAATGAAAAACAAGATTTTGTTTTATAAATGTTTAAATCCTGTTAAATCTGAGTAACAGTCGAAGACAAATTCTACTTTTTTTGACAATTTATAATATCTGTGAAATATCTTCAAAAAACTGCAGAAGAAAAGTTAAATCTTCAAAATGACTATAAATTGTCTAAGCACAATCTGCAAATATTTTAAAGAAAAAGTAAAATGTTCAAAATATCTGAAGGCTTCTGAAGAGACTCTTAAGAAAATGTCTTTCTTTGACGAAATTCTTAAGGTATTTTTTAGTGAAGTGAAAGTAAAAGGACTTCTAAAAAAATTTAGACTTGCCCTCTTAATATTTTCTTATATTATGAAGACGCTTTACAGAGAGAGAAACTTTTCATGACTAATTCTGTTTCATTATTTTAAAAAAGTGTGCCCAGGAAAAGCTTTTAAATGCTGAAATTTTTTTTCTCAATAGATTAAGTAGAAGGAAAGTAAATAATTTTTCTCACTTTTTCTATACTTTAAGTCAGGGGTTCCCAAAATCTATTCCGAGGAACCCTAGGACTCCGTGTAAGAGTTACAGGGGTTCCGCGAGTTAGCACTTCTTATAGCCGGTGAGGAATTTTGAAACCTTTATACAATAAGAAACTATCTATAATTTATTTAGAGCCGTGATGGCTCAGGGGATAGAGCGTTCCCCTTCCTAGCATGAGGTGAATCCTAGCATCGGCTGGTTCGATACGAATACCGCATCCAGCTTGTACCTACCACAGTGCTGACATAAAGTATCCTCAGTGGTAGACGGATCATGAGTTTGAGTCCCCTTGCCGTCAGGCTAACCGTGGGAGGTTTTCGTGGTCTTCCACTCCATGAAACGCAAATATGGGTTAGTTCCATCAATAAGTCCTCCACGAAGGCAAATTTCTCCCAATACTTGATCCAAGAATTCTTCTGACTTCTGGATTGGGTTCAAAATGACAAGGCTATGCGGTTGAACATTAGTAGTCGTAAGCCCAAAAGATTAGGTCGGCTGTTCGACTACGGTTATAACTTGTTATTATAATGTAATTTATTTAATCTCTCGGTTGGCTTTATCAAATTATTTCTAGAAAAATGCCAATGAAATAGAAATGGCATTTTTTTAAAAATATAACACAATATTTCTAATAATACAATATTTCTAATAACAATATAATAAATAAATTATGAAAAGGACAAGCATTTATAAAATATTCCACCTATCGCGCTTTTCTGATCAAAATAATTATATTCTTTAATAAAAAAAATATGTTTCCTTAATAACCTTTTTCAACGTTTATAGCAGTTCTTCCAAGTTTTCATTTCGAAGTAAATAGTAATTCGGCTAATTTTAATAATTTTCAGCTTATGCATATACACTATAAACGAATTCTTAATTAGATTAAATATAACGCAAGAACGGGGAATTTAACTTTCAGACTTAAAACCTAATTTAAGATTACTAATGATGAAACGATGAAAATTCTTCATTCCTCTAATTAAATATTTTAAAAATAGTCCTTTATAGGTTATAACGTTCACTATTACCTTAATTAACTTTATTAATAAAATCGGGGTTCCGCCAAAAGAATGTTGTTTTTTTAGGGTTCCATAACCGAAAAAAATTGGGAAGCTTTAAGGTGCAAAAACATGATTAAGACCAAACTTTTCGAAATTGAGTTTATTATAAATTTAGAATCCCAGTTCTCTTAGATTTCTAAAAATACTTTAACTTTGTTTTACTCCAATTATATACAAAGCTAGAGCAGTTTTTGAGCAAGGTGATAATAATGGATAGACTAATGATTTTAAGACTTTCAATGCGTTTTTCTCAAAATCAGATTTTTTTTTTCCTCATTTTACACCACCTTAAACGCGACATCTCATGTTTTTAAAACAATTGTCTACAATTTTTCTCGAGTTTTTATGATTATAACACACATGTTTTGAATAAAAAACTGAACGAAAAACGTAGAATTTAATGTTATGCACTCTTTTCGCAAAGACAAGTGCCGAAATTTTTAAAAATTTGCTTTTTTAGCCACTTTGCACTGACTTTCAGCTAACTCAGTTTATGCACTGACTTTTAAAAAGATAATTCAAAACATAGCCTTCTAAATAAAAGGATGTTTTGTTTTAGCCGATGGAAATTTTTTCTGAAGTGTTTAACGTATTTGTAAGAAATGCCTAATTTTTTTCCTAATAATAGCCATTAATAAAAATAATAATAATAATTTTTTTTTTTTTTTTTTGCTAGTTTCATAAGTTTTTACGCATAATAAAACAAATAAACTAGCTTTTTTTCAAATTTATACAAATATTTAAATAAAAAGTTTTCGAATATAGTCGGATGTCTTAATTTACTTAAGCAGGTGAATTTGTCACGGAAGGTTCCTTTTAATTTTATACTTCGTACAAGTGGGAATTAATTTTTGTTGAACAAACAACATATGCTAAATAATGAAGAAAATCATTATTTATTCTCCAAAGAACGGTTCTTTTATATGGTGACTGTGGTATTTTAATTATTCTTTCTGTTGAATCTAATATTTTCGATATCAACCTCACTACGAGCTACTGGGTAAGCTATCAAAACCTGTTTTACTCATAAATCACACACAATCTTTTCCCCACATACAGCGTTAGAGCACGATCGTGTTGTTTACATAACGGCTGCTTTTATAGGAGTGTTTCAATTCAGTGAAGCTGTGTATACAGATAAAAGGAGTGTCTTTAGAAACGGAGTGCATTACACTGATAAAAGAAGATTGTCGGGGGCGTGAGAAAAGGGTTGCACTCGAGAAAAAAGTTGAACTCGAGGGTACACTTACCCACTGTACTTTAATATATCAAAAAAATTTAACTCAATTATTTGATTATTTACTTTAATCTAAGAGAACATCTAAATAAAATAAAAATTTAAATTCAGTAGAACCTCGATTATCTGAACCTCTTTTATCCGAATACTTTGAACTGGTCCTTTTTCACCTGACTTCTTTCGATTTTAATTCTCATACTTTAGCTACACGAGGGTTTCAAAGTAGTATAGCATAACATAAAAATCACGTTATTCAAATATAACTATTAAATATTTGCAGTACAGGCAGAAGAATAGGCAGTGGAATTTAAACATATCTGTTGTTTCATAGGTCATAGATTTCATTTCTAAATCGTTGGGAATAAAATATGCGAATGGAATCGCGCAGCAAAGGAACCTATGAAATCAGCTTTGAAAAACAGCCAAGGGCTAGTAATTGTTGTTTCATAGGTAATAGAGTTCATTTCTAAATATTTGTGAATATAATATGCGAATGGAATGGAACGATAAAGGAATCTTTGAAATCAACTTAGAAAAACAGTCAAGGATTAGTAATTAGATGCACAAATGGTTCATTCAAAGAAGAAACGAAGAAGTATTTCTACCTGGAGTAAGTGTCAAAAAGATATTCATTAGTCATATAAAAAGATTATAGCTCTAGCAACAATATATTAAACGATTTTAAGAATTTATTAACGAAAAAAGACAAAAACATGATGTTACCTCCACAAAATACAAATATTTGGATAATACGAACTAAGTCCCAATTACTTCGAATAATCGAGGTTTTTCTGTAGTCATGTTCGGATATAAAATGTATGCCTTTTACAAACAAAATTTACGCCAGTGTTCAATTTGTTAAAAATTTTACAGACACTGATGACTTTATGAAATTGACTTAAAAAGCTAGTATGGAAGTCATTCTCGTTTTAAATATATAAATAACGCAATCTCTTTTTATGCAGCTTTCATATGTTTTTCTGTGTCCGTAAAATTTTGGTGAAAATTAAATGTTGAAGCTATTTTCCTATCGTTTAACTAATTTATGCATAATATTACTACTCATGTAATCTTGCTAGCGCAGGATCTTTTAAAACTAAAAGTACTGAAAAAACTTTATCAACCCAAACTATATATGAAAAAAGTGATTGCACATATTTGTTTTTACTAAGTATCTATTCTTTTTTCTGTTATTCATAAAAGGCTCTGATATAAGATACTTAAAAAAATATTTGCTGTACAGGCAGATTTTTTTTGTTCCCGTTAAAAATAAAAAACATTTGTCTTACCACTTTTTTATTTTTCGAAAAACAGGCACGAATAGATTACCTCAAAAATAGACAACTACGACTCTTAAATCATGTGATATTTCTGCTGTTGCAGACCAACATTTCATTGCAGAGATGCCAACTTGCTCCGTTTTGTAAAAAAAAAGTATTTTTTAGTGGTAACGAAGCTATTTTTCGTTAAGTATTTTTCCTTTTAAATAATTTTTCCACCACAACATATCAAAAATTTGAAGTATCATATGAAATGAAACTTGTAGCAACGCTTTTAAAAAGTTCATTCTACCTTATTCTACTTTTTAATTCGCTACCTATTTGTTAAAACTTCTGCAGAAAGCGGAATAGTTGACATCCCTTTTTGTATTTTAAGAGTTTAAAAAAAATCTCAATAGAAATATCAGAAGTAGATAGTAATAAAGCAATAACATCCTGAAGTTTTACTTTGCTATATAACTACTGCACTGCTGTCTCGTTCTAGACATACACTCGTTTTCATGAGGCATTGTTGCATTTTAGAAGTACTGTAACCAATCACTTTTCTGGGTTATTAATGCTATTAAAAACATTGAAAGTTCAAAAAATGCGAAATCCGTAATTTCTTTTGTTTTGCCCTCTCTGAAAAAAGCAACGTAGCTCAAAAAAAATTAACTTGCAGGAAAATACGTTGGGGGTAGGGGGAATCTGAAAAAAATTATTGAGTTGCATATAAATGCATTGTTAGAAATCACCACAGCTATTTAAAAATGTGAAAGAAAAAAACACTACAGCCATGAAAAAAATATGGAAAAAATCACATCAGCCATTCAGAAATATGAAAGAAAAATCACTACTGTCATTTTAAAAAGCTGAAAAATTCTGTCATTTTAAAAATATGTTCTTCTTAATAATGAATGTATAAAAAGTACTGAAAAAATTGAAAGCATAAAATGACCCACTATGTAAATTTTCGTTTGTTATTTATTCATTTTCTTGTGCAATTTGGCTACAATTTTAAAGTCAGAGAGAGAGAGAGAGAAATCCGGTAATTAATGGGTACAAGAATTCAATAATAAATAAAAAAAAACTTATTCAGTTACACGAACTAAAATTGACTATAGTGAAAACAAAGTAATTTTTAATTTAAGTTACCACTTTCCCATCCTGATTTTGTACGAATGATTCGTCCGTCCCGAAGAAGTTAAGGATTTAAATATAAGAGAATTTAAATTCCCGATTTTTTCAAATAAATAAGAAGTGGTAAGAAAAGTTGAGTAAGCTGGAACCACGCTGTGAAATAAAAATAAGATTAATAAAAGAAATAAATTTTCAAATAAAAGCTAGGAAAATAGTATTTCTTTTGTGACTGTTTGCGGCGGAATATAGCATATTCTATTTCTGAGGCAATTCTTGTTATTTATTGCAAGTTAATTACTGTACGAATCTCCTATGAAAGACAGAAATTAATCCTACTATAAGAATTCCTTTCGAATGGCTTTTTTAATACGAACATATTTAGTCTCACTTTTTATGAATAGTGGTACAGTTTTTAATATGGATCTTGTGAAACCTTTGATTCATATACTTTTTAGTGGATCGTAAAAAACATTGTTGCTTTAGTATCTGTATAAGTACATTATTTTCCAATAATCACTATCGGTTAAACATCCCTAGCGCCAATAATATCTTAACAAGCACCGACCACAGTACTGACATCCTCATTTGTAGACGGATTTTGGATTAGAATCCCCTTGCTGTCGGGTTAACCACGGGAGGTTTTCGTGGTTTTCCACTCCATCGAACGCGAATGCTGGTAAGTTTCATCAAAAAGTTTTCCACGAATGGTAGTTTGATACAGGAGCTCCTTTGTTTTGTGTTGGGCTCAAATTTACTAGACTACGGAGTTACACTTTGATAGTAGTAAAAAAACACTACCTATTTTTTTTTACCTATTTTCTAAAAAAGAATAATATTAAAAAAATAAAATGAATGCAAGAATATATGGGTGTTGCTCAAGAGCTGAAGTTGCCTCGAATCGTTCAGAAAAAATATGGGGGGGGGGGATCTTTTTTCTGCTCAGAAGAAGGCGTGGTTTTCCAACCTATTATAGTATATAAATTATTGTTACTCTTTTTATCGTAAACAACCAATGTTCCTCTTTTTACAGCCTCCCAACTCTCAGGAATATTAAAATCCGAGAAGGGGGGCTGATAGGCAAACTCTGCATTAATGTCAATCTGCATTAATGATGGTAAATATTTTATTCTCGTTTCCTGTGTCAATTGATTTTTCTGAAAGTGCTTTTTCCAAAAAAAAAAAAGGAAAATTCGTAATTTTTGTCTTTAATTCTTCGTATATTAAACTTTTTTTGTTGTTGTTCTTATGCTGTACTTTCACCTTTGATTATTCTAATATCACATTTCATATGCAAAAATATTTAACTCTTAGCATTTCTCTGATAGTATTGTGACTATGCAACTAATATTTTTTGTTTATCAAAAATGAGACATAAGACAAATTACAGTGCAACACTCAGTTTGCGCTAAAATAACGCCGTGAGGGAGCCGATGTCGTATCAAGTGACTCAAATCACTGATTCAAAACATGTGATTCGGACTAGTGATTTGGACCAATGATTCGAATCATGCAATTTGTATCACTAATTTGAATCCAAAGATTCAGATCATTGATTCAAATCATGAAACCCAGATCGATGATTTGAATCACGAAAACACATGATTCGAATTAGTGATTTCAGTTAAATAATTCGGATCAATGATTCGAATCGGTTGATGCGATCACTGATTCAAATCAAGTGATTTGGATCAATATTTCGAATAAAATAAAGTAGTTCAAATCACAGATTCGAAGCATACGATACGGATCAATGATTCGAATGAAATCATTCAAATCCCAATTCGAATCAAGAGAATCAAATAAGTGATTCGATTTAAATTATTTAGATCAATGATTTGAATGAAACGATTCAGATCCGTGATTTGTCTCAAGTGATTTAGATCAGTGATTCGAATAACGAAAACAATTTAATTGCGAAGGACATGATTTGAATCAAATGCATCAAATCAATGCATCAAATGCGCTCGAATCAAAAATTTCGAAAAAAATTTACTTACCTATCACTTTTTTTTTCTTTTTTTTTTACCAAATGTCGATAGAAATTTTTTTTATTGTTTCTCATTAACGAATTCCTTCATTGTAAATAAATGCATTTTTCTTTTTTTTCGTTTATGATGATATAATGATATAATTACTTTTTTAACTATGGTAAATTTTAAGAAACTACAGAAGAAATGTATCGTTAGTTTTTTTAGTTTTTTTAATTTTTTATCTGAATTCATTGAATTTTTTTATTGCAAAATCTTAAGTCCTTAATAATGAATGCTTAGGAATCTCTTAAGTTTTAAAAGAAATGTTTAACTACATAGGACAGAGCATCGCAGTGAAACAAAACTATCTGAAATTTAAGAAACATTAATTCATTATAATAAATCTATTCTGATAAAATCAACTGATTCAAATTTTGAATTGAATCACATTTGATTCGGATGAGTTACAAGTTGGTGATTTGGATCATCAAATCAATTTTGTGATTCGAATCACGAACCCTCTAGTACATATCAAAAATTCGAAGTATTATAAGAAATGAAACTTTATTGCAGAAATTTCAATGTGACACTTTTAAAGAATGCGCATAATTATTTACTTATATAAGTTTTACTATTTAATTCACTACCAATTAATTAAAACTTTTTCAGAAAGTAGAGCAGTTGCATCCCTGTTTATCATGAAAAATGATGGAGAGCAAAATTATAATCACCGTGGTAGATAATTGAGTTTTAAATTAGGTTATTAATTTTTAAAGATTAAGTTGCAGCTTACATAATAAAGAACTACTCAATATATTATCATCAATCACTTTCTATATCATTGCTATGAAAGACTGTCGAAAGATACTGACTCGTCCTTTTCAGAAAAGGCGATATTCTTATTAAAAAAATTATTAGTGGCATTAGCGTATTTATTACAGCTTTCTTAACAATTTACTCTAATCATTTTTTAATATTTTATTAGAATTTTATTTAAAATATTGCAGATTACGAATTGATAAGAATTTTATAAAAATACCCCACCATTTAATAGTTCAGGAAACGGAGACTGGTAAAGCATTAACTATTGTGGGTATATAAACAATGTTTTTCTACAAATAAATGAGTAACGACAATGGTTAGTGGGATATTTTGAAACTAAACACTCTAAATTTAAATAAAGAATAGATAACAATTCTGAAACATGAAGACATTTATTAATTTCACAGGTAAAACTCTTTCTTTTATAGGCCAACTCAAATAACGTACAATATGAAATACTGGAATTTAGTAATATAATCTGAAAATGGATGTCATTTCCACGTCATTTATTAATTAATTTTTATAATAAGTTTTAAAGCACTTTTAATTCATTAAATTGCAGGAAAATCTAGATTTACTTTAAAAAAATTCTGAATATATAAATCATTTTCTATCTTACAATTCAAAAATTTTTTCATCATTAACAAATTAATCAATAAAATTTTTTAAATTCTTTTAAATATCCTATTATATTAATATATTTGACTTTGGGCCAAGGGATAATAATTTTGTTTGAAAGAATTAATATAGTTTAACCAATCATTCAAAATGTATGAAGAGAAACTTAACGTATGAAATAACAATAGAGTAACAAGATTTTAACCAGTAACTATAAATGCCAGCCTTTCAAAACTTCGTCCACTTCCTCTAATTCGAGGGTAATGGGGGAGGGGGGAGAATATTTCTTCAAAAAAACTGTGCTTTTTTGTCAAAATAAGCAAATTTCGCAACATTGTTAAATGCTATACACATTTTGAGAGATTTCTTTAAGATATTGTTATAACATTTTACAGAATAAAAATATGACTAATCGTTTCAGAACTATAAAAACTATTTTTTTTTCCTTGAAATAGTATATGCCTCAGTGTTTTTTCTTTCACATAAGTATATATAATTATTACAGATAGAGTTTCTAGAAAAATTTCTTCATTTTTGTTTATTTTTCAAGGAAAAACAAAAGAGGAAGGGATGTGATTTCTAATATTGCATTTATATGCAACTTTGGTAATTTTTCTCCTGAAAATAACTTGACGCTCTCTCTCTCTCTCTCTCTTTCTTTCTCTCGCTCTCTCTCTTTCTTTCTCTCTCTCTTTCTTTCTCTCTCTCTCTCTCTCTTTCTTTCTCCCTCTCTCTCTCTTTCTCTCTTTTTACATATGTATGTATTTACCTACAACCTACAAGATGGTTTAGTATATGTTTTGAGTAAGGTACTTTTTTTGAGGTAAGCCTAAATGTAAAGTTGCGAATTTCAGATATTTTGGAAATTTACAATAGTGTTGAAAGCATCAATAACCCAATAAAGTAACCTATCCTAATAGTGCTATTTCATACTCTGTAAAAACTGCATTTTTTAATAAAATTGGTAAAGTGAAAAGCAAAAATGCCCTATGAAAACGAGTTCATAACAAGAAATATGAAAACAAAACTTTGAAATGTTGTTGCTTTCTTTAGGTAAAGCGCTTTAAGTTTACTCACATTTAAATTTTAAAGAAAAGACCTTGAAATTTGATATTTTGGAAAGAAAAAAAAATTTCAATCACAAATTAGTACAGAATGCATTTTACATAGTCTAACATAAAAAAGTAAATCGAAACAAAAGAGTATCAAAATTTTATTCCGTTTTTTTTTTTTTTTTTTTTTTTTTTTTTTTTAAAGAAATGGTTTTTTTCAAAAACAGCAAAATCCGATCGAAAGGCATGTCAAGTGTGACTTTCAAAGAGAAGTAATATAATTTTCGTTCGTTCGTTGTAGTGGAACTGGGTGTCTGAGGCCTTACGTTCCTTTTCCCATTCATTCTGAAATTAGACTAAGAAACATGCATGACAAAAATAAAGTTTGGGGAGCAAAATGGAGTTCTTGTAATATAATTTTCCTAGTCCTAGTGTTTTTATTTTATTGGGCACCTGGGTCGCGAAGCGGCCCCTATCCCATTCATCTGGAATTTTAACACAGTTTTGGTTGAGCATTGAGGTAAGCAGGCAGTGGAGTTGCTTTTATGAATGTTTCAAACACTTTGCTTGAATAACTAAAAAGGAATCAAAAATAAAATAAGCAGCTCGCTCTAAACTGTGTGTGTTTGATTTTGGAGTTGTTCAGAACTGTATCAGCATGAGGAAAAGTTATTTTCAGAAAGGTTGATGATTTAATATAATTTTCTTTCTTTCTTTATTTAAATAAACTGGGAACCTGGGCCGCGAAGCGGCCCCTATCCCATTCATCATAAAATTACAAACAGTCAGATAAAAAACATTGATTTGGCAGACATTGTGGTAGCCATAAAAAAATCAAGCCGTTTGCTTGTGAAATAAAACAATGAAAAAATTCAATATAACAAATTGACGTTTTTACATATATTGATTCTAGATTAAAAATAAAATTAAACATGATTTGATTTGTACAATGATTTTTGAAAAATGAAAGACATAATTGATGAAAATAGATAAATCATACCTTGATACATGATAAAATAGCATATTTGGAGAAAATGCAGTAAATATATTTTATCAGAGAAATATTGCTCATTAACTACAATAGAATTTGCAAAAGACTTTAACGTGCATAAATTGATAAATATATATGTTTAAATTGGCTATATCAGAAAATAAATTGGAATATAATTTAACTTAAGTAAAACTCTGCTTTGAAAAGTTCAGTGAATTTAACTTGAGAGTCTTAAAAATAAAAACAGAACTCACTAAGATTGAGATGTTTCCCCGACGATCCTTAGAAGGTGGAGCACTTCTTCATTTTTGAGCAATTCCTGTAATTCTTTGATTAATGACACTAATCGGTGAACAAGTTTAGGCTTCGAATTTGATGTTGTTCGAGGGCTCCTTCTGCTGGGTCGGGTCTCGCACCCAGTATAGTTAGCTGTGTGGTTTTTGGTACAATTACAGCATTTTGGAGGTGTTGTTCTGTCTTTGTTGCATTCATGAGACCTGTGGTTTTCAGCGCATTTTACCCACCTTGCAGGTGCATTGCAGTGGCTTTGAGTATGTCCATAATTTTGGCAGTTGTAACATTGTATAGGTCCACGACCTCCTCGATATCGTTCGATTCTGATCGGGATCTGCTGTATGTTGTTGACTTCAAATACTCTATTGTGATTCGTCTTTGATGTTAGGATTTTAATATAATTTTCGAGAAGAGTACTTGCTTAAAAACAATTAGTTTCACATTTCTAGTGGTTTGTAATATTTGTTGAATTAGTGTTACCAAACTGCACCGGAAAGTGTTCAGTTGTTTGAAACTAGCAAAAAATTTTCAATTTAATTTAAAGGAAATATGAATTAAAAAAAACAACTTTTGAAATGCTCAAGAGACGCATATTTCTTTAGCATAAGCATATAACTTTGTGAATTTTTTTCCTGGTCGTAGCAAACCTGTCGTTGTTTTAGAGCAGTGATTCTCAACCACTGTGCCGCGGCACTTTTGTGTGCCGCCAAGTTCTTAAAGTGTGCCGCCAAATTTTAGAAATGTATATGGTAAAAATTATAATGCTTTTCTTATTACGAGTAGAGTCCCAAAGGATTTTAATAAAACTATTCATAAAATTTTTATTCACAACATTAGAGGAGAGAATTATTCATTATTTCCCAAATTTAGATATAAAAAAATTTGATTGGGTTCGTAAACCATTTGTGATAACGAATACTTCTGTATTTAAATTAACTTTGAATGAAGAGGAAGAACTAATTTCGCTTTCTAACAATCGAGATTTAAATTTAAAATATTCGGAAGAATCAATTAATTCATTTTGGATTAATATTAGATGCGATTATCCCATGATAGCCAAAAGCTTTAAAAATATTATTACAATTTTCTACATGTTATTTGTGTGAATTCGGATTTTCAGTATTAACCAACATAAAAACGAAAATAATATCGAGATTGTTAAATGTAGAAGACGATATGAGAGTAGCATTGTCATTTTTACAACCCAACATAAATGAAATTATCAAAAAACATCAAGCTCAAATTTCGCATTAAAAGTATTCTTATTATTCATTTGTAATTAATCCCTTTATAAACGTACTGTTGTTTTTGTAGTACATATTATATTATTTTATTTTACATTCCAAATTATTATCATAAACTATATTACACAGTGTATTATAGGTAAGTAAACAACTTATATCCTTATATTTTTCTTTGTGTGCCGCCAAAATTTGAGATCGTTAAAAGTGTGCCGCGACAAAAAAAAGGTTGGGAATCACTTTTTTAGAGAGATGTTTGTGCTAGCTTTGATAAAATTTCGTCTACCACTTCTTTAATTTTCATCTATAACAAGAAACTCTGATGGTGGTGCTGCTAGCAACTCAAAAAGCTACATGACATTTGGATTTTAAACATCAAATCTAAAATGAAACCAAAACGAAATTTAATTTTTTTTTTCACCTCTTAGTTCATTTCTGAGGACGTTTTAACAGTGGTGGCATGTCTACATCAAACCATCTTCCAATCATCTTTTTTACATCGTCAAAGAGTTGAACCACCTTCTAACTGAATGTTCTTCCGAATTCAACTCTTTTTCTTTTTTTTTTAATTTCCCTATTTTAAAACACGTTAATCCAAAGGTTTCCGAAATTTTATTCTTATAATCATCTTTTATTTTTTTATTTTAATAATTGTTAAAAATAAAATTGGAATAACAAGGTATACAAGGTCTTACATCCTTCTAAATTTTGCAATTTTAAAAAACAAAAACTAAAATTGATGAGTAGGTCTCAATAAATTAAAATGGAAAATTTCAATTTGTTTTAATGTTGCTTAAATGACTAGATGCGCTGAAAAAATTCGTTCTAACAAAACTTGTAGTCATCCAATCTTCAATCATTGCTGTTGGAATACCCTAAAAAGTGCCATAAGTGACCACAGACCTATTATAACAGCGTTCAGAAAACAACTTGAAGCAGATCTTGATAAACAAAAAGATCTTGGAATTTTAGAAAAGCAAACTGGGCCGGCCATACCAGTACTTTGAATGAACCGTGTAACAATACGCCAAAATACAAAAATCTTGAAGATAAAACACTAAAACAGCTTAACATAAACATCACTCTAGCAGCTAAGAGAAATACACTTAGAGGCAAGATTAAAGAGCATTGGATTCCTTTCTGGAAGGATACTGAGATTGATTCCCTCAATTCTGAAAGAAACCAACTAAACGAAGTCCTAAAAACTATTAATACTGCAGAAAACAGGGAAAAAAACTCAACAAACTTACACCAAGCGTAGTAAAAGACTTAAGTGGACCGAATTCTGCGGTGCACCGAATTCCAAAAACGACTGCCACAGGGATAAGGACCCTAGTAAACAAACAGTCGCCGATGCGACATTTGTCATACACTGTTTTCCTCTGACTGACAGGGTGTCAGCCGATTCTCTTATTTAGTTGCACCCATTCTTGTTTCCTTATATATTGGTCTTATATCGGATGATATTTTGTCCAGGTTTGGTTTTATTTGCTTTCTTAGTTTTTTAATGCAAAAAAGGAAAAAAAGAAACATTTGTCCCTGTAATTGTTTATACCAGTGTATTATTTTATTTTATAACCGTCGTTGAACAGCCGACCCAATTTTATGAGTTTACGACTACTAATGTTTGACTCCGTAGCCTTGTAATTTTGAACCCAATCCAGAAGACAAGGGAACTCCTGGATCGAGTATTGGGAGAAATTTTGGTGGAGGACTTTTTGATGGAGCTAGCCCGCATTTGCGTTACATGGAGAGGAAGACCACGAGAACCTCCCCGGTTAGCCTGATGGCAAGGGGACTCTAACCCATGATCCGTCTACCACTGAGGATATTTCACGTCATCACTGTGGTCGGTGCAAGCCGGATGTGGAATTCTTATCAACTGGGATTCCATCCCGGCTCACGTCATTGGAAGGCGAACGCTCTATCTTCTGAGCTACACCAGTGCATTATATCCAATCAATAATACTATTCTGTTCTAATATAACTTTGTAAACATAAGTGTTTCTTAGATTAAAATTAATTTTTTCTACTATGGTCCATTAATTATACAATTCTAGAAGTTCTCATAAGTGTTTTTTAAATTTAAATTATTTTTTCTATCATGTCCCATCAATTATACAACTCTAGCAGTTCTCATAAGTGTTTTTAAATTTAAATTATTTTTCTATCATGTCCCATCAATTATACAATTCTAGAAGTTCTCATAAGTGTTTTTTAAATTTAAATTATTTTTTCTATCATGTCCCATCAATTATACAATTCTAGAAGTTCTCATAAGTGTTTTTTAAATTAAAATTATTTTTTCTATCATGTCCAATCAATTATACAATTCTAGAAGTTCTCATAAGTGTTTTTTAAATTAAAATTATTTTTTCTATCATGTCCCATCAATTATACAACTCTATCAGTTCTCATAAGTGTTTTTAAATTTAAATTATTTTTCTATCATGTCCCATCAATTATACAATTCTAGAAGTTCTCATAAGTATTTTTTAAATTTAAATTATTTTTTCTATTATATCTCATATTTATACAAATCTAGTAATTCTCATAAGTGTTTCTTAAATTATAATTAAAAATTCTATTAATAGAGTCAATATTTTCAGAATAGAAATTTGTTACAGTGTTTAACGAAGAAGGGAATTCGATAATTTTTTGCAAGTCTCTTTAATCTTTGTCCCCGTCAAATTTGACCCCTGCGTACTGTGAAGACGTCTGCACCCCCTGGGTGATAACACAAAAACAATGGCGACGTCTGCATTCTGCAAGACTCTCTGAACTCAACAAAACAGAAAAAAAGGAGACTAGTGTCTCCTTTTATGCAATATTTCAGGCATACAAAAGTTCAATTCTTATCAGTGTATTTTTTTAACCTTTTTTTCTTTTTATCATTGTTCTTTTTTTTCAAATGGGAGGAATTCTTTCAAAAGGAAATATATCTCTGAAACTAGTCGTAATTATTTTAGGAAACGCTGTAACGATTTTATTTTCGGTTGAAATTTTATCATGCTTTCTTTTTTCAAATTGAAAAATTGCTATTATTAAAATCTAGTTGTGTAAGAAAATTTTAATTAAGCAAAAAATTCTTCAGAATAGAAGCATTAATTTACTTCTTGAATTATTTTTCAACACATTTTAAAACAGCGCAATAAAATAAAAGTAATCTACGAAAAATTCAAGAGAGTTCTGTTCTCATCAACTAATAACATATAAAAAATAAGGAATAATAATGATTGATATTCAAGTTATCTACTGATAGAAGTTTGATACAATTATTGTTTTCTAAGCTTTTATTTTTAAGCTTGTTATTCTTTAATTTACTTCTTGAGTTATTTTTCAACACATTTTAAAACAAAGCAATAAAATGAAAGTAATCTAAAAAAAATTCTATAGAGTTCTGTTCTCATCAACTAATAACATTTAAAAAATAAAGAATAATAATAACATTCAAATTATCTACAGATAGAAATTTGTAACGATTATTGTTTTCGAAGCTTGAGTACAGTCATTCACTTTTAAATATTCATATGCGGGGCATAAAAGTAACTCCACTTATTTTTTAAAATATTTAATGAATTTTAAATTTTTAATCTTTAATCTGAATACACATCGCATTCCTACTTACACCATCATTAAAAAAAATTTCTTAGTGGAGCGTCAACATTTCTAAAAAGTAAATTATAATTTTTAAATATATATATATGTATTATTTTATAACTATTTATATTATTAATATGTTTTATCATTATATCATTATATTTTATAATTTTACTCTTAATTTTCAAAAAGTAAAATTCTTTTAACTACCAGGAAAAATCAAACATGTGTATATGATACATATTAATTAATTATTCTCTAAATTGTAATTGAAATAGCTTAATTTTTAGAAATGTATTATACTACCACTTTGTCAAAAGTTTCTGTACATGTTGTCAGTTATATGTATGAAACAAAATTGATATTATTTTTTAGGCGATTTTACCATGAGCCATTAAGGTCGAAATTCTCCATAAATTTATTTCAAATTGATAAGGAATCAATTGTGTTTCAATCTTTAAATTTATTCAAAGTAAAAAAAGCCATTTACACTGCCATAATGTAACAATAATGTGAATATTTATATTTTGGTTCTAAATTTAAGTCATTGCGATATTTTGAAACAAAATATGAAATTCCATAAAGGTACTTTTTTTCATCACAACAAAATGCTCCATGAATTAATTTAAGAAAGAAGACTGCTTCTACAAAACATTTCTTAAAAATAGTGTCTGCAACAATAATTTTTTCTTTCTTTTTTATGCTTTCTATATTAATTTTTTTAAATTAATTAACTATGTTAATTTATTTTTGACCGATTTTTTTAAAATCGGTCAAAATTTTTATCTTTACTTTATTATTTTTTCGGTTTATTCTACATATGTATACTTGCGTTGTTTACACTTTCTGGTTGTAGCAGCGACATAACAACAGATTTTTCAGTTATAACTATGCATACATAATATTTTTAAAGAAAATTGTTATACATATTTATGTAAATTATTTATGTTTAGTGGTGTGATCAAAATCAATATAAAGCAAATTTGTAAAGCAAAGATAAAAATTAAAAATATCAGCGTATACATTTTATTAACACTTTAGAAATGAAAAAAAAATATATATATATAGCGAAAACCTCACAGCTACACACATGCCAATTCTTCCGGAATAGTTTTTAATTTATATTTTAACATTCCCTATGCTTTTCTATAGATTCTTCCTATGAGTGGTAGGTAACAGAAAGAAATATCCACTTTTTCAGGTTATTAATCCTTTTAGTAGAATAAACCTCCATACGTAAGCTATTTAAAAAGTAAACCCGCAGAAGCCACTAATTCCCGAAGAAGAAAAAATTTTCTTAATTTATTATTTATATATTTTATAAATTACATATGTGGACAAGAAAGCATTCTTTAATTAAACAGATTTTACGACAAATATTTTCTACCACTTTCTTATTTTTTCTAGATTTTTTAATAAAAGACTATGGTATCAACTGGTTTACTTGCATAGTGGCCTGATTGGACTATCTTTACGAAACCGCGTCGAGACTTAGATTTATAAGAGGCGATGTTTAAACCACTGAATTTTTTTAATTTTCATCGCTTACTAATCTTCCACGTACCCTAGAAAATTGAACAGTCAAAATTTAAACTGGTTGAAACAGTGCGACTCTATCTTGACTCAGTGTTTTTTTTTTTTTTTTTTCCTCATATTCAAGCAAACTTGGTTTGGTTTTAAAAGTATTAATCTGTTTTAAGTTTTAATAATGCAACGTGGCTAGAAAAAGAAGCAAGAATCCCCCAGAGATTCTTCGAAGACTTAACGACTGACGTTAAAAGCAACAATAAGTTAGTTTAACTTGTGTTCCCCCTTCCCATTTATAGATTATTGAAAAAATTTTGTTATAATATCGTGGGATTTTTGTTTATTATAGGGTTAGTCACTTTAATCAAATGATTTTAAATGGACTATTTCAACTGCCGATTACGTATGCTTGTCTATGGAAAAATGCTTGTCAATGGAAAAATTTCCTTAGTTTCAAAATTAATGTGGAAGAAGTAGACATATTTTATAATGAGAGAGTTCAATTTTTAGACGAAATGAATAATTTGTTTTTAAGAGGAAACAGTTGTTCTACTTCAACTCGTGTTAAAAGAGCCAAATTTGATATACTGTGAGCAAAATAAGAAGTGAACTCTCAGAATAATATTTGATCTAATCTAATAATCGCATCTTAATAGTTCGAGGACTTAACCTTAAATATGTTAATTAATGCTGACGACATTTAAAGTTATTGAATCAAATACAAAAAAGCACTTTGTCAAGATAAAAATCTTTTTTAATTTTTTCGACACATTTGGTATTCTGACCCTTGGAAAATGGGGGGGGGGAGGTAGCGACAATCTGGAAAATATTGTCCCAATAATTTATACAGGTGAGTGATTAAACGTTTTCTTGTTAATTTCACTTTTGCGTATTTCGCTATATCTCGGGAAATTGATAAGTGAATCAAAAAGGTTTTTGCACTCAATTATAAAATTCTTTTATTCGAATATAATTTTATATAAAATAATAATTATTGTAATATATTTTATCTAATGAAAGGAATTTAAATTGTAAGGTATTACATTGTTAAGTATGTTTTTTAAATGAAAAATACGAAATTTAAATGAAATTGGTGGAATAGTTTTTGCGAAATCAAGTTGTAAATATACATCTTTTTATAATTTATTAACTGATAAACTATTCGATCTATATTGTTTAAATTTTGTACATTGTTATTTAAAATTACATTCTCTAAAATGGTGTAAAAATATGCACACATTACAACTAACAAATTTTTTTGTCTATAATTAGATAAAATAATACATAATTACAAAAATTGTTTATAAATGAAATTATTTTTGGATGAACGAATTTTATAACTATGTACAAAGATCTTTTGATTCGTTAAAAAAATTTCTCGAGGTTTAGCAGAATGCGCAAAAAGGTGAAATTTACGTTAAGGGATCCAAAATTTCGACTGCCCTCTTATTTAAGCTATTTAGACCATATTTTTCAGATTGCGATTAGCTAACATCCATATTTTGTGGGTTAGAATTAAAAAATTCGCAGAAATAAGGTACGTTTGTAAAAGAAATTAAATTTCTGCGTCGGATTTCGAAATTTATTGTATAAATAAAATATCGTCTGAATTAGTAGACTAGTACATTTAAGATTTGACCCACTGAGTCCTAATACGGGGAAATCCGATTACTTAATGAAAAATTACTCAGGGTGTCCACTTTTTGATCTTTCGCACACCCTTTCTCAGAAAATATCGAATCGATATTTAAATTCTCTCTATTTGTTTTTTTCTTCTTTATTTTATGGTGCACAATTTTATACGTTTTTATATTTAAAAATATTGAATTTATCATCCGTGGTTTTTTTTTCTCTCTATTCTTATGATAACATTTTATACTGTATTCTTTAGACAAAATTTTTTTTTAAATGCTACATTATTTTTAAAGCTAAATTTTGCATCAATATTTTGAATACAATTAAAACCAGTTTAGTATAAATTGAAAAAAAGGTTGTTCAAAGTTAGTTAGTTTATTAATCTAGTAGTTTCTCCATAATTTACAAGCTCTAATTTAATAACCTTTATTTTGAAAACTTTTAAAAAATTACTTGATTATATTTGTGCTTTCTGTATTCCTATATTTTCTTTAAATAAAAAGCATGGGAAATAGATAAAAATAAAAGTAGTTGTAATATTGAGAAGGGGAGTACACTAAAAATGAAAACTAATAACCAGTTTTAGTAAAATATAATATATTGTTTTGTATATATAAAACATCATTTTAATGCATTAGCCATTAGCTTAATGTATTAAAACATTTATAATCCTTCTTTAAAATCATAACTGAACAATATAAAACTTCTCAAAATAATATTATATTACTTATGTAAAAACATCAATGATCATGTACACAATAAAAAATACTAGTTATTTATACAAAGTCATTTTAACTCATAATTTAAAAATTGCAATTGATTGATAACAGTTTTTTTTTTTTTTTTTTTTTTTTTTTTTTTTTTTTATATGTAACCACTTTAAAATCTTTTATTAGAGTGAGGAAAGACAACTTTTCTAATTGATTATAATTAAATTTCCTCTCTCTTTCATGCAGTCTTTTTGTAATAATCATTTTATAATAATCATTTCATAATATTCGCGTTTAAAACCTCGCTGTGCTGTGGTCAGACAGGCAGGCAAACAACAATCGTTTTGTTATAGCTAACAGATTATGTAAACAAAATATTAAAAATATATATAAATAAATCTGATAGATTTTTTCGTTAAGCTCCTTCTCTGACTATTTGTGAATTTTCAATAAAATGAGTGTTCAATACAAGAAGCATATTGTGCATTATAAAGCAATAACTCTACGAGTCTATGACTTAAGATACTCACTTTCTGTTGTTAATTTTCACATAATGAAATTACATATAATGATTCAATTATAAAGTTAACTTATTATTATTTCAGAACTTTAACTGCACAACATATTAAATGTTAAGAATATTTTTGATTGATTGTAATAAATAAATTGAGTGTAATTAATTGATTGAAATAAAAGTTTTATTTCGCAATATAATGCAAAATAAAATTTTTAACACTGCGTTTTTCAAGTGAGCGGGGAAAAAAAAAAAAAGAATTTAATTTTACCACTCCTTAAACAGAAAACGTTGAACACATCACTTTCTAAAGAAGCAGGGGGAGGGGTGATAGGATTATCACCAACTTCAGTCCCCCCCCTCTCTAGAAAGTGGTACACACCTATGTTTTTCGCTTTAGGTGTGACAAAAATAAAATTAATTTTTTCTTTTAAGTACAACTAAAAAACATAGCTCTTAAAAATTTTCATTTTATACCTTATTTTTTTCTAGTTTTGGACCTGTTAATGTTTAATAATGGTCGAAATTTGGATTGCCAATAAATTGGAGATGAATTTTGTTTTTAAATTTTTAGGGAACAAATGTAACTTGAATTGTCATCAGACACAGAGTTTCAGTTCCAGACACAGTTGAAATCTGAGGATTCTACTTATAAGGCAAAAAAAAATCGAAGTTTTGTTTAACGAAAAGTACTCTTTTGTGATAAAATGACGATAAACTTAGCAATCATAAACTCTGGAAGCAATCGTTACTTGTTTTGTCGATAGAATACTGGTTGAATTAGGAACACTTCGGCTACTTACAAATGGCAAAATATCTATTTGTGATACATCCTATTTGCAGATAAAATGGTAATAAACTCTGTTTGTTGTGCTCAAGTAAAGATGCGAGTACTCTAGCTACTCGGAATGTAATAGAAATTTCAATTGCGTGTTATACCATCGTTACAAACACGAAAGCGAGCTTATTCAGTTAATATGTAATAATAATAAATGCTGTAGATAATAAGAAAACTTTTATGAGTTCACGAAGAATTGTCATTGGTTTCCCAACATTCTCAGAGATGAAAAAAAAGTTATTTTTATTGAAACCGTTTTTATAGAGTATTGAGCTTTTGTAAGTTTTTTTATTCCCAACAAAAATTCGTTAAAGTTCGATAATTTTTTTTACATGAATATTAATTTGATACCCACAATATAGGATTCTTTTACTAGTTTATTTTGATGCGTTACTTTTACACTTTATTGCATTTTCTTTAACGAGTTATGAAATTGTTACCTTTTTAAGCGTTACTTATCTCATTTTTCTTATGCATTGCTTATACTTTTTCATGTTACTCTTATGTGTTATTTAATTTCACATGTTACTTTTATTATGCGTTACATTTGCTTGTTCTACGATTTCATTTCTCGCTTTACTTTTCTTATGCGTTCAATTCACTTTTCTTATGCTTTACTTTAACACTTTATTGTATCACTACCTTTTTTACGTATTTACTTCTTTCATGTATAAAAGCGTTATTTTCTCTAAGTTTTACTTTTCATCGTTTGCTCTACTTAGTTCTTAACTTCTTACTTTAATGTTACCCTTTGCTTTATATTTTACGAGTTACTTTCATTTAAAAATATTACAAAATATTACAAAAATTTATTTAATTTTTTGCAAACATTTAAAAAACATATTAAAAAACATTGCGGAACACCCGGTATGTTTGAATAAAAAATTATGTTATATTTCATAGAATTAAAATGAGAAAAAAAAATAGCCTGTGGTACAGGGAATTTTTAATAATTAAACATCAGCATTGTCAAAATTATTTTAGTTCTGCTCTAAGATCACAAAATTTGGGGTTAGCGCTGAAAAATCTTCAGAGTTAATTGAAAAAATCTTGTTTCCAATTCCTCTGCTGAAACTGTTTAATTTTGCAGTTATAAAAACTTACTTTTGTAAACTTACTTTAATTTTATTTAAGAAATTTTTTTTATTTGGGTTCATATTTTTAACTACATTTAAGGAGCATCAAAATCTTTCAAGCGCTTAAGGCCTCTAAGGTTGGTAGACCCGTGCAGAACTTTAACAGATTAAAAAGCAAGCATCGAATAATGTAAAGTATTTCATCATATTTTTTCCTCTTAAAGTACCGGATGTGTTTTTTTTTTTTTTTTTTTTTTTTTAGTTATTAAATTGCTTAAAAAAATGTTTCCTTCATTTTCTTTTCACTACTGTTTTCATTTTATTTTTATATGAAAGAGAAAAAAATTTTAATTAAAAGAGATCAGTACAGTATTTTAATATTTTTTAAAAAGACTTTCTTATTTCCTGAAATTTTTGCCCCCAATTCCTTTAATCATTCTCGAGAAATATTTTTTTAGTGGAAAAAAACTTATAACTAATAGGAAACTGTATTTTTAGGAAAATCATTTTAACCCGTGACACATAAAAGAATATTTAATGCATATAGTTTCATAAAATAAAATAAAAATAATAAATAATAAAAATACTAACTTTCGTATTTCTTACTACATTTGAGAAATTTTGACTCGAATGCATACATTTTGTGACCCTTTAAATATTTGAAAAGAATATCCGACTAAAAATTGGAGAAATTCGTAGCAGCATACATTTTTACCAACGTTTACGAACGATATTTTTTAGTGGTAGCCAAATTTATGCTTACCTGGGTTTTAAAAGTTTGATTTAAATTAAATCACCACAACATAAAACAAAATTTAAAAAAAAAAAAAAAAAAAAAAAAAAAAAACCTAAACCGCGTAAAATCCTGACTATACTTAAAAAAATAAGCTTAATGCTTTTACTCTGCTTTTCAACAACCACTATGAAAAATCTTAAACAAAAATCGTTGACAGGGGAACTTAAATCTTTTGTACATTTTTAAGTTAATATGTATTGTATTTCTAGAAAATATAAAAAGTTAAATTGAGAAGAGTCGAAATAGATTCACTTATAATATTTCAGGCCTTTGAAGAAATACGACTTTTGTCACTCTTTCAAGAGCAATTATCCATGTTCAAATGTCGTAAAAAAAATTGTCTCTTTCCAAATTCATGCTCACAAAATATAAATCACCACCCTTGGGAAATGTCAAAAAGAGGTGAAGAGCCATCTTAAAGCAACAATAATCAACCAGAAAGCATTACTCCACAAATACTTGTTAAAACAATTTTAACGCGAACAACTAAAATGGAGTACTTTCAAGACCCACTCCTGCCCTATAAATCATCATTAAGTTTTATCACCCCATCTTTGAGGTGAACTCAAACCAAGCTTAAATTCCCATTAAAACAAATATACTTTTTTAGTATTATTTTTGCTTGGCGTACAAATTCTTAACAAAAAAAAAATTTCTTTAGGTCTGCAATCTCCGAAAACTATTAAATTAGCCGCCACGTTACAGGATGTTAATTTTGAAATAACCCTGTTTATTTCTAGGAGTGTCTTTAGGAAGTGAACCTCTTTATGATAAATAGTACTTTTGTAGTCATATTTTATATGTGTTTTAATTTAATTACAGCTTCCGTCTTTGGTGGGAGAAATGAGTGCTTTTATTTAGGAGTAAATTACATTCTTTAAAGGGTTTTTATTTTTTTATTTTAAGAAATGTGTTTAAAATCAACAGAATCACGTTACAAGCATCAATCAATTATAAATAAAAATCTTGTTAAATCCACTTAATTGCTGAAAATTGACTTCTTTTATAAATAGGTTATTCGATGTTAATAAAAAGGAACATCTTTAAGGCTGAATAAAGGGGGTCACGGAAGTTTAGGTTTCACAATTACTTGACCAATAACATGATGGACACACTGTGTTTGACAAAGCGCACCATACTTATTTACACCAAGTGGTAACAGGGCTGTAACTACGCCGGAGCAGTCGGCCCCGAATAAGGAAACGCATTTGCTCAAAATTAAGGTAATTTAAAATCTATTCTTTCTTATATTTTTTTTTTTCAAGATAAAAAGAAAGTGTCAAGAAAGAACTGATAAAGGGAAATTTTTTTAATTTGTAGTCATAAGTTTAGATTCCCTTGGAATATATAGAAAAAGAGAATATTCTTTCTGAGAATTCTTTCGGAAGAGCAATAACGCTGAGCAGGTATTCAGTTGATTGTATAGTTTGTCTAAAGTAAAAAATCCCCTATCCATTAGTCTGGACCCATGGTTGTGACTATGATTACGAGTTATTACTATTTCAAGTCACTGTTTAGGACAGGTGTTAGCTCGAGTTGGCGAGAGAGAAAGTGAATTTTTTCTTCCGTCTACTGTGTTAGTTCTAGAGTGAAGAGATGCTTCCATCCCTAAAATGTGCTATTTTTGTTTTCATAGCAGCAGACGGCTTCAAACTTTGTGACGGAGGGAGTTCTTACCGTAAACAAACTATATATCTTGCTTCAACCTATTGTAGTCGACAATTGTTTCATCAATGATCTAGTCTGACTAATAAAAAATGATACTATGTATTATTTACATTTGCAGACGTTGTGGACAAAAGCAAGATTTCTTCCCTTTGAAGACTTTCCGGGAAAACCATTCGACTATCCATTGATCATTATCCATGCAATGCCATTTCTGGTTTCTCACAAAAATAAATATTTCCATTTCTGTGAAAAAGAAATTTCTCTAGAAGAAAAACACGTAGACCCCTTGTGAACTCAGTAAACAAACAAAAAAGCTCCCTGCAAAGTAACTCAGTAACTCCCCGCAAAAAAAAAAAAAAAAAAAAAAAAAAAAAAAAAAAAAGAAGCAAAAAAAAAAATTATTGTTCCTAATTTTTGTTTGTTCGAACCAGGCAGCCGTGCTTCATTTTGTACAAAAAAGTCAAACTATATTCAAGACAAGCTTTGAAAATAGGTATGAAATTGCTCTTAGGTTTTTGTTATATAATATCGATATAAATTTACACTTATCAAAATTAAATATAGTTAAACATTTTTTTAAATATTTTGTTGATTTTAATTTTTTCAATAAATAATTAATATCCATTATGTTTTACAAACAGAAAAAAAAAAGATTAACAATCAAATAATGCACATTTCAATAATAATTTAAACGTAACGAGCAATTTAATTATATTTGGCAAATTAGTGTTAGTTTTCATGCTCTAAAACTTCAAGAAAAATGATTAATTTTATATTTTTAATGCTGGGATATTTAATTTGTATTCAAATTGTGCTCATCATAGTGCAGATGAGGTTTCTTTGTTGTTATTAAAAATTTTATTAATTATGATAATGATTCGTGCCATTAATTTACGTCAATTTTTCTGTTTCGCTTTTTTTTTCTCTCTATGCTTAAATATGTCTGGCTTAAACAATTTTTAAAAAAAATAAAACCGCTCCTCTTAAATTATTTGTGATTTTCGATTTCAAAAATTTAGGAGTAATTTAATGCGTAATTTTTTAGATTTTAAAAATGTAAAACTAATTATTCACAATGGCTTTGTGATTAAAGCACTGAGCTGTCGTTGTGAAGTACGAGGTCTTTTTGAAGTTCAATATCCAGTGTCCACATTAGTTACATTGAGATTTTTTACCAATTGTTACCTCAAGTTTTTATTATTATATGTTTAAATTCACTAAGTTAAAACAAAGCTAATAGTACTTAAAAATTGAAATTATAAATATATATATATATATATATATATATATATATATATATATATATATATATATATATATATATATATATATATATATATATATTTATATATAGCAAAATAAATAAATACAAAAAAAAAACAGAAAAAAATTGGGAAAAACAATAAGTATCATTTATTGCGCATAAGCTGCAAGTAAGTAGAACTCATAAGATAAGTTTAAAATGAAGATAAAACAAAGGTAAATTACAGACAAATGAAAATAGGAGGAGGGGGGGAATAATAATAATGACAAACAACTGGGGAAAGAAAAAGAATTAATTAATTAAAAAAAAAAAAAAAGAATAAAGTTTTTTTTAAAAAACCGGAAAATATAAGATATAATCTTTTCATCAGCCCACACGATTATATCCGAAAAAGAGTGCTTTCTAATATTGTATCAATATAGCCAAAGCAAAATATATCAATACAATAGTGTGAGGAGCACTCAAAAAAATTTTTTACGAAAATTACGACAAAAACAATTAAACACAATAAGTAAAAATAACACGTAAAAACAGAAAATAAAATATAAAGGAGGAGCAGAATAAGACAAAATCTATAAAGCGAGCAGTGAAATATAGTGAACTCACATGAACGGGAAATTTTTCAAGAATGATTTAAAATGTTTACGTAACAAGACTGCCAGATTGCAAAATATGTAAACTATGAAAACAAAAGCGCAAATTGAGTGTAACTAGAGGAGTTTAAAGTGCGTTCTTGCTGCATTACTGAAGTCCGTTTGATTTGTTAGTTTGGGCTTCACGGAAGTGCTTAAAGAATAATTTCAATTAATGTTTGGGTTTAGATAAAATTAAAAATAAAGTGTCTTGAAAACTAAAATGTTTTTAATGTAGAGTTTTCAAATAAAGGTGCGACCAGATAAATTTTAACCAGATTTTTGTATTATTTAAATTGATAATAAATTTAAATAATACAAAAATCAATTATTTTTAAAATTTTCTTAAATAGGTTACGTTGAAAATATATATTATAGAGCATTATTACATTTTAAAACGATTAAAAAGAAAATCTCAAATACAACATTATTTATTCGCGCTATAAGCACCAAATATATTTTATTTTGCAAAACACTTGAGCTTGTAAAACAAATTTTAGGTCACAAAATCTACGTAAATTTATAATAAGACTTGTAATCCTTAGAGTCATAAAAATCTTAATATCTTTCAACATTACTAAAAAAATGTCCCAATGATGGAATGTCCGAAAAATAAATTTCTCGTATTCCTAGTACACAGTTCGTAAAATTACATATGGCATAAATATTATATTGACAAATGATATTGGATAACAAAGAATATTAAATACTAAATTTTTTTTAAATACTTTTTAATTAATTATAATTTTTTTTTCTTCAAAAGAATGGCTAATTGATATTTAGGAAACTGAAGGAGCTCATTTAAAAATATATGCCGCAGGGCCCCAAGTAACGAATTTATGGCTCTATAAGTGGATATTTCATTCTGTTATCTACTACTTTACCCTAAAAAAGCACTGTACTTAAAATACAGATCCAAATATTTATTCGTATATTATAAATATATTATGATAAACAAAACTGAAAATTGAACAATAAGTTTTGGGGGACATAATTATTTTAAGAGCTATCAGATTTCGATGTAAAAGCAGAGATAGATTTATTATAGGAATAAATTTATTTTGAGTGCCTGTTTTTTTTTTTTTTTTTTTTTTTTTCCTCTTTTTTATTTTCAGAGATCATTTTTCATATTTCTGATATTTTAGCAATCAAAAATTATCTGTTTTTGTAAGAAGGAAAAACTGTGTAACACTTTTATACAGGACGAAGTTACAGGACGAAACACTAAATTGGTTAATAGTAAAAAAAAAGAAAAAAAATTAAAAAAATTAAATAAATAAAAGAAATTTTAAAAAAATTTATGGTGGAAAAGTTACTTTTTGATTTTTGCTTTATTTGCATTTTTGAACTTTTTATTCAGCACCTTTAACAATAGGACAGAATCATTATGGAATATGCTTTTTACATATTTTAATAATCACATTTGAATTGTCGTTTTTAAATTAATCAATAATGAGTTTAAGAGAATTAATGACTGCACAAGGCAAATGTGTACACATCGATGAGGGGTTACTGTGGGAACGTTATTATCAAAATAGTCTTTTAGCGGTAGTAAATTTAGCAAATTTATTATTAATTATATTCAAAATTATTTATCTCAATTTAAGCATGATAATAAATTGATTTCTCATTAGTTTTACACAAAATATATTATCCCAAACTACAGATTCTGCATTGTATCCTAAGCTGTAGACAACTTTCCATCCAATTACTGTCTCAGAATTTTCCCATGGCTTCTAGAGCAATGTTAAGAAAATGGACTAAATTAGTTTATGTAGATTTAGCATTATATTTATAAATATTCCGGGAAAGCAATTGCAACCTGTTTTTAAGCTTTTGTTGTTTACCACGTTGTAGAGATGAAACCCGGATACTAGTTCGGTATGCATCAATCACTGTTGAATTCGAGGCGCAGTAATTTAATTACTACTTTCACTTCGTAAGGTAGTATCTTTTGAATAGTTGATAGTATAGTAGTATCTTTTAAATATAGCTAAAAAAAAATAGTTGTAATATTGAAGTGTGGAGTGCACTGTCTAAGGGAAAATTATTTATTGATTTTAAATCTTTGATAAGGGTGAGGAAAGATAACTGTTTTTAATTGATTACAATTAAATTTCCTGTCATTTGCGTGTAATCTGTCACTTATTGCAATCATTTTAAAATATTTGAATTTAAGCCTATTTGCCGATAAAATGTTAATAAATTTTGTTTGTTTTCCTCCACAATAAAAACGTTTTTTTCACTTAATTTTTGCAAAAATTTAAAAAATATTAGAAGACTTAAAGGAACACATTACGGAAAGTTTGAATAAAAATTAGGTTATATTCCAAAGAATTAAGAAGAAGAAAGAATAGCTTGTGGGTCAGGAATTTTTTCGTTTTTAAATAGAGCACCAAAATAGTCAAAATTATTTTAGTTTGGCTCTAAGATCACAAAATATGTGGTTAGCGTTGAAAACCCTTTAATGAGTTAATTGAAAAATTTTAATTTCCACTAAATCTTCTGCAAAAGGTGCTAAATTTTGAAGCAATATATATTTTTATATTTTTGTAAAGTTAGTCGAATTCTATTTAAGAAAAACATTTTTTTATTTATGTTGGTATTCTTAATTACATTTAAGGAGCATCAAAATATTTCAAGTGCTTAAGGCCTCTAAGGCTCTTAATCCGGCCCTGTCGGTATGCATCAGTGCTTGACACTGTTGAATCCGCTGCGCAGCAATTTAATAACTACTTTTACTTCGAATAGTAGTGTCTTTTAGCATCTTTAAAATTGATAAGTTTTTAATGAACATTTTTGGAAAAATTTTTGAAGTGATTTTAGAAAAGATACATGCTATTATGTCTTTTAAAAAATATTATCAATTCGATTCTATCGGTATGTGGTGCCATGCGACTCAAAGAATTCTAATCAACGGTGTGATTTAAGAATTTTAATGGGACAAAGGACATAAAATGGTAAGTTACAAGTCACAAAACATCACAAAATAAAGAATTAATACAATTAGGGAGAAAACAAAACTTAAGTGGGGGGAATTCGAAACCTACATGTTTGCGGTTCGAGAGATGAAGTTAAACTAACTTAGAACTGTTCTATTTGAGTCTCTTTAGTGTTCATAGATGGCGTTGGTAGGGGGTTTCGATTCTCACAATATTCTAATTTATTCATGAATTAAATATTTTTAATCCAAAACTTCCGGGTTGGAACGAATTTTACTCTTCTTAAGTATTATTGCGTAGGCGATCTAAAGTGAAACTTTCTAACTTTACGTCGCCATCATTATTAAACATTCAATAAATATAAAAGTGTTTTTCGAAACTAAATATTTGCTTCTATCACTTTTATGAAACAAAAAAAAATTCAGTTGTTACCTTACTTAACTAAAATTATAGAATTCGGGGTGAATCCTTAAATACTTTTTATAATTAAAATAATGAACTTATATTCAGAAATACGTACACAAATTTTAATCGTGTAAAAAGTAACTGTGCAATAACAACAAAATAAAGCTCGGATGAGCGTTTGCAATTCTTATTTTTCTTCAAAGTAACACACTTATATTATTGAGCTTGGATAAGCTCATTGGAAAGTACAAAATATGACAATGTATTTGTTTACGAATTCAGTCATTGCATTTGTTGTGCAATATAAATATATTAAAGTAATTTATATTTATTCATTTTGAAAGGTAACCTGGGTGATTAACTCGTTCATTTTAAATACGAAACTAAATAAAAATATACTTATCGTAATCTTGGGGAACATCGGCCACTATGTTGGTTACTCTTAAAACTTCCGTACAGGTTGTACGTAGGTAGCATCGGAGGGTGCGACGCTATTTTTTAACATTTTCACTCATGAAAATCTGAAAAGTTGAGCCTATATCCAAACTCGAACAACAAAACATGTTAACACGCGTTGGGCGTTGGGCGCCAATTTGTGGTGCCATGCGACTCAAAGAATTCTAATCAACGGTGTGATTTAAGAATTTTAATGGGACAAAGGACATAAAATGGTAAGTTACAAGTCACAAAACATCACAAAATAAAGAATTAACACAATTAGGGAGAAAACAAAACTTAAGTGAGGGGAATTCGAAACCTACATGTTTGCGGTTCGAGAGATGGAGTTAAACTAACTTAGAACTGTTCTATTTGAGTCTCTTTAGTGTTCATAGATGGCGTTGGCAGGGGGTTTCGATTGTCACAGGTACCAATTTTTTTGTAAGATTTTATTTCAAAGTGATTACAAAATGTATGCATTTTCTGTTCATATTTTAATTTATAGATTTATTTAAAATAATTTTGATCCCCACTACTTATAAGACATAAATGCACATGAAATAATGAAAAGATATTTCTGTTCATAATTATGATCTCACCACTTAAGAAAATCAAAAGTTTGCAAGTATGCGATTAAATAGAAAGTGTCATACTTGATTTTATTAAACCAAGGTAAGAAATTAGTCATAACTTTTACAAGGTCGTATCTTGTATGTAGTGCAAACGTGCATTTCTGGTATAAAGAGGTTAATGACAAAAAGAAGAAAAAGGTTTTTATAACTTATGTATATTGTATAACCTGCTTCTTTTTAGAGCATAACAAAACATACTTTTAAATATAATTTAATTACTAATTTAATAGATATGCAGATTTTACTATATCTAAGCGAACTTAATAGACATATCTATACCATTCTAATTATTTAGTGTTTATTTTTTTCCTTAAAATAATTGATTTTGATTAATTGTCTCAAAATAAAAAAGAATATTTTTATTAAAAATACAATTTCAAGAATATTTCAGCAATCCTCTCAGTGAAATTTTATTTTGATACAAAATCTACTTAAGATTCCCTTTAGGTAAATAAGGCACTTCACACAACCCTATTAAATAATATGCTCTCCTGTCTAATGCTTGAAAATGAAAAATAAATGAGATTATCGTCTCACCGAGAGGATTTTGAAAAGGGGGTTGTATTAGGGTTGCTTTAGATGAACACTCCACTGTAATTCAATTCCACAAATTAGGCAGCAGAGATAACATCTCAAGTAAAATCAATTTCTGTAGATCTTTATCGGGATTCTAAAGGATCAAAATTTTGTATTTATTTTTTCGTCTTAGCTTTCTAAGTAATTTTAGAAAAATATTCCGTCATATGTACAAACCGGATATTTACAGTAATAGTATAGCCAACCCGAAAATCCCTATAATATTTTAAGCGAAATAACGATTAAGGTAGCTTAATTTTGTTAAAAATCATATATTTGTTTGAATTGCTTATGAATTGCAAATTAAATTGCTTAAATCGAAAAATAAAATGCATAACCACTTTTCAAATAAAAATCTGTGGTTAAAATGGGAAAAATTTGCATGAAAAAAAAAATAAAAATTTAGTTAATTCATCTGTGCCTAGCATTCTTTTTTGTTAAAGTGATGTTACAAGTGCTTCATTATTAGTATTTATTCTTCAAAAATTAGGTATTACTGTATACAAACATATATTAATGGATTGCTATATAATTGTATGGCATTTATACTTTCTGTGTCCAATGTATATGGTTAGAAAATTAGAAAGGCTAAGTAAAATCAGTCGCCAAAAGGTTGAGTGAGAGGATTTGTAGTTTCTTTCTAAAAACAGAGCAATAATTAACCGGTTTTATAAGATGAGCAAATTTCCACAAATTTGAATTGTGAAAAATTATACAAAGGAACAAAATATGTTGCATTTAAACAAGTACTTGATCTTACATTATTCGGATGTAAGGATTTCTAACCTGAAATTAGTTTTTTTTTTTTTTTTTTTTTTTTTTTTTTTTTTTTTTTCAAATTGATGTTTTCAGTTTAGTTAATTTTTTGTCTGAATGTACAAATTTATAAAGGAAGAACAGCTCCTTTGAACTTAAGACAAAAAACACATGACCTTAACGTATCCCCTTCTTCCAACTACTTCCTACGTAGCAGAGAAGAGGGGACACTTAGTATTCACTCTAGTAAATTTAAAAAAATTCCGATTAGGAATATATTATTAAATTGTGTAAAATCTGTTGCTGCTAGTAGAGAGAAACCGACTGAAGATTTGAAATCAACAACTCAATAATATCCAAGATCCATTCCAAAAATTCACTCTCTGTTATTAATTTGAGAGATTTTATTTTTCTCTAAACTCTTACAAAAAGTCATTAGAAAAATATTTTCGTTTGATACAGCAAGTTTCATTAATAAGTTTCAATTGTGGAGTAATTTAATTAAAACTATCATTTAGCAAACTCTGTATTGCGGTTTTTGATAAAATTACAATTGAGTTAAAGGTGATGGCATTCACTCAAGGCACTGTGACACACGAAAAAGTTTTTTTTTTTTTTTAAATTAATTTTTAGTACTGAAAATTTACTAACTAATAGAAATAGAATCCGATTTCTTCTCTTAAAAATAGGCGTTGCATTTCTAGTATCCTCATACAAGAAAACTTCATTTAAATCAATTATTGAGTTCGAAAATAAGATTTATTTAAAAATTTATTAATGTTTATTTAAGATCCCTTAAACACAAATTTTCTAATTTCTAAAGGCCATTAATGCTGTGTACATAAAAATTAAATGATATGAAGAGAAACAATTATAAAAATATTAACGTTTTGAGGAATGAGTTTAAAATAGAAAAAATATAATTTCAACAATCTTCGGTTCTATAAGTGATTTATTTTTTCTAGAGATACTTCAATAAGAGGAAGGTTTGTTTCGTTAAGTAAAGGTTTATAAGTTTTGTTGAAGGATTATTTTGTGTGTTTTCAAAGTGACGATTCTGGTAATAAGTTAGAAAGTAATAAAATATTTATTATAGTAACTTTTTTTTACACTTTAATTCAAAATTTATGATTTCCTAAAATAATATTTTCAGATTGACTCATCTTTCACTTGATTTAAAAACGTATTTCAGCACATCAGTCATGCTCAAAAATTATCTTTTCTCGTAAGAAGAAGAAAAGCATCAAATTTGGGTAGGGGAGTAGGAATCAATAGAATCAGGTCACTTTGATAATTCGAATCATTGTTGTTTCGAATCACTTACTGATTCGATAATGAAAATGATACATCTATTAGAAAATTTACTATAAAATATATATATTTTTTGGCTTCATTTATATGCCTTTATTATATCATCAATATCTAAAAAAAAGCTATTATAATTAATTATATTATATTTGCCTTTCTGTTGAGGGGACGATTCAAAATTATCTTTTTAATTTTGATACGAGTATGGTGCAAAATAATAATAATAATAATAATAATAATAAGATTAAACCTTGTTTGTTGCATTCACAAACTCCAAAATTACTTTTGTAATTCCTTTCGAATGCCATTTTTAATACTAACATATTTAGTTATGAATAATGGTATGAATAGTAGTTTTTTATGAATAGTGGTACATTTTTCATATGCATCCTGCTAAACCTTTGAATCATATATTATTTAGTGGTCCGTAAAAAAAACTTTTTGCTTTAGTACCTGTATGCGTACATTATTTTCCTATAATCACAATTAGTTAAACATCCTTAGAGCGAAAAATGTTAGCCCCAACCACAATGCTGACGTAAAATATCCTCAGTGGTAGACGGATTTTGGATTAGAATCACCTTGCACCATGGGAGATTTTCGTGCTTTTCCGCTCCCTCTAACGCAAATGGGGATTGGTTTCATCAAAAAAATTTCCATGAAAGCATGTTTGATACATTAGCTCCCTCGTTTTGTGTCGAGGCTCAAAATTACTAGGCTACAGAGTTACACTTTGTAGGAAGTAAAAAAAAAAATAATAATAAAAAACTACCTATTTCTTTTTTACCTATTTTGTAAAAAAAATGAATAGCATTTAAAAAAATGTACACAAGAATACCTGGAGTTCCAAAGATACCAACTTTAGCTCAAGAGCTAAAGTTGTCGCGAATCATATAGGAAAAAAAAAAGGGGGGGTTTCTATTTTCTTCTCAGTAGGTAAGGTGTGATTTTTTGACCTATTAATATATAAATTATTGTCACTCTTTTTATCGTATACAACAAATTTTCCTCTTTTTAAAGCCTCCCAACTCTGAAGAATATCAATTCCGAGAAAGGGGCTGATTAGCAGAATATAGGCTCTGCATTAATTTAGATGATGGTAGAGATTTTATTGTTCTATCCCGTTTCAATTGGTTTGTTCTTCTTTTCTCTGTAAGTGCTGTTTTCTAGAAAAAGGATGATTCGTACTTACTGTGTTTAATTTAGATCAAAAGTTTTTTTTTTTTTTTTTTTTTTTTTTTTTAATTTGTATTTATGCTATATTTTTGCTTTCGATTGTTCGAATATCACGTTATATTCAAAAATATTTACGTTTCAATTCTTAGTATATCTGTAATAGTTTTGTGACTATGCAATTAAAAAGTTTTCCACGGTGCAAAAATATCGCCACGAGAGAGACAAATTCGAATCAAGTGACTCAAATCACTGATTTGAATCATGTGATTTTGATTAGAGATTCAAGTCAAGGGATTCAGAACAGTCATTTGATTCAAACGATTTAGACAAGTGTTGTGAATCAAATGATTTGGATCAATTATTCAAATCACTTTTTGAATCAAGTGATTTCAGATCAGTGATTTGAGTCATGCGATTTAAATAACTGATTGTTATGAAGTGAATCAGATCACTTTTATGAATCCTGTGATTTGGATCATTAATCGAATCAAGTGATTCTGATCAGTGATTCCCAAAGTCATTCGGATCACAGATTTGTATCATGTGATTTGGGTCACTATTCGAATCAAGTGATTCAAAGCATGTAAAACGAAAAACTGATTGTTATGAAGTGATTCAGATCACTAATTTAAATCTTGTGATTTGGATCACTATTCGAATCACCAAGTCAATTCAGTGATTCGAATCATTGAATCAGTACCATTGAATCATTCAGCAATCATTAAATCAACTCTAGTGAGTAGTCATGATGTTAAGTGATTAAAAATTAAACCATTCATGAAATCTGTTTCGAGTTTTTCGATTAAATACAAATTCTGTTTTCATATCAGAAATATGATGGTGGTACTATCTCTCGAAAGCAAGTTTGTTTCTAGGAACGTATTTCACCTTTCCTTGTATTCTTTTCCTCAGTCCGCTGTGGCGCCATCTTTATGTAGGAAAAAAATTAAGTCCTCACATATCAAATTAAATTTCTTCAAAAGATAAAAAAAAATCTTCACTTCATTTCACTTAAAATTTCTGTTAAGATTTGTATTAGAAGATCCCCTTTTTCACCCTAATTTTTTTTTTAATTAGGTTGTTGTGGTAATGAAGGTAACAATGTTTAATTCAGCTGCTTAAAATTTTTTATTGATTTCGGCTAATATTCGGCTAATATTCCCTTTATTTTTTATTATTATTATTTTTTTTTTTTTTTGAATTGAGAAGGTGCACCATCTGGCTTTCAGATGCAATTTTTTGCTTTTAATAGTCTATCGTAGTGTCGTCTGGAGGTGAAATATTGTAAGCCAGGGATAAGACAAAAATGCGAGTTATTTTCGAATATGAGTTCTGTCATGGAACTTACGCAGCGCAGACAAGCCGAAATGTTGATGAAGTGTTTGGCAAGGATGTAGCTAATGAACGTACAGTACGTCGATGGTTCGTGAAATTCCGATCTGGAGATATTGATCTTCAAAATCAGCCACGCGGGCGACCTGAGAACAAGGTGGATGACAGCCAACTGAAAGCTGTAGTGGAAGCAAATCCATCTGAAACGATGCGTGAACTTGCATCAAGGTTTGAAGTTACCATCCCAACAATATTAAGTCATGTGAAAGCATTCGGAAACGTAAAAAAGCTGAATAACTGAGTTACGCAAGCGTCATCAATGGAACCGCTTCGAGGCTTGCTGTTCTTTGGTATCAAGACTAAAAGGCGACCCATTTTTGCACCGGATAGTCACGTGCGATGAAAAGTGGATACTTTTTTTGATAATCGCAAGCGTTCCGCATAATGGTTGCACAAAGATGAAGCACACCCAAATGCCAAGTGTACAACAAAAGAAATTAATGGTGTCAATTTGGTGGTTTAGCGCGGGTGTTATACACTATAGCAGAGGAGGTCAACCTGCGGCTCGGGAGCCACAAGCGGCTCTTTGAAGGATCATTTGTGGCTCTCGATAAATGTACTCGAGTTCAATTGTCATTTTTGTGCTATTATATTTTTAAAAAATTATTATCGTTCCGTATGTGTTTCAAAATGTCTTTTTAATTACTGAGAACAAATATGAAAGACTAACGCCCACATTCACCATTGACCCTCGGTCAGAGTTCAAAACAGGTTTTTCGACTGCAACTCTAGGTTCGAGTCCAAAATTTCATTTCACCGTGTACGTAACTGCGAGTTACTCTAACCCAGAGTTAAGTAACTTTAACCTGAAGATATTCCCGGTTAGAGTAACCGCGCATGCGCAGTAAACGAGTGTTTATTTACTTCGTTTTCTTCGTCGGTATTTTTTATATTTCTGCTCTTTTTTCTTTCAAAATTTTAATTGTTTTGAATTTCGATTCTTTTTTTTTTTTGTATTTTTAACCTAAAGATTTTCCAGTTTTGAGCAACCGCGGATACGGAGATTTTTTATTTATTTATGTTTTCAAAAATAACACTTTTGATGTTCGGTTGCTTATGTTCAATGAGGTCAATTTTTTCACTTGATGCAACTATAATTAATTTATATCAAATTAGTGCTTATTAATAAAATGAAAATTAAATAACACATCTCTTATGTTCGGTTGCACTTTATGTTTAATAAGATAAATTTTTTTACTAGATGTAACTATAATTAATTTATTTCAAATAAGTGCTTATTAATAAAGTCAAAATTAAATAACACCTTTGATATTCGGTTGCTTATTTTATGTTCAATGAGATCAATTATTTTACTACATGCTTGCTTTTTTTTTTTTTGTTCAATGAGGTCAATTTTTTTACTAGATGTAACTATAATTATTTTATATCAAATAAATGCTTATTAATAAAATCAAAATTAAACTTTCCTGAGTTAATATCTTCTATAGAAGATACTATATATTTCTCAAATTATTATTAGCAGTCGTTACAGCACTTAAAAAAATTTTCACTCGAAAAAAAAAATTCGTGGAAAATAAAGATTGCGGCTTCAATAATTCGAATGAATAGTGTAAGTAAGAAGATTCTAAATAATTTAACTTTTTTTTTTTTTTTACAAAGAAAAAAAACAAAAAAACAATCGCCTTCATATGATATTGAAGATGGTAAAAAAAACATTTAAAAAAACACGACTAACAGCAAAACCATCATCTTTTAAAAGTTTTTATAAAGCTTGTCACCTCCCCTATACCGACATGCCCTTCAAATAGAATTAGTAAGGCAACTTGCCTCAACAATAACTAGTCAGTCCCACTTATGATTTTAGCACAGGTACGTAATTATCTGCCAGATTTTAAACTAATTCCAGAAATACGCTTGACATGGTTTTTAAAAGGTATGGCAAGATTTTAAAGTTTTACAAAATACAAGGTTTTAACTTAAAGCACTGTTTTAAAAACTTTATATTTTTCTTTCCTTAATTTTCCTCTATATGTGTGGTGTAGAGTTCTCAGACTAGAGGGATTTAAAAAGTGCAGACAAAATAATCAGCCAAAAATAAGCTTATTTAATAGATTTCATTGAAATCTATAATATGAATAACCCTTAAGAGTGGGGAGAAAAGAGAATTCTATTATAACCTTGAACTAGGTAACAATTTGATATTTTGAAGAAAACCCTTTTCATCATTTGAAACATCATAGTTTACTTTGATTATAAGAACTCATTATTTTCTATACTTCTATATAATTTTTCTATAAATTTTAAATTACTAAAGCAGTTTAAAAATAATTCTTCATGAAGTGCTTATCCATGATATAGCATCCTCTTAAAACAGTAACAGGATGTTTATCTTCCTACAAAATTTTATAAAACAAAAGTGGTTTAAAGTAATAAACATTCCGAAATGAGTAAGAAAAACAAAACATGGCCCTCTGAGAGTAAATAAACTAAAAGTTTCAATTTTCTTCCCTTTAAAAATTCTGCTTCAACCTTTATGCCTGAGACTTTTTACAGGGAACAGTAAAAAATAACAAATTCAAATTTGGTTCTTCAAAGCAAAGTTATTTTATCTCACATCTAATCTGATTATTATGAATTAACAAACATTTAATATTTTCATATTTTATATATAGTTCAGATTATAGTGTGTTTAATCTAATTAAAAATATTTTTATAGGTAATCAATTGAGAGTTAATACAAAAAAGACATGCATCTTATTAAAAAAAAAATTACAATTTTTACCTTAGTTGCTGGAAAATGTCACGTGTAGCCTGTTTTAGGCAAAAGCAATTTTTAAACCTTAATTAAAAACATTATATTAATAATGTTGATGATCAGCAGCTGTCAAAAATTTTAATTTCAAAAATCCTTTTTTCACAATTATTATTGCTAAAAAGCAAACATTGAATTTTATGCTATTTTAGTAGATGTATTTTATGGATAAGATGGATTATTATTATTTTTGCTAAAACACCACAGAATTTTTGAAATGGCACAAAGAACAGTTCAGTTTTCATGCATTTTTTAAATATATAACAATGCATTCTTTCTCAACACCTTTTAAAAAACTTTTCTTTAAAAAATATGCAGCATGCTTTAAACCTTAAAGTAACATTTAAATTTACAGTTTTTTGCAAAAAATTTAGGCTTTGCAAAAAACAGCTAAAACGAAGAGAGATTTCTTCAAATTTGCTTGATAAAACAGTTATTTTTGTTATTTATCTAACAGTTATTTTTATATTATTTATCTATTTTCATTATATTGTAGATACTTTTAAATCCTCTATTTCTTTTGAAATGATACATACTTTTGTATCAACCTTTGATTTTTAAACAAATAGTAAATACATCCCTGATTAAGTCGAAAATTCGAATCACAAAATTTGCAACATTTTAAACATTAACTATTTAAAAAGACATTCATTATAAACATGCTATATGCTTAGAAATAAAACTAAATTTGTATGAAACTTTTTTCCTACTTTACTAAAAATTTTATACATAATGAACATGTTAAATGCTGATTTTATAAATTCAACACAGCAAGATATTTTTTAACAATAGTAATTTTAAAAAATCATTCCTTAAAAGCATTCTTTCTTTGGAACAGTAATTAACAATTTCGTTTGAGACTAGCATCTCAATTGGTGGCTTGTTCTAAACCTATTTTAAACGATATATAAGATTTACTGCAGATTATATATACTTATACCCAAAACTCATTTTATTGCCTTAAGATTTTGAAAGATGCATATTTTTTGAAAAAATTTTAAAAACCTAATATTTATCTTTGATAATTTTATTAGAATAACTACTTTCAGTTTTTTACAGACAATGGTTGATGAACGGAGCATCTGAACTATTTCCTTCTTAATCTCAACATTTACCTCAATCTTTCTGGTTAAGAAAATGGTAAGCCAGTTTTATAACAATTTTCGGAGTGAAGAAAACACCTCCCTATCCAGGAGTGGAAAGTAAATTCTTGAAATTAAAACATATAGGGAAATATTTAAGTTTCCACTGTAAGGTTGAATAACAAGATAAAAATCAAAAACTTCTCAAAATGTAAAAAATTCAAGCGCTGTCTATTTTGCCTATTTAAGTGTTGTCCATAAGGTAGCTCCATATATTTTTCTTAAAATTGCTTTTATATTCCTAAATCAAAGTAAAACATTAAAAAAATAAGTAACAAAAATTTGAGATTCTCAGAAAAAATTTTATTTTTATGAAAGAAAAGTGACCATTTATATTGCTGTTATTTTGAAAAAGAATACAAAAAAATATTAACCATATTATTAAAATCACTGATGTAAAAATAATTAATGCAACAAAATGTAAACAAAATATTACACTACAATTTTTTTTAACTTCACATAAAATGTTTGAAATAAAAATCAATCACCAAATAGCAAACATTTAAATGCAAATATTTGAAAAATACTAAGTAAATTTAGGAACTGTATGGAATGTTATAACTGGTAAAAAAAAAACACCACATTTAAATAATAATTTAAAGTAAATATTTAAGCTACCAATCACATAAAAGCAAAAACTGTACAAAAATAGCTTTTATGGAAATAAATTACATATTTGAAATAAAAATAGCGTTTATACAATAAATAACATAAAAATGAAACTTTGTAGTGAAAATATACAATAGCTGAAACATGAGTTCTTTGCATTATAAAATCTGTACAGCTGCAGTCAATAAAACTCATACATTAAAAGACATCATTAAAGAAAAAAAGTTGAATTAAATGATAATTTATTCTACTTTTATTAATCCACTGCTGTCTGATATACTTTACAAATGATATGCTTTCCAAATGAACATTTAGAGTATAAAAAAAAGTAGCTTAAATTAAAAGCAATGTTTATTGATAGGAAAGATATTTAGAGCAAATATATATAAAAGTAGAATAATTTTTTTACATATATATTTGCAATATATTAAGCTCAGCAATTTTTTTAACCCTACTTTAATTGTAAAGTTCTTACTATATATCAATATTATATCTATACTTCTTGACCAAACAGCAAGCAATAAAAACTTATAAAATGCATTAATTTATAACTATGTAGCTACTAAATATGATGAAAATAAGTCCTCAACAACTATTATCCATTGTCTTAAGTAATTAATAGCCATTAAAGTACATATATAATAATTTAATTTAATGACATCATAGATTATCATCTGGAGGAGTGAATGACAGTTCAATACTAAGTTTCTCTCTAAACACCTTCCATGTTTTTGGCTTGTGGGGATTATCCAAATAATCTCTTTGCACACACAACCTAAAATAAATCCAAAAATTAGCATTTATTTTAGATTTAAAAATATTCAATGTGTTTTGATGATGAAAATATGCTTTGCAAACACATGTTATTTAATTTAGTCAGGATTCCCGTTTATAATTTACATAAAAAAAATTTCCAGGTTATCCAAATTAGTACATTATAGAAAAATTAGTATGGATAGTACATTTTAAAAATCTAAATTCAATTTTTTTTTTGCTTAGATTCAATGTTTAATTAATTATACAGTTCAAATGAGAAACAGAGATTTAATAATAAGATTGGTGTATGAATCTTCATTTTGAAGTTTTCAATTTTATGTAATCTGTAATTTAAAAAAAAATTGTGTGTGAATCACTTACATTTTTTAATAGATAATAATAAGTTTTATAAAAAGAAACGGAATTTGAATTTCAGGAAAATATTGATATTACAACTTAATTTCTCATAAAAAAAAAACTTACTTTTAAGCTAAATAAATAGGAATAAAAACACCTATAAAAGGGTTTAATTCAATAAGTAGCAAAACAAAAACAGATTTAAAAAACAAGATCTGTCTGCATTTTACATTGTTTTTGTTAAATTTTAAAACTTTTTTTTTATGTAAAATTTAAATGTTTCTTTATTACTTACACAAAAATAAGAACAATTTTAGCAAAATATTAACATATTAATTAAAAATCGAAAAGCTATACTAAATCTACATATAAAGATTTAAAGAACAAGTTGTAATCTTTGACACTTGATAAACAAGCAGGAAACAACTATCATTAAAAAAAACTATTAATATCAGAGAAAAGCCAATAATATCTTAATAGTTAATTTCATGTAGTTTGTATATTAATGTTTTCCTGTAACTCATAATTTGTGAGTTTTGTTAACCTGAAAAAAAGTGATCCCCAAAGTCAGCGTCCCATATGAATGAAATCTCAATATATATCACTTAAAACACAACAAATCTGTTAAAAGTTTTTTTTATTTTTTAATATTTGTTTGCTGCTCAAACTATAACAAGATTTTTCAGAAAAATTTTTTCAGTAGCCAATAATCCTAATCAAATATGTTTCATATTATTTTTATATAAACTGTACATGCAGTAGTATTTTAACATACATTTTTCATGAATGAATTAGTTTGCACTAAAAGCTAGCGCTAAAGTTTAAAACATTTAGAGAAAACTGAAAATAAAACTTTTTTGCTTTCTAGTACCCTATTAATTACTTAACTGATTATTTTGCAAAAAATAGCTAATCTGTTTTTTGCAGAGAATTCTGGGTAAATTTTTATGTTGAATATTTTTCTGCTAGTGCCTTCAGCATGATATTCATGAAAAACTGTAGTAATAGAAGAAGTTGATATTTTACAAGAACTTGAGCATGTGTTAGTGGGGCCCTTCAGTATGTTATTCAGAACTCTTTCCTTTACAAACTTGCCAAATTTCAAAAATGTAAAATTTTTTTGGGATTGATTTTTGTTTAATTAAATTACATATACACTTGATTCTGAAGATGTTTTGTAATTACTTTCCTTATTAAACGAGAAACTCAAAATGAAAAGAATAATTTATACTACAGTTTTAAAAATATAACTGAGCAAGAAAGGAATTTACGAAGCAATCAGAAATTGGAAAAGAAAGTGAAAAACTTACTTAAAATCTTTTACAAAACTGGTGTGGAACCAAAAGTAAAACGGACAATTCTCATAGCCTTTAGGAACTCCTTTCTATAAGTAGAAAAGTAGAATGTAGCAAATAAACTTTAATATAAAATGAACTTATTCAGATAGGTAAATTTTTCATGGATTCCATTAAAAAATAATTCAGTTTAAAATAAACTTTAGTAATAAAATTCTCAAAGAAATAATTAACTTACAGATGAGCATTGGAACCTAAGCTTAACATCACCTTGAAGAGTAGGACAATTTAAAACTGAAACTTCCAATACATCTGCTTCTGATTTATATTCAGCCTGTAAAAAGAAAAACATTCAAGAATTTTCTTTTCATAAAAAACTAAACTAACTGAATGGTAGCCTGAACAATCACAACTGTGCAGAATAAAACTTACAGTTATCTATATTTTATTAACAATGATTTCCTGTCCTATACAATATTATAGAAAGTGATTGAGCAAAATTATTCATTTAGTAGAGTGATATACTTACAACAGGAAATCAACCAGATAATCTTACATTTGGATTGACAGAATATTGGCAATAGAATTGAGACAATCTATCAACTAGTACAAAATACCAAGTAATTTTGAAAATTGAAGTCTGGTTTCATCGTATGTGTTTAGTATTTTTTATAAATATGTGTTTATTGTTCATTATCAAAAAAATAATATATTATTTTAGTCTCTACATTGTACTTTCAGTTTAGACACAAAGTAAGCTTTGACAGAGGAAAGTGACATAATTAGGTGACAACAGTTTTTTAAATATGTAAAAGAATTTGCAAGTCAGCATGTTTTCTCCCTCATTAAGTGTAGGATGGGTACAAGAAAAAGTGTCAATATTATAAAGTTTTTCATTTAAATATTATTTTAATATATCTTGGAAAAATAATTAAATTAAATTCATTTTAACAACTGAACAGGATTTTGTTTTTTTATTTAAATTTTTATTGTTTTGGTGCATCATTAATTTTCAAAAATTAAGATGGACAAAATAATGTTTAATTTTTAGAATATATTGTTTCTATAGAATAAAAAAGGTTTTAATGTGTTACTTTAAGAAGTTTTGAACAGAGTGTACAAAATCTCAAATACTGAGTCACCAAAAAGCCTTGGAAATGAATTGTTTGATAAATTTTCATGAAGCAAAAGAAAATAATTCCAGGCAATTATACATCAATAACTTTTTATATTTATTTATATTTTAATACAGAGCCCTTTTACACTGTATTTCATCCAAATAGTGATCTCTATAAAATTCATTATCATATTCACTTCAAACCAATATCTAAAGTGAAGAACAAAAAACTTAGTTTTGTTTTTTTCCTTCCTAACAAACACATAAATAATTTTTTTATACATATTCTATATTTATACATCATTTAATATGTTTTCATTCCTTAGTTTTTGCCAGCTTTTTAAGATAAAAGGATGAACAGTTTCAGAAATATCAATCTCTGGAATGCAAACATATACCAGTTTTCGACATTGTGATTACTACACAATTCTAATTTTGAATCAAAACAGATTTTTCCAGCATAAAATAATTCCCTGATAATTTCAGGTTTGCCAGGTGGGTGGCCACCTTGAAATATAAAGCACAGTTTTACTAGCACTTCATATTATATTAAAATTGTGCTTTTACACGAATTGAGATTCATGAGGAAAAAGTCTATGCTAATAATTAGTCTACACTATTGGAAGTTTGAGATAAACTGAACAAAAACATACGCTGTAAAATAAAGCTCATGCTAGCAATGGTTGGCCCTATTATGAAAATCATTGTTCAGAGGTTTAAATTAATGTAAATACTATGAGACTTTCAGTTCAAAGAACATTCTGTAAAGGTTCTTCTTGTTTAGAGATATGGTAGTTAAAGGAAATGACTATTAAAATTATTTCATAAATTTGATGGAATATTAAGATCCTTTATCTAGGACAAAAAGACAAGGAAAATTTTTGAGCCTGTCAATAAAAAATGAAAAATAGTAACGATTTGGAAATTATAAAAATAAAAGAAAAACATGGTGACATTGATACTGTCACAGATATAAAGATAAGGAGACTGAATGTAATGGGTCATTTTCAGCAGAAGAGTACGAACAAAACTGTAACAAAGACTGATTTAAAATCTGGTGGCTATAAGTCATGGGGAAGATGGTTGGTAGATGTGTAAGAGGACTTTGAAAAGATAAAAATCAAGAACTAGAATTCTGATACCGGGAACCATGAAGAATGAAAAGCTGCCCCAAGGAAGGGTCCAATCTCATAGACTGTTTGGCCAATGAGAAGTAGTTAGTACATAAACGGTATTAAAGATGAGTTAAATAGGAAATATTTCTTCAACTTCAAAAGGCAGTAACCTATTTTTTCCTAAACTGTTTCATGAAGTTTTTTCCATTGAGAAGTCAAAAAATCAAATTCTTACACAAAGTTTATGACAAAATTTGAATTAAATATCTAAAAATTACTGTAAACATATGAACATCAGTTAACAAACTGATGCATTCAAATAAATTTTGGTGATTAGATTATTTATTGTATTTAAAAAGTTCTTTTTTAAGTATAACATTTACCTTTAAAAATTGAATTAAGATAAAAAACAAGTTTAACTTATTATCTACACTGCAGAAACAAACAAAATGAGAAACTGATTATAAAAGTGTGACTCCAAAAACCTTTGTATACAGTTTAGTAAATTACTAAAAATAAAATGCTTATTAAAAAACATTACAAGCTTTACTTTTGCAAATGTGTTTAATTACACTTGCAAATTCTTAAAATGCGTAAATCATTTCTGATTTACGCATTTTAAGAAGTTAGATGTTCTATCTTGGCCTTTGAAAAATGACCAAATTTGATAAACAATAGCAGTCAATTTTTACATATTTTTTAGAAGATTTTGATTTTATATTCAAATTGACTGCAAAATGTATGATTTTCTATTTCATTCTGGGATTTATAAATTTCATTTAAGATAATTTTAACCACCTCTAGATATAAATAAATTAAGTATAATATATAAATTTATAAAACCACAATAGCTCAGTGAAGGCACTGAACTGTCATTGTAAAGAACTGGGGTTCAAACACCAGTGGCGGCTTAAAGCTCACCAAGCTATAGATCAATGGATACCAGCTTTTCTGAAAAACAAAGGTGGCATATGCGCAAGTCTAAAATCATTGTCACAATCTTGCAGTTGGTCAAGAAATTGTAGAGCCTTAGCCTTCATGACCCCCTGGCTTAAAGGGAGTTGCAGCAAGAAAGCTTTACTTTTTAATATAATTGTACGATATTATGTGATGGAGTCTTTAAGCACTGGTAATATTTTACAATAATTTTTCTTAGAGGTGGTTTTTCAATTTTGATTTTACTACTACTTGGGAAAATCTTTCTAGGACAGAGCAAAATTTAACACATATGATATACAACATACTCTCAAAATACTGAATATTTTCAAAAAATTTTTTTTGTTTTAATCCTATATTTCATTAAGCTCTTCAAAATTTTGTAATTCGTGAAAATTTTCTCACAAAATTCACCTTAAGTTAACTATAAATTGATGAATAGAATTTTCTAAAGACCCAAGTTTAGGTGCGCAAAATAGCTGTAACAAATTTTTATGTTTTCTACGAAATCTTAAATCAAATTTAGTTATTTTAACATGAATTGAAAAAAAAAGTTTAATATTATAAAATATTTTAATTAGTTACAAAACAGTTAACTGTTCGAAATAGTTTCAATCCTTTGATAACAAACTAAATACAAAAACTTTCACGCAATTTATTTTTCTCATATTTACTTTTTTTTGTAATAAGACTTTATGGATCTCATGCATGTATTTTGATCTGGCTTATTGTATAAATTAAGAATACATAATATAAGAAGAACAATTTAAAAAAGAACCTAAGAAATGTGTACTCTGAGAAAGTCTTCAAAAATATCATGTGCTTCAGCTGTACATTCAAAACATTGAATATGTTTCTAACCAATTAATTTATAATCAATTTCTCATTTATAAAGATACAAATAAAAACTACATGCCGAAAGAACTGCTATTTATGCAGAAGCTAAAAAAAATTAAACATTTAACAAGCACTCTATTTACATAGAGAAAAAATGTAAATCTGTATATATATACAGGGTTTGAACAAAATAATGGAAATACTTCTATACTAAAACATTTTTTTCATGTTTAAAAAGTAAAGAATAAGTAAAGAATCATAAGTAAAAAAAATAAAAATAAGGAAATAATCATTTTATAACTTCAGAAGTGTTTAGTTCAAGCGATTTCTCATACACATCAATGAAGTTAAAAGCTTTCAGAGGTTTGAGAGACTGACAATAAATTACAAATGGAAAATAGTGTCTTTGTACACCATATTCCCAATAAATGTAGCAATAAATTTGTAACGCGCAAATACTATTTTTTATATGCACAAAATTAAATTAACAAAGTTAAATTGCATAAAATTTTGTAAGTTCAGCTTAAATATTTATGAAAATATGAACATTTTCATAAAAAAATTCTTTAAATATTTATGAAAATATGAACATTTTCATAAAAAAATTCTTTTTTGTCTTAGATTTTTTTTCTATAACTTTAAAAATATTCAATAAACTTAAACAAAATTTTTAAAGCAATTTAAAATAAGTTAAAAAATTTTTGCTATGAAATTTGAATTTTTAAAAATTTTTTTTTATGAAAACTGTACAATATATAAGTAATTAAAGTAATACTGAGCATGCACGGAAAAGATTTAACATGTTTTTTTTCTTCATTATTTTGTAGAGAATCCAATTTGGCAACTAATGAAATAAAAAATCAGATTTTAATATCTTAAAAATTTAAGAAGACTCAAGCAATTTTCTAGGTAGTTTTTGTATCTTTTAAAAGAATCTCAAAATAATTCGGGGTTTTCTTCAAAAATTATCTTGCATCATAAGGCAAAATTAAATAAATAATAATACCTAACAAAAAAAGTTCACATATCGAAATATGATTGTATAGGGAAAGAAAACATGTAAAAGAAAAGACACTTCTATGGGGGATGATTCCCAATATTGCTGGTGTAATTTTTAATAAATCTTGTTTAAAAGTAAAAAATGAAATTTGTGGAAAAATCCCTTATTTTGAGCTTTCTACATGAAAACTACTTAGAAAAATGCTTGAAACTTTTTAAAAGATATTAAAATCTGATTTCTTTTTTATTAATTGCTAAATACGATTCACTGCAAAATCAAGAAAAAAATTAAATTTTTTACATGCATGCGCAGTATAAAAGAACTACTTTAATTACTCATATCTTGCGCAGTTTTTAAAAAAAATTCTCAAATTTTAAAGCAAAACTTTTTTAATTAATTTCATATTTCTCCAAAGATTTCGTTTAATTTTATTGAATATTTCGAAAGTTATAGCAAAAATACATAAAACAAAAAAGAATTGTTTTTTAAAAAAATACCCATATTTCCATTTATAAATTTATAAAATGATTCTCTAAGTATTTTTTGAGAAAGATCAAAAAATGTGTTAGTGAAGAAGTATTTCCATTATTTTGTCCAACTCCTGTACTAATCGATAATACAAATATTTATAACTTAAATAGAATAATATCTTTATATCACCTTTGTTTCAGAGATTCAACAATGAAAGAGTATTATATAATTTGACAACAATTCTCATTTAAAATATTTCCTCAGAACTAGCAAATATATTAGGATTTAAAAAGTTTTAAAAATAACAGATCAGCTAGTTACAAGGGTTACAAACAAATATTAAAGCAATTGAAAAATAAGACATTGGCAATGTGTGCACGATGAAGGGAATAATTTAGTTCAGAAGGACACAAAATTCATGTTATAAAAATAACATTAGAATAAAACAATTTTAAAATGCAGCACTTACCTGGCAATTCTTGTTTGATCCAAAATCACATTCAAATATTTTAGTGCGGCCATTAAAGATTTCACAAGTGATATCTGAGCCATTTCCTTTTCCAATACCTAAATATAAAAGACTGAAAATTATAAAAGAAAAAGTTTCAAAATCAAGACTTGAGAACAACATCAAGGAAAATGTAACGAAACAGAATTTCAAGACAAGTGAATCACCTGATGTTTTATAAAAATAAAATAAAAAAATTTTAAAAAAAACTTCTAGCATCAAATAATTCAAGTACAATCCAAACTAATTCAAGATTTATTGAAACATTTACCTTTCAATTCTAATAATAGAGACAGACAACATGAAACTTATTTGCACTGTGTTAATTAGAAAGGAAGATAAAGTTCAACCCCAGGGATAAAAAGTTAAGAAAACCAAACATCTAAGATTATAGAGCAATCTTCTCAGACGCATAAAGCTTTTGCAAATATCTTCATATCATATATTTTATTAAACAATAATTCTACAACAATAATAAGTAACACACAACACCAACAGAGCAGATCCTTCTAACTGTTTACGTTTGAATGTTCATGTTTCCCTCAAAAGTAAGGTGATTTCTGAAGCAAGGAAAGAGATTCAACCGCTTTTATTATATAACAAGCTCTGCTTTGTTTATTGTTATGAAAGGGAAAACATCTTCACAAGATTCAGAACTGATTTTTGTTTATATTAAGAGCAAAAATAGGAACTTTATAAGAACACTTCAAGCTATGGCTTTATGATTGGTTAACAGTTAATTCAGCTAAGCTATGTCACAAAATGAAAATTTGAATAGTTGTCCATGTAAAAGTAGTTCATGTTTAAAGGAGAGATCTTTTTAATAGAAAAATAATTTTTTCTAATGTTAAGTAAAATTACTTAGTACTTGTATAATTTTTTTATTCATTTGGATATCCCTTCAAATTTATCTGATATTAATACTACCAGATTCTGTCTACCAGGTAAATCATATAATATTTCACCAGGTTCTGATATTATTTCTGTCATGACATGGTTATCTAAAATCTTCACTATTTAACTGTTAATTCAATAACCAAGTGACTACTTTAATTGACCATGTATAGTAAATTTTGCCTGGAATATGAAACAGCATTTACATTTTTTAAGAATTACGCAGACTTATTTTGAATATGCTCTTCTAACTTCATTAATAAATAATATAAATAGCACAAATTAAAATCAGATATAAGGGTTAAAGTTTATGTATCATTCCTCTTACATCAAAATGTTAATTAGTAATGAAAGAGTGCAAAATAGTTCTTACCAGCTAAAGCAGTTATTCTGATTTTTCTTAACTTTAAAGAAATTTCTTCAGGTGGTAATCCTTTAAATTTTTCTTTAACTTCTTGAAAGTAACCAACATAACGATTCTAAAAAAATATTAACTTTAAGCATCTTATAATAGTTCTTAAAAATCATGTTACAAAACCTCTAAATTTACCTGACTAGGAGTTTCCACACCTTGGAATTTATTACTTTTTGAAAGATCAGTTCGACGATTTCCAAAATAATCCAAGCTTGCCTAAAGAAAATATGATATAAATATACAATCATGTTCTTAAACTTCTTTGATATTCATACAGGTTTAAAATTAAACTTAAGACATGCTAAAATAATCTGCAAAAGAAAAAATCCCTAAAAAACAAGCATCTATCACTAGAAGAGTGAATACCCACTCCATGATGTGGCTTTGATTCAATTTCAGGCTACAATTTAATTTATTAATGACTTGAACCTTAAAGACTCATACAAAAAAGCGTTTTTACAATTTTTAAAAAACTCTAAAATTTATATTTAATTTGACGCTCAATAAACTTAAACTATTAATGCATTTTTTATAAGTAAATAATTCTTTAATAAACTGTTGAACTTTGATAAACTGTTGATAAAAGATTAAAAAAGTATTACAAAAGTTAACTATAATGTTTTACAATTACAATTATATACAGTCATTGAATTTAAATGATAAATATCAACAGCTGATAATAAATACAGAATAGCTAAATGTTTTCAATTATAAATATGCAATATCATTTTTAGAAAAATATAAAATAAACTTAAGTACAGTGTGGCAAAAAAACAGATCACCCGAAATAACTTTTGATCTAATCAACAGATCTACACGCTCTCCTGTAAGATTTCGGTACTTAAAAATTATTGTGGTAATCAAGAATGTTTTATGAAAAGCTTATTAACACTAGAAGTATTGCATGTTACCACTTAAATTATTTTGGCGATTATTGAGAACCTTGATTAGGCCCAATAAGTTCGTGAAAAAGTTTTCATAACTGTTTAAAAGGATAAAATTTGGAACGTGTGCTAAAGTAGGTAGAGTGAAATATTTCATACATCAATTAATATTCTTACATTTTAAAAGGCATTTCTTATATTGAGTAACATGACATCAATATTGCTCCTTAAGTTAACCTAGATTTTTAATATACTTCTCTTTTAAGGTAATTATTTTAATGTAAACAAGGTGTTAATTTGGACGATTCTATTTTTACATATTGGTGTTTTTTAATATCAATGATTGTTGTACATCTTTTTCACTACTGAAGTATAAAAGACTGTAGCAAAAAAAAAAAAAAAACGTATTTTACAGTTCTGAATTTCTATCTTATCGTCATAAGTCACAATAAGATAAACAAGATGGGAATTATTTTGCCAGAGGGCTATTAATTTTAGGTCCTCAGGTTTTAACAAAGTAAAATAATATAAATATTTCAAGTGTTACATTGCACCTAAGATAGGAACAAATATGCATAATGATGTATTATGGTTTACTTAAATACAATGATGGATAAATTTAATAATTATTCAGAAATTTTTTTTTTTAAAAATAGGAAGTTTTCTTACATTGAGATGCAATACTAAATACAATACCAATGCATTACTACATGATATCTCAGTTTTAAAGCTATTTTAGTTATGCAAATGCAAAATAAATAATTATTTAAAGGAATCTAACATTAACTATAAAAAATACTTAATTCTTGGGGGTAAAATTTCAAAATTAAGGGAAAAAATACAAAAGTTAAAGTTATTAAATATTTTTTTCCCTCCTGATGCCAACATTATTGACATTTATCATTCAGGCATCAGTAGGGCAGATTTGTTGGTCACTCTTTTGGTCAGCTTTTATTAAGTGTATGTATGTACAGTGTGTGAGGAAAAAAAAAAACAGACCCTCCTGAATAACTTTTGTTCAAATGATTAGATCTTCACATCCTAAAACTCATTACTAATGGTTCAAAGGCATGACCTCAAATATGCAAGGTGATAAGTGCAGATATTTTAAGTTACGAAATCAGAGAAAAACATACTTTCCTTGAATAAACATACCTTTTATTCAATGGATTAGGATTTTTGACACCCAAAATATGAGGGATAGCTGCAATCTGTGAAATAAGGTTCCCATAGTTTGGTCAAGAGGGTGTTACAAAGTTCGAACCCCTTAATGTTTATTTAACTTTGAGTATTTTTATCATATTTCCAGAACATTTTAAGCGAATTGAAAAAATTTTGCACACAATTATAGAATTCATTTATCCAAAGATAATTCTATGCAAAAAATAAATGTCAGTAAATATTTATTATTTTATTAAGTAATAGTTGAAAAAAAGTAAAACTAACTTTAAAGGGTCCAAACTTAGAAGGGCTCTCTTAACCAAACTATTGGGACCATACTTCCCAGATTGAGGCTACCCCATATATTTTGGGGGTCAGAAATACAAATCCATTGAAAAAAGGTATGCTTATTCAGCGAGTATGTTTTTGTGTCTGACTTCATAACTAAAAATACTGTCTGCACTAAATAATTAGCATATTTGAAATCACCCCCTCAAACTATTAAGATTGAGTCCTAGAAAGTGAAGATCCAATTATAGATCAAAAGTTATTCAGGGGGGTCCAGTTTTTTTTGGCGCATCAGAAATGGTGGAGAAGTGAAATTGTTCACAAACGTTCTATAAGCCACTCAGTGTCATAACTAAGTAGTTAGGACACAGAGGATGCATGTAAATGATTTTTTATGCGGTAGAATTATTGGCCGTCTGGAATGTGGGTGTACTCAGCTGGAAGTATATCAGCAACTTGGAATTGCCTAAAGTGTCATGTCTGGACTTTGGCAATGATTCTAAAATGAAGGAAATGTCAACTGAGATTACAGTACAGATTACCGCTGCCCCAAATAATAATGCCAAGAAAACCAGGCATTCAGCAGAAACGGCCAAAAGAAACAGATCGAACACAGGACCTGCCTCGTCAGCTATCTGTAGCTACAGTTTGAAAGAAAACAGTGTACAGACGTTTGGAAAAAATTAGTCTATAAGCTCATCTAAATCCAGCCAGAAGTGTTCTGCAGATGGTAACTCACTGTTGCTAACAATTAGCATGAAGTAGATTCGCTTTTTAATAAAAACTTTTGAAAAAAGAAAATATGATTTTAAGTATTCAAAAAGTTAAAGGTTCAAAACTTCAACTAACTTCAGCACTGCCAAAAAGACCAGCTTCAACAAGCCAAACACAGATCATTGTGCCAGTTCTTCCTTTTCCACCTTTACAATGAACAGCAATAACATTGTTTTTATCTTGGTCTAGCCATTCCCTCACATCTTTAACAAACCGCACCATGTCCCTAGACAAAAATAGAGACAACATTTAAATAAAAATTAAATAGAAAATTATTATTTAAAAAAATTAAATTTAATAAAACTAACAATAGGAACATTAATTAACATATTCACAATGAGTATTTACTAACATATTAGAAACAGCAAAGAGAATGAAAGCAATTATTAACAAATTTCAAATTTTAGAAGTCAAGTTTGGTGCTATCCTGGAAAGTTTAATGAAATTAATTTGAATATTGTATATTAATAATAACTTTTCTACATAAAATCTATGTTTAAAATAAATTGAGCATGACCAGGAAAAACTGAATAAAAAGTAGTAAACCACTTTAGTTATGGTTATTTTAAACTATTCTCATACATATTGGTTATTTTAAACTATCCTCATACAAGCTGTAATAAAATCTCTTAAATGTGTTTAAAAAAAGTATTGAAACTTTGATTTGAGATGCAAAATCAACAATTTGTAATGAAATTAAGGATAAAAGATTTAAGCAATTATTTTTATCACAAAATAACAAGTAACAGTTTTGCATTTTGCCCAATTTAATTGCATGCAATTTCGAAGTTTCCAAAAAGCTCACGTTTTAACTATAGCTTTTTGTGTAGTTTTGGTGGTAAGCATGATGGATTTTGATTGAAAATTATGTTGGTCCATCAAAGAAACCATCTAACATTTTTATCTTGGGTAGCTATAAAAAGAACTAGAAATTGTCCAGAGGAAGAAAACCCATGAGAATCAGAAAACAAATTGTGTTTTAATTTTTAACTATTACTTGATTAAAACAGATCAATCATAACCTGCTTAAATGTTTAAGAAAATTTTTTAACACTTATACAGAGCAGTTTTTTATGTATGCAAGTTATATACATGATTCCTCACATATTATGCTCATTAAACTCTACATAAAAACTAATCTATTAAAAACTTTTTATGTTGTTTAAAGATTGTTAATTTTTCTGCAAGGTATTAGTCCTCAAATAGTAATGAGGCTTCTTTAAAGAAACTAAGTTCACACAAATTAAATCACCGTGTATAATTTAATAAACACCAAATTCCTAATCAATAAATTATAGAGTTCAAGAGTATTTCAGTATCAGGGTGCCAAATTTCTTTTTTTGCTTAAGATTTCTCCTTATTGCACTCAATGTAAACTTCTGTTTATTCAATTTTCTATCAAATAATTCATTTTTAAACACAACCACTATTTTTGAAACATCCAATTAAAAATAAAAAGCATTAAGCTAGATTGTCAAATCTCTGCAAAGAAAGGTAGTTTGGTTTAAACTAAAATGAAACACAGTTTTTAGATTATTCTACATTTATAACAAAACAAGCAAGCTTCAATTTAATAAAACAGTAAAAAAAAATCACGTGACAAGAATGACTTAGCCTTCACATTCATGAAGAATTTTCAAACTGATTGAAAAATACAAAAGTTCTAAACCAAAGTTACTTGAAAAAACAATTTTTTTTTAATGGTTATTGAAGTTATCAGTTACTTGAACTTACATTGAGATATTTAGTGTACAATCAATATCTTATTTATGAAACATAATATGAACTTTATTCTTAAGCATGTCTACTCACTTAATTGACGGAACATTATGATCATCAATAATGAATCTTTCAACTCTGCCGTGAAAATAAGTATCATCATATGTTTTTTCACCTTAAAAAAGAGGTCCAGTTAATTCTTATTTAAAAAAATATCTAAGGGGGATAATATTTAAATTTAACTTACTGCATAAATTGTACACCTTATAGTGATCTTTATGCTTATAATCCAGGAAACGTGCCACTTCCTAAGAAAAAAAATTATAGAGAGAATCAGTTAAAAGTTAAATACTCAAAATCTCATAATTTAAAAAGAAATTTACTTTGATAGGATTTCTGTATAAGGACATTTTTCCATGAGATGGGAAAGACATTGCTATTACTCTTTCTGTAAAAATTAATTGAAAACAATAAAATACCAAAATAATTATTAACATAATTAAAATGAAATAAAAAATAAAACAATAATTTAAAATTTTATTTGAGTTATAGTGACCAAGAAAGTAAAAAAAAGCTTTAATAATTTTAATGTAAGATAAGCTCATTATCCATGGAGTTATGTATTGCAGGATAAACAAGCTCCACAAATAATCACAACTATGATCTATATCAACAAAAATTTTTTGAAAAACATAATACTGACTGATGGACAAAATACTTTGGATACTAACTGATTGCCACAGCTCAATGCAACTTCTTAATAACTCGACCCACATGGGGGACACGACTAGCATCTCCATGTATAAATTAAAACTTATTTCACTTCAGCATAATATACACATACATACCCTTCCCATATGAATTTACATAGAAATGACTCGGTAGATGCAAGAGCAGGCTGCTACCTCTCTTCCGCTTCCACTCTGGAACTAACATATCTTAAGCTTTTCTCAAGGAAACAATCTCAAATTAAGAAGGATTGGTTGATACCTCCCACACACCACTTACTATCTGGGTAGTAGGCCAGGCCTAGCCTTGACCCTTTTTTATAACAGGAAAATCTGTACCTGAATCAGGCACCTCACAAGTAACCACTTAAGGAATTTACGTTTTTCGAGGGTATGAAAACATAGTGACACCAACACCAGACTTCACCTAAACATATATTAGACTGTTAGGGACTCACATGGCAGGAAATTTATGTCTCCTCTTCTTGTGTATAATTTTTTTAATGTCAACAGATTCTTAGATCTGGATTGACGATGGGAGAAAAAAAACAGCAACATACTTATTTAAACTGAGGTAAATACAAACACTTTTACATTAATTTGATTGTGTGAGTTTTATTTACAAAAATTAAGACTTAAAAAATATTACCTGTAACATAAGTCAGATCTAAGTCAAAACCATCTTTTTGGTATCTCCTTTTATTTTGAGATACCATTTGGCGAGCACCTTTAACCAAATTTTTTCTTTCAGTGTATAAGCGAACAAATCCTACAACTCTAATTAAACGCCCCACGACAACAAGTCTAAAAGAAAAATCAAATAAAGGGAAATATGAAAAGGAGAATAAATATAAGAAACATTTAAATCACATTGATATAAAATGCTCTTTATATATAAAAGGGTATTTTAAAACTTTTTTTAATGCTGTCTTAGATGAGTAAAAATGCACCAGCATACACTTTTGGCTTTTGAAATACATCTAAAAAATATATTACAAAGGAAAAATAAAAAATATTTCCTGCATTAATAATTATAAAAATTAATAAACTTTTTAAGATAAAATAGCGTGAATAAAATAGTTGTGAATTTTTATTCTTTCTGTAAATTTAACTCAAAAGAAATTACACATCAACTATTTGTATACAATATATTAACAATAAAAATCTAACAATTATATTTAGTCTTTAACTTATCACAAGTATTTTGCGGCACACTTTTGCTAATTTTGTTGCAGGACAATCAGCACAACAATAATTTATATTCTGTATAAAGATAAGAGCACATGCTATAAGACATTGTTAAATTACTTCACTTTCGTTAAAACAGTTTATTCTCTTCAGAATTCAGCAATGATTAATTAAGTCAAGCTATGTATTTTTATTCTTTCTTAATTTTCAATAAATTAAAATAAAATCTCCTGTACTTTTATACAATAATGGAATTCGATACTTTTATATTATTTAAATAATATTATCTAAAGTATAATATTAAAGCTATAAACTTTAATATTAACTAAATTACAGTAAATTAGGTGACCAGCTTTTTACAAGACTGAATTATGAAGTCTATCACCTATCAAATTCATTATCAAATAGTGTAATAGATTGTAGATTCGACAAATAGTAAAACCTTTTTTTAATTTTTACTGCGTAAAAAATAGTCAGAACAGTAAAAGCACTGTAAGGAGGAGCCTTTTGTCGAAGCTTAATAATAGATAAGGGAAAAGGGGTAGTTGCATAGAAGGCCCACCATTCAATAGGGCTGAACCAATCAGTTAAACAGAGAACATCTTCGTTTCTAATTAAAAATTTTGAAGATACATATTTTTCATGTGATTTACAAATAACTGAAAATTTTTATTACACTGTACGCTAAATGCCTAAATAGTTAATACAAATCTTAAAAATCTTCGAGATCTTCCATTCTAACAAAATATGAGCTTTTACTTTCGATTTCTTTTTTAGTCTTTTTTCGGAAAGTTTTTCCGAAGTTTTTCTGATCATAGACTTCAGTTGTGAAAATTTTTTTTTAAGAAAACACTTCAAAACTAGTTACTGTCATTGAAACTAACAAATAATGAAGTAAAATAGCTATTGATGGCTATAAAATTATGCCCTTTTGACATGTATGTAATATAAAAAGCTTTAACAAATCATTTTATATTATTTCTTTGTTTAAATTCTCTCTTAATTCAGAATTAAAAATTTTATACATTCACATAAGTAATTTACATCCTATCCTAAAAATAGATTAAAGGATGTGGAGGTAACTATTTTAAGCTTTTCCCTTTACCAAACATGAAAGCTTGCGAAATCCCTCAACCAACTTTATGAACGAATTAAAATTAATGTTTCCCTTTTCGCATATCACTTGAGAAACAATAGGAAATTCTTGTGAAACTCTTAACTTTAATTGAGAGGGAATACTTAAGAAACTTCTCCCTATGATTGATAATAAAACACAGCAATTTTAGAGTGAAGTTTACGCGCTCTGTCCATTATGAAATGATAAAACAAATATAATTTTTTAACAACCTTGCCTGAACCTGAGCCAACCCATGTCTGCCCCCACACCATTATAAGTCAAAAGGATATCAACTTAGGTAAAGGCATATAGCGACGTAGCAATTGAGAGAAATGCATTTTCTCTGACAGCATCGACCTTCATAATTTTATCATTTTGGGAAATTTAAACAGAAGTTTTCAGCCTTGCAACACATAACTAAGAGTATAGAAACTCCTTTACTTCAGAAAGTGCTGTATCTCCGGACAGATATAAGAATTAATGAAATGACCAAGAGTCATTTTATGGTTGGACTCAAGATCTGTACTCAAGAACATGCACTGCTTTATGAGTTAATAATTACAAAGAAATTGTATTATGTTGAACATAGGAGTAAGTTTCACTTTAAGGAAGAATAAATTTAGCTCAAAATTTGACGAAGGCCTAATTTTGAGCTCAGTGACTGGAGTAACATTTGATGAAGGATCTGCAAGTTGTAAAAAGCTGATAGTGTTATTTCAAAAGTAACAAGTTACAAAGGAAAATTCATTTTATGAGCCAAATAACTCTTCATTTTTTTTGCACCCAATCAATTTTGATGTTCTGAAAAATTTGTGTACAAAACCGGAATCGATACTCCTTTTTGCTAAACAATATCATATAGATAAAGCAAAGTGAACAGAAAAAATTCTTTTTGTATGTTCTAACTATTGTGCACAAGATAAAATGGGGAAAATTATTTCATTGAAATAACATGTTTTTTTATTATTTAGAAGAAATGAAAAATTAGCAAAAGGTTAAATAAAAGAGTTAACAGATTTTATTTTTACATTGACATAAATATGAAGAACTTTTGTTTGAAATTATATGCTTTTAGTAGATCTAAGAGTTTTTTTTTTAATTATAATTATTAATAATATTATCAATAACTAGATTTTTTTTTTTTAGATTTCAAATCCCCTTCAGAAGTGGTAAAAATTACAAAGTAAATATGAATAATACTGAAAAAGTTTTAACCATTATTAAGGAAATACTCTCCAATACTAATACATCAAAAAATGTATTAATTTATATTGAAAATTGTGAAAATTAATTAGATACTGATTTCAGATATTTAAAATTAAATGAAAATAAATTGAAAAAAATACCTAACATATTGATGTTTGAACCAGACATTTCAGTTCAGTTTACAGTCTGGCTTATATTTTCTGAAACAAATATTAGATTTCCATTTGGATGAGAGATGGAAATTTAAAAATTTTCAAAAGTTTATTCAGGGTTCAGCCTTAAACTGTATATAAATAATTACTTAATGTAATTTTTGTGAACGAGTCACTGAATTTTTTTGAGGAACATTATTTTGTCCCACTAGTTGGCTTCAGTGATTTCCTAAATTTAAAATTTTATTGCCAAGCTAAAGACCTAAAACTCATATTTCACCAAAAAGATAGAGGTGGAGCAAAAAATAAATTTAAGCAATACACATATTATCACATATTATTGAAGGACTTTCGATGGGTTTATCCAAAAGGGTTATAACACTTTTGGTTTTGAAAGAACCTAAAACCTTTATTGAATGGCTTGGAGTTGTTTCTAAAATCCTGATGTCTTCTCTGCTTTACCTCAAAATGAAAATAAACAAAAAATACCAGAATCAAAATTTAGTGTGTATAGAAAACAAAATCCTCAATTTCTAAATTGGACGCCAAGACAGCCATTTATAAACAACTCAGTTAATCAAATTTTTCCCGACCAAGTTAAAACTTCAACTATCATTGATCCAGATTTTATAAAGAAAATGACTAAGTTAATGAAAATAAAAGCCAAACAAGTCCTTCAGCACAAGTTTCTCAGGAGTTGCCTCTTGAGTCATGTAAATATTGCGATAAGCTAGGGATTACCCATGCTTATCATTGAGGTCAAAATTGCAAAAACAACTTAGGAAGCCCAAGTTGTTTAATGTTGAGAATCAATCCCAGCACATCGACAAAAAAGTGACCAACTATAAAATTTATAACTAATAGTATCTAGATACGTTCAAGTTAAAAATGATAACTTTCAAAGAAACGAACACCTGATTATGACAAATACTATCTTTTTAAATATAGACATATATAATTCCAACAAAAAGTTTAAAAAAATTTAAAGTCTAAAAAGAAGAAAAAAAACAGTTCATAAAGGTAAACTAAATAAAGGGTAATTTAAATGAGATAAAACTTAACCAAACTGGCACCTTAAATCGAAATACACATTTAAGTGCAGAATCTTAAAACACATTTTGAGGAGGGGGGTGCAATATAAAATGCTTTAACAAACCTTTTCATAGTAATTCTTTGTTTGAATTCTCTCTTAATTCCTTATTTATAATGAAACCCATTAACATAATTAGTAATTTTCCTTTAATACCTTTTCTAAGAATAGATAAAAGAAAGCAGGACCAACAATTTTAGAATTAACAGTTTTTCCCTTAACCATGTTATAGAGTTTGAGAAAACCTGCAACCTATTTCATGAAAGAATTACAACTAATAATGTTTCTCTTTTTGCATATGACTTGAAAAATGATAGTAAACATTTGTATAACTTTTCCCTAAGATTAATAGTGAAACACAGCAATTTTAGTGTGAAGTTGATAGTCTCTCTCCATTACAAATTGATTTTAAAAAAATTTCATCTTTGAGTAGCTTTGTCTGACTTTGTGTCCCTCCCATGACTGCCACATCAACATTATATATGTATTTTAAAAAAATTCCTAAATGCTTTCAAAATAGTATTGCTTAGTTCAAATTGCATAAACTTAATAAAAACTAAAAGTAGCAGAAACAAAAGTAGTAAGAACCAAAGAAAATATAAAAGAGTAAAAGTAAGGGTCATAGTTATTTAAATAATCTTCCTTTTTTTCTACTACTTCATTTGGTCTAATAATAATTAAAAGCTTAATCATTATTAGGTATAAAAAAACTTTTAAAGTGGTAAAAAAAGGTTTTATTTTATTTAAAAAAAGCACCTTGTTAAAGTACATATGGGCCCTTCTTTGTCCTAGTCAACATTTTTTTTTAATGTTAATAAGATAAAATTTAAGTCAAAAAGAATCACACATACAACAAGTTTACATACTAGTTCAATAATTTTGATAACATAATTTATGACTTTTTACTTAAAATTCACTTAAACTTATAATTTTGCTTAAAATTCTATCAAACCACATGCAACAAAATTTTAGTAAGCAACATAAGAAAAAAAATTTAAAAATCTGTTCTTAAATTTCTGAGAGTGTCATGTTAAAAATTCACAATTCCTGCAGAGTTAGAGTAAGGGAAAATGCGACAATATACTAACTCCTCGTGTACAGTATAACACAAGACATAATTTAAAACTTTTTTTCCTCCAAAATAATGAATTAACATTTAGAAAATAAAGTAATTCAAATCTTACTTCGCATAACCAAAACCCAGGTCAACTGATGTATAAATCACAGTTACAACAAATGAAATGACTACTACTACAAGATCAACAACATTATACCAGTCATTGAAAAATCCTTTAGCCCTAAAGAGAATAAAAAATGTTATTAAAAATTTGGAACTTTCTCAAAATTTATTCCTTAAAGAACAATTTCCTAAAATTATGACACAATCTTACACCTTTATTACTTACCGTTTTTGAGTAGAAATAAAGCAAAAGTTGCTTGCGAGTTTGATTAATTATGCAAATAAAGAAAACCTACCTAATTACAAACATATATGATTAATTAAAAACATTGTAATGTAAGGAACTTTTGGAAAAACAAGTAGAAATGAAAAAGGAAAAAAAGCTAGGTAATATAAAATTTGGGTGAAACTTCACATCATTTAATTCTATGAAAACTAAGTTTATTACATTTAATTTTCTCAATAAATATACAAAATCTGTACTAAACTAAATCTACATAACAGCAATTGTAATGTAGCACTATTAAGACTAAAAGGCAATAAAAAATATTTACACTAAAACACTATGAAAAGCTTACTTTCATGGCTCAAATAATTAGAATGCAGGTTTTTAAAAGTATAAAATTATTTACATGTAAAATGTCCATGTTTTGAAGTACATAACAGCACATAAACTTATTTTAAACTGTATCTAAAAATAAATCTCTTGAGTTACTTTGATAAAGTCAAAAACTTACTTCAAAATAAAAAAGTACAAAAGAGGAAATGTCAAGTGTAAATTAGATATTTTTGTAGATAAAGTGGTAAAATTATTCAGATATTTATCACAAAGCTAAGAAACAGCTACGCCAAAAAAACAGATTCAATGTTCTTAATAATTTACTAATAATAAAATTTTACACTCAAATGGTCACTTCAGAGTTTTATATATGGAGTAAGTCTTTAATATGAATAGGATATGAATATATTAACCCATAATATATTCATTACTAATACTATTTTTGTGAGGCCAACAGCCAATGTAGCACTTCTAGGGACAAAATTAGACCCCAGTTGTAATGAACTTTTACAAGAGAACAAAGAATTGTTACTCAATTAAATGATTTTTAGCTACAATGAAATTCGACCTAAATATTAGCTAAAATGAAAACACACAGGTATCCAAAATGAAAGATCTCAAGTAGTAAACATCAGAGCAAAAAGTAAAAATATATGTATCAAAAACTTTAAAAACATACATTCAATGATACCAAACTTGACCCCCAATCTCACTCCTTGGGGGTGGGATGGAAATAGCTTCAAAATCTTAAACAGGAACCTTAACTTTTTATTGCAGATTAAGATTTTCCAGAAAAAGTAACCTCATTAGAAATACAAATTGTTACAGTTTGATTCACAGGTGACAGTTATTGCAAAATGAAGATGAAATGAAAACTGCTGATAAGAGAGCTCTTAAGAAATATATGTCAGATGAAAAATAAATAAATAAAAATAGATTTGTTTGATATTTTTATCCATATAGTTTTTAAACTATAAACATAACCAAAAATTTAATGTAATTCAAAATATGATATAGTAAAATATCTGATTTTTTAAAAAATAATAAGTGTAAATACGCTAAAATTCAAAGTTTTTAGGTCTGAATAAAAAATACAAAAATTCCTAATGCTGTAACAAAAAAAACTAGGGCTGGACAATAATTATAAGAGTAAGTCTTAGTATCATTTTAATATAAATGAATTAAAAGTTAAATAGGAAAAACTAGAAAAAACATGCTAAGTTACTCAAATAAAATACATACTGTGAAAATTCCTTTACAAGGTAAGCTAGAAAAAGAAAATGATTCATAAGTTCTTAACTAGTAACTATTTTTGTAAAAAATTTTTATCAGCAAGTCTAAATATCAGCAAGTCTAATGTCAATTTCCTTCCAAATATTTTACTATGGCTAAGAACCTTCAACTTTAGAAGTTTGTAATTTAAATTAAACAATCACACAGCAAAAGTAAACTTAAAACATAGAATTAAATTAAACAAACCAAATAAATTACAAAAATATTATAAAAAGAAAAAAAAAATCACATTTAGCTTCTAAGTTTTTCTTTTTGGTCAATTATGAACATTCTAACTAAATCTATCACAAAAAGCTACACAAGTTTCAATATGAATATAGTACTCACTGATTGCTAAGCTTAATTTTGTATTTTATTATTAGCATAGCAGTGACATTTAAAATTACATTCATGAAATTAAAGTCACAAAATTTGTATTCATTATTTGTGAAAAGTAATATCGTAAGACGTTCTTTCTTTCAAAGGCCACATAAGCTGGAATGTTTGGGCAATCTAATTGAAACAATCATGGAAATTTCCTTTCTAAAACAGTGTAACAGTACTACATTTCTATGCTTGTATATCTCATTAATGACATTGCAAAAACTGTAGGTCCAGCATAAAATCAAATTAGTCATTAGTTGACAGGATGATTTTCCTCAGAGTAATGAAATATTTTTAATATAATATATTGTTTAATAAAGCATTGTGTTTCTTAAAGAATTCATTTGGCTTTAGCAATTTCAAATTGAGGTCATAGTCAGTAAATCAGGGGTGAGAGTAGTCAGAAAGTAAAAAAGAGGAAATCCAAGCATGAATATATATATCCAAAAATTTGACCAAAAAAATGCAATTTTTAAACTTGTAAACCATGTGATTATAAATTTCGATGATTAATTTAAAATTGCATGAATATATGAATATGAATCACATGCATGATTTTAAATTGAGAGAATATGAATCCCTATATGAGGCTTTTAAAATCACGTGAATATAAAACTCGATAGCAAATTTAAAAAATGCAAAAATACAAATCATGATGCATAATTTTTAGATCACGTAAATACGAATTACGATGCATAATTTTAAAATCTAGCGAATACGAATCCCAATATTTAATTTTTAAAATATGAATAAATACGAAAATCGATGTTTGATATTACAACCGCAAAAACGAATCACAACATTGGATTTTAAGCTTGCGTGAATATGAATCGCTACATAGCGCTTTAAAAGCACGTAAATAGAAATCGCGATATTAGATTCTTAAACCTCGTAAATAAGAATCACAATGTACAATATTTAAATCGCCTGAATAAGAATCGCAACGTTCAACTTTTAAATCAGGTAAGCACGAAAATCTATGTTTAATAATAAAATCGCATATTCCTTAATCGCATAATTTACATTCATTCCTTAAACATAATTACATCACTAAAATCATGCAAAGATAATATGTCATCATTTACTTAATATGGAAAGATTTTACAAAATATATTAGAAAATTAATAAAGTAGATTATGTACAACAGCAGATTTCTTAGCAAACATTTTAGCTTATGACACACCAAAAAAAAAGTTTTATTTTTTTAAATTGATAAATTAAGATAGTAAAATGAAACAAATTTACCCTTTAGCAGAAATCCGAATAAAAACTTCAAACAGAAAATAAGCAACAAAACATATAGCAACTATTTCAAAAGCCTTGTCTTGTTCATGAGTTTTATTTGTCATGGCTAATGCGGTAATCAAAATGCTGATATCTGCAATGATCAATATCATACTGAACACCCTAAAATATTAAAACATTTAAAAGACAGCAACAAAAAAAATCAAAACAGTTTGATAATTAATAAAAATCAAAATTAATTACCTGAATATTAGATGTTCAACTATCCTCTTTAATTGAAATTGCATAAACCTATAATAAAATAAAGGATTGAAAAGTCATGTTAAATAATAAGTGGAAATCGCAACGTAAGAAAATTTAAAACATTTATAACAGATGTAATAGAGCCAATTTTGCTGTTTTTGGTGTAGGGAGCATACAAGATTACTAAAACTAATGTTATCTAAAATTAAATATTCAATTTAACATTCAAAACTTTAAAAGTATCCATCTTATTATATTTGGTCTGGTGTTACACTTCTAAAGTTTATTTAACTAGTGCAATAAAATTAATTTTTGATACTTTAAAAGTTAATTTTAATCTAACTAGATAATTAATTTAATCCTTCATTAACAATGGAATTAATGTACGTTAATCTAATTAGTCAGCATAGCAAAATAAATATTTTTTTTGTTTTAAAACATTGCATTGTATAATTTGATTTCTAAGATTAATATTTGGCCATGATAATTTCAGATTAACAATTGTAATGTTAACCCTGCTTTCAACTACCATGTGTATGTTTGCAACGACATGCTAGACACCTATACAATCTTATATTTTACAAGGTCTACTAACCAAATAATCAGAGTGGTCATGCCACAATTTTGACATACAATACGGAAGAAAAGGATAAAGAATATTATACAATAAGGAATGTTATAAGAAGATATTAGGTATTCTAAACAAATGTTTTATTTTATACTTATAAATAAAACTCTGAATAAAATTAAAGTGATGTTGGGCATGAATTAAATTTAATGAAAACAACAAGTTATAGTTTAAATCAAAATGCATTAACAAAACAAAAGAAATGACATGACAGTTAAACAGAACACAATCTTACATCTTAAACATTCTCAAAACATATTTAATATTGGTTAATTGCACAATATTGGTAAATTGCAATGGTCTCAGGACCTTAACAAAGAAAACAAGTACATCTGCTAGAAATAAATTCCTCTTGTTTTGCTTCGAAACGATACGGGTAAACCAGAACACCCTCAAGATCATTGGTAATTGGTACTAAAACCTGTGTTTGTTTTTTTTTCTCCAAGTAACGTATTTTAATGGTAGCCCACATTACATTGCATTCAGTTCATGAATATCTTGTTGACGATGTTGGTCAACATCCTACAATGTTTGTAAATGCTAGAGGATATCGATCGAAATTCTGCATCATTTTTGCAATATTGTGCAGTGCAGAAAATGTAACGTTTTTACATAAGAAGCTTTGAAACAACATTGTTCAACAATCGGGGATTTTTGAGAAATTGATCGATATTGCGTGCTACTTAGGGAGTAAAACACGAAAATAAGATATTAAATATCCAGATTTTTTTTAATCAATTTAACAAATAAAAACAATATATTTTATTATGTTATGCCAAAAGGAAAACAATTTACATTTGCCAGGCTATTAGGCAGTGCCGTAACTTTACCCCTCAGGGCCCTGGGGCAAACATTTTTGGCAGGGGCCCTGTTATTTATTATATTAGCGAATATATTTATGAAAACAAGTTATTTGTCCGCCTATAAATTGGATTACAAAACATTGTAAGTTTTCCACATGGCAAAATACAAAATCGATTAATCCTGAGAAATTAAATTTTAAAAAAGTCGCACTTATAAAACTCGATTTTTCAGGAACTAATGCACTATTCAACCAATTTCGCTCAAATTTGTATTTTCCATGTGGAATTAGATACTTTAAAATGATACAAAAAAAAAAACTATATGCCTTACGATTCAAAAGTTTTCAGACTATTATTGTTCCAAAGGGATCGTTAAGACACGGTTCCTAGCAGATTATCGTGAAGTCAAGCATCACTGGCTGCGGTCTGTGTGCGGGTGGGTGACCACTTGGATCAGTCTGCGTAGGGACCGAGGGTGTGCGGTATTTGTCCTCGTTAAACTGCTCTACGATAAAGTGCTTGACTTCGTGTGCAGGTCACCGGGCTACCGAAGTGGGAGTGCCATCCTATTGTGCAGCACTAGTGCGGCGTAAATGATTAACATCAGACTATTATTAAATAAAAAATAATAAATATTTACTAAAAGTTATTTTTTGCATGGAATTATCTTTAGATAACAGAATTTTATAATCGTGTACAAAATTTTTTCAATTCCCTTAAAAAGCTCTTGATCTGTAGTGAAATACAAAAAAATAAAATGAACATTTGGGGGTCCAAACTTTGGATAGCTCACCCGACCCAACTATTGGGACCATATTTCCCCGATTACAGCTACCTCCTATATTACGGGGGTTAGAAAATCGAATCTGTCTAACAAAAGTTATGTTTATTCAGAGAAAGTATGTTTTTGTGTCTGATTGCGCAACTTAAAATAAAATATCGTGCACTAATTAATTTGCATATTTGATGTCAGACCCTCGAATTATTAAGATAGAGTCCTAGAACGTGAAGATCCGATCATTAAATCAAAAGTTATTTAGAGTGGTACTTATTTGGTTCACTGTACGTAAATGTTACGAATTTACGACATCTCACCGAGGAAATATGACTAAGGGGAAAATAGCTATTCATGTTGTCTACTCCTGTCCCCCATGTCCACAGTAGCCTCCTTTTCCTCTAAATATAATGCTATAAAAATATCATATAAAAATATAATGCTATATATTTTTAATTTTTTATAATCATAAAATACCAATTTTATAACCTGTTGAATCCAGTTACTGTATCGTTAGGAAGGTCTTTTCATGACAAAACCATTATAAAAATGAAAATTATTTTTTAGTTTCAAATCTAAAAGTCTTGGGTCGCGTTATAGAAACTGAAGGAAATTTTAGACTTTTTTCTTTTCTATCGGCACATATACCCACATTTTAAAAAGTCCTAATTGAAAAAATATTCAGGAATTTTTTTCTCTATATACATCGATTAACAAAAACAAAGTTGCCTTACTCCAATATGGACAGGTCCCTAGAAAATCGTTCTTGAATATTTGGCCTATGCATTCATGACGCCATGTAATCATATGTGACAAAATTATGACAAAGAGTAATAGTTTTTTTATGAAAGAAAAATTAGAGAAGTCAAAGCATATTTGCAAATTAAAAAAAAAAAATCTTTTTAATGGTTTGTCATTGCAATGAATTTTAATTGCTACGGATTTCTAAGCTGATGCTCATAGCTTTCTTATTAAATTAAATGCGCTCTTTTATTAAATTAAACATGATTTTTTTATATAAAATAAAGATTGCATTTCATTTTTTAATGAAAACAAAGTTGTTAAAAGCCCTAAAAATTCGAAGTTCCAATTTAAAAAATTTAAAGGACTTAATAATTTGAAAAGTATAAAATAAGAATAAAATCCATGCACACAATAAACAGTAAAATTATCAATTGAAGTATTTACCATACAAATTAAATTTTATATACGATCATAAAAAAAAAGCAATTTTTATGTTACCATTCTTATAAAAGAATTCGAACAGTATATAAATATAAAATTTAAATCTATTAAATGATTTAATGCAAACATTTACTTACCTCCTTATAAATAAATTTACATTTGGTTTTCTTGTTTTCCGAAGAAAAATTTTATTAAGAATGGGAATTATCGATATCACGATTTATGTTTGAAAAAAAGGAAGTTGCAAATAATTTCGATAACTCTTAATTAAAGTTAAATTTTAATTTCAAAAATTGAACAAAATAAAAGCTAACAGAAAATTTATATCTGAATTAAAAATGGTTAATTTAAATGACGCAATTAAATGAGGAGTCAGATAACTGTGGGTCAACTCTGTGGGTGGTATGAAAGTTTTAACACCTTCATACCACCCACAGTCAAAACATGCTTTAAAATATATCTGTAGAATGCATTTTTCAGGATGCAAAACAGTGGTACTTATTTTAGTCTTCTAAATACTTGTTATGTTTTTTTATGATGTGCTCCTCTTCTCTTTTCGTGTTTTAGTTTTAAATTTTTTTTAATAAATTAAAAGTTGTAACATGTAGAAAAAAATTGAAACAAAACCGAAGTATTTTTCTTGTGAATTTCTATTTCAATTTGGAAAATAGCTAGTAAATTGGAAAAAAAGTAGTTTCTTTTTCTAAAATTCTCAATTCTATTTTACTTTATTGTGGTGAATGTCAAATTTCAGAAGGGGTGGCGCACATTATCTTCCATCTCAATTAAATTTCAGAGGAAAATAAAGTTTTCGATTTGGAAAGTAGCTTTAAAGTCGAAAATAAGAGTTAAATATAAATTTGACTTTATTCCTGTAAATGTCTGAATTTCCGAAGGGGTGAAATATATTCTTCGCCCCCTCACTTTAATTTAAGAGGAAAATAAAATTTTCTCTTTGGAAAATAGCTTCAAAGTTTTTTTTTTTTTCTTTAAAAAACAATTTTATTAGACTATTATTTCAAATGTTTAAATTTCAGAAGATAAAAAACACATTTTAGCCCCCCTTACTTTATATCAGAAGAAAATAAAGTTTTCTATCCCCTTACTATAATTTAATACGAAAAGGAAGTTTTCTATTTGGAAAATATCGTCGAAGTTATGAAGCAAAACAATTTTTTTCTTCTAAAATTTCCAACTTTACTTGATTTTATTCTATTAATGTCTAAATTTCAGAAGATGAGAAACAAATCCCCCCCCCTCACTTTTATTTCAGAAGAAAATAAAGTTTTCTATTTGGAAAATAGATTTAAAGATGATTTTTTTAGTTACCAATCTTTATTATTTTTGAGCACATTGAAATTTCAGAAGGGGTGAAACACTATGTCCGCCCCCTCATTTCTATTTCTGAAGAAAATAGAGAGAAAATTGGAAATAAAATATTTTTTCCATTTTAACTTGACTTTTCCAAAAGTGAAAAAACACATTAATCGCCCATAACAAAATAAAGTTTCCTACTTGATGTATGTCTTCAAACTGAGAAAGAATAGCTTTTTTTTTCTTCTCTAAAATTACTTATTTTACTAGACTTCTACTTGGCGAATAAATAGCAGAAGAGGCAAAGCACATAAATGTTAGAGGAATATAAAGTTTTCTATTACAAAAATAGCTTCCTAATTGAAATGTTTTTTTTTTTTTTTTAAATTTTTGATTTTACTTTATTTTTGTGAGTGTCTAAATTTCAGGAGGGGCGAAACGCATCGTTTGCCCCATCACTTAAATTTCAGAGGGGCCCTCTGCCTTCCCCTGGTTGGCATGCCACTGGGTCTGACGCTGGATAGTAGAGGAAACAACTAAGTAAACCAGAAGTGCAATATACAGAAAGTGTTAACAATCAACTTCATGCAGCTGTGGCCTTTCCCCTTCTCTGCAAAGCGTGTTTGTTCTTTTGAGATAAGGAAATAATTCGCGAAAAGGTGTTTTACCGTTTTTTACCCTTCTATTTATGTTATAGTAGGTACGCAATTACAAAAAAGAAAATTTTCATCAACTCTATCTTAACACAATTTCTTTCCTACATATATATAATTAGAGTACTTTATTTTGAAAAAACATGATGTGGTCTCTTCGTATGGGGCCCCCTTGACCATCGGTGCCCCGGCGTAGTTACGGCCCTGCTATTAGGTACTGTCAAGTCAAACTCGTATTATGTATAACCTTACTGCAGACAACAAGAGGAAAAATTATTCAATAAAAAATTTAAGTTTAAAAAGTACATGTAATTAAAATTCAAACAAAACATATTTATTATAAAATAGAATGTTTCTGAACTTTTACCCGACTTCTGTACCAACTTCTTCTATTTCCGCTGGGTCTTGAATAGTAACAGCATGAGAGTCACCATTATCGACAGAATTTTCAACAAAGAGAGATTGTCCCACCAATTTAGATTTCGAGATATGTATAGCCACACTACTGTTTTCCATAGTTTTGCCCACATTAACATCAATTACTTCTGAATCTGGTTTGAAATTGTGGGATTCTGTCTCTTGCTCATTTTCAAAAACTTCATATTTATTCATTTTCTGCAATAATAAAATAAATAAATAGCATAATGCCTATTTAAAGCAACAAAAAAAAAAAATCTTTTTAAATTAATTAAATTCCATTGCATAAGTTGCATTAAATATTCATACATTCAAGGAACATTAGCCAACAATGTACCACCACTGGTTTTTAGATGTAATTCCCTCTTTTCATCAATTATGTGCTCTTTTATTGACTAAAATAAATCTTGCTTTAACAAGAACACAATAGACTTTAAAAGTTTCATGCCTAATGTGCATATTAAACATAATGGCTGAAGATATGAGAATGAACTGTCAGCCATATGCAAGGACAAAGCTTTTAAAACACTGTTCAGCCAGAGATAGAAGTTTCCAATTTTTTTTCTGTTTTAATTTAATAAAGCTCTTTTTTCTTTGTCCCCTACAGAAAACACACCCCTCTTTTTAGGACATTTAATCATATCTCTGAGTATAAAATATTCTATAGAAGATAGTTTAAGTTTCAAGAAAAATTACATTAAAAAAAATGGCCTATAGGGAAAAAAAAGAAACTGACTATTATTTAGTCAAAAAAGTAAATGCATCAAATTTGCTGATAATAAATAAATCTTTATAAAAATATCAAATGTTAAAATAAAACTTAATTTCATTTCTTTTTACTTATAAAAATTCTTAATATTTACCACTGGCTATTGAAATGAGCTATAGCAGAACTCTCTACTTATGACAACACTTTGCATGCTTTCTCCATTAACGTGAGGAGAGTCAAAGGAGAAGGAAGTGCAAACAAACTGGTCAGTTTGTTTCTTGATTTTCAAATACGTAAAAAACTTTTAAGTTTTTTACGTTTTTTACGTTAAAACTTTTAAGTTTTTTATATGGAACTGAAAATTGCATTGAACCTAGTTCTAAAAGAAAGTGTCCTGGCAATTTTTAAAAAAAATTTGTGACAATTAAATGCGAAAAATATAAGAAAGAAAGGAAAATATCGTAGTACATTCATTTACAACTGAGATGAAGAGGAGAGTCAAGACATAGAACCAGTCTTTTCCCCAGATGGTGCATTCAAGCATTGCAATCACTAATCAATAGTAACTGAAATAAGCATTACACACTCTAAAAGACAACATTTCATTTAAAATAAAATATGACTCATTTTGAAACAAAGTTTGGAATTTTTTTTCTTAAATTTTCCTTAGTTCGAAGAATTTTTTTTTCTTTTGCCTAAAGGTACTTGAATACTTTCTTAAATAGAATGTTATATGAAGTTTCAGAAATACCCAAGATGGGAAAATATTCTCATAAAAATTGGAAAAGTTGTAATTGAAAAGATGTAGGATGTTTTGAAAGATGCAGATGATGAAGACATCATTTTTTAAAACAGAAGTAGGACATTTAAACATTTGAGTTTGAAGTCACTATTTACATGAGAAGTGGTCATTTTTAAAATGAAAACATTTTCAACAACTTTTAAAACTTACTCAAAAACTTAAATCTTATTATGTTAAAATTAAAACAATATGTATGAAGTTAATGTGATTATAATACAACACAAGAATATCTTGCTTAAATTGATTTATGAGGCAATACATTTAATAGCTATATAAGTCACTCATAAAATTTAAAGTCTTGTGTTAGGATTTCACAACTGTTATTTTAATTAACATTAAGTCATGCAATGAACTTAAATTAAATAAGGAAAACTCACTTTGAAAAGCGGTTTTGAAAATACGGGATATTTCTGTATCTGTCGCGACAACAACAATCGTGAAGCCACTGAATAGATTGTAAATTTGAAGAAAAATTTTTTTTTTTTGAGAACATGTTCCCAGGAGTGTCTTTATTTATTTTTCCAGTGGGCCGCTGTCAAAACTTTGTGATTATTCTACCGCAAATCACGAAATGGAAATTTCCCTGAAAATGTTATTCTCAATGCTTTTTCTAAAACAACTCAAAAATTTAGCTCCAAGCTAAACAAATTTATACCAGATAAAATATTTTTAGTCAGTCGCTAGAGTCAAACAAAAACAATTTTAACAAAATGCTTGAAATATAATCAAGACAAAATAAATAGAAAGATATTACAAACATAAAATTTAAATATATTACTTATTTTATTGCCAGGTTAGAATTTTTCCCAACTTAAGAATGAAAAAGTAAGCAAGCAGCATATTGATAACAGACCCCAAAACAAGTTTCTTTTTAACAAAACTTGTAATTATTACTAACTTTATTTAAAAGAAAAGTAATATATTACCTGCACCGAGGATCGTTGACCCTATATAAGGAAATTTAGTAAACAGTTAGATGCAACCAACGGAACAAATCGGAAGTTTACGCCTCCTTGAAGCGAAAATTCATTCACTTGAAATATTGACATCCATAACGAAAGTAAAATTTCGTGCGTGTTCTGAATTTTCACGGTTACAGAGAATATATGTGTAAACAACAAAAACCTGGAGCTCTAGGCCTGCTTTACTTCTGGTTAAAAAGTATACAGCTACTTACTACAGCTTATTCAGCGAGGTGATATTTTTAAACAGATATTTCTATTTTTAATTTAAAATTTTTTTATAATTTTTGAGCTCCAATCTGCTGTATTTCATGAGATATTAATGATATTAACAAATTCTGGTGAGTTTGAGGAGGAAAATTTGTTTTAGTTATTTATATTGTTAAAAAAAAAGGTGACATGGTTGCTAGATTTAGAAAGATCTCGCTTTTTTGGCAATTCCGATTTGACCTCTATAAACTTGTAACTTATATGCTTGTTGGCGATCGAAATGGGCTGCAGGTGGCGTAGAGGAGAACTCTCTACCTATGGCAACACTTCACATGCTTTCTCCATTAGCGTGTGGAAACTCATAGAGGAAGGAAGTACATCAGTTTCTTTCTTGATTTTCATATAAATTAATATATTTTAAGTTGGAAAACTATATGTTACTGAAAACTACATTAAACATAGTCCTAAAGAAAAGTATCACGGAAATTTTAAAAAATATTTTTATCAAATAAAAAGGAAAATATCGTAGTACATTCCTATACAACTGTAAAGAGGAGGAGAGGGAAGGGAGAAGGGCTAAAGGCATGAAACCGATCTCTCCCTAGATGGCGTATTCGAGTGTTGCGATCGCCAATGCGTGGATTTACTTGAAGTCAAGTGCACTTAAACAAAAGAAAAGAAGTGAAATTCTATTTCTTTTATTTAATAAAAGCGAACTTTTATTTTCTTTGAGAATGTAACTATTCGGAAACCAAACAACACCAAAAAATTATAACGGTTTGGTTATTTAAAAATAATTTTTAAGATGGCAGTCAACCCAATAGACTTCAATGTTAAAAGTAGAAGCTACCCTTACGAAAATTTAAGGTAATTTTGAGGTCTTTTCGAAGTACTTTAAAGGTGTTGAGGCCATTTTGAGGTATATTTGAGGTTTGCAAGGAAACAATCATAAATATTATACTTCAAAAAGGTTGTAACTAAGGTGTACGATGTCGCTTTACATACACTTCAGCTCATTTTGAAGATGTTTAAAAATCACTTCAAATCAACCAGGCAGATGAGGTAATTTTCAAGGTATACAGGTTTTTTTTTTTTTTTTTTTTTTTTTTTTTTTTTTTTTTGACACTTGTAACAAAAAAGGTATTTATGAGGTATAAAAAAAATTACTTCGTGTTAACTGAAGAGAGTGAGGTATTTACTGAGGTGTGTGAAGTTATTTTAATTATACCTAACCTTATTTTGAGGTTTTTTAAGTTAATTTCATATAAACTAGCGTTGTGATGTGATTTTTAAGGTATACTGGTTGTTTCTCTCTCCATTTCGCGCAGTAGTAGTTGATTAGTAAGTAGTAGTAATTGACTACTCTGTTAAAACGTATTGTCAAACTATAAGCAAAGGCAGGCGCATAAGGGAAATTTCACAGGGCCCCACATTAGAGGGGACCCCCAAATCGAATTGAAAGCTTATTTTAGGCTTCCTTGATTAATGAACTTTTTTTAAACAAAATATTTAAAATAACTAAACTAAACTCCGTGGCGCGACAGCCCATAGAGGGTCAAGGCCTCATAGAGGGCCCATCTCAGTTTTCTTGACCTTGGGCTCTGGGGAGCAGGAGCAGATGCTCCCGTCAGGTGGTCAGCCGAACGCTGAACCCCCAGTGTTTAGTTCCCAAGAATGCTTGGTACTCATTTATCGACCCACTGAAGGGATGAAAGGCTGAAACAAAATATTAGTACAGTGTAAAATCCGTCAGTTTTATGTTAGCTTCTTCATTATTCTATCGTATGAACACAAAAAATATATATTTCGTAAATCAATGGCTTTCTAGCTCAGAATTCATCTGAATCTTTGTTACTACGATGGACAAATTTGGCCTATCAAAAACCTGTATTTTTACATATAGAAAAATGTGATATGCTTACAAAAATTCAGGCTTCTGATTGACTTAAGTGAGTCATCGTAATTGCGAAAATTTTGCTGTATTCAAAATCAGCAAGGATGTGAAATTCTCGCCGGCTAAGTGACGAAGTTAACAATCGGAAAACTGCATTCGGCATGATGGACATAGAATTGTCAGAAAATCAATAAAATGGACAGAACGATATTTCGTCAAACCATTAAAGAGAGGGGGGGGGGGGAATTTATAGTTATTTTAGGAGCTTGTCAATTTTCTTGTTATATATGTATAATTCTGTTATATATGAATAGTTTCTAGTTATATTTTTTAATAATGTTTGTGATGAATTTTTTTCCTTCTGATTCTTAACTATAAAAGTATGTAATTTATTCTGCAACTTCATAATAAATCTTTAAGAGATAATGTAACTAAAAAATTGTTGCATTTTTTTCTCCTCATTCTCGTAAGCAATTATATGTTTGTGCAAGTTTAATTTAGATAAAACATATTAACTGGCAGTTTTAAAATCCAAATGTTATGTAAATTTTTTGCTAAGATTGTTGGTTTAGTACATAACACCTTTAAATAATTATCAAATTGATGAAAATTTCAGATGTTCCCATATAAAGTTATTTTTACATTATAAAAAACTATTGGCAATTTTCATAATATTAGAAGCTTTCCTGGTTTCACTCCCTAGAAAAATTGCTTTAAGATTTTGTTTCAGGTGTCTTGTAAAATAAGATTTCAGATACTAAAAGAATAAAGTAACGTAGGTATTTCTCCATTTAATTTCAGGGAAAAAAGGAAGTGAAAGAAAATATTTGTATATTTGTTGAAGTAGGTAATTCGAATATTTTAAAATTATGTTCCTTTTTGTGTCAAATATTACAAACAAAAAAAAAATAATAATAACAACTTAACAATTGAACAATTTTATTTTAGGATTTTAAGGGGGGGAAATTTTAAAGTTAAAATGTCTAAACAATTCATATAAATATAACTTTATAATTATGTAGTATGGTTTTTATTATATAATTGCAGAATATAAATAATGAATGATGATTGTGAAATTACAAATGGCTTAAATTGCGGCTTTTGTTCGGGATTTCAACGCTCGAATACGCCATTTGGGGAGAACACTCGTTCCATGTCTTGACCCTGAGTTTCTTAGAAAAAGTACATCGATAAAGGTCATTCTTAGCATTATTGATATATGGCCTACCGAATCCTCTTAACCCTATTATTTTATTCATTTTCAATTAGGATGTAGATTTTAATGAAACTTCTTCAATAGTTTGTAATTTCAAAAGTGATAAAAGTTCACAAAAACGAGTTTTATTTAATTATTATCCGATCCCTTTTACTTTAACATTATTATTTTATTCATTTTCAATTAGGATGACGATTTTACTGAAACTAATTCGATAGTTTGCAACATCGAAAGTGATAATAGTGCAAAAAACAAGTTTTATTTTATAATTATACGACTCAAAAACTGCAAATTTTTATAGCAGCATTAAATTACTTATTATATAAAAGTATAATAAAAAAATTACAGGGGGAATTAAAATAAATATAAAAAGTTCTTCATAGGAAAATCGCCTTTTTTACATAAATAATAATTAATTGAGGAATAATTAAGGGAATGGGTCTCAGAGAGCAAATTATATATTTAAAATAATTTATCCTTAGAAGGCAGCGGATAACTATTTTGATAATACGAAATAATTTATAGAAGTCTTTTATATAGTTTTAAAAACTTAAATAAACATCAATTATAAAATTTTTCAAGAATTCTTTGTCTCTTGAGTTTGATTATACCGACCTGCACTTAGGTATTTACAAAATGAAAATGTAATTTATATTTTAGGGCTCTAAAAGAACTTATACCTTCATTTAATCTTCATTATTTATGCTATTTTTAACCTAACTCACTTATTTAATCCGTCATGATTGTTTCGAAAGAAAATAATAGTTGATTTATCGAGAAAATCTCATTGTCAGCAATGTCGACTTTCGTCATTATTAACAACATTTTAACTCACAAAGAAGTTGTTCGTAAGTATAAAAACATTGCACGCACCTCAATAATAGATTCGAAATCTAATTTTAAAAAATTCTATAACTATAGACGCAATCAAAAACTGTACTTGCTACAATCGTGTTTAGTTATATAGACATTGTTAAAAATCAAATCAAATCTCTATATAAAAAAATTTCAATTTATTAAGTTATTTATTTTTTATTAAGTAGAAAATTAGAAACACTTCTGAGAAAACACCAAATTATGTCAATCCAATGCGTCAAATCAATGTAAAAAAAAAATATTTATATTTCTTATTCAATTAAGACAGTGCTCTTCACTGTCATAAAATTTAAAAATTAAATTTCAACTTAGAGTTTCAGATTAAAATTAACTTTGAAAGCTTTAATTAAAATTATTACTAAATTTTACAAAGAGAATTTTGTATACATAATAGTTGTGAGAAAAAAATTCACGGATTGAAATAATAATCTTGATGAATATTTTTTTATATTTTTCAGATTAGTTCTAAAATTGCCAGAACTTCATAAAAAATGCATTGAGTCCTCTGTTGCATTTCAAATTTAACCAAGTAGCTAATATGGTGAGGTGACTATCATTATTTCTGACATAAATAACAGAAATTATTCTTTTCTGATTATTTTTTCATTGAAACACACTTTTGCATGCTTATGATATAAGATCATGTGTAAGATGCAACGAGTATCATGCGTTACACCGCGTCTTATGAAAAAAAAAAAAGGAAATTTTTTTCATTAATGTTAAAAGTCATATTTCTAATGGATGGTGTTTTCTACACTAGGGAACGCTGCAAGCTCCATACCGCCTATTCTTCCGGGTTAGTGTCTCCGGTGTATTTTAAAGCCATTTGACTCACAACGTAATCATTATGTTTTGAGATTTTTGCAAACGTGGTATTTGTTTACTTATTACTTGTGTTTACAATGCTAACAATACTTGTCTAATCTAGCAACCATTCCGACTTTTTTAACAATATATCTATAAATAACTAAAACAAATTTTCACTTCAAACTCACCTGAATTACATAATAACATTAATATCTTATGAAATACGGCAGATTTGAGCTTAGAAATTATCTAATTTATTTCTTTTATTGAAAACAAAATCACCCGTTTGAAAATATCGCCTCGCAGAATAAGCTGTAGTAAGCAGTTGCAGACTTTCAAACCGGAACTAGAGCAGGTATAGAGCTCGGGATTGTTATTGTTTACATTTATATTGTTGAGAATACCATGCATATCAGAAACTTTAAAGAATACATTTAATCACAAATTAACTTTTTTTTCTTAGAGACTGGTTTCGAAAACATTCCATCAACTTTTTTTATTTTTTAAAATTCTTTCTGTTATTTCAATTTTTTTTAAAAAAAATTTAGATATGTTTTTTTTTTTTTCAAAAAAAAAAAAAAAATCTTTATGGTCAGTCTCTATTTCATAATAGGGAGGGGGAAGAATGCGGTTTTTTCCCTCATTTTCAGGCAATGACAAAGGGTGAGAGGAAGGTAAGTTTATTTATTTATTTTTATAAAACATTTTTTATTAACCCGTTTTTTAGAGGGATATTTGTCTATGACATTAAATATGAATTTATGAAGTCTCTTCTTCTTCAGCACTACAACCCAGGACAGGCCAAGGCAGTTTCAATAAGTTTTCGCAAAATGCTCTGTTAGTCACCATAGTCCTCAATCTTCCTGCCCCGATCACTTGAAGGTCTTTTTCAATGGGCAGTGGTGGACTGCGCTAAGTAATTGCCTAAATTATAACCCCTACCGGTAACACTATGCTGATTGCGCTTCTATGTAAGTCTCTCTTCTTATTGACATGTGAGGGGTGCAATTTATAAAAGTCAAGCACTATCTTGGCAACCGGCTTCTACTTGGCTGAGAAATATATCAAAATATATTAAGTCAAGTTATTAAATTTGAGATATTGCAATCAGGATTAGATTTACAGTTAGAATAAAATGCTTTATTTTAAGCATTTAAAAATGCTTTATTTTAAGCATTAAACTGACTATTTTCAACAAATATGAAAACTGCTTTAAAAACCTACTCTTTTTTTTTTTCTTTCATTACTTTGTCCCAAATATAGATATCTTTATTTCACAATTTTTCTCACTAATTTAGCATAGGACATTATTTATGCCATTAATTAATAGATACCTTCCTTATGATTTTTTTTCCCTTGAATAAGAAGATGTCTCCTCATACGCATAATTAAACTTACATAATTAACTTGGCATAATTATAACTTACTACTTATCATTTTAAAAATCTCTTCAACAATTTTATTTAATGATAATTTTAGGGCAAAATGTATAGATTTTATGAGCTTAAAATTTTTTATATAAATATGAGTGTTTGTATAAACCTTAGTCTAATTTATAGAAGTCAGTTAGATTTAACAGCCTTAAAAAAGATTTTTTTTTTTTTAAACAATTTTGTTAACTTATCCTGGGATGCCTAAGAAAATTGATGCTTAAATATTTTTCTAAATATATACTTTTCTATGTATACTTTTTTTAAAATTTTAAATGTAAACCTTTCATTTAATTTATGATGCTTTTAGGAAAAACATTAATATAAAGTCGAATTATTTTGTCCATTTTTCATTTTTTTTCCTCGTTTGAAATGATTTTTTATTCTTTGTTCATTGTAACTTTGAAGTAAATATTTGATTCTAAGCATCCTAAAATTTCTATATATATTGAAAATGAAATTTTTACTTCGAAGTTACAGAAAGCAAAACAGAAAGAATTTATTAAAAATCATTTCGAATGAAAAAAAAAATGAACGAAATAATTCAACTCTAATGTTTTTCTTTAAAAACATCCTAAATTAAATAGAAAAAGTATACTGGATTTCTAAGTTTCTGATCGCTTCTGTTAGTTTTGGCATAATTAAAATCACTTGATTTTACTCATGATTAAATTCGTAATTTAAATCATTTGAATTTTTTTAAAGAAATCATTAATTTAAATCAGCTGATTTTTTAAAAAAAAAAACATTAACTTAAACGAACAGTTTTTATAACATTAATTATGAATTAATTTAGAAAAAAAATTATTAATATAAGTTATAAGTTTTAAATATTTTCATGCAGTATAATTATTTAATACATTCTTTAAGGTAGGAATTTTTAAAAGTCTAATTTAATTGATAATGTATGTTTAATAAGGTAGTACTACGAAATAATAAAGTACTTTTATTTACTACGAAATAATAAAGGGCATATGTATTGAAATTACTATATTATCCCTTACATTATTTCCTTAAAAAATGCATTAAAGTAAATCAAAAGTGATTTTTTTTAAAAAATAAATCAATAATTTTAAATGATAATTCAATAATTTAAAATGATGAAAAAATATTAATTGTAAAAAAAAATAATTACAAATATTTCTATACAAGTGTTCTATAAAATAAACAAATACATTTTTTTGAGAACTATTTCTTTAAGTCCGATTTTATTGATTTCGAGGATTCTCGAGGAAATATCGAAAGTGATATGCATGTAAATTATTATGTCTCAAAATAGACTATACCTGAATAAGTGTGATATGAAACTTATAAATAGTAGTTTTTCATTTAATATATTTAAAATAATTTTCTGGCTAAAAACATATTTCAATTAGACCCATTTACTTTTTTTGCTAATTAAAATGCTGTGCTTCTATATCTTATTGAATATGTAGTTAGAGTGTATCAAGACTTCCTCAAACTAGAAAGACGTTTTGTTTTCAGTTATGTTTCTTTATTTAAACTTATTAATTTTCATTAGGCATCTAGTTAAAATTCTGTCTCCCGAATTTTAACAATCATAACCAAAATGAGCCTGAAAAATATAATTGTGATTTTTTTTTTTTTATCTCAGTGATTAGGTTGTAATAATATAATAATTTTATCCATTTTAGTAAGAAATATTAACTATTTTAGTTTTAGTTCTGTTAAACAATAGTATTATTAAAATCTTTTATTTAAAAAAATATCCGATTCAAATCAAATATATACGATTTTGGAGTAAAAAATAATAATGTTTGCCAAATATGGCCTCTGGTCAGAATTGCAGTCATTAACTTTTTAGTGTGTTAACGGTAAAAATTCGAACATTTTACGTGGAAATCTTTTTTTTTTCTTTTTTAAATAATATGCAAAAGTTTGGTTAATATATACTGGTTTAAAATTCATTAAAATCAAAGTTTTAAATATTAAAGTGAGGTTCTTATAATTTAATTAAAATTTGATGCTGCTCCCAGAACTTTTACTTTGTAACTAATTTAAGACAATAAGTTAGCAAAACTTTTCAACCAATATTCTTGAAAGAATTGCATCGGTCTAATTCAAATTTAGACCGATTTTCAGAACTTTAAAAGCTCCTTGTCACGTTAAAATGAACCAAAAAAAATTTTTTTTTTCAGACTTTAAATATAGTTTGCATTTTAAAATTACAGAAATATCAAAATTTACAACATATAAAAAACTCCTTTTAATTGAAAACTACCAAAAGATGGAGGAACACTAATTGACATATCCCCCCCCCCGCGCCCCCATCACACTAGCTTCTGGCGAAAAATATTGGCGAGACGACGTTTCTATCAGAAATTGTATTACTGCATACTTGAAGTAGTAGGGATAGTCATAGGGTTACCTTGAGCGCAGTACGCAGTACACCAACCTTTCTCAAAGGGGATAAGATGTCAACAGCGCAGTCCACCATGTTTTAGAAAGCCATTATCGCAATCCGCTATCACCGTTTTTCAACACTGTCTAGCCAGCTAAAATGTAGTCGGCCTCTCTTACGGGCTCCATCTGGTTTCGCAAAAATCACTTTCTTGATTGGTTTGTTTTCATTCAATCTATAGAGGTGTCCCTGAGCCGTTTTTAAGGATGGGCCCCAGTGGGCCTGAGCCCAGGGCCCCGAGATCTGATGGGGCCTCGAAAAGTCTAAAATCTCATTGCAATTTTTTTTTCTTTTAATTCTAACTCATTTATTATTTATAACTTAAAAGGACCCCAGATCCCACTTTTTTTCTTCCAATTTTAAAGTTTTATTCAGAGCTGAGGCCCTCTAAAGCCTATAATACCTTTTTAACATTGTCGGAAGCTTTTCAAAATCTAATGGAAGTGTTAACAAATATAAAATAATTGTTATTCTTCACTTTTCTAACCAAAAGAGCAATAAAACGTTTTTTTCCACTGATAAAAGTATTCTCAATTTTGTAGCTATCACCCACAGAGTTGTCAAATAGCCTCCTCACTTTACACTGTGGAAAAATGTTTTTAGCTTCTTTATATTGCTTTGGGCTCTTTTTTCCTAACTTCGGAAATATCAGATATCCACAGAAACACCCTTTTGTACACCCAAATTTTTTTCAAAGTTCAAAATTTCATTCTATTTTGACACTATGTTTCGCATTATTTTTTCGCAAAATTGAAAAAAAAAAAAAAAAAAAAAAAAAAAAACACGAGTCTAAAAGTAGTCGTAAACCCATATAACTGAGTCGGCTGTTAATATAAAATAAAGAACATATCTGGAAATTTTCAACAAAATCAAGAATGTCAAGTATCCCAATGACTTAATTTATTAAATTAAAAAAAATATCCGCAATGCAGATGTGTATATTTGGGGCTGATGATTATGAAATCTAACACAAAACTGTGAGATATTGGGTTCTATTCTAGCTGATGACAGTTTTTAATTATTATTTCTTAATACTGAAAATTGCTTTTCTTATTCTTTTTAAGTATGCATGTTAAAACTAATAATTTAACAATTATTTAAAAAACTAGAAGGCTCCGCTCCTCGTTCATTTTGCTCACTAACCTTCGGGGTTGCTTCTCATTAATCATTGCAGATTAAGAGGAAAAATGGTTTATTTCCCTTTTTTTTTCCTACAAAAATTTACATTTTGAAGACGACTAAATTTAGGCAAATCAATAAAATTGGTACAAATCAATAAAATTGGAAAATTGGTACCTCCCGCAGAGTTATTACTCAATGAAGATAGACTCAAGGAATAGAGCATTCTCCTCCGAATGAGATGCACCGAGTTAGAATCCCAGTGGTGGCTGGTCGATGCGAATTCCGTATCCTGCTTACACTTTCCATAGTGCTGATGTGATTCGAATTCAGCCGGCCGAATTATACCCTTGTATAAAATGGTGGTTGGTGCATGTTAAATCTGTCGGAGTCACAAACTCCACCAAGTTTTCATAACAATTCAATACCTTTGGGTGCTATTCCAGGAGTTCCCTTGTCTTCTGGATTGGTTTTAAAATTACAAGGCTACGTAGTTAAACATTGGTAGACCTAAACTCAAAATTGAGTCAGTTTTTTAACGACAAGTAAAAAAAAAAAAAAATTTTTTTTAATAATAATCAAATTGTATTTTCTTGTATTCTTTTTAACTCCTTGCATATTTTCTACACACCTTCATAATTTCATGTTTCTAAGTCTTATAGATTTTGAGCAGCAAAGCAAAATGTAACGCAAAGAAGAAAAAAAATTGAGAAAAAATTGGCAAAAAATCATTTAAAATTGCAAATAACATATACATATATTTAAAATTTATAATTAAAAAACATTCAAGCATTATTTGACCCAGGACAATAAGTTAGGACAATTAGGCATAAATGACATGTATAAAATAGTAAAAAAAAATAATCTCGAAGATACATTTCTAAACATCATTTCATTTTGAATATTTTTGTCACTCATGGCAACTAATTGTGGTAGCAAACGATTATTCTCCAGACTTAAATTAATAAAAAATGAGTTAAGAAATAGTATGACTCAAGAAAGATTGAGTCATTTGTCAATAATGAGCATTGAATATGATGTCTTACAGGAAATTGATTTTGATGATGTGATAGAAGACTTCGCCTTTCAAAAAGCGCGAAAAGTATTGTTACGTTAAATTTTCGATAAAAATAATGTACATAAGCTTTTATAATTAGTTTATATGTGTTTTACCTTTAAAATAAAATAATTTTTTAAAAATTGCTCAAAATTAAATTTTTTTCTCTAAATTTACTCCAAGGGCCCCCAAATAATGACAGGCCCAGGACCCCTGTAAACATAAAAACGGCTCTGAGGTGTCCTAATTATTTAATGAGATTAGCTTTAATGACATGGACGATATCGGGCCACTTAAAGAATTTATTGGAAAGGGTGCGCTGCCTGTTGTTTTAGTTGACAGCAGCAAAAATTCTTCTCATGATTTTCCTTTCAAACGTACTTACGAGGGTTGCTATTTATATTTCTGGCCTAATAATGAAAAAACAAATATGTAGGATCGAAATTGGTTTTATTGTTTTTCAAAATATTCTCCATGATGATCAATACACTTTTGCATGCGTTTGAACCAATTTTCAAAGCACTTTTTCCAGTCCGATTGAGGTAACTCCAAAATATGCGTTTTGAATGCATCAACCGCTTCTTCGGGGGTCGAAAATCGTTGTCCACATAATTTATTTTTGATGTGTGGGAGTAAGAAGAAGTCATTGGGTGTAAAATCAGGGCTGTACGGCGGATGACCCATCAGTTCGATCTTTCGCTCCGTCAGAAATGCCTTTGTTTGAGTCGATGTGTGAGAGCTCGCATTGTCATGATGAAGAATGATTCGCCTGTTCTTCTGCTTTTTTCGAATTTCTCTGGTGACTTCTGGCAAACAAATGGTCGTGTACCATTCAGAATTGACCGTCCTGCGTTGCTCTAACGCCACTGTTGCCACATGACCGTTAATGCCTAAGAAACAGGCAATCATTTGTTTCGATGTGCTTCTTCCTCGAACAACTTTGTTGGTTTTGCCTCGTCTTGGAAGACCCATACAGTTGATTGCTGTTTTGTTTCCGGCTCATATGCATAGATCCATGATTCGTCACCTGTGTAGATGTTTTACACAGCCTTTGATGTACCTTGAACGTATTTTTCCAACATTTCCTTGCACCAATCGACACGAGCCTTTTTTTTAGCGTTTGTCAGATTATGCGGGATCCAACGCGAACAAATTTTTTTTACGCTCAAATGTTCATGCAATATTTTATTGATGCTGGTCATACTAATGTCCAAAGACGCCTCTATCTCACGGTATATCACATGACGATCTTGCTTTATCAGTTCACGCACAGCATCGATCTTTTCTGGCACAACAACGGATTTTGGACGACCTGCACGGGATTCGTCCTGGATCGAACATCGACCACGATTAAATTCGTAATACCAATTTTTTACAGTGCTGTAGGATGGCGCTTTATCGCTGAATAAAGAATTAAGTTCATCGAAGCACTCTTGTCTTGACAATCCACGTCGAAAGTTATGAAAAATAATGGCACGAAAATGTTCACGATTCAATTCCATTTTTTGAAAGAGAAGAACTTTTCAATTTACTGTCAACAACACAAATGAAGCTATAATGGTAAATCGTCTGCTGAATTTATGTTTAAAAATATCAAACTTTCGATTAAAATCGTCTGCGGTCGCCTAGCAACACTTACTGTTGCCAAGGCCAGAAATATAAATAGCAACCCTCGTACCACCAATGGTAGTAAGTACTGGACTCTCACTAAATCAGAAGAGAACAAATTAATGGCGTTTGAAAGGAAAATCATGAGAAGAATTTTTGCTGCTGTCAACTACCATATGCTACTACTGGTGGTAAAAGGGTTTTATAGATATTTATTTTCGTAATTTGAGGGAGAAGTCGGCTTTTCAATTGGTTTTTTAGTTAAGAGATCCCTGCTCTGCCGTATTTTTAACGTAACTTTTTCCTTTTCTACATTTTTTGAAACCTTACTTTGAGTAAAAAAAAATGTGTTTACATAATTTTTCAAATTCGAAGCAACAGTTCGAATTTCATTTGTCTTTTTTTTAGGAATTTTTCTCAGTTACCTTGAAAATTATTTTTTCCATTTCCATGGTGCTTTTGGTAATTAATAATTTAATTCTCGACAATGTAGCGAGTGATGTTTTCGAGATTTTTTTTATTGGAATTCATTTTAGCAGCTTCTTCACATTTTTCGGAATTTTTTTTTTTTTTTTAACGGGACGGTTCTTAAGGTATGAAGCTTGTGGAAAAAATTCAAAATTAGAGATATAGAAAATATTCCCCTAAATTGTAGATACTTTGATCATTTATAATCCCATAGAAGCAAAATGGAAATTGGTTGAATTGTTTCTGATAAATCGAAGGGGTAGAGAATGAAAAATATTTTTCCCTGACGAATGAGTTTGACGATTCGTATGCGTTGCGTGTTTCATTACTCTGCATTATCTGCTGTAACAATGTAATATTTTAAAAGCATCCCATTAAAAAAAAAAAAAAACAAAAAAAAAAAAAAAAAAACGGATACTACTTTACTACTTTATTCAACACATAATAAGCTTTCCAAAAAAGGACAAAAAAAATTTTGTGCAGTGCTTTCCCAAAAATCAGACAGTTTTATTTCAAAAAGAGACGTCCAAATGTATTCATAAACAAAGATATTAACGCAAGAATGAGTCTTTTTAGTATTTATGTCTTTCGCTTAACATCTTCAGCAATAAATCTGTTAGAAATGTTTTGTAATTCATCCCGAACCCTTGAGTCGAAAAGGTATGTTTATTAAGAAAAAGAAAATGTTTTTGCGTTTTAAATCATGTATTAAATTATTATTTGCTTCTGCACTAGTTAAATTGCATATCTTAATTGGCACTCTTAATTGTATATCTTGTGACCCGCAAACCCGAAAATTGCATCCTAATATGAGAACACTAATAATGTACACATACTAATTTTTATTAATGGAATTTATAATTGCTATTATAAACTTTAAATTAATAAGAACAATTCGCCCCTTAATGTTAATTTCATTTTTTGGGGATTTCACCATATCTCAAGAAATTTTTAAGCGAATTGAAAAATTTGTGCGCATCATTATCAAATCCCATGCAAAAAATTACATTTAGTAAATATTTATCATATGTATATTATTATTTTTAATAATAGACGAAAAATTTTGAATTGTAAGGTATACACTTTTTTCATTTCAAAGGATGCAATTTTACATGGCAATGTACAAAATTTGAGCACAATCGGTCCAATATTTTCTGAGAAATTGAATTTTTAAAAGCACGACTTTTTTCAAAAATCGATTTCTCAGTAACGATTGGACATATTTTGCACAAATTTTGTATTTTGTCAAATAAAATTGCATTCTTCGAAATGATGTTATAGATTGTATACCTTACAATTCAAAAAATTTTCAACTATTATTAAATAAAATAATAAAAAATGATAAATATTTACTAAAAGTTATTTTTTACAATAAATTATCTTTCGATAAACGAATATTATAATTATGTTGAAAAATATTTCAATCAGCTTAAAACGTTCTCCAGATATGGCGAAATACGCAAAAAATAAAATTAGTATTAACGGGTCCAAATTTTGAACTGTTCTCCTACGCGAACTATTAGGACCATATTTTCCCGATTTAGACACCTCCTATATTTTGTGGGGTCAAAACTCTGAATCCATTGCAAAAAGGATATCAGAGAAAGTATGCTTTTGTGTCTGATCTTCATCTTGTTACTTAAGAATATATCGTCTTAGAGATGCTCCAAACGGCGGATAAATATTTTCGATGGATAGTCTTTTAAAATTTGAATCTTGGTTTAGTAAATTCCATTCATAGAGTTTTTATTCGCCATTATTTCTAAATAATTCGAAGGTTTATATGATACGCCACTTTGTTACCGTTAAACCGTGTTGAGCCCTTTGAAAAGTTGGCAAAAGTTACAAAAAATCTGCAAATTTAAGTTTGTAGTTCTCTACCGTTTTTTGAAATACTTCTTCGTATTCCAAGAAGTCGGCTTCTCTGTCGTCTGCATAAATTAAATAGCATAATTAATGTCACTCCTTTGAACGATTAAGATTGAGTCCTAGAACGTGAAGGTCCGATCATTAGGATCAAAAACTATTCAATGTAGTTCGCTTATTTTTTTTTTGGAGCATTGTACGTCAAATTGAAATTTATTTGTCTGTCCAATTTAAATAATCATGAAAATTCTCCCTTAAAAATGGGAGAAGTTGTCATGTATGAAACTAGATATTGTACTGAATTTTTTATATAGGAGTTTGCTTAAAAACGCTGAGATAATAAATAGTGATAGCAACATAGCTTCATTAATAACATTTATTTAGCTGATAAAAAATACCTAAATTAACTTTATTACATTAACGGTACAGAAGTGTTTCAAGTTTACCTCCCAGCTGCTGTAGTTAAAGTGATTAATCATAATAATTAATTATAATGGTTAATTATAGTAGTTATAATTAAATTAATTTATTACAATAAGTGTGTTTAAAAAAATAATAAATGCTACCATATGCGTAGTATTGCACCCAATAAGTAAAAGCGCCATGCCGCTTATACGTTAGTATTGGTCCATTAAGGCATTAAGTGTTAAAAACTTAAAAATATTAGAGCCTTTTTTTTTCGAAAAAAATTAAATTGGCAATTAAAATTCGAAATCCACTTAATTTAAAGTCAACGTGGTGAAACGAAAAATGATCACACTTCATGAATAATACCGGGGCAGAAAATAGATAAATATACATGCCCAAATTAAATTAAATGATACACAGTTTTACTTACAGGATACATGAACACTTCAAAGCAGATGATTTCTTGTAACTAATGAATTTATCGAAAGGAAAAAAAGGTTTTTGAACAAAGTGTGAGTTCGATATCACGACTGAACATTGTGAACGAGTCGAAATCTAGGTAATAAGTAATAGAAACTACAAAGAAAGAAGTAAAATATTGAAAACAATAAGGCATTGTCTTTCGACTCTGCAATTGGGATAGTATTTATTATATCTCCATTGCTATGATTAAAGCGCAATTGTGTTACTTTATAAAACTGAGGTCATTTAAATGACCACAGTTTTTTTTTTTAAAGGTAGAAAAAACCTCAACTAAAAGTATCAGAAAGAAATATCCTCATTTTATGTTGAATTAATTATTCCTAATTCAGCTTTCAGGTTGGGGGTTCTGCTTCCAATTGCTAAAAGTTGTGATTTTTCAAAATTGCCCTTTTATAGTCTTATTGACATCACAATTATGTGCAAACAAACTACACAAAACAATTACATAAAAATTACTTTTCTAATTAGTTAATTAGAAATTTCCATTATATACACAACTCGAATTCCACGGGACCCTGTTTATACAACCAAGTTCACCTACAATTTAATTTAATATTATTTCCTTGGTTAGTGTAGATGCATATTTCTGTTTAAATTATCGACAAGTTGGTAGAAAATATTTTTTTTTAATTCTAATTTATTATTACATTACTTTTTTTATCATTAGAAAAAATATTTTTTGAAACTACAGAAGTTATGAAGTATTTGGAGGGTATGTAAATTAAAACTTATTAAACCGAAAATCATACATTAAAATTTACTTCCACTATTTACTTCCATATATATATATATATATATATATATATATATATATCCGTCTATGAACAGCCGACCCAATTTCGGGTTTACGACTACTAATGTTCAACTCCGTAGCCTTGTAATTTTGAGCCCAATCCAGAAGGCAAGGGGACTCCTGGATCAAGTATTAAGAAAAGTTTGGTTTCGTGGAGGACTTTTGATGGAAATAATCCGCACTTACGTTACATGGAGAGGAAGACCACGAGAACCTCCCACGGTTAGCGTGACGGCTAGGGGACTCTAACCCAAATAGTTTGAAGTAAGCTGCTTCTTTTAATTGTCATTTAATTCATTTACTCAAGCAAGGCTTGAATCCTGTTAACAGCTACCACATAGACTGCTGACCACAAAGAACTAATTCAAAATAGAAAAATACACGATGGGTGGGATAGGGGACGCTACGCGGCCCAGCTGCTCAGCTCTCAATTCAAGACAAGAAGCAAGGACGCATGGGTTATCACTATTACAAAGTCACAGACAAGGTAATTGCCTGACAATCTATCACTTATATAACTTTTTAATCATCGATGACAAACTTTTTCGTGTTACTAAGTAATTTCGTGTAAATATGAAAATAATTGTTATATATTTCCTCTATTAGTTTCTATTTTATTACATCTGCGTATAGCTAATATTATTCTGACCCTTGTAAATATTATTATATTCTAATCTAATTTAATCTCATTTATGTATAATTTCCGATTGATTTCATCATATGTTCAACCGATTGGCTTTCCCCTCTTAACTTTTTTTGGTGCTTGGTATCCCCTTCCCCCCCCCCCCCCAATTCTACTTCCACTTCACACCACATTATATGCCTCAAAAATCCTACCAATCAGTTAATGACGCTTCGCGACTGCGCACTGAGATTTCAACTATGTTCTACAGTTCTAATTTCGGAAAGTTCGAAATAATAATTGAATTTAAATTTTAGAAATAATAATTGAATTCGGAAGTCAGAAATAATAATTGAAAATAAATAATAGTTAAAAAAATAAAAGGAAATAATAGTTAAAAGTAAGTTAGGCTAAAATCTTCGAAAATTTTTGTGACCGGCAGGTATCCTGTGATAGGCAGGGCTGCCATCTTTCTACGCTTTTAGGTAAAAAAAAAAATTGTGGTAATTAAATTAAGGTTTTTAATGTGTGGTTCATTAATTTATAAATTTGATTCAAAATTATTTTTCACACCATTACATATAAATGATTCAAAAGTTTAAATGAAACCTAATTTTTTTCCAACTCGCTCGTGGTAAGGCGTTAAATATGTTTGCGAAATTAGCAGAAAATTTGAACGCTTTAGTTTTTAATTACTTACCACTTTATAAAATATTTTGCCAAAAGATTAACTGCTCTGGAAAAACATTGACTTAAATTTTTATTAAAATGGTGACTGGTCACGAAAATAGCCTACATATAAGCAGAGACTGCAATTATTTAAGGCTGTTGAGAATAATATTTTTCAGTGCACAACTGAAGCATTCAGCTCAGCATATATATATATATATATATATATATATATATATATATATATATATATATATATATAACGTCGTTGCCGAGTGGAAGGATTAAAACAGGTCTTAGGCAGGGAAGGAGGGTACAAAATTTATTTATTAATTATTCGACAGAGCAGTCATGAAAGAGTGCGCGAAAATTTTTGCTCTCGATTATATGTTAGGGAAAATCTTGCAAAGTAAATCCGTAAAATGTTTCAATTTAGGGAAAGAGAGAAATCTTAGAAATTACTGTTGGTTCATTAAATAGATCACGCGATTCCCACGAAGCTTAAAGGGAAAAATGCCCTGCTTTTAATCAAATGCATGCCTGTGCCAAAAATAGATTTAAGAACAGGATGTGGCCTTTTAAAAGTGTGAGAAAGCATTTCGATTAGAATCAATTAGGATAACATAAAAAGATTAATAGAAGCTTTTTATGTTACATCCCCCCTCGCCAAAAATGTTTAATTACCATCCAAAAATTTTAAAAATAATCCATTTGCAAAATCTTCCCTCTGATAGAAGCATAATTAAAATGAAAATAATCAAATTTGTAATATTAACAAAATAATGTTATATGAACTATAAAAAACACATTTGTACACATAGTAAAAATAATACCATAATTAAATTAAAGTGTTTGAGGAAAAATTGTAGTAGCGCTACCTGCAAACTTAAGTTTGATTTTCATTTTTAATAGTTTTTTTTACTTCAGTTTTTTCAGTTCACAGTCTTTTGTTTGAAGATCACAACGAAGTTTTTTCACCATAAGAAGTAATTCTCATAATAACACAATTTAAGTTAACTCTTAAATCATGATAAAAAAATTATAAACATTTTTAAAAATGTGTAAGTAAATGTGTAAAACATAAAATACAGAAACAGTTTTACGGGAAAAATTTCAATCTGAAATTATCTTCAGTGTTTGAAAACAAAATAAAATAAAAATGACACAGTGGTTATTACTCTGAAGTCCAAGACTTCAGTATTGATTTCAGTTCACTTTATTTATTATTAACCTTTCATATTTATCACTTTAATAGCAAAATACCCGGAAATTTTTTTTATTTTCTTTTTGTCCAAAATTTGCTTTTTGTAACAGTTTTTTTGTTCTTTTCTCTCTTTAATTTTTCTTTCATTCTACTTTCTATATTTTTTATACTTTTATTTTCTTTCTTGGTATTTTTATTGCAATCATTAACCAGGATTTCAGGAAAAATGTGTAAGGATTTATAATGTGTTATTGCTTTTATAATCAGAAAAGTTGATCAGTCTTCTCAGATTTTACATTACAACCCGTTTAACACTATTAATCACTAATTGAAATCCAAAACAAGCTATCAAATTTAACATGGTATTAAGGTAAATCAGTTTTGAATTTTTGACTGATCTAGCAATTTTCCTTGTTTTTAATCTGAAGTGCAAGTTTGGTTAATTTGCAAATCATGCATTTGATTAAAAGCAGGGCATTTTTCCCTTTAAGCTTCGTGGGAATCACGTGATCTATTTAATTAACCAATAGTAATTTCTAAGATTTCCCTCTTTCCCTAAATTGAAACATTTTACGGATTTACTTTGCAAGATTTTCCCTAACATATAATCGAGAGCACAAATTTTCGCACACTCTTTCATGATTGCTCTGTCGAATGATTAATAAATAAATTTTGTACTCTCCTTTCCTGCCTAAGACCTGTTTTAATCCTTCCACTCGGCAACGACGTTATAAGCCGGCCGGATTCGAACCTGCGCGGGGAAACCGCAATGCATTTCAAATCGAAAACTTTTTAATTATCAGGAGTACGATGCAGTTTTTCTTTTTAATCCAAGGGGGGTGAAAGATATTGAAGCTCAGCTCTCTTAGTAGAATTCACAGCTTTCAGAGCGTAGACAAAACTTACAGCATACATAAAAGGAAAGTCGATGATCTTTTAAGACAAGTTCCACTGGGCGTAGGTATCATTTATAATAAACAAAAAGTTTGATGATTGAAGAATTTATTTTTTGTTGAAGATACTGGATGAATTGTGAATTGCCATGAGTTGCAGAAGAATTTGACTGATAAATTTTCAACTGTCTATTTGAATAAAATATTCCATATTTTCGGTGTACCCTCTTCCGAAGTTGATTTATTTAATTTCAAATGAGTGATATTACATATTTTTGATGTACCCTCTTCCGAAGTTGATTTATTTTCAAAATTATTTTAATGCGATATTGCATATCTTTGATGTAACGTACACCCTTCCCGAGCGTTTAATCCTGGCGACTTATAACGTCGTTGCCGAGTGGAAGGATTAAAACAGGTCTTAGGCAGGGACGGAGGGTAAAAAATTTATTTATTAATTATTCGACAGAGCAGTCATGAAAGAGTGTGCGAAAATTTGTGCTCTCGATTATATGTTAGAGAAACATCTTGCAAAGTAAATCCGTAAAATGTTTCAATTTAAGGAAAGACGGAAATCTTTGAAATTACTATTGGTTAATTAAATAGATCACGCGATTCCCACGAAGCTTAAAGGGAAAAATGTCCTGCTTTTAATCAAATGCATGCCTGTGCCAAAAATAGATTTAAGAACAGGATGTGACTTTTTAAAAGTGTGAGAAAGCATTTCGATTAGAGTTAATTAGGATAATATAAAAAGATCAATAGAAGCTTTTTATGTTATATATATATATATATATATATATATATATATATATATATATATATATATATATATATATATTAGTAATTGTAAAACGTTTGATAATTTGTTAAGTTAGAAGATGCCGTTTTAAAGTTTGTTTGTTACAAAATGTTGAGTAATAAGGAAATACCATTCATAGGATTACTTAATTTGATAAGGAGTTGGGCAGATTTTATTCTTTTTTAATTATAAAAATAAATACAATCAATTAGTCAAACGTACCTTTCATGAATCACGGGTAATAACATAATGGGGATCTTTCCCTGCTCTCTTCACTTACCGACCCTCATAATTGCTAAGCAACCATTTCCATTTCTTTACAATAAACAAATTTTTTCATATAACTAAAAGTTTTTGAATTAAAAGATCCCAGATCAAATTGCAAATTGGGATAAAATTTAAACCTAATCATTTTACCAATGCCAGTTCATTTACAATTTTGTTTTTTTAATTTCTTTTTAACTCTTTGTTTCTATAAAAAATCAGTAAATGTTTTTTGCCTAAAGGATTTTTTAAAGTGGTGCGAAGATTTAATTCTTAATAATATTCATTTTTTTATTAATTACATATGTTAACTAGGCATGGCTTACGTAAAACTTATTGTGAAATAAAAATATATTATTAACAGTTTAGTAATTTTAAAGTGGTTAATAATTAAGAAAATACTTTTTCAAAAACATGTTGATCACAAAATGTTGAGTAGTAAAATAATATCATTTATAGGATTACTTTATGTCATATTAATGAATTGGGAGACTTTTATTCCTTTTTAATTAAAAAAAAAGTAGCCCAACCTATATGCAATCAAGAAAGCAAAAATACCTTTTTAAATTTTGTGTCATAACATTATGAGGGCTTTTTCCATGTTCGCTTCGCTCACTCACCCATATGATTGTTAAAACCATTTTTATTTCTTTTTGATGAACAAATTCTTACATCATAATTAAAAAATTTGGAAATAAATTTGGAATGAACCTTTCTTGAATTGTGGGTCATAACATTCTAAAGACTCTTTCCGTGCTCTCATCACTCACCAACCCCCATGATTGCTAAGTAACCATTTTCAATTCTTTTTTATGAACAAATTCTTTCATCATAATTAAAAAATTTGGAATCAAATTTGGAATGAACCTTTCTTGAATTGTGGGTCATAACATTCTAAAGGCTCTTTCCGAGCTCTCATCACTCACCAACCCCCATGATTGCTAAGTAACCATTTTTATTTCTTTTTTATGAACAAATTCTTTCATCATAATTAAAAAATTTGGAAACAAATTTGGAATGAACCTTTCTTGAATTGTGGGTCATAACATTCAAAAGGCTCTTTCCGTGCTCTCATCACTCACCAACCCCCATGATTGCTAAGTAACCATTTTTATTTCTTTTTTATGAACAAATTCTTTAATCATAATTAAAAAATTTGGAAACAAATTTGGAATGAACCTTTCTTGAATTGTGGGTCATAACATTCTAAAGGCTCTTTCCATGCTCTCATCACTCACCAACCCCCATAATTGCTAAGTAACCATTTTTATTTCTTCTTCATGAACAAATTCTTACATCATAATTAAAAAATTTGGAATCAAATTTGGAATGAACCTTTTTTGAATTGTGGGTCATAACATTTTAAAGGCTCTTTCCGTGCTCTCATCACTCACCAACCCCCATGATTGCAAAGTAACCATTTTTATTTTATTTTTTTGATGAACAAATTCTTACATGATAATTAAAAAATTTGGAAACAAATTTGGATTGAACTTTTCTTGAATTGTGGGTCATAACATTCTAAAGACTCCTTCCGTGCTCTCATCACTCACCAACCCCCATGATTGCTAAGTAACCATTTTTATTTCTTTTTTATGAACAAATTCTTTCATCATAATTAAAAAATTTGGAAACAAATTTGGAATGAACCTTTCTTGAATTGTGGGTCATAACATTCTAAAGGCTCTCTCCATGCTCTCATCACTCACCAACCCCCATAATTGCTAAGTAACCATTTTTATTTCTTCTTGATGAACAAATTCTTACATCATAATTAAAAAATTTGGAATCAAATTTGGAATGAACCTTTTTTGAATTGTGGGTCATAACATTTTAAAGGCTCTTTCCGTGTTATCATCACTCACCAACCCCCATAATTGCTAAGTAACCATTTTTATTTTATTTTTTTGATGAACAAATTCTTACATGATAATTAAAAAATTTGGAAACAAATTTGGAATGAACCTTTCTTGAATTGTGGGTCATAACATTCTACAGGTTCTTTCCATGCTCTCATCACTCACCAACCCCCATAATTGCTAAGTAACCATTTTTATTTCTTCTTGATGAACAAATTCTTACATCATAATTAAAAAATTTGGAATCAAATTTGGAATAAACCTTTTTTGAGTTGTGGGTCATAGCATTTTAAAGGCTCTTTCAGTGCTCTCATCACTCACCAACCCCCATAATTGCTAAGTAACCATTTTTATTTCTTCTTGATGAACAAATTCTTACATCATAATTAAAAAATTTGGAATCAAATTTGGAATGAACCTTTTTTGAATTGTGGGTCATAACATATTAAAGGCTCTTTCCGTGTTATCATCACTCACCAACCCCCATAATTGCTAAGTAACCATTTTTATTTTATTTTTTTGATGAACAAATTCTTACATGATAATTAAAAAATTTGGAAACAAATTTGGAATGAACCTTTCTTGAATTGTGGGTCATAACATTCTACAGGTTCTTTCCATGCTCTCATCACTCACCAACCCCCATAATTGCTAAGTAACCATTTTTATTTCTTCTTGATGAACAAATTCTTACATCATAATTAAAAAATTTGGAATCAAATTTGGAATGAACCTTTTTTGAGTTGTGGGTCATAGCATTTTAAAGGCTCTTTCAGTGCTCTCATCACTCACCAACCCCCATGATTGCTAAGTAACCATTTTCATTTTATTTTTTTGATGAACAAATTCTTACATGATAATTAAAAAATTTGGAAACAAATTTGGAATGAACTTTTCTTGAAATGTGGGTCATAACATTCTAAAGACTCTTTCCGTGCTCTCATCACTCACCAACCCCCATGATTGCTAAGTAACCATTTTTATTTCTTTTTTATGAACAAATTCTTTCATCATAATTAAAAAATTTGGAATCAAATTTGGAATGAACCTTTCTTGAATTGTGGGTCATAACATTCTAAAGGCTCTTTCCGTGCTCTCATCACTCACCAACCCCCATGATTGCTAAGTAACCATTTTTAGTTCCTTTTTAAGAACAAATTCTTTCATCATAATTGTAGAGGCTGTTGGTTGCGACAGCTGATATAGCATGAAAAGACGAGGTAGAAGGATCGAGGATCGGATCGAAGACCGAAGGTACGAGGACGAACCGGAATAGTTCCCACGCGGATGAACACACCGGCGGAGGAGCACAACCGGCGGCCACGACAGGTTGTGAAGTGGCTGAGGTCCAGTACTTAACGAGATGACTGTTTGCCTTCGAGGGAGTTGTTGTGCAGCGTCCGAGACTTCGCCACGATATTTCGTTTTCTACTCGGTGACGCCCACCTGTAGTTTGAGATGTTTATAATCGAAAGTTTAAGTTTTTAATTGAGTTTTATAACAACTTTTAAATGTTTTTAACAAATAATCAGTTAATTGGAGTTTGTTAGTTTCTTGATGGTTTTGTTATCTTTGACTATTAAAGAGGATGTTTCATTGCCATATTGTTTCATTTGACGTCTTACATTCCCATCACCGAAACCTATATACAATTGGTGACCTGTGAACGAACACGTATATTTCTGTTTCTGCAAACTGCATTTGGGAAATTCTACTAGCCGATGAATTACGAAGAGATGCTGGTACGTTGCAAGTTTTAAAATTCTTGGAAAGCCGTGAGTACGAATTGCTTCTATTGTTGGACTTATACATTAATACAAATAATGCCTGGATCTACGGAAACCGCTGATCAACAAATTGCTCGTGTCACTGTAAAGCCGCCACCTTTTTGAAGAGCTAATCCAGAACTGTGGTTCAGACAAATTGAAAGTCAGTTCACTCTTGCCGGAGTAACTACAGAGTCATCGAAGTTTCACCACGTAGTTTCTGCTCTACAACCGGAGGAACTGGCGATTATTAGCGATATTGTTATCAGTCCATCTGTGGATAAGCCGTTCACTGCACTTAAAAAAAGATTGTGCACTCAATATGCTGAATCTGAAGCTCAACGCTTAAGGGATGTGATTTCGGGAATGCAACTTGGTGACCGCCGTCCTTCAAGACTGCTTCTGGAAATGCGAAATAAAGCCGGTACCTCAATTAACGACGAACTTCTTAAGTATTTATTTTTGCAGAGGTTGCCTACTAATGTTCAACAGATTTTGGCGATTTCCAACGACAACCTGGACAAGCTGGCGGAGATGGCGGATGATATTATGGCTACGACAACTAACGCACAGTCAGTCAGCGTAGTTGCTGGTTCGACGGATTTACGGTCTTTATTGACAGAGATCACAGCTCGTCTCTCACGGTTGGAAGCCCGTACAAGTGACCGGTCAAGAAGTACTAGTCAGAAACGCTCCACTAGCCGAAGCCGACAGTCTGCAAATTCACAGTATTGCTGGTATCATAGAGTATTCAAGCAACGAGCGACAAAATGCCGACCTCCATGTTCGTTCCAGCCGGAAAACTGCTGAGGCCGTCATCCCGTCAAAAGGGTGACGGCGAAGCGATGATTCAGCGATTTTATCTGACGGACAAGTCTACATCCTCACGTTATCTCATCGATACGGGAGCTGACGTCTCTGTGATACCTCGTGCTGCCTATGCATCCAGTGACCATTCTTCACAGATGAAATTGTTCGCCGCAAACGGTACGACCATTCCAACGTTTGGCCAACGCCTGTTGAAATTAGACCTCGGACTCAGAAGAGAGTTCAGCTGGCCTTTTATCATCGCTGCCGTGCCTCAACCAATAATCGGAGCTGACTTCTTACGCAATTTTGGTTTATTAGTCGACGTCAAAAATGCTGCAGTAATTGATCCTTTGACCAAGTTGCAAACTAGAGGTACCCGGTATGCTGGGATTGATTCAACGGTAAAGGTAATTTTAGAGAACTCTAAATTCCACCATTTGTTATCAGAATTCTCTGCTCTGATTAGGTCAGGTGTCACGCCAAGAAAGGTTAAGCATGAAGTAGAACATTGGATACAGACAAAAGGACCACCTATTTTTTCAAAACCTCGACGTTTATCACCAGATAAGTTGAAAGCTGCAAAGCAGGAATTTGAATTTCTGGTAGCATCAGGGATTTGTCAGCCTTCCAAAAGCTGTTGGGCAAGTCCGTTACACATGGTTCTAAAAAAGAATGGCGACTGGCGACCGTGTGGGGATTTTCGTCGTCTTAATGGTGTGACCGTGCCAGATAGGTACCCTGTTCCCCACATGCAAGACTGTTTTCAGGTTTTGGAAGGTAAAATGATATTTTCTACCTTGGACCTGGAAAAAGCGTATTATCAGATTCCAGTGCGCAAAGAAGACGTGCCAAAGACTGCAGTAACAACGCCGTTTGGATTGTTCGAGTTTTTGTATATGCCGTTTGGATTATCAAATGCTGCCGCAACTTTCCAACGCTTCATTCATCAAGTCTTGGGTGAGTTCGAATTTTGTGTACCTTATTTTGATGACGTATTAGTAGCTTCGAAGAACGAAGAAGAACATTTAATTCATTTAAAAAGAGTTTTTCAACGTTTTGCTCAATATGGTATAACACTCAATGTAAACAAATGTGTCTTGGGACAGTCTTCAGTAGAATTCCTAGGGCATTGTGTAACGGAAAAGGGTATTACTCCGCTGTCTGATAAAGTTTCTGCAATTGCTAATTTTCCTCAGCCAGTTACAATTAGAGAGCTGCGTCGATTTCTTGCGGTCTTGAATTTTTATAGAAGATTCATACCGAGAGCTGCCCACACTCAAGCAATTCTAAACGAATATTTAAAGGGTGCTAAGAAAAATGATAAAAGCGCGATCAAGTGGTCTGAGGAAGCAGTTGCTGCGTTCGAGAAGAGCAAGAAGGAATTGGCGAATTCAACAAAGCTGTACCATCCTGTCATGAATGCACAGTTGGCGATGGTGGTAGACGCTTCAGATACTGCGATGGGTGCTGCTTTGCATCAGCGGATCGAGAAAGAGTGGCAACCACTTGGGTTTTATTCAAAGAAGCTCGCACCATCTCAAAGAAAGTACAGTGCTTACGACAGAGAGCTCTTGGCTGCATACATGGCAGTCAAATACTTTCGGCATATGGTAGAGGGTCGACCGTTTACAATCTACACTGACCACAAGCCGCTGATATATGCCTTTAAACAAAAGGAAGATAAGTGTTCGCCAAGACAATTGCGTCATTTGGATTTTATTGGCCAATTCACTACGGATATACAGCACGTGAAGGGAATAGATAACGTGGTTGCAGATGCGCTGTCCAGAGTAAACATTGCTACCATAGAAACACCCTCCCACATCAATTTTCAAGAAATGGCTAACAACCAAAAAGGTGACCAGGAACTAGCCGAAATTATAGCTCAAACCGGTAACTCATCTTTGGTACTTCAACCATTCGTATTAGGTGATCCTGGTGTGGAGCTGCTTTGTGATGTATCAACCAAACGGATTCGACCATTCGTACCCGAAGTGGACAGAAAAGACGTTTTTTCCAAACTGCATTCTATTTCACATCCAGGTATTAAAGCTACTATAAGGTTGGTGGAAGAGCGATATGTTTGGCCTGGTATAAAGAAAGATGTTTGGACATGGGCTCAGCAATGCTTGGCTTGCCAACGTTCTAAGGTGACACGTCACACTCAGAGCAAGCTTGGTACATTTGTTCCACCAAATGCCAGGTTCGAGCACGTGCATATCGACATCGTAGGTCCCTTGCCGCCATCAGAAGGTTTTCGCTACTGTCTTACTTGTGTCGAACGTTTTTCCAAATGGCCAGAAGCTTACCCGCTCGTAGATATAACAGCCAAATCTGTTGCTGAGGTTTTCTATGCTGGATGGATTGCTAGGTTTGGAATACCTCTACGAATCACAACAGACCAGGGGACACAGTTCGAAGCCTCACTGTTTGATGCCCTGACTAAGTTCCTGGGTTCGGCCCGTCATCGAACAAGTCCTTATCATCCCGCAGGAAATGGTCAAGTGGAAAGATTTCACAGACAGATGAAGGGAGCGATTAGAGCCTACAGTACAAGTCAGTGGACCAGAGTTTTACCTACCATCCTCTTAGGTTTTAGAGCTGCATGGAAGGACTTGCAAGCAACGACAGCGGAAATGGTTTACGGAACTCCGATACGACTGCCTGGAGAATTTTTATGTCCGTCTACTGGTACAGCGGATCCCGCAAACTTTGTTGGAAAGCTAAAAGAGACCATGCAGGAGTTGCTGCCAGTAAAGTCCAGACATCAGGGTCATAGAGCAGTTTTTGTGAGTAAAGATATTTCGTCGTGCAGTCATGTTTTCCTGAGGACCGATGTCCTGAAAAAAGGCCTGCAGCCACCATACGAAGGTCCATTTCAAGTACTGAGTCGAGGGGAGAAGGTTTTTAGGATTCTCATTCATGGCCGAGAGAGTACGGTAAACGTGGATCGTCTAAAACCTGCTTATGTATCCCGAGATGAACAGGACATATTTCCTAAAAGCGAATCAACAGCTAGGAGCGAATCTACAGAGGAATCTACTATCCCAGAGCCTGGTGACATGCCAAAAGAGGTTAAGACACGACCAGGTCGGCGAGTTAAGTTTCAAGGAAAGTATCAGCAATGAGCTGGAAAAGTCTCGCTACCGCTGGTAGGGGGGTACTGTAGAGGCTGTTGGTTGCGACAACTGATATTAAAAAATTTAAATAATTAAAAAATTAAACAATTTGGAATCAAATTTGGAATGAACCTTTCTTGAATTGTGGGTCTTAACATTCTAAAGGCTCTTTCCGTGCTCTCATCACTCACCAACCCCCATGATTGCTAAGTAACCATTTTTATTTCTTTTTGATGAACAAATTCTTTCATCATAATTAAAAAATTTGGAATCAAATTTGGAATGAACCTTTCTTGAATTGTGGGTCATAACATTCTAAAGGCTTTTTCCGTGCTCTCATCACTCACCAATTCCCATGATTGCTAAGTAACCATTTTTATTTCTTTTTTTATGAACAAATTCTTTCATCATAATTAAAAAAATTGGAATCAAATTTGGAATGAACCTTTCTTGAATTGTGGGTCATAACATTCTAAAGACTCTTTCCGTGCTCTCATCACTCACCAATTCCCTTGATTGCTAAGTAACCATTTTTATTTCTTTTTGATGAACAAATTCTTATATCATAATTAAAAAAATTTGAAATAAAAGATCCCAATATTTTTTATTGTTGTAGCGCATATTTAGCTCCCTATTCTGTTGGGTTAAAATTTAAACCTGATCACTTAAACAATGCAACTTCATCTTATTTTTTAAAATTCCTTTTCAATTTTTGGTAAATCTAAGAATTTTTTAAATGTTCTATGTAAAGAAATATTGTTTAGTAATGGCGCAAAAAATTTATTTCTAATTTTGTAGATAAGAAATATGCGTTGATTGAATTCAATTTTACGTAAAGCTTATTATAAATGCCTCTAACTTATTTACTGTTTAGAAAAAAAGTTATATTTGTAAAGCCGTTACGTACATCCGCAAAAAAAAAAAAAAAAAAAAAAACGAATCACCCTGAATAACTTTCGTTCTAATGGTCGGATTTTCACGAACTAAGTGTCAATCTTAATGGTTCTTGGGGGTGACCTCAAATATGCTAATTAATTAGTGCTAACTATTAATTAAGTTACGAAATCAGACACAAAAACGTACTTTCTCTGAATAAACATATATTTTTTTTGCATATTTGGAATCCTGACCCTTGAAATAGGGGGTAGACAAAATTTCGAAAAAATTTGGTCGTAAATTGGGTCGCAATAAAGATTTATATATATGGCGAAAGTTTAAAAAAATGCCAAATTACCTCGCCTTATAAACTGAAACAATTTAAAGTAACCATAAAGAAACTGAATGAATGACGAGACGTCATAATATTGTGTTCTCTTCTTGGTTGCTATAGGCAACCAAGAAGAGAATTTTTGAATCTGCTTTCTGGGCTGGGCATAGAAAATAGTATTCCTTTTAAGATTTTGAAAATAAAATTTGAATTTAAAATGAAGAAATGAAAATGAAATTATTTTTGATTTTCCAATATTTCAAAATTTAAACGTTGAACTTATTATCTGACATTTTTTATTTTTTTAAAGATGTTATTTGAATAAAAATGCTGTACTAAAACCAAATTTACTTAAGTTATTATAAATTTATGATTTATGAAGAGTTGTAGGGCTAATTGCTTTTACACCTCAGTTCAAGTCTTTCAGGTAAGGAAAAGAAAATAGAGATCCTACAAAAAATTTGGGGCATGATTCTGATGCGCAATCAGAAGGTTTTATAAAATTCACGGTATTTCTTTTCGATAAAATTGAAATATATATATGTCACGGCCAAAGCCCGAAGTCCGGCCAAAGTCTGAAATTTTCTTGATTTCGGGAATTGGCCGGCCAGATCGCGAAGTGGCCACGATATTCCGGCCAAAGTGCGAAATAATTGAAACTATCAGTGAATATTTTACTTTGGCGGCCTTTTATAATTATATAAATAATTCTTATAAATCTTCTAATTTAAAAATATAAAAAGTAGAAATTTTTAAATTGTCTATTAAATAACCATTAATTTAATAATCATTATTAAATTGTCTATTTAATTGTTTAGTCATACTAGTTATACATACACCAAAGGTCTAGTCATACTAGGTCTAGTAAGTGCCACTGCCAGGTATACATTTGCCCAGTATATCCTACACTAATGTTTTTTTAAGGTTAAGTGCCACTGCCAGGTATACATTTGCCCGGTATATCCTACCCTGATGTTTTTTTAAGGTAAAGTGTCACTGCCCAGTATATCCTACACTGATATTTTTTTAAGGTTCAGTGCCACTGCACGGCATGCATTTGCCCGGTATTTATCTTTTAATCTATCGTCGGTAAGTATTAAAATATCGAATAAATGTAATCTATCGTCAGGTATCGTACAGGTATCCACATACCGGGTGGTACGGTGGGACCACAATTTTTTAATATTTGTTTTATTAAAAAGTTTATTTGCTAATTTTGCCCCTTTTGTTTTCTTTTTTAATTTAAATATATAAATCTTCTAATGTAAAAATATAAAAAATAGACAAGTTTTTAAATTAAAATTTAATTTTTTACATTGTCTCAAATGAAATCAAGAAAATATCGGACATCAGCCGGAACATCGTGGCCACTTCGCGATCTGACCGTCCAATTCCCGAAATCAAGAAAATTTCGGACTTTTGCAGCCAATTTGCAGCGTTCTTGGCCAATTCGCGAATTAGCCGGCCAGATCGCGAATTGGCCGACTTCGGGCTTTGGCCGTAACATATATATGTATTTATAAACAAGGAAAAAATTACAGAACAATGAAAATAGGGGGGGGGGGAATAATAAAAAAATTAAAAAAACAAAAAACCGGGCGAAAAAAGGACAAAACTTTTTTTTTAAAAATCCAGAAAATAAAGATATAATCTTTTCATCAGCCCACACGATTATATCCGCAATATTAGAAAGCACTCTTTTTTGCCGATATAATCTAGTGAGAGGATGAAAAGATTATATCCTTTATTTTCCGGATTTTTGTAAAAAAAAATTTTGTCCTTTTTTTTCCTTCCCGGTTTTTGTTATTTTTATTATTTTTTTTATTTTTATTTTTTTCCCCTTTTTTCATTGTTCTGTAATTTTTTCCTTGTTTTATCTACATTTTGAACTTATTTTATGAGTTCTATTTACTTGCAGCTTATGCGCAATGAATAAAGCTTATTGTTTTTCTTAATTTTCTTCGTGTTTATTTATTATGCTATATATATATATATATATATATATATATATATATATATATATATATATATATATATATATATGTATATATATACAGAGCAAAATAAATAAATACAAAAAAACCAGAAAAAAATTAGGAAAAACAAAAAGAAAAAGAATTAATTAATTAAAAAAAAAAAAAAAGGGATAAAGCTTTTTTAAAAAACCGGAAAATAAAAGATATAATCTTTTCGTCAGCCCTCACGATTATATCCGAAAAAGAGTGCTATCTAATATTGTATCAATATAGCGAAAGCAATTTAATTTTTTTTTTTTGTCGTAATTTTTATTAAAAAATTTTTTGAGTGCTCCTCACACTATTGTATTGATATATTTTGCTTTGGCTATATTGATACAATATTAGAAAGCACTCTTTTTCGGATATAATCGTGTGGGCTAATGAAAAGATTATATCTTTTATTTTCCGGTTTTTTAAAAAAACTTAATCCATTTTTTTTTTTTTTTTTTTTTTTTTTTAATTTTTCTTTCCCCAGTTTTTTGTCAATATTATTATTTCCCCCCTCCTTTTTTCATTTGTCTGTTATTTACCTTTGTTTTATCTTCATTTTAAACTTATATATATATATGTATATTTATATATATATATATATATATATATATATATATATATATATATATATATATATATATATATATATATATATATATATATATATATATATATATAGCACAAAAAAATACAAAGAGAAAAAAAGAGAAAAACGAAGAAAATTAATAAGTTATTTTTAATATTTTTTTTCCTCCATTTTTTCTAAATTTTTTAGCTTATATATATATATATATATATATATAAAGAGAAAATTTTACTTGCATTTTTATTTTATTGTTATAAGTCATTTCATTCTGACAAATATTTAGGTTACATGTTTTTCTTAAATAAGTAGGATTTGCAAATAGCATCCTTATGTATAAATTCCGAAACTGACTTTTGCAAACATGTTTTTTCTCTAAGCTCTTCGATTGCGATCAGTTACTTATTTATCACCAAATATGGTTACTAAAGTTTCTTTGTTTCATTCCTATATTTAAAAACTTATTTTACTATTGTCACTATCACTACCGAAATCTGATATGATAGTGTCATTTTAAGTTGAGTTCGTAAGGTCCTTAATAAGTTAAAAATGTGGGGGCGAAACTAAAAAGATTTATTTTATTATGTTTAAACTCACCACAACATTCAATATTTAATTTAAAAAATTTAATTTTAAATTTAATGATAACTTTATAATTACGATCGATAATGATACCACAGTGTTCTTAATTTATTAAGGACTAGATTCTTGACTTTTTAAATGAAAGGTCAAATCAAAAAAAAAAAAAAAAAAAAAAAAAGATAAGAAAAAGAGTTTCAAATCTTTTAAAAAATTGAAATTCATCAGAAATTGGAGTCAATTTTACTTAGAGTTTATCATTGTATTCTGCAGTAGTAGATTATTTAGAGATTTTCTCATTTTAATTAGAATTTTACTAGTTTTAATTGTTGAATTAGAGAAAATAATGAGATCCCTCTACCCTTAACTATTTCCAGCATTTATGCAAACAAATCCTTTCATTGGTATTTTTTTATTTTCTGAAATTATTAAAAGATGGTCTCAGAAATTATAAATGAAAAAATAGCTTAGCAACAATATTTAAAAAATTAATGCTGTTGGTAGAAACTATTCAACCCACCGCTTTACATAAGGTAAAAATGTTTAATAAAAGAAATTATCTGAAACTTAAATGCATACGTGGTAGATAACTCTTTTAAGTTTTACTGAGTTAAATTAATAATTTAACTTTTTGATCAATAAGTCAGTGACAATCTTCGGTTAAAATCTGTGGCTTAATTAATAGAAAACTATAAATAGAATCAAAATGTTTGAATTCCTTCCTATAGGATTTAAGTGGATACCTTTTAAGCATTTTGAACATTGCAAATATTGTAAGCATAAATTAGCTGAATGCCATAAAGTTTCTCCTTTTTAAATGTAAAAATTATATAAAACAAATAAATATTTTGTAAATTTATATTTTGATTATTTAATATAAATAATTTATTTAGTGTAGTATAGCAAACTTTTATGTATTCTTTCCTATCAGTTCTTTTATTTCAGTTGCTTTGCAAGCAGTTTCTTTTTACAAAAACTAATCAATTTAATCATCGAATTTTAAATTGAAGGGGGGGGGGTGAGTATTTAGAGGATAAACTAACTCAGAAATTGTGCTAAATTATTTTTTTATGATTCCTCGAAGTATTGTTAGAGATTCGCGCTTTGAAAAAATGAGTTCAAATTTTTAAAAATGTTTATTTCTTGAAGTATGTTGATGTATGTAAATTGTAAAAAATATAAAAAATGACAATACTTTGACTCAAACAAAAACATATTACAGCGGATCATAGAGTTTAAATAGCAAGGTTAGAGAATTCAAAAAAAAAAAAAAAAAAAAAAAGTTGAAAGATAATAATTCATAATGATTTAGTTTTTGGCTGCTTACTAGGTTCTTCGTTTTTCCTTTATCAACGGAAAACTAATGGCCAATGTGAAAATTATATAAATAACCATTTAAAAAATACACATGCTTTATAACATTTGTAAAATAACAATTATTTTTCCTAATTAGAATTTTTAAAGAAGTTAGCTGCCTTCTAATATAAGAGTTTACTCTTGAAACTACTGATCGTGCATGAAATATCCTACTACCCTACACCTGAGCTCAAGAATTTGTTTTCATATGATTTCCGAATGATACTAAGCAGACTTGGTTTCTAGTAAAACGAATGGATATTATTTTCATACTCATTTCGTTAGTTCATAAAAAATATAATTAAAGAAATTAAAGGAAAAAAAATTTAGATTTATAATACCCCAAATTAAACAAGAGTAACACTTGTTACAGTTTTTAACTCTGGCATTGTTTTCATGAGATAACTTCTTTTCCCGACGATTTTGTCCGTTTTTTATTATTAATTAAAGCCAGCTTACGTATTCTTGTAATTTTTGCATTTTATATTTGAAATTTTAAAGTCGAATGACATGTATGAAATGACCCCTATTTCAAAGAGTCAAAGTTAAATAGTTGCAAGGTCGATTGTTTCGAAAAGAATTAACTACTTCGGTGCAATGAAACAATTATCAATGAATTATTAATATTTTTGTTTCCTTTATTACGAAATATTAGATCTAAATTTGCATTCCTTCTTTCTTCAAAACGTGTATTAAAACTATTATTATAGGTTATTTAAGCAGAAAAAAATCCTAATGTTAGAAAAAGAACCATTCTTGAGATGATGATTCTAAAAATAGCACGTTTTTCGAATCTTTTTACATTTTTTAATTTCAGTGGTTGTTTAACGAAACAAGGCATATCAAACATTTTCCTGATATAGCAATATTTTTTGGAACTGTGCAAAAGGTGAGAAATAATATAAACAACTTTTTAAGCAGATATTTTCAACTTTTTAAAAGAAAATGGTAACTTTCTTTTGTTAGCGGGCAAGAATGACTTTGAACGTCAAAATAAAATTTGATGTCCATAGTTTTTTTGTTCATTCAAAAAAACAAAAAAACAAAAAAAAAAAAAAAAAAAACAATCAGTTGTATGTTTTTGCTGTGCTCACATGCGCATTTACTTTCATTACTCAAATAAATAATAAACAATAAAAAAAAGGAAATTAATACTTTATCTTCATTTTTCGTAAACAATAGTATTCTTAGTAAATAGTCAGCTGTTCTGCATCGAATGATATTGTGTGTGATCAGTAGAATATTTTTAATTTCTTAACAAGATTTAATTCTCAGATAGCTGGCAATAATTCTAAGTTTTCTTTCAAAAAGAACTTAGCAATAATTTAAAAAGTAATTTTATTTTAAAGGAAAACATAAATTAAAATACTAAAATGATTGATTAGTATATTATTGGAAAATAGTATAGATGGTAGCATAAAAAATAAGATTTTGGGTTAAAATTTAATTAAAAAGTTGGAAAAATAATTCTGCGAAACAAGCGCAGACAGATAATTTACAACTTTATTTTAAGATTAATGCGATATATAAGATGTAAAGAGGTTTTAAGATCATTAAAATTGCTGACTACGTATTTTTATTAATATTTATGAAATATTAATAAAAATAAAATATTAATAAAATTCAAGAAATTTATAAATATATCATTCCAAATCTATGCATACGTATGTATATTATTGACATTGTTTCAGTTATTGAAAAACAAGATCAAAAAATAAAAAATAATCATATTAAGTAAGCACAATCTGGTGTATAATCATATTCTATCAGAAGCACGCTTTTATAAAACTAGACATTCGTTGAATAAAGTGTTCTTATTCAAAATGTTTTATTCAAATTTCTTTACTAAACTGCAAATAAATTTTTAGACGACTAAAAAAGAAACATCGTATTTTATAGTTTTAAAAAAATAAAAATAAAAAGATTGGCAAACGATTATTAACGAAAAAAAATACGAATGAAATTTTACGCTACGCGCGCGAAGTCAAGTTCCTCGCAAGTTTGTCACATTTTAACATTAATCGCCCCATTTAATTATTTCTTTATTGTCGCCAAATTATTTTTTTAAAAATAATTAATTTTAATTTTTCTCAGCTTCTAATAAATAAAAACAGTTGAAACTTTAGATTTTTCAATTGAAAAATATGTAGATTAATATGGTATAAAAAAATTCATATCTTATAATTCAAAATTTTTTCATCCTCAATTTAATTAAATAATAAAAAATAATAAAAAATAATTAATAATTATTAAAAATTATTTTTTTCCTGAAATTATCTTTGGGTAAATGAGTTTTATGAGTGGGTGCAATTTTCTTTGAATTGCTTTATTAATTTTAAAAATATGACTAAAAACGTAAAAAGTGAAATTAACATTAAGGGGTACGAACTTTGGATCGCTCTCCTGACCAAACTATGGGGACCATATTTCCCAGATTGCGGCTACCCCCTATATTTTGAAGGTTAAGAATCCAAATATGTAAAAAAAAAAATAGATGTCTATTCAGAGAAAGAACGTTTTTGTGTCTGATTTCGTAACTTAATTAATAGTTAGCACTAATTAATTAGCATATTTGTGGTCACCCCCAGAAACCATTAAGATTGACACTTAGTTCCTGAAAATCCGATCATTAGAACGAAAGTTATTCACGGTGATTCGTTTTTTTTTTTTTTTTTTTTTGCGGACTGTTCACTACAATTCAATACGAAAGCATATCGTGCGTCATGAAATAATCACAATATCACTTATTTACAAAACTCACTTTTTCACAAACATTGAAATTAAAGTGAAGTAACATATAGCGGTTTAATTATAAATTAAATTTATTATTAATTCAGAAATTGTTTTACATTAAACGTAATTAATGTATAGAATATTTTTGATTGATTGTTACAAATAAAATAGAAATGTAAAATAAAATTTTAATCACTACATTTTTCAAAGGAGTGGAAATAAACCGATTTTATCACAAAAAGCTAAATAATTACGTTAATAATAATAATAAATGCCGTAAATAATGAGAAATTTTTTATAAATTCATGGAGAACTGTCATAGGTTTCTTAACATTCTAAGAGATAAAAAAAAAGAGTTGTTTGTTATTTTTCATTTATTATTAATTTCGTTTTTATACTAAAGTAAGCTTTTGTATGCTTTTGTATTCTCCATAAAAATTGGTTAAGTTCGATAATTTTTTTTGTGTGAATACTAACTTGACCCCCACAGTGAAAATATTTTCAGCAAAAATTTAAAAAGCATATTTGAAAATATTATATAACACCCAGAAAGTTTTAATAAAAAATTGGGTTTTATTTTATAGAATTAAGATGAAGAAAAAATAGCTTGTGGGTCAGGAAGTTTGTTTAAAAATGAAATACCAGGAAGGTTGAAATTATTTTAATTTTGCTCTAAAATCAAAGAACACGTGATTACCCTTGAAAAACTTTCAAAAAGTTTATTGAAAAATTTTGATTTCCACCAGATTCTCTGCAAAAAGGGTTAAATTTGGCAGTTATATAAATGTATTTATTTTTGTAAACTTACTTCAGTTTTATTTTAAGATAAATATTTTTTTAAATTTATATTGATCTTCTTAATTGCATTTAAGGAGCACCCAAAAGTGCTTGAGGGCCTCTGAGGTTCTTAATCCGGCCCTGCTTTTTTCCCAATGGGGAGTTTTTGTACGAAGGTGAGTTAGCACTTATTCTTGACCATAAGTCACGTTTTTCTGTATTCATTTGTATTCTCACAGTTAAAACATTTTTCACTTAATATATCGACGCTTTATTAAAATACTCAAGAGATGTTTATGTTTAACAAAAGTTAAATAAATAAATGCTGTTAAAATATGAGTAAATTAGATGAAAAATTAACGAAGTAATTCATAATAACAGATGTTTTACATAGCTAAGTCTTACTTCAATCATTCTACATCAGGTCATTTATCTCAATTTTCTTTTAAAAACTTTTAAAATATTATTTAAAAAAAAATAAAATGTACAATATAAACATATATTTTTATGCATTAATAAGCAATAAATTCAAGTAAAACTGTATTTTGTAAAAACTGTTTTCAATTTAGATTTTTTTAAACCAATTCATCGCTTTAAAAAGATGAAAAAAAAATCCTTTTCGAATTATTGGAATTTTTCGAGGGATAAACTAAATTTTTAAGGAGTATCCGGAACCTGACTGGTATTTTCAATTTTTACCGTGTCCCCCAAACCCAGAAAAATTTTAGTGTCTGATACCTATGAGAAACAATATATAAATAATAAAAATACTGATAATAATTTGCATGCATTTTATTCTATCGCAAATAATATAATTTTTGAAACATGTAGTTTAAAATGATAAACAGGAAATAATAATGGATGGAAATGATAAGGAAAAATAGACATTTAAAAATAACGAATATTCTTTTAGAATCCGGGGGCTCCTCGCTTAGTATCATTGCTTGCCAGCTCTTTTAAGATCTATTCACAATCTATACATAGATTCTCAACCTTTTTAACGTTGCCGCCCCCTTAAGGAGCAAAAAACATTTCAACTCCCCCTTTGTGAAAATCCAGTTATTTAGAGTAGGGGGGACGGAGTGATGTGTGCTTGAATTATAAGAGACAACATTAAGCAATTTATTAAGAGTTAAATTTGTTTAGTTTTTAAAAAAAAATAATGTGTACGTTAACTAGATACTTTTCTCACGGCAGGTAGTTTTTATACTAAAAAGTAGTATCAACGAAACATTAGTTTCTTAACATTTGGTTCAATACTTTTAGTGAGGTTAAGTCCCCTCGTTGCACAATTTCGAGTTGATTTCTCTTTTTTTCTGTGACAAGATCCGTAACAGCACTGAGTCCACATTCGACAAGGTAGTCATTCTTCTTTTTGTTAACCGACATTGTTGGTGGCAGCAAAATACAAACGATGAAAGAAAATCAACTATTTCTCCAAATTAATAAATAATTTATGGTAAAGAACTAATTCGCGCAAAATATCTGGCCAAATAAACAATGAGATCGAATCGAAACTGGGGAAAAAACTGTAAGGAAGGTAACGAAAATCATCATAAGAAACACGGGTCAAATCAAACATTCATACCGTTTGGTTTCCGCCAAATGACTTGAATGAGTCAGAGCTATTCGCGAAATAGCTTGAATGAATCAGAGGCAAAAACTATACTGACTTATGAGCTGCGCTGTGTTGGCTCGGATCGGAGATTAGGTGTAGTATAAGTTCGTTTTATTGGTGGTGTGTATCGGATTATCTTAATTTACACGTGTATCGGATAATCTCAATTTATTATATTAATTTAATCATTTTTCCTTTAATATTAATTTTAGATTAATTTTATTTATTAAATAAATTTAATTTAATAATTTTATTTGTAAGTTTTAAAATTAAATTTGAATGACAAAACATGCTCATCGCCCTCTACCGCCCAAAACAAAGGCTCACCGCCTCTCAGCAAACTCCTAACGCCCCCAGGAGGGCGGTAT